>CM062820.1:1610277680-1610877680 GCA_031772625.1 Pinus tabuliformis | reverse complement strand
AAGCTGGATTCATCTTTATTAATCAAGAATGAAGAGTTACATTAAAATTGTCCACAAGGAGAGCTTGAGAATGAGCTGAAAGCAAAGCTAATCTATTGCCTACAAATCGAATTACAAAATGACTACAACAAGGCTATGAAATGACTAACTACTAGCTACTATCTACTGGCTAACTAGCTAACATCCACTGGCTAACGAAATGACTAACTGGCTAACCAAAATGAGGCCCTAAGCCTTCTTATTTATACAAATTGAGGACCCAACAGTCCTCCTAAACTTTAGGGACTCGGCTGCCCAAAACTTGGAGTTAACAGCAGTCCTACTTGACTTGCTTGGCTGCCCTTGTGCTGATTGATTCGGTGGCCCTTGAACTCCAAGCTGATGGTGGAGAATTTGAGGTAAGGGCCCATAAATGAAGGGGACACCTTCCTACAAATCCTCTCCCTTGTCTTCCCACGAATTTGGCTGCCAAGTGCTCATTAAGACCTTCAATTTTGTCTCCAAATTGACCAAAAAGGCTACACAAAGCACCCATTAGACTTGTTGGCATAATGACTAACCAAATTCACTCTATTAACATAAATATAATAAAAAACATGCAATAAACTAATGAGAATGGTGGATTAAGTCAAATTAGGAGGTTGAATGAGCCCAAATAATTGTCCATTTTTGGGGCTCATCATGTGTACAGAGGCGCCATCTCCTTAGTCTTCTCCTTTGCTTCGGAGCTTTGAGCTTTATTTTTCTTTCCCATTTCTCTCTGCGTTTGTGTCTGAGTCGTCTTAGCTCTTCGTTCCTGCAGATTACGAGTGAAATGGAAATGAATGATCCAGAAAGGTGATGGGAGAGTTTTAAATGCAGCAGATAAATCAAATATGCCACCTTACGTGAAGTAAATCTCTACCAAGGCACGCGTCTTTAATCCACTTAATAACTGACAACTAATTCATTTACTATCATTAAAAGCGCATGATTTCAGGTCAGATTATGGTAAGTGGCTTTTCTTTGAATGGTGTGCCCGGAGGATTCGTACTGAAGTGATTTATGATTTGCTGACGTAACCTTGTATATCGCACGGTCACTAATCGCATCATCGCAAATCGCAAGGATGTAGCATCGCAGCAATCGCAACATCGCAGATCGCAGAAATTTGATGTTTGCCAAATCTAGCCGACTTATTTCTGCGATATGTGATCTAGCGATCGGTGTTATCGCAGATCGGTGGATCTCTAAGTTTTTCTTTATGGGCACTACTTTGTTGCGATGCGATGTGATTGTTAACACGAGGGTCGTGCGCATATCGATTTTTTAAAGAGAAATAATGGTATTTCCTATCCTTCTACAACGCGACTTTAAAGATTTTCTTCTCATCATAAACTTAGGCTTAAAATATCCCATAGGCTTTTCCTAAGCATATGATTGTGACCTTAAAAAGAAACTCTTGCTTTTCCTAAAAATTAACTAAGGGTACCCATTCATTTAAGTATCTTGGTTGATACTTAGATGAACTAGGGGGGGTGTTTCTGGCCACAACAAGTTCTTAGTTCATTCTTAAGACTTACAATTTGACCAAGATTCTTGATTATGAATAATTTGGAATGAGGCCTCATACATCTGTTGAGAGGAATCTATGTTGGATATGTATGTGATGAGGTTTTCCTTTATTCCATCCATTGTTAGGGTCATTGTCAATATCTTTGTTTCCCTAAAATTTTCCTTTTCTGCATCACTTGATCCATTTGTAGGCTTCTTTACTTTTCCTATGACTAGATCCAAGACTTTATTCTTCTTGAGGATGAGATCTATCCTCTTTTTCCATGCCCTGTAATTGGATGCTCCTTCCAATTTTTTTTCTCCCTTAATTGAGTTAGACATTGTTCTTGAAGATAGTAGGTTTTATTTCTTATTTTATCCTTTCCCTTGATGACCCTTATTCAAACTTCTTAAAACTCCTTATTCTCCTTTCAATAGATCTTCAAGCTACCTTTTCCCTTCTTCTTCACCTTAGCTCTGATACCATGTTGGAAAATTAGAAAGGCAGAATGTTTCCTTATGTTGATAATTACTTGTGATATTCTTATGTTCTTATTAACTTTCTTGTGTTCTTCTTTTAACTTAGTTCACCAAGCAATTACCAAAACCATAACACTAAGATCAAAGACACTAGATGTAGGCAGACAACCAGGGAAAAACCCCTATCTAGGGGAATACCAAGTCAACAACTCTTCCTTTAATAGTTTCAATAGGTGATCCAAGACTCCTTGACCTAGAAACAAGCTTCCTCCAATCACCAAGTCATCCCTTCCTTTCTTTTGCAGATGATAACCTTCTGGCAACGACTTCAACCTAACACTTCAATCTTTCTACTGTAGACTTTCGACTTCCCCAATAATATAACTTTGATCCAACATAACTTCGACCCAACAACGGAACCTCAACCTAGCAGCAAAAATTCAATCCAGCATAACTTCGACCCAGAAACAGAACTTCAATCTAGCAGAACTTCGACCCAGCAGCAAAATTTTGATTCAACAGAAATTTGACCCAAAAACAAAACTTCAACCAAGCAACAATGGAATCCAAAATTTTGACCCTGATTGTAGCCTAGTAGATTCACATGTGTGAGAGAGATGACCCAAAAACTTTGATCTAGTAATCATTTTCTTTCTCCTGCAATTTCATACATGTCTACTTCTTTTTCTTGTATATCGAACTTATGAGTGATCAACCAAATGAATCAAACTGCACTTCTATATATACCATTTTCTATGGATTGAATTACCCTCATGTAGGCTGACTTGGTGTGGAGGTTACAAATGACTTATTTTACTTAATAATAATAAAAAATTACATGATTTAAAATCCCAAGAAGGGTCTCACTAAATGGACAATGACTCTAATGACTTAATATAATACCTAGAAGTCCTCAATGGGGACTTTGACCTAAAACATGATGACTCGAGCGTGAAACCCGTGTTTTAATAAGTCATAGTAATAATAAAAATAATTTCTTTTTCTTTTTCTGTTGATAAATACATTTCATTATGACTCAAATACAATTATGAAGACTGAAACTAGCTGCATTCTTCAACATACTTAATTGTATCCAAATATGCCCAAGTCTCGATTTCCTTGCATTTTTCCTCAAGGAATTAGCCCCATATTGATTAGGGAAATTCCAAATTATAATTGCGCAATCCATGTAGGTCCTTCTCTGACTACATGCACCACCTATACAATTTGGAATTGTTTACAATTGATAGTACACTGCCCTTGAACTCCAATCTAAACTGGGTAACTCTAATTTCATGCATGCATGAGTTAATTAAGGTTGATTGATCAATTAACTGGTTGAACATTGAAGTTGAACCCCACTGCTAGACCTCCAATAGTTGGAACTAGTTTAACTAACCTAATGTTGATCAGTGGTTGCCATTGATTTCAACCCAAGCAGCACTAGGGGCTACCCCGATCTTGCATGGGCATTTTGACTTGAAAACCTACTCTATTCAGAGCCAATGATCTTTTATACGGATTCTACTCGTCAGTATGTTTCCGTTGATATATGGCACGCCACGTAATTCTTCACGGTTTGAGAGATATTCGTGTTTGAAGTTAGTAACCCCAGTTAGTGGGCTAAAACCCTATGCAATTCTAGAATGGCACTCATAATTGGTTGTGGTCATTGAACAGTCAATAATTAATAATGCTTTTTTTCATTTTTCTCATAAAATCCCTCCAACGTTCACTTGTTGAGGATCCTCTCAACTCAAGACATTCACATAAATAGTGACCGTCATATCCTCCTCTAGTAAGGATTTTGTGGCTTCAAACAGGCCAGCGTGGAATTTTCGCTATAACATTTGTTCTGCGAAGCTTCAGAAGATGAAATTAAAACCCATTTGATCTAAAATCTTGATGAACCTCATGACCAAATTTCAGATCTTGGTTCGCTTTATTTTTAGAGATATGATCTGAAGAAGTTAGGGTTTTTGTAGGCTCCTGAATTCCATGTCAAACAGGGTCAAAGGTCGCAACAGTGACACGTGGAACTTCATACAAATTCCCTCTATTGAACCAGTGTATAATCAGTTCATCATGGGAGATTAGGCATAACTCTTTCTTGAAGAATCCAATCTTGATCAGACATGTGGGGTTGGAAAGAGGACTCGGAGGGCTACCACGGGACAAAATTTTAGACCCTAGAGATCCGAAATTACATAGATACAATAGATTTAATATCGAGCTCCTAGAAGGAAAGAAAAAGCATGCATTCAAGGATCACTACACTAAGGACCACACATCAACAATCAAGGGTAATTCTCCAATCAAAAGGTATGTATGATTAGTGTTTACATTTGAATTTTGAGTATCATCTCTAAGATATGTTTTTGGAGGATAACATAAGTATATACAGTGTCTCAGTTATATCTCTATGTCTCTATATGTCACAGTTAGTTTTGATACCACATTTCAGATATCCTATTCTTGATACTACGCATTTGATGCTACATATTCTTGAGGCTACACCAAGTCTGCTAAATCTATGTGATGTCGTAAGTTCATGTTACTTGTCTTGTCATAGTTGATAGAATGGTCTCTGTTTTTGTACTTAGAACTTGGTCCATCACAAGTCTAGGGTCTGTCATCAGTTTTTATTATATATATATTTAGGTCAGTTTTGGATATAGTCTTGCATAGAGTCCAGGCCTATATCAAGAGTGGGAGACTTTGTCTACTGCTGCAACAAGTCAACAACAAAAGTGACAAGCACACTTCAGGTATGCATTGTAATTTTAATTTGTATTTATTCATTATTATGCACTTACATGTGTTTTGTAGGCAGAGATAAGTTGAAAAGTATTTTAGGTTTTTTTTGGGATTGGTTTCACAAGGAAAATTTTGCATGCAAGTAGAATAATATTCAAGTATAACATCAAGCAAGAATTCAAGAGCAGAAGTATCAAATCAAAGGAAGCATTGCAATGGGACATCCTTGAAGACATGACAGGCATCCAAATATCGTGAAATATTGTTAAGGCAAAGAGTCATCATTGTAAAGTTGTAAAAGAGTCATCATTGTAAAGTTGTAAAAGAGTCATTTGTAAAAGAGTCATCATTGTAAATATTGTTAAAGTGTCATTTGTGAAAGAGTCATTCTGCCTAGAGTCGAAGATGCGGTATTGGGAGGTATAGGAGTCATTTTGGGATGATGTCATGGTTGGGTTGTAGGTCATAGAGTGATTGGGTATTTTTCAAGTACACAAAAATCATTGTACATATTATTGTATCGTGGATTGTTGTCTATGGTTTGGGAATCCACAGTCTTGTCTTATTTCAGTCATTATAGGGTGATAGGGAGGTGCTAGGAAGGTGTATGAAGATGATTACAGGTTAGGGCATGTGAACACTTCATGGTGGTAGGGTGGTGCTAGGGTGAGTTGTGGCTCACTAGGGTTTTGGGGCATCCATTCAATTGATTACTGTAGAAACAAGGGCATTGGGGCATCCTTCCAATGGGCGCTAACATTTCAGTTGGGGCTAAAGATTAAAGAATTTATTATAAAAGTGTTCGGTGGATTGTTGACGAACCAAAATGTACTTCCAACGATTAAGGGGGGTCTCCCAGGTGTGAGGTCCCAATTATACCTCACACCATTTGGGATAGGAGCCCCATCCGGTATGTGGGATCAGTTGCCACCATGAATGTTTTATGCTCTTGGTTTTCAAATGAGAAGGTGCTAGAGTGGGGTGAGAATGAAGTGGTCAGAAAATGAAACAAAATCATCCCAAGATTGAAAAATTGTAGAAAGAGATTTAAACAAGTCACATCAACGATAAGAAGAGATAAACGATGAGAGTGATTAGTGAGCTAAAACCCCATTGGACATAATAAATAGGAACATGCCGGAGGTCAATTGCGAAGTAGTTCACAATAGGTCACCGACATGGCAAGGAACAAGTAAACACATATTAAAAAGTGAAACATACATGCAACCATTATGTACCAGAACATAACATCTTGTGTATATGAAAGCACACATACAAATATGGTGAAGTACCAAATAGCTAATACAACGCCCATGAGTGAGCATGGGAATCAATGCCAAAGATAAAAGAAAACATCTTATTAATATGATGCAACTTCAAATACATAT
Source organism: Pinus tabuliformis (assembly GCA_031772625.1). Taxonomy (NCBI): domain Eukaryota; kingdom Viridiplantae; phylum Streptophyta; class Pinopsida; order Pinales; family Pinaceae; genus Pinus; species Pinus tabuliformis. The sequence goes on along the minus strand of CM062820.1, from coordinate 1,610,871,522 downwards.
CATGCAATTGGTCAATACCCAATATCAAAACATGGGTTATTCATACCATTGCCCGATGTCAAAACCCTAGCCCTACTGCAAACCCACTCTCCTAGCTACCAAGAGTTGAGTGGCCTTAGCTCTCAAGCATCAATCAACTATCTCTATTGGCCTCAACTCAAGTGCTAAAAACCCCCTGTAAGTGAGGGATGAGGGCACATTTATAGAGGTCAAGTGATTATTCACCTATCGTGACCTTTGGACTTCCCTCGTGCCCTTTTAGCTACATGCATGCCTCTTGAGCTTCCTCACTACTCTCTCATGCCTATTGCCTAGTACAGGGTTAATTTCTCTCATCTTAACTGTTGAAATCATAGGAGAACATTTACATTATGATAAAAAGAAGAAGAATATGTAGAGGGTTCTTGTAGACCCTAAAATGCTTGTCATCAAGGTGGTTGCCAGAGTACAAGACCAAATTGTGTGGTTCCTTGGCTACATGGAATGCCATTGCAGTTGCCATCGTGTCTCGATCAGCTATGCTGAGCTGACTTATTTACTAGTCGGGCATCCTAGCTGCAGGTCTTCCCACAAGAAACCCTAGATCTCTCCTCATAGGTTGAGGTCCTCGCTCTCCTGTACCCTGTAAGACAGTAACCATAGTTATACATGATGATAATTGAAGAACCACACCATAAATGTAACAATAGATAAATAAATAACAATAATCACAAAAAACTGAAATCAACTTTGGACCCTTGGATAGTCCTATCTTGTGCTACAGTGCAGTCAATTAATGCGATCTTTATGGGGTGTCTCTGGGCTCCAAAATGTTTACAATAGTTCCTGAAAGAACTATCCATATCTCTCCTTGCTCTGATCAATCATCAAGAGGTGTTTTAGGGTGAAGGACCCAGAGCATTTGTTATCTTCTATAGAGGAAATGCAATGCTAAGAGGCATATAGCTTCCCGGGCTTCAAGATCCAACACTCTAATGCATGTGGCCAACTCCCTTGAATTTTATGTTGGATGACTATGGAGGTTTCTTCTCAATGCCATATATGTTCATCCACAATCCAAATATTACAGTAGTCAAAGGGAATGGCATTTCATAAGAAAAATTGGTAATGTAACTTCCACTATTCCGAATAAAAGACAACTCCATCAAGAAGACTGTTGCACAACCCTTCTATAACTCCCTTGTCATTTGGACATTGATAATATCTCCCTTTTCCATCGGTAATGCTATCCAGGAGATGATTTGTAACCAGTGCACCCCTGTAAATGGGCAAAAGTAGTAAATTGTTTGTCCTTTATTTACTTCATGATTTCTTTTGTCTCATGGTTGTTGCACATTCTCATCATTATTTTAAGGAAAAAATGCATAATGCTCGTTTTCACTGCCCCATGCAACATCTCGAAATGGTTTGAGAAGACCCTATTCAAATCAAATCATGTCATCTTCATGACCCAAGCGTGGATCCCACAGCCTCACAATCATTAAATCAATCACATTTGGAAATGCGACTTGAAGAAGTTCGACAACCTCATGATCTATTGAATAAAATGTGACCTTTGGGAGAAAATTCGATCTGTGAGGTAGTTTGCGACTTATGAAGGTCACATAGTCGCATTACAATGAAGTCACATCTTCTGGCTGCTTCCCTGAGGCATAAAAATGCGATTGTGTGACTCCGGTGGAAGTGCAACTTACCAGAGGTCGCAAGGTCACAACGTAACGTAGGTCGCATATCTTGGCTACCCACTTGAGGTCTTTGAGTGCGACTTAGCGACCATTAGTCGCGCAATCACATTTGGAGTGAAGTCGCACCTCTAGAACTTGGCTCCGAAATTGTGATCTTGTGTTATGAAACCAGCTCAAGAAAAGATAGAAAAGATAGATCAACGCCTTAGAATTCAGCCTCTTCAAGGGGGCAACCTCCTTTACATTACATAAATGAAAAATTCTTGGATGATTCAAATGACAAAACCTCCTTTCTATATATATGAGTCTAAGGAGTCACAATATAACCCACCGACCTAACAATAATAATATAAAGCCACAAAAATAACAATAAAGGGATTTTATGGGGCACAGTAATAACAATATGGGGATAATAGGGGCACAACAATATTAATAAGGGAAGCAAATACAATAGTAATGGGGTAATCACTAGTATTATAGGGACCCAACATGCCCCTCTCCTTCAAAAAAGTGTTGTCCTCAACGCTTGAGTAGTTCTGGATGCTTCTGTATAAAATTCTCATCCTCCCATGTGGAATCTTCAATGGATAAGTTCTTCCACTTGATAAGATACTCCGAAATTGATCGATTTCGTAGCTTTCAAGTTCTTGTTTCTGTGACTGCTTTCGGTTCGAGTATAGTTTTTCCTTCCTCTTCAAGTTTTGGCAATATTGTTTGAACTGGGAGCTTGTCACCTATAACCTTCTTTAAACATGAAACATGGAAAACTGGGTGCAATCGAGAAGCTGCAGGAAGCTCCAATTTGTATGCCATAGTACCAATCTTTTGCAACACCTTGTACGGACCATAATACTTTGGTGATAATTTATTATCCTTCTTAGCTTGCTTGAGAAACATTTGCTTATATGGTTGTAGCCGTAGGAATACCCAATCACCTACATCAAAACTTCTTTCGCTGCGATGTTGATCTGCCTGTTGTTTCATTCTATTATGTGCCAACACGAGGTTATCCTTTAAGAGTTGGAGGACTTGTTGTTGGTGTTCGATGTGATGTTCCACTGCTTGAACCTTAGAATTTTCTCTTAAATATGACGTTATGGATGGTGGCTGATATCCATAAAGTGCCATAAATGGGGTCATTTTTGTTGCTATATGGAAGGAAGTGTTATACCACCATTTAGCCAGAGGCAACCATTTGACCCCTTATGTCTGTTTATCAGATACAAAGCAACGAAGATATCCTTCCAAACATTTGTCTACTATCTCAGTTTTCCCATCAGCTTGAGGATGATAAGATGAGCTATGAGCTAACTGAGTACCAAGACAAGAAAATAATTCTATCCAAAAATTTCCAGTGAAAATCGGATCTCTGTCACTTACAATAATCTTTGGGTTTCCATGTAGCTTTTGAATTGTTTCCATAAATGCAGTAGAAACTGTACTGGCTTTAAATGGATGTGATAATGCACAAAAGTGTGCATACTTGGTAAGTCTGTCAACTACCACCATGATGACAGTATTTCCCTCAGACTTGGGTAAACGTGTGATAAAATCCATTGAAACCTCCTCCCAACATTGGATTGGAATGGATAAAGTTTGTAATAGACCCGGTGTCTTAATTGTTTCAACTTTATTTTGTTGGCAAACCAAACATTCCGCCACAAAGTTTTGAATATCTGATTTAAGGCCATCCTAAAAAAATTCCTTCTTAACCCTGTGGTAAGTTTTTAAAAATCCTGAGTGCCCTCCTAAGGGAGAAGTGTGCAATTCCATAAGAAACTTTTGTTTGAGTTGGGAATTCTTACAGAGGTATAAGCGATCTTTGTACCATAACGAATCATTTTTCCAGCTAAATGTATCAGACGTACTGGAACCTTGTTGTAACTTTCAAATAAGTGCCCACACTTCTTCGTCATTCTTCCATCCCTCCCTTGCTTCGTTTATCCAATCTAGTTGGATAATAGAAATGGCGCACAACAATGCTTCCACATCCTCATCCTTTATTGAGAGTGCATCTGCCACCACATTTTGCTTCCCTTTTTTGTAGATGATTTCAAAGTCATAACCCAACATCTTTGTGACCCACTTATGTTGCTCTTCAGAGGATAATCTTTGTTCTAAAAAGTATTTAAGGCTATCATGATCTGTTTTTACCTTGAAGTGTCTTCCCATTAGGTAAGGTCGCCATTTCTTAAGTGCATGGAGTATTGCCAACATTTCCTTCTCATAAATAGCTTTGTGTAAAAACTTTCCCTTGATTGGACGACTTTCAAAAGCAATGGGTCTTTCATCTTGCATTAAAACATTACCAATTCCATTTCCTGAAGCATCACATTCCACAATAAAGGTTTTTGTGAAGTTTGGTGTAGCTAAGACCGGTGCTTGGCACATTGCCTCTTTAAGATGTTCGAAGGCCTTTGTTGCTTTTGGAGTCCATGAAAATGCATATTTCTTCAATAATGTTGTTAGAGGTGCTGCTATTCTCCCATAATTCTTAACAAACTTGTGATAATACCCTGTCAACTTGAGAAATCCTCGTAGATGCTTTATGGATGTGTGGACTTTCCATTCCTTAATGGCTTTAATTTTGCTAGGGTCTACCTTAACTCCTTCATGAGATACAATATGACCCAGATATTCCACCTCTTGTACTCCAAAGAAACATTTGGATCTTTTTGCATATAATGTTTCTCCTCCAATAGTTGTAGCACCCTGTCAACATGTTCAACATGATCCTTCCAAGACTTGTTGTAGATTAGTATATCATCAAAAAATACTAACACAAATTTTCTAAGGAATGGTTTGAAAATGGAATTCATCAAACCTTGAAATGTTGAAGGTGCATTGGTAAGGCCAAAAGGCATGACCAAAAATTCATAATGACCCTCATGAGTTGTAAATGTTGTTTTCAGAATGTCTTCAGTCTTCATTCTGATTTGATGATATCCTAAACGAAGATCCAACTTGGTGAAGTAAATTGATCCATGAAATTCATCTAGTAATTCATCAATGACAGGAATGGGAAACTTATCTTTAATAGTGAGCTTATTGAGATCCCTATAATCTGGACACATGCGCCATGATCCATCCTTCTTGTGCACTAATACTACTGGAGTAGAGAAAGAACTTTGACTCGGTTGAATTATACCAGCCTCTAGCATTTCTGCAACCATATGTTCAATTTCACTCTTTTGGGCATAGGGATATCTGTACGGCCTGATGTTTGGAGGAACAATTCCTGGAATTAGATGAATAGCATGATCATGATCACGAATAGGTGGGAGACCTTTGGGATTCTCAAATACCTTGGAATGATTGTCCAAGACTTTTTGAGATCTGGAGAAATAGATGATTCCAATGTGGAAACATCTAGTGAACATAATTGTGCAATTACACCCCTTTGTTCCTTTTTAGAAGCTTTGTCATACCGTTAGAGCTGATTATCTTTCCCGGTTTCCCTGCAATACCCCTTAATTCAACTTCCTTTCCTTCCACAAAAAATTTCATGAAAATTTCTTGAAAATTAAAAGCTATTTTTTCCAAGGATTGTAGCCATTGGACTCCTAGTACAACATCAACACCTCCCATTGGAATGGAAAGCATTGGGCTAGTCAATACATATTCTCCCATCGATAGCTTGATATTATGGCACTTTCCAGAGCAATTTATTGTTCCTCCATTTGCAACCATCACTTGACACTCTGGTGCTAGATATAAGAAGCAATTCAATTCTTTTGCTACCTTACAATGAATAAAATTGTGGGTACTTCCTGAATCAATCAACACTATTACCTTTTTCTTCTTGATTTGTCCTCTTATCTTGATGGTTTGAGGAGTGGTAATTCCAGCCAATGCATTACAAGATATGGTCGGATTCATTTCTTCTTTATCTAGGCTTTGTTCCTGGAGTATATCCTCTTCTTTTGACCTTTCTTGCTCCTTTTCTTCTTCCTCTTCGCAATCTATGTAGAATAATTTCTTCTCAGCACACTTATGACCTTTAGTGTATTTTCTATCACAACTGTAACAAAGCCCTTTTGCTCTTTTTTCTTCCAATTGTTGTGGTGTCAACCTTATAGGTTATGGAAGACTAGGGGCAACAACACTTCCATCTTTATAGTTGTGAGTGGTATGCTTCCTGGTTGCCATAATTTTGCTTTCCATTTTTCTTGCTAACCTGAATGCCTTCTCTAATGAATCAGGTTACCAAAGGCGAACATCATGTTGGATATTATCCTTTAAAGTCCCTATGAACACATCAATCCTATGCTCCTCTGGAATATTTTTTTACCCTTATGTTCAATTTTTGGAACTCCTCAATGTGCTCCATTATTGAAGCCTTTTGTTTGAGACATATCAATTGGCTAAAAAAGTGTTGCTTTTTGTATCCTCATAATTTGTTGTCAATTCTTCCGTAAAAATTGCCCAGGTGATAATTTGTTTACGAGAGCAAATCCATTGATACCATACAAGCTGATTTGGTTCCAAATATAAAGTTGCAATACGTACCTTTTGTGTGTTTTTCACATTATTGAGATCGAAAAATTGCTCCATCTGTAATATCCATGTTGCGGGATCCTTGCCATCAAACTTCCTCATATCGATTTTTGGAATATGGTGGGTCTTCGATCCCACATTAGACTCTATGAAATCATGATTAACATTTCTTTTGTTCGCATCATGAGTTTCCTTTACTACATTTTCACCATTAGTAATTATTTCTTGTAGAAAAATTGTCAAAACTATCTTCAAATCTGCCATGTTTGTCTTCAAATCTACCATGTCCCTCTTCAAATCTCTCTTCAAATATCTCTTCAAATCTATCTTCAAATCATCCATATTAGCTTCCACTCCCTTTATCTTAGATTCCATGCCATTTATCTTAGCTTCTGTTAACTTTTGTGAGAGTGACATTTGTTGCACTTGTTCTTGTAATTTTGATATATCATGTAGCAATTCTTCCTCTTCTTCATGAGTCATGCTAGAGCTTTCAGGTTGCTTACTAGGTGTTTGCATTTTATTTTCTCGGGGCATCAGTTACCGATAATAATGCTCTACTATGCCCTTTGAATTCCTTCAAAATAAATTTTCAAACCAATCTTAAGCAAAAATTTCAAAGAATCTACACACCTTTTTTCACTTTGTAGGAGCTCGATATTGCCTCTGATGCATCTCTATACTTCAGATCATCTAGTTCTAAAATTGTGATCTGTAGTAGCCCTCTGTGTCCTCTTTCCAATGCCACTAGTCTGATCCAAATTGGATTCTCCAAGGAAGAGTTATGTGAAATCTCCCACAGTGACCTGATTATAGACTAGTTCAATAGAGAAAACTTGTACGACGTGCCACGAGTCACTGTTTCGACCTTTGGCTCTAAAAAATATCAACAATAAATACAGTCTGTCCTCTTTCTGTACCTTCTTACGAAATTTTAATCCGATTCTCAGAGGGAAAGTTATGACGATTTTCCCCAGGTCACCTATTTGGAATGTAATTTAGGAGTCTACAAAAAGACAAACTTCCTCAGATCATATCTCCGGGCCCGAGGTTTAGTGTGATTTCTTCTCAAATGGGTTTTTTCTTTAGCTTTTGAAACATCGCAGAAAAAAAGTTATAGCGAAAATGCCACGATGACCTATTTGGAGCAGCGAAACCCTAGAATCCAAAGCTCTGATACCAAATGTTATGAAACCAGCTCAAGAAAAGATAGAAAAGATAGATCAACACCTTAGAATTCAGCCTCTTCGAGGGGAAACCTCCTTTACATTACATAAATGAACAATTCTTCTATGATTCAAATGACAAAACTTCCTTTCTATATATAGGAGTCTAAGGAGTCACAATATAACCCAACCGACCTAAAAATAATAATATAAAACCACAAAAATAACAATAGAGGGATTTTATGGGGCACAGTAATAACAATATGGGGATAATAGGGGCACAACAATATTAATAAGGGATGCAACTACAATAGTAATGGGGTAATCACTAGTATTATAGAGACCCAAAATCTTGTGACTCAGAGAAGCAGCATGGTCGTAGGTCATGTTTAAAGCTTCGTCTCTTAGCATCGACTCCTGCAGCTTCGTGACTTGCCCAGCCACTACGATGGTCAAGCCAAAGTCTCAACCTGCCATGGTGGCACAATTCTCAATGCGTGATGCATTCCTCTAGGTATGCCATGAGATTTTCCTGCTGTAAAATTGATGATGTATTATCTAGTAATCATACCTCGATCGTGAAAGCTAACTGGTGTTATGTCTTAGTCAAGACAGCTCAACAGTTTGAGAGCGTGTGGAGTCTTTGAAGTATAAGAGCTTCGTCTTTGGGATGGTCCATTGAAAACAAGGTGAGGTATCTACTTGGCATGACTTCATTATACATGCCTCCAAACCACGGTAGTTGGTTATTACTGATCTTATTAAATCTGTGAAACAGACCCAGTTCCATTTTTTGGGCTAACATAGCCAGCTTAACAACACTCCCCTTGGTCGAAAATAGAGATGTGGTACACCCAATTCCCTCCTCCTCCGCGACAGGTTTGATTGGGAGGTGTCACGCTGGCCTCAACTTGATAACATCGGGTCCTACCAGGTAGGCCTGCTCATCACTATGTGCTTCCTCATGCTCATACTCCAAAGGGTTTTCCAATGAAACGACGGTAACTGATTAAGAAGGAAGATATCCGATTTTTATACATGAGTATCCCTCGGCGCATAGATGAGGTTATCGGCCCTAGCTAAACAATACGACTAACTCACTCAGAAAAACAAGGCTACCGCTATATAGGCAAGCAAGGCCTTGAAGGTCTGAAGTCATTCCATGTTGTGCTATAGTTTAACCATGATCGCCGAATCTGAACTTCGATTACATCATGCCCACTCTTGATCTTCCTTTGCGGCTTGATATTCTTTTGAAGAGTCGAATCTGGTGGTCAAATAAAACCTCTTCAATGCGATGCCTAAACCTTTTCTTTTAAAGGTATGGTTTCATATCACTGCATAATTTGGGCCACCCATCGTTAATTCCATCACCAAAACTTCTTGTCACCCTTGAGTGTGATGCATATCTTTGGATTTTTTAACGAGAGGAAGTTTAACAATTACCCCATGACTAGCGTTGTCCTAACTCCTTGTAATAATGCTTAAGGTTGAGAGAAATGATGGTGGCAGAGTTGTTTCGACATATATCTATATAACAACCATAGTTATGCCTGATATATGGATATATGTTAACCTCAACAGTCTTCCCTGCTTACGTTCCCTCATTGTCAAAACCCTTCAAGCCTGCATTTGACATTAGTTTTGTGGAAAATGGTTGCCTTGTTGGACATGTGCCCGAGCCACCTCCCCTTGATCCCTGCAGAGAAGGTGAAACAAACCAATCACTTTACCCAAACAACATACACATGTATATATTTGCACGTGGAAGCATGGAACTTAATGAAAATAATGGAAATAACTCATTAAAGGAACATGCATCCCAAGTATCCCAAATTAAGGTGTCATACATTGTATGGTTGAGTGAATTATGCTTTCATTTGGAAATCAGTTCAACATTCAAGCATCTTAATGGGCTTCCTAATTACAAGCGGTCATGGTATTATATGAGGCCCAAGGTAATTTCCAACTCATAGGATAAACACTTAGAAATATCTTGTTAATACACATCTGAGAGTGAGGACTGATTCAGAACAAGGCTGGACCTTCAATCACATATTCCAAAGTTATAAGGATGTAAGGGAAAGATATAATTCCCACAGACCCTAACGCACATGCTGAGGTGAAGGATCTGCCAAGGGCCTAAGGAAAATGTGTTGTTGTGACTCCCATGATGATGCCATGTGATGCCGATGGGAGTGCACTCCTAGAGGCATGCGGATATGGTGACAACAGGGAGGGGATCACTCTTCTAACAATCTAGGGTTTCTCCCAAACCCTAATATTTTCACTCTTACGGGAAGCCACCTTGAACGCATGCTTGTTCAAATATAGGACACCCACTGATCACGATGCATATCATGCGAAGATGAGTTTTAAAATCACGAGACTCTTAATGCATCAATGAAGCCATTGACCTTCAAAACCCTAATGCGATTTTGAGGCCTATATCTGAGATAAAACATGATGCGTGAATGCGATGCATGAAATGTGAGTGGGCACACCAAAGGGGTTGGATAGGCAAGGTCATTGGGAGAGCAACCAGTTGGGGTCCTATCAAAAACCCTAGAAGCTCGGGGTGAGTGGTGGGGTACCCAAAATTTTGAATATGCCCAAAAATTTGGGTGGTGTTGTAGCGGCTACAATAGACCCAGAGGGGGTTTTCCACCTAAACTTATTGTGCCTATTGTGTTCTTTTATTTACTTTTACTAGTGCATAAACATTAATAATAATTGAAGATTAACTAATGACTTGAAAATATTTAAAAGTGCTAATTGCTAAGGAATATTGATTCACCCCTCCCCCCCCAGTATTTCCAACAATTGGGATCAGAGCTTGGTTCCTTCAATAACAAATTAACCACTGGAAGGTAGTTTCCAGAGCATAGAGATGGGAAAGTCAAAGAAGCAGGTTGCAAGGATTTCAAAGGAAGGTACAAGTACAACAAAATCTGAAGAACGTGAGTATTGTGTACCAACCCCTGATTTTGATGCAGATAATTACTGGAAATGGGAATCCAAAATGGAAGTACATTTGCAAGCACAAGGAGTATGGGAATCAATTTTTTTTTGAGACACATCTACCCATGAAGCTAAAAGGTACAATTCAAAGGCCATAGATGTAATTTTGAATGTTTTTCCAAATTTTGTGAAAACAAAAGTTGGTCAATGTTCAATAGCTAGAGCTCTTTGGGAAAATCTTCATAATCTCTATTCAACAAAGCAATCAGGTCAAGATGTTATTGAAAATTTGGATCCTTCTAATTATGATGAAGAAATGGGAGAAATGAGTAAAACAAATTTTAAAAATCAAGTGATCAAGGTGATAAAGGAACTCAAAATTCAAAAGGAAAAGACAAGAATTTTGGAAGCAAGATTGAAGATAGCAAAATAACTCATCAAAGAAAATGAAGAGTCTAAGAAGATGATTAGCAGTCTTAGAACTAAATTAGAAGAAATCAAGAATACAGAGACATTAGACCTCAAGAGAGAATTCCAACAGAAGCAACAAGAACTCAACACAACTTTTGGAGAGATTAGCAAGATCACACAACAGATGCAGGAAGGAGAAATTGAAAGGAAGGAATCTGATCAAAGATACATATCTGAAGTTGACCAAAATAAAAAGGAATTAGAAACATATTCAATAGAAATAAGTAGTCTCAGGATTGAAAATGAGAAGCAGAAGGAACAGATACAGGTTCTCAACAAAGAAGTAGAGAAGACCACTCTTCTCAAGCTACAGGTTGAGAAAGCAAAAAAAAGAAGGGAAATCTTGAAAAGATAGTTTCAAGAATATCTTTCTCAAAAGCAAGAAGAACTTGATGAAACCCACGATGAGATCAATAAAGTCAAGGTATCACAAAAAGAACACTTACAAGATAAGATAGATGAAGAAGCAAAAAAGAAGGCAATTAAGATGGTGAAGCTCCAGTTGATGAAGGTACAAGCTCCAAATCTTCAAAAGATGATTCCAAGAAGGAAGTTGATCAAAGTGAAAAGCCAAAGAAGAATATTGCAACTCCGAAGAACAAGACCAAATAAATCAAGAACAAAGGATGAAAAAAAAACTACAACATTGCCTCAAAAGAAGAATGAAAAATCTTCTAGGTATGTTTGTTTATTTAATGGTTATTGTTTTTTATGTGCTAACTATGAACATATGGCTAGGGTTTGTGAAGTTTTTGATAGGTACAATCATTATCTGCAACACCCTACAAGCAAGTTTGTAGGATCACGAGACAGGTTCCACGATGATTTTGTCATAGGAGAATACGTGCTAGATGGGCCAAACATTAAATGTTTCAAATGCCATAATATGGCCATAACACTCATGGTTGCAGATATTAGATGGAATCGCCTATGGGAAACATTGAATGCTTCAAGTGTCATAACTATGGGCACATGGCTTGAGATTGCAGGAATAAGAAGGTCTCGAAAAGGAAATAGGTACAGGAAGACCAAGCAGATAACAAGGTTTCAGCAGTCATGGTTTCAAGATTTGTTAAAGCAAAAGGTCATGAGGAACTAGCAGTTGCTTCATTTAATGACTCAAGTCAAGATGGCATGTTAGGTGACTCACTATTTTGAACAATCTGGCCTATTGACTCCTTGATGTTTGTAGAGGAGGATTCTATACAACATTATATGGCACAAGTCTACGATTGACAGGAAGGTAGTTTGAACAAGATGGAAGTTTCATTACAGGATCAGGGGAAGAAAAACAATTGAAGGATTACATGTTACCAGTATCAAGGCAAGATTAGTATGCAAAGGATATGCATAGGTTGAAGGAATAAATTTTGAAGAAACACTTGCTCCCATTGCCAGAATGGAAGCTATCAGGATGTTTCTCGCTGATTCTTGATCGAGAAAAATCAAGGTCTACCAAATGGATGTTAAGTCAACTTTTCTAAATGTTGAATTGGAGAAGAAGTTTACATTGAACAAGCGAAGGTTTTCTTCTCTCTAACAAAGAAGAATATGTATGTAGATTAAAGAAGGCTCTATATGGTCTCAGGCAAGATCCTAGGGCTTAGTATGCTCATCTTGACAGATATCTACATCAACAAGGATTCAAGAAAGGAAGTGCTAACATCAATCTTTATGTGAATTTGGATCAAGATAATCTAACAATTATCGAAGTATATGTGGATGATATAATCTTTGGAAGCAATGATGAAAGATCAAGTAAAGACTTTGCCACAAAAATGAAAAGTGAGTGTTATAGATCTGAACTAAAAATATAAGATAAAAGAAATAAACCCAAGAAATAACAGATAGAAATAGATAGAAATGATTCACTTTATTGATCAAACCCTTAAGGTAAGGCAACACCATACATTCACTCCTTAAGGAAGGAGAACACTCCACAAGCCATATGCCTTTTCATACAATAATCCTTGACCTCTCTCAATGGGGAGTCTCTAGCCTCTATATATGCCTCATACATACAATACCATGGGTCATTACCATGGTTCCCTCAATACCATCTATCTAATACCATGGGCTTATTACATTATTGATAACTTCTTGTGGTCCCTTACATGATACGGGTTAACCACCTTATTTATTACTATTTCCCATCCCATTATTATTCCATTGGGTACCTCCCTTTGAAATTTCTATGCTTGGCGAACTGTCATACTTTTTAGGGCTTCAGATTTCTCAACAAGATAAAGGAATATTCATATATCAAACCAATTACATCAAATAAATGCTCAAGAAATTCTAGATGGAAGATTGCAATCCAGTCCTTACCCCCATGGTAACATGTTTCAATTTAAGCTTAGAAGACTCATCAAAGGATGTGGACCAAAGGTTGTATAAATCCATGATTGGTAGTCTCCTATATGTGACAGCCTCTCGACCAGATGTGATGCAGGCAGTTGAACAAGTAGCACAATTCCAAGTAGCACCAAAAGAGTCTCATATCATTACCATCAAATAATTCTTCGATATCTTAAGGGCACAATGGAATATGGCCTCTAGTATCCCAAAGGAAATTATCTGGTCATCCAAGATTACACAGATTCAGATTGGGTAGGAAGTGTTGATGATCATAAGAGTACCAGTGGAGCAACGTTCTACCTAGGTGGTTTCCTTGTCTCATGGTTAAGTAAAAAGCAGTCTTCAATCTTGTTATCCACAACAGAAGCAGAATACATCACGGAAACATATTGTTGTACTCAATTTCTCTGGATGAAGAAAACCTTTTAATATCTTCAAGTTAAGTTTGATGAGCCTATTCTCATCTTCTGTGATAACACTGGTGACATTAGTATCTCCAAAAATCATGTGATGCATTCCAAAAAAAAGCACATTCCGATCAAATATCATTTCGTTAGAGAGCAGGTCGCTGAAAAGAATATCAAGCTTGAATATGTTGGCACAAAGGAATAAATTGTTGACATATTTACCAAACCATTACCTCAAGAGGAATTTGAGTGTCTTCACCAAAAGCTTGGGATTCTCCCAAGTTATCATTAGAATCTTTCTCTTATCTAACTAAGTAGAAAGGGGGAGTGGAGGTGTGTATAGGTCCATAAGATGAAAATTTGTTAGGGGGAGTTACCCTTTGACATTGATGACAAAGGAGAGAGAAGGCAGTAGGAAGATGTGTCATGATTGCATGGGGATTACTTATGTTTCCATAATGCCAAAGGGGGGTATTTTTGACTAGTGGTTGTCATTGATGTCAACCCAAGCAGCACCAGGGGCTACCTCGATCTTGCATGGGAATTTTGACTTGAAAACCTACTCTATTGTGAGTCAAGAATATTCTAGATGGATGTTGAGCCCCAAACTTGCACCTTCCCTATACACCTTTCTAACCTTTTTTTCCATTTATTTGGACCTCCTAAGTTGTCAAATCATTGCATATTAGTTTTAAAAGAGCATATAAAGTGGTTTCCTAACTATGTCTTGTGTCTGCTATTTGATTTAGATTTTTTCTCATTCAGCTGCGGAATCTTGTCACTTTCCGCAGCCAGTTCAACTTTTCGCAGCCTTTTTGTTGAAGTCTATGTTACAGGTGCCTTCAGGCGAATCCAGCCACATGGGCAAGTTGCAAATGACGTGGACATGGACAGTGTCCTATTGGCTCAGTCGAATCCGTCAAAGAAGGCCGTGGTCAACGATAGTCAAACGATGGTCAACCTAAGAGTCCTATGGTGACAGAAATCTGTTTTTCACCACGTGAAGACTTGCGTGGCCGTTTCTAAATTTCAGGAGACGTGTTAACACCTGTGGACTGCTCCATGAACCGAATCCAACAGCCACCCTCCTTAGATTTAATCTTCATGGCTACCATAATGCTAGATTCCTGGACATGGTTGCTTCACGTGTCTTTTATCAGTGCAGATTTTAGGAAAGTAGTTATGTCATCCTCTGTTATAAATAAATCATTCTCATACGCATAGTAGCTAGTTCTTGTAATGTAATTTTGATTGTTAACGAGCCCACTGTGTCGTGAATTTATCTCTATGTTATGACTGCATTTTAATACATGAGAAGACTCTGTTTATAAGCTCAATTCATAGTTGATTGCTAACTGCCCGAGGTTGTGCAGACGGCCCCTGTACACACCAAGGTTTTGTTAATTGTTGTATAGTTTCATGCTTTATTTCTTTATGTTCCTTATGCCATAATCATTTATTTGTATATATTGCACTGCTTATGTTATTCATGTTGATTGTTGTCCATAGTGTTTATGCTTTCTAACACTGTTAATTGATCAGTGCCTTTGTTTCATATTACAATAGGCAGCCCGGGCATTTGCACATAGCTTTATAATGACTAATGACATGGAATTATTCTTGTCCTTCTGCTGATTTATTTTCTTAGTTCTAATTCCAGCACTGTTTTATTTCTTTCAGTTTTGTTCATTTACTTTTCTGCAAGATAGATATCCGATTACTCATGTCATTTTCAGTTACCTCCGAAAGCCAGAGCGAGTCAAATGGTGAGGGATTGAAGTATGAATGCGTAGTTTGATATTAGTTTATTTTTCTGCAAGTTAGTTATTGAATTTCTCATGTCATTTTCAATTACCTCCGAAAGCCAGAGCAAGACGAATGGTGAGGGATTGAAGTATGAGTGTGTAGTTTAACAATAGTTTTATTTTCTGCAAATTAGATATCAGATTGCTCA
Source organism: Pinus tabuliformis (assembly GCA_031772625.1). Classification (NCBI taxonomy): domain Eukaryota; kingdom Viridiplantae; phylum Streptophyta; class Pinopsida; order Pinales; family Pinaceae; genus Pinus; species Pinus tabuliformis. The sequence goes on along the minus strand of CM062820.1, from coordinate 1,610,856,023 downwards.
AGTTGTTTATGATTACCTCCGAAAGCCAGAGCGATTCGAATGGTGAGGGGTCAGAATATGAGTTGATGTAATGTGATTTTAGTTTACTTTGCTTGCAGTTTTTGAATTTCTTTGAGTTCAGTTTCTTTTATATTTATACAGCAGCAAGGATACTGGGTTTCATGGTCACTAGCTCATTGTTTGTTTAATTAGAATATTGGTACATTTTCATTCTCTTTTAGGAATTGATTTCATCATTGCAAGTTTTAAAACCTTTTTGAAATTTTTGAAGTTTGGAAATCATTTTAAAGGACACCATTTCCTTGAACACTTATATCCATACTTGACTTTTAGAATTGCCATCTCATATTGGGGAATCAATGAAGATAAACCCAAAAACAGACTAAAAATCAAAAACGACAAAAAGAAAGAAATCAGTTATCTTGCATATATAGTGCACCTCACTTCAGCAGTTTATGACTCCCAGATTGACAATTAATATAGAAATTTAGGACACTCTAAATTGACCAAACATTTTGGTGTCGTTGCCGGGGAAGTGAAACTAGGTAGCCAATTTCTTAAAAAAAAACAAGAAATTTCAAGGAAGGTAAAAATTGATAACTTCTCAAAGTATGCTCTCCTCTTGCACCTAGTGTGATCTGGAGGATCAGAAAAGAGAGTTATTGGTTAAATAATTTCTTGAGTATGCTCTCTTCTTGCACCTAGAGTGATCTGGAAGATTAGAAAGAGAATTATTAGCCCGATTTGAAGAAAAAAAAAAAAAAATGACATGCATAGAGAAAGAGATTCTAGGGGAAGGTTTATAACTAGGGCCAAGAGTTCGATTTTTACAACTCCATCTACTTCAAGGCATAGACAAGATACACCTCCATCATCTCCATCTCACACTCCTAGCCTTAGGATTCATAGAATTCAAGGGGCAACAGCTGAATTATGAGACTCTCCCACACTATCCATCGAATCTGAATTAGGAAAATACCCTTTCTTTACTTCTACAGGAGAACAAATTGTAATCAAGGAAGTAGAATCACCTGAAGAAGAAGAGGGAGAAATTCCTCCTTGTTCACCATTAGTAGAGGAACCAGAGGACTCTGAAATCTTTGAGGAAACTATCATGACAGAGGAAGTAGTAAATGGATTTGGAGGAGGAGGTAGAGGTAGAGGTAGAGGAGGAGGAAACAATGGAGGAGGTAGAGGTAACAACGGGGGAAATAGGGATGGAGATAACTCATTTGGATTTCCTATAGTTGATGAGGAATCTCGTACAACAATAAAAAACATCTCACCATCTATCCTCCCAAACGTTTATGGGTTGCGAAGTGAGGATCCTGAAACATTTCTATTTGAGTTTGAAGTCGTGTGCCGAACTTATGATTATATGGAAGACTCTCAAAAACTCAAATTGTTTCCTTCAACATTGAAGGGAGCTGCTCTAAAATGGTTCATGGGATTAGTCACTCAATCTATTAGGACTTGGAATGATATGAAACAAACATTTTTGGATAGATACCTGGACTATTGTATGCCCACCAATCATAAGGATGAGGTATTCAAAATGGTGCAAAAAGAAGATGAAAACTTGGAGGATTTACTTGAAATATTTCAATACAACTTGAAAAGAGAAAAAATGAATAATCTAGATGAGGAGACCTTGAAAGCCCTTCTATTAAAAGCCATTAGAGATGAATGGATAGATATTTTAAACATGATGGGAAAAGGAGATATTTCTCAACTTCCACTTCATGATATAACAGAACTATGTGTCCATCTCTCAAGGGGAAAATCTAAAACTGGAAAAGGGCCTAGAGATCCTTCTCTCATTAGAGCAAACAAATCTGCAACTAGATCAGTAAGTAGGGCTGAGATTGGCAACATGCTTGATGAGTTCAAAACTGATATTTTAGGGAGACTTAGTAAGCAACTAAACACCCTTAAAATACAAAACAAGCAGAAAGCAGAAGCTGAAGCTTTGGCCATCTTTTGTCCAAAATGTAGGAAGAAACATGCTCTAAGGGAATGCCCCTTGGATGAAAAAGTTGTAGAAACATGTATGATTTGTTCAGAAATCCATGAGACCAAGGATTGTCCTTCAATTCCTAGGCTCAAAGCTGTCTTTCAAGAAGATCCAAATTCAATTGAGTCTCTCTACTTTGTTTCAAGGAGACCTTGGCAGGGGCAACAAAATAAAGGGTTTAACAACCCCACAAACTTTCAACCCCCACCAAATTGGAATCCTTGGCAACAACCTTGGTCCCAACCTCAAAACCCATTTCAATCATGGGTACAAGGTATGAAAAATCCTTATGGGAGATTTGCTCAATTTTATCAATATTCTCCATCTTTTCAAAATCAACAAGCTCCACAACTTCCAAATCAAAATCCACAACTTTCATTGCCATTTCCACAACAACAACAACCTTCTCAACAAAATCCAAATTCCCAACTCTTGCTTCCATTCCAACAAAAGACAAATCAACTACCTTCCCAGCCATTTCCAAATCCCAATAATAAAATCCTCAAAATGCTTACATGATAGAGGGACAAAAATTTCCTACCTATATGATTGTTCCTCTCAATGATGTACAACTCAGATCTGGTAGAGTTTTAGAAAAGCCTTCTATAGATGCTCAAAAGCAAAGTATTTCTGAGGAAGATTCTCTTGAAGCCAATAAAGGGTCTGAAGCATCTCTTCAACACTCAAGCACTCAAAAAGAAAAAGAAAAAGATTCAACCCCCACAACTCCTATAGTTGAGCAACCTGCATCTTCATCCACACCTCCTTTTCCTGAAAGATTACAAATTGACAAAGGAGTGGAAAAACAAATCTTGTTGCCTGACTATGATTTTCTAGATGAATTAAAGAATGTCTATATCAAGATTCCCTTGCTACAAGCCTTTAGAGAGATTCCTATTCTAGCAAAAACAATAAAGGAGTTGAGTCTCAAAAGACCAGGAAGGAAACCAAGAGATACAAGAAGAATCCACCTGGTAGGAAAAATTGCAAATATCATGATGGGAAAAATTACCATGCAGAAGTATGTAGATCCTAGTAGTCCAATTGTAAAAACACATATCAATGGGGTGGAAATTCCAAATACTTTGATTGATTTAGGGGCTGCTATCAACATTATGAGTAGACAGACTATGGAACAGCTAAAACTTCCTAATCTTCTTTTTACACCTACTCTACTGCAACTTGCAGATCGATCAATTATCAAACTAGATGGTGTATTAGAAGACATTTCGGTCTCCTTAGATTCTTGGGAATATCCAGTAGATTTCATGATTTTAACTCCCAAGAGTAATCTAGGAGGGAACCCACTCATCTTAGGAAGACCTTGGCTAGCCACAGCTGATGCTTTCATCAGTTGTAGATCTGGGGATATGTACATTTCTGATGGTAATTCGACAAAGAAATTCAATTTGTATCCTCCAGCAAAAGCAATTACAGAAGTAGGAGATAATGAATGGGTTGATGATGAGGACACTATACAACCTGTCTTTACCATTTCTGAAATCAGTGAAGATATTCAAATTCTAAACACATTAGAAAATTTTGAAACATCTTCAGAATATGACCACACACAATTTCAGTTAGATTCTGACATTGAGTATCTATCATCTAGACAAATGTCTCTTTACTCTATGGAAGAGTTTGGAAGTTCTGCCATTGATATTTTTCTGGGTAAAACATTGAATATCAACAAAAACATGGAAAAATCACAACAGGGAGAGCTAACCAAAATCTTGCAAAAACATTCTACTGCATTTGCATGGGAGTATACTGATATGAAAGGTATTGACCCTAAGACTTTCATTCATCACATATACATCGAGGAAAACAGTAGACCAATCAGACAACCTTAGAGAAGGATGAATCCAAACCTTAGGGAGATAGTGAAAGAGGAGCTCCAAAAACTACTCAATGTAAACTTCATTTATCCAATTTCAGATAGCCGATGGGTTTCTCCTTTGGTTATAGTACCTAAAAAGAATGGTAAATGGAGAGTATGCATTGATTACAGGGAATTGAATAAAGCAACTTTGAAGGATCACTTTCCTTTGCCCTTTATCGATCAGGTATTAGATACTCTAGCAGGCAAAATGTACTTTTCATTTTTGGATGGTTTTAGTGGCTATAATAAAATTCAGGTAGCACTTGAAGATCAAGATAAGACCACATTAACCTATCCATGGGGAACTTTTGCTTACCGAGTGCTTCCTTTTGGATTATGTAATGCACCCACAACATTTTAAAGAGTAGTACTATGAATCTTTTCTGATCTAATCCATGATTGTGTAGAGGTTTATATGGATGATTTTACAGTTTATGGTAATTCATTTGAAGAGGCATTAGATAATTTGGAAAAAGTCCTTATAAGATGTAAAGAAACAAACCTTTCATTGAGTCATGAAAAATTCTTTATGATGTTTACTGAATGTATTGTTTTGGGAGATCACATTTCAGGGGATGGGATTAAAGTTGATAGATCAAAAGTTGAAGTCATCTCCAAGTTGTCTATTCCAATTTGTCAAAAAGATGTTAGAAGTTTTCTGGGATTTACTGGGTACTATAGAAGATTTATAGAAAACTTCACCAAAATAGCATCTCCACTCTTCAAATTTCTTACAAAAGACTGTGAATTCAAATGGGATCCTGATTGTCAATCATCATTTGAAACTTGAAAACAAGAATATCTGAAGCACCCATCTTGAGAGGGCCAAATTAGAAACTTCCTTTCCATATTTCTACAGATGCTTTAGATACAGCTCTAGGAGCTGTGTTGGGTCAAAAGGATTTAGTTCCTTATGCCATTTACTATACCAGTAAAAATTTGACTCCCACTGAGTTGAACTATACTGTGACTGAAAAAGAGTTCTTAGTTGTTGTTCATGCAATCAATAAGTTTAGACATTATATAACAGGCTATGAAACTTTTGTCCATACTGATCATTCTACGATTAGATATCTAATGAACATACCTGTTACTAATGGCAGAGTTACAAGATGGCTCTTACTTTTACAAGAATTCAATATTACTGTGTTGGATAGACCAGGGAAACAAAATACAGTAGTTGATTTCTTGTCTAGGATCCAAAATACTAAAGAAGATTCTCCTGTAGAGGATAAGTTTCCAGATGAATATTTATTTGTAGTAACTACTAAGACTCCTTGGTATGCAGATATTGCTAACTATTTGGTTACAGGGAAACTACCTCCACATTTATTTCCTAGTGAAAGAAGAAAGATTATTCAAGAGAGTTCAAAATATTCATGGATTTCTAACGAATTGTTTAAAACATGGCCAGATTTTGTGATCAGAAGATGTGTTAGGGAAGATGAAATGCCTGACATCCTCAAGGCATGTCATGATGAACCATGCGGTGGACACTTTGCTGACAAAAGGACAGCCTATAAAATCCTTTCTTTAGGATATCATTGGCCTTCCCTCTTCAAAGATACAAAAGAATATGTCAAAAGGTGTGACAGCTGCCAAAGAGTAGGGAAACCGACTCTTTCAAATGAAATGCCATTACAACCACAGGTACTCATCGAACCCTTTGAAAAATGGGCTTTAGATTTCATTGGACCCATTAATCCACCATCTAAGCAAAAGAAGTATATATTGGTATGTACTGATTATGTCACTAAATGGGTAGAAGCCAAAGCATTACTTTCTACTACTGAAAATTCAGTTGTTAGTTTTCTTTATGAGGATATTTTTACTCGCTTTGGTGTCCCAAGAGAAATTGTGACAGATCAGGGAAGTCAATTTACATCCAACATGATGGAGAAGCTGATGGAAGAATACAAAATCAAGCACAGAAAATCTACTCCTTACCATCCACAAGCAAATTCCAAGTGGAGTCTACAAACAAAGTTATTGAAAGCATCATCACCAAAACTGTTCGTCTACACAGAAGAGATTGGGCAGAAAGGCTTCCTGAATCCTTATGGGCCTACAGAACTACATGGAGGAATACAACAGGACATTCTCCCTATGAACTTGTTTATGGGAAAGAAGTCCTGCTCCCCATTGAGTTTCAAGTCAAAACTTTCAAGATGGCAGTTCAGTTGGGGATAGATCTATCAGAAGCCCAAAAGCATAGAATGGAGCAGTTGAATGAGCTTGATGAGATCAGACAAGAAGAAATCCTAAGAATTGATCTAGTTCAACATCAAAGAGCTAAGTGGCATGACAAATACATCAAAGAGAAAAAGTTTCAAGAGGGATATTGGGCATTACTATTTTATTCCAAGTTTAAAGACTTCAAAGGAAAATTTCAGACTCATTGGCTTGGGCCATATGAGATTGACAAAGTCTTTAGCAATGGAATGGTAAGAATCAAGACCATTGATGAATTTCAAACTCCTCTTATTGTGAATGGCCACAGATTAAAGATTCATCTCAAAAGAGGAATTTGTCAAAAAATTCAAGAGAATTATGCAATAAGGCTGGTGAAGAAGAATCCTTCTTCTCCACCAGCCTAGCCTTTGTTCCTTTCTGTTAAAAAATAAATAAACAAATAAATAAATTTTGTATAAGCTTGAAAACCAATCATTGATTGGTAGTCTTATACAGTAAATATAGAGTGAAAATCAGGAACACCTAACACCCTATATTTTCCCAAAAAAAAATAAAAAAATCTCCCTTTCTATCCCATTTTCAATTCACTTCACTTCATTTTCATTTCACTCCATTTTATTTCCATTTCACTCCACTCCATTTCATCCATTTCATCAATAAAAGTCTCTTTCATGACCAATTTCATTCAGTTAGTTATTATCTAACTATCTTTATTCAGCCAAGTGGTTGTTGTGTCAGTTTTTGCAGCTGGAATCAGTTTCCACAGCCAGAAGCAGTTTTCACAGCCACCACTCTGTTTTTCAAATTGACAGTCAAGATGTTAGTTCAATAATCATGAAAATGTAGGTATGACTGAGGACATATTATGAATACATGGAGCATCTAAAGGCATCAATAAGGAGCAGTTGATTAAGGGCTAATGGACAAAAAATGGCAAAGATTCCAAGGTATGAGTAAAAATTTCTTTCAAATAGCAATCAAAAGCACAATTTTGCATAGTTATTAAACCATAAGCTCCACTATATGCAATGATTGCCATGATAGCTCCATAACCATTCCACGACATTCCTCCACAAACCATGCATTTATTCCCTAAACGGTCTCATGATTAATTCTCGGGTTTAACTCGTAGTTGACTGCACTTTCACACTCCACTTGTAATCATGAGATGTGACCGATTTAATTATGGCTCCTCTCCACTGCATAGTTTCCATAGCCATTTCATAAACATGTTAACATTTCCTCCGCAGCCGTTTAAAATAAAAATTCTGTCGGGTTCACTTCACTCCCCTGCCAATTTATTGAAGCCACGGCTACATTACCACCTCGTTCACATATGTCTCCACTCCATTTCGTGAATTCACATCGGCTGCCTGTCCTCTGTTTTCTGCTTACAGTCCCTAAACACTCCCGTTACCTGTTCTCCAGTTTCCATTTTCAGCCACTATTTTCTTCTCCATAAAGCCCGTAACCTAGCCGTCCTACCTCTGCTAAACCCCTCACACGCAGTCAAATTTCAAACAGAAGAAAGGATGGGTCGGTTATTAAGGGCATAACCAGAAGGGCCCAAGTTCTTAGAAGGATACCCTCAAGTGAAAGACTTACTAAAGAAGGCAAAATGGCTACGTTTCATTCAAAAATTTAAGGGCCACAATAAGGAGATAACAAAAGCTTTTGTAAGGTCTTTTAACGGCCAGGTGGTGGAAATTGGAGACCTTAAGTTCACAGTCTCCGAAGCATCCATAGCAGCTGCTACAGACCTGCCCCAGGAAGGTGAACTCTGGTTCAAGAATAAGAGTTTGGACGAGCAGGCTTGGAGAGTCATATTACGCAACCCAGGTATGGACGTAACTGTATTCACAAGAGGAATTCATGTTCATGCATTAAAAGAAGAGTGGGCCAGCTTACTGTTAATTATTAAAAAGTTCATTACTTGTGAAGGCTGTTTTGGAGCAATGTACATGTATCATACTCAGTTATTGATGAACTTTTTAGAGAACCAAACCCTCAATTTGCCCTACTTTTTTTTGTTGAGCTTGAAAAAGATGTGCACAACAGTCCAAAAGAACATAGAAGACATAGAACCTCATTTATATCATCATGGGCTTGTGAGAATTCTAATTGAAGACCAATTGAAGAAAAATAGGGATACCTGGGAACGGTTTTTGGTGAGAAACTACTTCCAAGAGCCATCTGAGGCACCTGAAAGCAGTACACCAAAAACACCAAGAAGGAGTAGGAGAAAGGAGAAAAGTGCAATAATTCAAGACTCTCCTATTAGCAAAACTAAAGAAGTTGATCAAAAAGAGAGGGAGGAAAGAACCAAGGATAGAAAACAGAGAAAATTGAAAGGAAAAAGAAGCATAGAGGATGTCTACCAATCACCAGAACCATCTGTAGAAGAAGACTATCAAGTGTTGTCTGAAATACTAGTACATCTTCGAAAACAAGCGGCTACAACCAAGAAGAAAGAAAAAGGAAAACAGAGTATGGAAGAAGAGAGTACTAGCCCACAGCATTTAAGAAGAAGCAACAGGCTTAGAGGAAAGTGGAGGAAAACACAAATAAAAGGACCCCACTTTATTGACTTGGGTGGGGAAACACCCGAGAAACCTCCAGCTAGCCGTAGCCCACATCATCTTTAGCCAAATATTGAAACCAGTCCTCCAGATGTTGATATAAGTCCTTCTCGGCCATAGTTAGAAATCAGTCCTCCTCAACAAGACTTTGGGGTCAGCGCAAGGAAAACACCTACAATAGACCCAAATCAACAAGAGGTGTATGATTATCTAGAATCCTTAGAGAAGACAGCTACAGGCCCGAGCACGTCATCCACTCTGCCTCACATAGCACAAGAAGCACAAGTCCAATCATTGAAACAAGAAGTGTTTGACTTGGAGGTCTTAAATAGGCACATTAAACAAGATAATGAAGCATTAAAGGAGCAAAGTAGATTGGACAAGATCATTCATGACAACACTGTGTTACATCTGGGACTGTGGCAGAAAAAGAACAGGAAATTAAAGAAAAAGTGCAGGAAGTTGAGTAGGGAATTGATCAGTCTCAAATTCAGATGTTTGATGAGGAAGCCCAGGATGGTAGTAGCACCAAGGAAGAGGAGAAGAGGACTGGATGTACTGGTAGAAGCTTCAGAACACATGGACTAAAGGGGGAATGATCAAAATTTTGGTTGCATGAGGACATGCAACACCTTCACAGTGGGGGTATGTTGAGCCCCAAACTTGCACCTTCCCTATACACCTTTCTAACCTTTTTTTCCATTTACTTGGACCTCCTAAGCTGTCAAATCATTGCATATTAGTTTAAAAAGAGCATATAAAGTGGTTTCCTAACTATGCCTTATGTCTGCTGTTTGAATTAGATTTTTGCTCATTCAGCTGCGGAATCTTGTCACTTTCCGCAGCCAGTTCAAGTTTCCGCAACCTTTTTGTTGAAGTCTATGTTACAAGTGTCTTCACGCGAATCCAGCCACATGGGCAAGTTGCAAATGATGTGGACATGGACCGTGTCCTATTGGCTCAGTCAAATCCGTCAAAGAATGTCGTGGTCAAAGATAGTCAAGCGGTGGTCAACCTAAGAGTCCTACGGTGACAGAACTCTGTTTTTCACCACGTGAAGACTTGTGTGGCCATTTCTAAATCTCAGGAGACATGTTAACACCTGTGCATTGCTCCATGAACCAAATCCAACAACCACCCTCCTTAGATTTAATCTTCACGACTACCATAATGCTAGATTCCTGGACGTGGTTGCTTCACGTGTCTTTTATCAGTGCAGATTTTAGGAAAGTAGTTATGTCATCCTCTATTATAAATAAAGCGTTCTCATACGCATAGTAGCTAGTTCTTGTAATGTAATTTTGACTGTTAACAAGCCCACTGTGCCGTGACTTTATCTCTATGTTATGACTACATTTTAATACATGAGAAGACTCTATTTATAAGCTCAATTCGTGGTTGATTGCTGACTGTCCGAGGTTGTGCAGAGGGCCCCTGTACACACCAAGGTTTTGTTAATTGTTGTATAGTTTCACGCTTTATTTCTTTATGTTCCTTATGCCATAATCATTTATTTGTATATATTGCACGGCTTATGGTATTCACGTTGATTGCTATCCATAGTTTTTATGCTTTCTAATGCTGTTAACTGATCAGTGTCTTTGTTTCAGATTACAATAGGCAGCCTGGGAATTTTCACATAGCTTTATAATGACTAATGACATGGAATTATTCTTGTCCTTCTGCTGATTTATTTTCTTAGTTCTAATTCCAACACTGTTTTATTTCTTTCAGTTTTGTTCATTTACTTTTCAGCAAGATAGATATTAGATTACTCATGTCATTTTCAGTTACCTCCAAAAGCCAGAGCGAGTCAAATGGTGAGGGATTGAAGTATGAATGCATAGTTTGATATTAGTTTATTTTTCTGCAAGTTAGTTATTGAATTGCTCATGTCATTTTCAGTTACCTCCAAAAGCCAGAGTGAGACGAATGGTGAGGGATTGAAGTATGAGTGTGTAGTTTAACAATAGTTTTATTTTCTGCAAATTAGATATCAGATTGCTCAAGTTGTTTATGATTACCTCTGAAAGCCAGAGCGAGTCGAATGGTGAGGGGTCAGAATATGAGTTGATGTAATGTGATTTTAGTTTACTTTTCTTGCAGTTTTTGAATTTCTTTGAGTTCAGTTTCTTTTATATTTATACAGCAGCAAGGATACTGGATTTCATGGTCACTAGCTCACTGTTTGTTTAATTAGAATATTGGTACATTTTCATTCTCTTTTAGGAATTGATTTCATCATTGCAAGTTTTAAAACCTTTTTGAAAATTTTGAAGTTTGGAAATCATTTTAAACGACACCATTGCCTTGAACACTTATATCCATACTTGAATTTTACAATTTCCATCTCATATTAGGGAATCAACGAAGAGAGATATTTGTGTTTGAAGTTAGTAACCCTAGTTAGTAACTATGAAGAATTGCGGGGAATTTCCATGCCACGCAATTCTTCACAGTTTGAGAGATATTTGTGTTTGAAGTTAGTAACCCTAGTTAGTGGGCTAAAACCCTATGGGGTTGTGGCATGGCACTCATTATTGGTTGTGGTCATTGAATAGTCAATAATTAATAATGTTTTTTTCTCCTAAAATCCCTCCAACTTTCACTTGTTGAGGACCCTCTCAACTCAAAACATTCATATAAATAGTGACCCTCATTTCCTCTAGTAAGGATTTTGTGGCTTCAAACAAGACATCCTGTTATTTTCGCTATAACTTTTTTTTTTGCAAAGCTTCAGAATCTGAAATTAAAACCCATTTGAGCTGAAATATCGATGAACCTCATGACTGAATTTCATATATTGGTTCACTATATTCTTGGATACATGATCTAAGGAATTTAGGGTTGTTGTAGGCTCCCAATTCCATGTCAAACAGGGCTGAAGGTCACAACAGTGACATGTGGCACTTCGTACAAGTTCGCTCTACTGAACCTGTCTATAATCAGGTAATCATGGGAGATTGGGCATAACTGTTTCTTGAAGAATCCAATCTTTATCAGACCCATGGGGTTGGAAAAAGGACTTAGAGGGCTACCACAGGATGAAATTTCAGACCCTGGAGATCCGAAATTACATAGGTACTACATATTCAATATCGATCTCCTAGAAGGCAAGAAAAGCATGCATTCAAGGATCACTGCAGTAAGGACCACACATGAACAATCAAGGGTAAGTCTCCTACAAAAAGGTATGTATGATTAATTTTTACATTTGAATTTTGAGTATCATCTCTAACATATGGTTTTGCAGGACAACATAAGTATATAGAGTGTCTCGGTTATATCCCTATTTCTCGATATGTCACAGTTAGTTTTGATACCACATTTCAGATGTCCTATTCTTGATACTACACATTTGATGCTACATATTCTTGATGCTACACCTAGTCTGCTAAATCTATATGATGTTGTATGTTCATGTTACTTTTCTTGTCATAGTTGATAGAATGGTCTCTGTTGTTGTACTTAGAACTTGGTCCATCACAAGTCTAGGGTCTGTCATCAGTTTTTATTGTATATATCTTTAGGTCAGTTTTGGATATAGTATTGCATAGAGTCCAGGATTATATCAAGAGTGGGAGTCTGTGTCTAGTGCTGCAACAAGTCAAAAACAAAAGTGACAAGCACACTTCAGGTATGCATTGTAATTTTAATTTGTATTGATTCATTATTATGCACTTACATGTGTTTCGCAGGCAGAGGTAAGTTGAAGGGTATTTTGTTTTGTTTTGGGATTGGTTTCGCCAAGAAAATTTTGCATGCATGTAGAAGAAGATTCAAGTACAACATCAAGCAAGAATTCAAGAGCAAAAGTATGAAATCAAAAGAAGCATTGCAGCGGGACATCCTTGAAGACATGATAGCCATCTAGATATCGTGAAATATTGTTAAGGCCAAGAGTCATCATTGTAAATTTGTAAAAGAGTCATCAATGTAAAAGAGTCATAATTGTAAATTTCTTACAGAGTCATTTGTAAAATATTCATCATTGTAAAGTTGTAAAAGGGTCATCATTGTAAATATTGTAAAAGAGTCATTTGTGAAAGAGTCATTCTACATAGAGTCGAAGAGCCATCATTGGGAGGTATAGGAGTCACTGTTGGGATGATGTCATGGTTGGTTTGCAGGTCATAGAGTGATTGGGTATTTGGTCAAGTACACGAAAATCATTGTACATCTTATTGTATCGTGGATTGTTGTCCCTGGTTTGGAATCCACAGTCTTGTCTCATTTTAGTCATTATAGGGTGACAAGGAGGTGCTAGGAAGGTGTATGAAGTCAGCTACAGGTTGGGGCTTGTGAACACTTCAAGGTGGTAGGGTGGTGCTAGGGCGAGTTATGGCTCACTAGGGTTTTGGGGCATCCATTCAGTTGATTACTGAAGAAATGAGGGTGTTGGGGCATTCTTCCAGTGGCAGTTGGAGAAGAATGCTTTTCTAGAATTCTGTAAAGTTTTTGCTTTCATTTCAGTAGGGGCTGAAGATTAAAGAATTTATTAGAAAAGCATTAGGTGGTTTTTGACCCGTAGAGGGTTTTCCACCTAAAATTATTGTGCCTACTATTTTCCATTATTTACTATTATTACTGCATAAGCATTAATAATAATTGAAGATTAACTAATGCTCTAAAAATATTTAAAAGTACTAATTGCTAAGGAATATTTATTCACCCCCCCCCCCCCCCCTTCTCAGTATTTCCAACACTTAACTCAATTTAACTAAATTAAATTGTTACAACTGAAACTAACTCAACCTAGGCTCCTAAAATTTAGGAATCATTGTGCACAAATCAAGTTAAGCCCCCAACTCCAATTAACTAATATAATTGAGTGATAACAACTCAGTTAACTCATTGAAGTTGTCTTGTGATGTGGAATTTTTATTTTCTCCTAATTTAATTCAAGGGAAAGTTAAATTAGGATTTTCTTGTTGCATTTTCAACACTCCCTCTCAGCAAGAAAGGGATTATCTGCTACCCCGATCCTGCCTCTATGGAACTCAAATTTGCATCTTGACATTGTCTTTGCCAAAATATCTACATCTTGTTCCTCTGTAGGAATTTACTCCAACAACATGATTCTCCTCTACACATAATCTCACACATGGTGATATCAAATGTCGATATGCTTGGACCGATCATGAAAAAATGGGTTCTCAGAGAATTTGATACAACTCTGGTTGTCGCAATAAATCACTATAGGATCCATCATTTGACCAAATAACCCAACAAGGATATTCCTCATCCAGATAGCCTCACATGTTGCTTGGCTAGTAGCCATGTACTCTACCTCTACTGAGTTGAGTGCAACAGATCGCTGCTTCCTGTTGTACCAAGAAACGATTGCTGACCCAACACTGAATATTCCTCCTCATGTGTTCTTCCTCTCTGATGGACTACTCACCCAATCTACATATGTGAAACCTTGTAGCTTCATTCCCTTTGTCTGCTTGTAACAAAGACCAAACTAAGTGGTGCCTCTGAGGTATCTCAACACATGATTTGTTGCCTTCCAATACAGTTAATTGGTTTTCTTAACCATAGCTTGACTAAGATGGTTAACTGCATAACACATTTCAGGTCGTATGTTCACCAAATACATAAGTTAGCCCACAAGTTTCCATTATATGGTAGCCTCCACTACTTCAGCTGAAGTAACATCTTCCTTCCTTTGATTCCTTGCTAGAAGAGTCTCCATGGGTTTGTTTCTCTCCATGTGGAACTTCTTTAGTATCTCATTGGCATAATTTCCATGAGATACAAATAGTTCCCCATATCCTTTCCATAATTCCATACCGAGGAAATAATGCATGAGCCCCAGGTCCTTCATCTCGAATTCTCTTACAAAATCCTCTTTGCAAGACTTCATCATCTTCTCATCACTGGTGAAAACTAGATCATCGACATATAATACTATAATCAATAATTTACCTTCAACAACAATATGGCAAAGGTTTCCATCTGCTTCACTTTTGGTGAAGCCCAACCCAGTGTGTTATTTAACTAGCTCACAAAATAGAAGAAGAGATAGATCAACGACTTCAAAAGTAGCCTCTTTGAGGGGACAACCTCCTTTACATTACACAAATGAAAATTTATTAGTTGATTCAAATGAAAAAACCTCATTTATATATATAGGAGTCTAATGGGTCACAATATAATTAGATCCTACATAACAATAATAATGTAAGGGCATAATAATAACAACAGTGGGGTTCTATGGGGCACAATAATAACAATATGGGAACTACATGGGCACAACAATAACAATAAGGGGGATACAAAGACAATAACGATGAGGGAATACACTAGTATTATAGGGACCTAACATGCCCCTCTCCTTCAAAAAAGTGTTGTCCTCAATGCTTGAGTAGTTATGGATGCTTCTGTATAAAATTCTCATCCTCCCATGTGGAATATTTAGCAGGTAAGTTCTTCCACTTGATGCGATACTTTGAAATTGATCGATTTCATAGTTGTCGAGTTCTTATTTATGTGACTACTTCATGTTCCAATATGATTTTTTCCTTCCTCGTCAAGTTCTAGAAATATTGTTTGAACTGGGAGCTTGTCACCTGTAACCTTCTTTAAGCATGAAACGTGGAAAACTGAGTGCACTCAAGAAGATGCAGGAAGCTCCAATTTGTATGCCATGGTACCAATATTTTGCAACACCTTGTAAGGACCATAAAACTTTGGTGATAATTTATTATCCTTCTTAGCTTGCTTGAGGGACATTTTTTTGTATGTTTGTAGCCGTAAAATTAACCAATTTCCTACATAAAAACTTCTTTCACTGCGGTGTTGATATGCCTGTTGTTTCATTCTATTATGCACCAAAGTGAGGTTATCCTTTAAAAGTTGGAGAACTTATTGTTGATGCTCGATGTGATCTTCCATAACTTAAACCTTAGAATTTTCTCTTAAAGATGATGTGATGGAAGGTGGATGATATCCATAAAGTGTCATAAATGGGGAATGTTTGCTGCAGTATGGAAGGAAGTTTTATGCCACCATTCAGCAAGTGGTAAGCACTTAACCCATTATGTTTATCAGATACAAAGCAATGAAGATATCCTTCCAAACATTTGTTCACTATCTCAGTTTTCCCATCAGATTGAGGATGGTAAGATGAGATATGAGCTAATTTAGTACCTAGACAAGAAAATAATTAAGTCCAAAAACTTCCAGTGAAAATGGGATCTCTGTCACTTACAATAATATTTTGGCTTCCATGTAGCTTTTTATTGTTTCCATAAATGCAATAGCAATTGTGCTAGCTTTAAGTGGATGAGATAATGCAAAAAAGAGTGCATACTTGTTAAGTCTATGAACTACCACCATGATGACACTCTTTCCTTGTTAAGTCTATGAACTACCACCATGATGACACTCTTTCCTTTGGACATGGGTAACCCTGTGATAAAATCCATTGAAACCTCCTCCCAACATTGACTTGGAATGGATAAAGGTTGTAATATACCCAGGTCTTAATTGTATAAACTTTATTTTGTTTGAAAACCAAACATTCTGCCAAAAACTTTTGAATATCATATTTAAGGCCATCCCAAAAAAATTCCTTCTTAACCGTGTGGTATTTTTTTTTTAAATCCCGAGTTCCCTCCTAAGGGAGAGGTGTGCAATTCCAGAAGAATCTTTTGTTTGATTTGGGAATTCTTACAAAGGTATAAGCGATATTTGTACCATAATGAATCATTTTTCCAACTAAATGTATCAGATGTACTGGGAACTTGTTGCAACTTTTGAATGAGTGCCCACACTTCTTCATCAGTCTTCCATTCATCCCTTGCTTCAGTTATTCAATATGGTTGGATAATAGAAATGGCACAAAGCAATTCTTCCACATCCTTATCCTTTCTTGAGGGTGCATCTGCAACAACATTTTGCTTCCCTTTTTTGTAGATGATTTCAAGGTCACAACCCAACATCTTTGTGACCCGTTTTTGCTTCTCTTATGAAGATAATATTTGTTCTAAAAAGTATTCAAGACTATCATCATCCATTTTTACATTGAAGTGTCTTCCCATTAGGTAAGGTCGCCATTTCTTAAGTGCATGTAGTATTGCCAACATTTCCTTCTCATTAATAGATTTTTGTAAATACTTTCCTTTAATTAGATGAATTTCAAAAGCAATGGGTCTTCCATCTTGCATTAAAACAACACCAATTCCATTTCTTGAGGCGTCACATTCCACAATAAAGGTTTTTGTGAAGCCTAGTGTAGCTAAGATCGATGCTTGGCACATTACCTCTTTAAGATGTTCAAAGGCCTTAGTTTCTTCTAGAGTCCAAGAAAATGCATCTTTCTTCAGTAATGTTGTTAGAGGTGCTTTTATTCTCCCATAATTCTTAACAAACTTGTGATAATACCCTGTTAACCCAATAAATCCTCACATATGCTTTATGGATGTGGGTATTTTCCATTCCTTAAAGGATTTAATTTTGTTAGTGTCTACCTTAACACCCTAATGAGATAAAATATGACCCGAATATTCCACCTCCTATACTACAAAGAAACATTTAGAGGTTTTTGCATATAATTGTTTCTCCTACAATAGTTTGAGCACCCTGTCAACATGTTGAACATGATCCTTCCAAGATTTGTTGTAGGTTAGTATATCATCGAAAAATACTGTAGAAATTCCCACTGTAGATCACCTGATAATGCAATATACTAAAGAAAAATACTTGATCTACTTCTACAAACAAACTTGCGAAAGCTTAATCGATTATGAGCAAGATCAATTAGAACACATATAACAGAGAATGAGAAATCAATCACACATGAACATAGAATAATACTCTGGGGAAATCCTCAGCTAAAAACCCCGATCTCTGTATTATCATACAAGTGGAAATATCTCAGGATTACACAAAGCTTTAGCTCACAAGCTATCCAGCTCTCAAGACAATCCCTCTGCTGCTCATAGACAGTCAAAAGCTTCTCACAAACCTTCTCCGCTGCCCTCCAAGCCTCCTATTTCCTTGCGTAGTTTCTCCTAGGGTCCAATTCTCCCACCTATGTGTAATTACATCACACATTGTTCACTAACCTCTGAATAAACTGCGCAATCCTGAAGGAGATGATTCCTTCTGCATGGATGAGTTTCCTATATAGGAAAAATCCTCCAACTGATAGTACATTGTCCCATCATCTGATATCAACAGGGTCTCTGACTAAACTGACATGCATGAGTTATTTATGAGAGAATATTTAGTTATCTGAAGTGCAGCAGTTACATGCATGCATGCATTAACTAACTGAACTCACAATCAGTTCCACAAACTGTTGGAACTAATCTAACTGGACTTCACTTAGTTAACTGAGCTAACTAATTACAACTCAAAGTACAACTCATCCTGATCTCCTTTAATCAAGGGATAACTTCCTCAATCAAAGGGGAAACTGTTGCATGTCTTCACATAGACTTCATGTTTGATTTTCTCCAACTAATTAACTCAAGATGAATTAATTAATTATTTTACAAACAACTACTAAGATCAAATTCAAATTTTAATTCTCAATTTTAGTTCAGGGACTAACTAAAATTGGAATCTATCCCAAAATACTATTTATAGCAAAGCTATTTTTAGCATTTCTATTTTATCATTCCTTGTTGCTATCTCCAACACTGGTACCTGAAATGCTATTTATAGCATTTCTATTTTTAGCATTTCTTGTTGCTATTTTTAACACTCCCTCTCAACAAGAAAGGCATTCAACTTGAACCCGATCCTAAACCTTTGGAATGTTCTGCATGCAACACTTCTCCCTACTGTTGTTGCTCCAGCAACTCTAGAAACAAAAAATATCCAACCTGAATCAAAATGATGCCTCTGTCTACTAAAAACTCTGCACCTCTATGTTTTTCAATATCTGACTGCCCTAGCCTCTATCACTTTAATCTCTGACTGCATCAATCACACTGATTCCAGCGACTACATCCGTGTTGCTACTGGTCCTATCTCCTAGCATGCTTCTGCACTGCACCTCCTCTCATCATGTTGCATCGTGCTGCCCAATGCTACACTGCAACTCAGTTACTAAGAAGTAACTGATCTCCCAACTGACCTCCCTATTGGGCTAGAAACACCCTCTGATGCTGAAGCTTCCTCAGTCGCTCCATCCGCATCTGTCTCTACCCACTCATTTAGTCCTACTATTCCTCATTGAGGCTCTCATAGCAAGGTCTAATCAAAGAGGTCGGGTACCTCAATGATCATGCCCCTATTCCAGCCTTCTTGGGACTGTCACTCCACATCGCCCCACCTCCCACCTGGAGGTATGGATGCATGTGATCCCTCTTCCCACTTGGCTCGAAATTTCCCCCTACTAGAGGTCTCTGCATGAGTGGATGCCTCCACTTGGTCTCCTCTCAGCTTCTCTAGTTGTGGCTGCTCCACAACCTCTTGAAGTTGATTCACCAATTATGGCTCCTCCATAATTGTCTGAGACTTCTTCTGGCACTGCTTGTTGAGAGGTAATGTACTCTCCCTTTCAACCACCAAGTATCCAACAGTTGCCTTGCTCCTCAAGGCTTTGCATGCATCTTGAACCTCAAGAGCATACAGTTTCTTGACTCGTGAATCGATCTGCTTCACCTATCTCATGGTGATGTGTCTAAGGAAAACCTTTCCCTTACTGAAGACTACATCATAGCCTTTGTCTTCCAGCATTACGATCGATACCAAGTTTTTCATCAGTCCCAGCACATACTTCACATCTGTCAAGGTAATGCAAGCTCCATGCTCCCTTTGAAAAACAACTATGCCTACTCCTGAGACACTATACTTTTCATCATTACCCATCTCTATGAGTATCTAGATATATTTCTCTTCCAAGGTACTGAACAAACTCTTATCGCCGTTGATGTGGAATAAAGCTCCACTATCAAGAAACCAACCACATCCCACCATGGATGAAACCATGCATGTGATGAGGGTGAAATCCAACTTGAACTATGAAGCTAGTGCCTCACCTTCTGATCCTTCCTTGGGTCCCTTCTTAGATTTCTTTAGTGGACAATTTGTAGCAAAATGGCCCACCTCATGACAATGAAAGCATCGCACTTTCGATTTTTAAAACTTCTTCCCACCATAGGAAGAAATTGATTTGGGATGAGAATCCTTCTCCTTCCCTTTCTTTTCCTTACTCGCTAAGGCACAATTTTCTTCATCCTCCTTTGATGAAGAAGCATCTCTAGTGCTTCTCGTTATCTCCTCCTACATCAGATCCGACCGAAGTCGTTCCCAATCTAGCAGTTTCTCTCTTCCATTTACCAAGTCTTGGTAGCTATGCCAACCCTTAGGAAGACTGAGGAGAGCAAGACTCACCATGTCATCATCGATTTTCGTGATCCCTACACTTCCAAGCTCATCCCTGCAGGTGGTTAGCTTGTTCAGATATGTAGAGATCGTGTCATCCTTTCCACACTTGATATTCTGAAGCTTGTCTTTTAGTGCCAGCTTCCTCTGATCGTTGTTGTTCTGATATAGATCCTTCAATGTTTTCCACATTGAAAACAGTGTCTCCTTCCCGTGGAGGTTCAAGAAAATGTGATCTCAAACTCCCTCCAGGAGGATTCTCCTCGCTCTAGTCACACATTTCTTCCATTCCGCCAATTCTGTAGCATTAGCTGTTGCTGGCTTGGGGACTTCTTGATTAATGAAGTACTTCAAATTGTTGTCCTCTAATACTGCTTCCATGTGATCCTTCTAGGCTATATAATTTGAGTTGCCATCAAGGGCATACTCGAGTCTTAAACCGTTAAACGCCATTGGTGAAATTTAAGATGTAATAACAATTTGAATTCTATAATCAGGGACTTCAAACTTCGAACTTCTCCCTTCCTTGTATACTGTTCTTCACTTTGATCACCTTTGCCCCGATACCATGTAGAAATTCCCAGTGTAGATCACCTGATAATGCAATATACTACAGCAAAATACTTGATCTAATTCTACAAACAAACTTGCGGAAGCTTAATCGATTATGAGCAAGATCAATTAGAACACATATAATAGAGAATGATAAATCAATCACACATGAACACAGAAGAATACTCTAGGGAAAGCCTCAGCTAAAAACCTTGATCTCTGTATTATCATACAAGTGGAAATATCTCAGGATTAGACAAAGCTTTAGCTCACAAGCTATCCAGCTCTTAGTACAATCCCTCTGCTACTCATAGAAAGTCAAAGGCTTCTCACAAAGCTTCTCCTCTGCCCTCCAAGCCTCCTATTTCCTTGTGCAGTTTCTCCCGGGGTCCAATGCTACCACCTGTGTGTAATTACCTCACACACTGCTCACTAACCTCTGAATTAACTACGCAATCTTGAAGGAGATAATTCCTTCTGCATGGATGAGTTTCCTATATAGGAAAAATCCTCCAACTGATAGTACACTGTCCCATCATCTGATCTCAACTGGATCTTTGACTGAACTGACATGCATGAGTTATTTATGAGAGAATATTCAGTTATATGAAGTGCAGCAGTTACATGCATGCATGCATTAACTAACTGAACTCACAATCAGTTCCACAAACTTTTGGAACTAATCTAACTGGACTTAACTCAGTTAATTGAGCTAACTAATTACAACTCATCCTGATCTCCTTTAATCAAGGGATAACTTCCTCAATCAAAGGGGAAACTATTTCATGTCTTCACATAGACTTCATGTTTTATTTTCTCCAACTAATTAACTCAAGATGAATTAATTAATTATTTTACAAACAATTGCTAAGATCAAATTCGAATTTTAATTCTCAATTTTAGTTCAGGGACTAACTAAAATTGGAATCTATCCCGAAATGCTATTTATAGCAAATATATTTTTAGAATTTCTATTTTATCATTCCTTGTTTCTATCTCCAACACTGGTACCTAAAATTCTATTTATAGCAATGCTATTTATAGCATTTCTATTTTTAGCATTTCTTGTTGCCATTTTCAACAAATACTATCACAATTTTTCTAAGGAAGGGTTTGAAAATGGAATTCATCAAACCTTGAAATGTAGAAGGTGCATTGGTAAGGCCAAAAGGCATGACCAAAAATTTATAATGACCCTCATGAGTTCTAAATGATGTTTTTGGAATGTCTTCAGTCTTCATTCTTATTTGATGATATCCTAAGCGAAGATCCAACTTGGTGAAGTAAATTTCTCCATGTAATTCATCAATGATAGGAATAGGAAAGTTATCTTTAATAGTGAGCCTTTTGAGCACCCTATAATCTAGACACATCCACCATGATCCATCCTTCTTGTGCACCAATACTACTGGAGCATAGAAATAACTTTGACTAGGCTGAATTGTACTAGCCTCTACCTTTTCTGCAACCATACATTAAATTTCACTCTTTTGGGCATAGGGATATATGTAAGGCTTAATGTTTGGAGGAACAATTCCTGGAATCAAATGAATAGCATGATCATCATCATGAATAGTGGGAGGCCTTTGGCAGTCTCAAATACCTTGGAATGATTGTCCAAGAATTTTTGGAGATCTAGAGAAATAGATGATTTTGATGTTTGAACCTCTAGTGAACAATATAATTGTGCAATTACAGATCATTGTTCTTTCTTTAGAATATTTTTCATTCCATTAGAGTTGATTATCTTTCCTAGTTTCCCTGCGTTACCCCTTAATCCATCCTCCTTTCCTTCCCAAAAAAAATTCATGAAAATTTCTTGAAAACTAAAATCTATCCGACCCAAAGATTGTAACCATTGGACTCCTAGTATAACATTAGCACCACCCATTGGAATGGAAAGAATTGGACTATTCAATACATATTCTCCCATGGATAGCTTGATATTATGGCACTTTCCATAGAAATGTATGGTTCCTCCATTTCCAACCATCACTTGACACTCCAGTGCTGGATATAGGAAGCAATTCAATTTCTTGGCTATCTTACAATGAATAAAATTATGTGTACTACCTGAATCAATAAACACTATTACCTTTTTCTTCTTGATATGTCCTTCTATCTTGAGATTTTGAGGAGTCGTGATTCCTACCAATGCATTACAAGATATGGTCGAATTCATTTCTTCTTTCTCTGGGGTTGGTTCGTGGTGTATATCCTCTTCTTTTGACGTTCCTTGCTCCTTTTCTTCCTCTTCTTCACAATCTATGTAAAATAATTTCTTATCAGCGCACTTATGACCTTTAGTGTATTTTTTATCACAACTATAACAAAACCCTTTTTTTTTTCTTCCAATTGTTTTGGTATCAACCTTGTAGGTTGTGGAAGGCTAGGAGCAACAACACTTCCATCTTTATAGTTGTGAGTGGTAGGCTTCCTTGTTGCCATAATTTTGATTTCAATTTTTCTTGCCAACCTAAATGCCTTCTCCAATGAATCAGGTTCCCAAAGGCGAACCTCATGTTGGATGTTATCCTTTAAAGTCCCTATGAACGCATCAATCCTATGTTCCTCTAGAATATCATTTACCCTTATATTCAATTTTTGGAAGTCCTCAATGTGATCCACCATTGGACCCTTTTGTTTGAGATTTATCAATTGGCTAAAGAAGGTGTTGCTCCTTGTATCCTCATAATGTGCTATCATCTCCTCCATAAAAAATAACCAAGTGAAAATTTGTTTACGAGAGCAAAGCCATAGATACCATACAAATTTATTGGGTTCTAAATATAAGTTGCAATGCACACCTTTGTGTGTTTTTCACATTATGGAGATCAAAATATCGCTCCATTTGTAGTATCCATGTTATGGGATCCTTTCCATCAAACTTCCTCATACTGATATTTGGAATATGGTGGGTCTTCAATCCAACATTAGATTCTATGAAATCATGATTAAAATTTCTTTTGTTCTCATCATGAGTTTTATCTACCACCTTTTCGCCATTAGGAAGCCTTTCTTGTAGCAACTTTGTCAAACCTTCCATGTCTTTCTTCAAATATTCCATGTTGACTTTCAGATTTTCTTCTATGCCATCAATCTTAGCTTCCATGCCATTATTCAAAACATTCATCTTAGCTTCAATTCCATTCTTCAAACCATCCATCTTAACCTCTGTTACTTTTTGTGAGAGAAAAATTCGTTGCACTTGGTCTTGTAATTTTGATATATCATGTTGCATTTCTTCCTCTTCTTCATGCGTCATAGTAGATATTTTAGGTTTCTTACTAGGTGTTTCCATTTTCTTTCTTCGGGGCATAAATTAATTATAATTATGCTTCACTATTCCCTTTGAATCACTACAAACTAATTTTTCAAACAAAACCTATAAAAATTTTAAAAACTACACACCTTTTTTTCGCTCTGTAGGAGCTCGATATTGAATTTGTTGTATTTATATAAGGAGAGATAAAGAACATTCAACACAGTTGGTATTCATTCCACTCACAACAGTTCCGATTGCAGGTACATCAACAGTAGGAGCTTCCACTTCAACATCCATCATAGTAGAGGGACAATCTACAAAGTCATCAGGAGAACTCGTCAAAGCTATGGAGGACCTGTCTATCAAAGGGAAAGAGATTGAAAAGTTGAAAGCTTAGCTAAAAAATATCCAAGAACATAAATTAAAGATTGATAATTTGTACATAGAAGAGCTTCAAAAGACTCATACGTTAACCCAAAGAATTGAACTATTGGAAAATGAGTCTGCCATGGCACAAACCCTTGCACAAGAAAAAGAGAACATTTGGGTAGAAATCAATGAAGATATTAATGAAATATGGCCCTCTATTGAGTTTATTTTTGAGCAGGAGGAATTAGTTTGGGACAGAAGCTAGGTGAAGCTGCTACATTAATATGTATTCTAAATTCAAAGACAAAGTAGGAATTAGAGGAATTTGAGATTGCAGACAAGACAGAGACAATCCTTGAAGTCAGAAGATTCCTTACAAAAAGGAACTTGATGTTACAATTAGAGAAAAAGTGTCATAACTTGGAGGCCAACATTTAGAAGTTTCATAGAAAATTCAATGTGCTGCATCAAAAGGGACTTCCAGGGTTGAAAGGAATTGGAGATAATTTGGTTCAGTTAGATGATTATCAACAGAAATTATACTCCATAGCAAGAGATAAGTCAAAGTTTTCCATCATCAAAGGAACCATCACAGGGAAAGCTTTAATGGAGGGTTTGAAATTCGATTTTCTTATCAAACATGATATAAAGAATCTATTGATAATCAAGCCTACTTTCCAAAAATACACTGAGGTGGACGAAACTTATAGGAAGCTAATTAAATTCTCCACCCTAGATGAAGATAGATGGGATAAATTGTGCCAACTTCTTAAGTAAAACATTTTTTCATCTTCAATAGTGAGGCAACCTCCTTTTTCAGCCAAGTCATCACCAGCAATCCTCGAAATCAGTGCAAGAGGGTTAAAGTAGTTTTACTTGCCTATATTTTTGTACTATTTTTGTAAACATATTTTTAGGATATTTTGTAAAAATCTTGATTTTTCAAATCAAGATATTTTTGATAAGTTTTGTATGAATACTTCATAATTCGAAGTACAAAGGGTTGGAACTCATGTGAAGAAAGCAGATCCTTGATGTAAATTTGTGCTTGTATTGAAGTGATCATTTAATTAATACAGAAAGTTGTTCGAGGATTCATGTGTCAAGTAACTGATGAAGTTTCCTATCTTGTAAAATTGTTATTTTTCCAGTTTTCCATATGTTCTTTCTGCCTTTATTGGTTAAAGAAGATTAAGGGTTGAATTTGTTTGAATACACTCTTCTCTAGATTATAAACAATATCTATGTTTTCACACTGATATTGAATATAGAATTCATCCTAGTATGTTCTATTTTTTATTGAATCTAAATATTTTCATCCCATTCATTCTATAAATGCTCTAAAGATCCAAAATCATACCTACCTTTCCCTATTACATCTGTTATGCAATTCTTGTATTTGATCACCCAAGACTCATTTACTCCATGCCCATGGACTGTCCTATTAGAAAATTATATTACAGAGCAATGGAACACATAAAATATAGTGCAGAAACATAAACATAGAAAACACATAAAACAAGAGAGACACGGATATATGTGGTTCACCCAAATTGGGGTACGTCCACGGAGAAATAGCCAGTCCTTCCTTTTATATTATCCATCAAAATGAAGAGATACAACCTACATCATATCGGATGTAATTCCCTCTTCGCTCTCACACAATATCCTCTCTTTCTCGCTCAGAATACATATATACTTAAACGCAATACAATTCCCTCATATATAGCAAGGGGTTGCCTTCTAGGGAAAAAAACTCTAAATTAAACATAAATTCTACCATTAGATATCCGCCTAATGAACGGCCCAGATTGACTACAAATTTACAACATTTTACTAGGAAATTTTACATCTATTTTTAGCTTCAGGGGTGTTGCCCCCGATCCCCCACTGGGGGGGCTCCCAAATATCGCAACCGCCCCCCCTTGGACCCCCCTTGCAGCGTACATTTTATAGGTGGCATTGTTGGAACATTATGAACTAGGGTCCAATGTGGTGATACCTCTAAATAAAGAAGATAATCAGGCTCCACACCCAACAATCTCCCACTTGGAGACTTATTATGGAAACTCTGTCGCTGCTTCATTTGTTGGAAAATGACTCCACTTTGGACCTAGTTGTTTATCATCTTCTTCATCATACTTGAAGGCCAATTGAAACTGAGCAGAATCTCATATCTGTAGGATTCTAGTTAGTGTGTATCTTTTCCAACTTCAATTGTCCATCTTCCAATGTTGATCATATGAAATGGTACTTGAATTGTATATGTTTAGTTTTGGAATTAAATGCAGAGTTCTTTGCAAGATGTATGGCACTCTGGTTGTCACTGTATAACCTGCCCAACTCCTACTTCTTACCCAATTCATCTAGAAACCTTTGTAACCAAATCATTTCTTTACTAGCCTTTATAGCAGCAACATACTCTGCTTCCATTGTTGAGAGTGCAACAACACTTTGCAGTTTTGAGACCCAATTGACAATTGTTCCACCTACAGTAAACACATACCCTGTGGTGCTCCTCATGTTATCTCTATCACCCGCCATATCTACATCAACATATCTCTGTAGAGAAATGTTTGAACCACCAAAGCATAATTCTTGATTTGTGGTACCTCTCAAATACCTGAGAATCCACTTCACTTCCATCCAATGTTCTTTTCCTGGATTGTTCATGTACCTACTTACAACTCCCACTGCAGGTGCAATATCAGGCCTTGTGCATACCATTGCATACATTAAGCTTCCAACTTTTGATTCATATGGAACTTTAGACATATAATCCATTTCTTCCTGAGTCTTGGGGCACATTTCCTTACTTAGTTTGAAATGGCTAGCCAAAGGTATACTAATTGGTTTTGCATTCTGCATATTAAACCTTTTCAACACCTTTTGTATGTACTCACTCTGAGACAATGTTAATTTGTGATTCTTCCTGTCTCTAGTTATTCTCATACCAAGGATTTGTTTTGCAACACCCAAATCCTTCATTGCAAATGAGTTTGCCAATTTTATTTTGAGCACATTTATTTCCTGCATGTTAGAACCTGCAACAAGCATATCATCTACATACAATAACAATATAATATAGTTTCCATCATTTTTCCTTTTGAGATAAAAACAATGATCAAAGTGACATCTAGTATAACCTTGTTCAGACATAAACCTGTCAAATTTTAGATACCACTTCCTTGGAGCCTATTTTAAGCCATACAAACTCTTCTTCAACCTGCACACTAGTTTCTCCTTCCCTTTTACCTCATATCCTTGTGGCTACTGCATATCTATATCTATATATATATATATATATATATATATATATATATATATATATATATATATATATATATATATATATATATATATATATATATATATATATATATCTTCCTCCAAATCCCCGTGGAGAAAGGTTGTCTTTACATCTAACTGCTCAAGATGCAAATCTTCAACTGCTATTAGACTTAAAATAGTTCTCATTGAAGTCATTTTAACAACAGGAGAAAATATCTCATCAAAGTCTATACCCTTTTTCTGTGCAAACCCCTTCACCACAAGTCTAGATTAATACCTTTTTCTACCTCCATCTTCTTCCTTCTATTGAAAATAGCAACAAGAAATGCTAAACATAGAAGTTCTAAAATTAGCAGTGCTATGAATAACATTTCGGGATACATTCCAATTTTAGTTAGTCCCTGAACTAAAATTGAGAATTAAAATTCGAATTTGATCTTAGCAATTGTTTGAAAAATAATTAATTAATTCATCTTGAGTTAATTAGTTGGAGAAAATCAAACATGAAGTCTATGTGGGGACATGCAACAGTTATCCCTTTGATTGAGGAAGTTATCCATCAGTTAAGGAGATAAGGTTGAGTTCTAATTTTGAGTTGTAACTAGTTAGCTCAGTTAACTGAGTTAAGTCCAGTTAGATTAGTTCCAACAGTTGGAGGAACTAGTTGTGAGTTCAATGAGTTAATGCATGCATGCATGTAACTATAGCACTTCAAATAACTGAATATTCTCTCATAAATAATTCATGCATGTCAGTTCAGTCAAAGACCCAATTGAGATCAGATGATGGGACAGTGTACTATCAGTTGCAGGAATATTCCCATGAGGATATTTCTTGCATGCAGAAGGAATTCATTCCTTAGTGGATTGTGTAGTTAGATCAGAGATTAGAGAGTGTGTGTGAGGTAATTTCACACAGGTGGTAGCTTCTAGACCCCAAGAGAAACTGCGCAAGGAAATAGGAGGCTTGGAGGATTGAAGGAAAGAATATGTTGTGTCTATTCAATCTGTGAGATGTGTTGAGGGATTGTACTGAATGCTGGATAGCTTTTGTGCTAAAGCTTTGTGTAATCTTTGTTATTGTTTCCACTTGTTTGATATACAGTTGAGGGGTTTTGAGCTAGTGCTTTCCCCAGGTTATTCTTCTTTGTTCATGTGTGATTGAATTCTCATTCTCTGTTATATGTGTTCTTAATTTATTGTTCTCAAATTGATAAAGCTTCCACAAGTTTTGTTTGTAGAAGTAGATCTAGTATATTGCTTTAGTACATTGCATTATCAGGTGATCTACATTGGGAAATTTCTACACCTTCAACCTATAAACCCATTTATTTTGCAATGTTTTTTTTACCTACAGGCAACTTGACTAAGTTCCAAGTCTGGTTATGTGCTAAGGAGTCCATCTCTTCTTTCATGGCTTGCTTCCACTTCTTCCTGGTTTCTACCTACACTGCTTCTTCATAACATTCTGGTTCACCAGAATCAGTCAACAATGCATAATATAATGAAGGAGAGTATTGTTTAGGGGGCTACTTATCCTGGTAGATCTTCTAACACCACTTTCAGGCGTTTGAGGTGCTTGTTGTTGTTGTGGTTGTTGTTGTTGTTCTAGTTGTTGATCATTATGATATTCAAGCACCATCACTTTCTCTGTGATCTCATCAAGAACTATGTATTCTCTGTTTTCTTTTTCATGTTTCTTTTCCTGGAGCTGATCCTTATACAAAACCTTTTCATTGAATATGACATCTCTGATTCTAATGATTCTATGTTTTTCATAACCATAAAAGCAATAACCAAAATCATTAACACCATATCCAATAAAGGTACATTTCTTTGAATTTGCCTCAAGCTTTGTTCTATTTCCTTTATTAATGTGGAAAAAGGCTTCACAAAAAAAGTCTTTAAAAATGAGTAGTTTACCTTTTTACCTATCCATGCCTCCTTTGGAATACCACCATCCAAGGAACTTGAAGGCCTTTTGTTTATTAGATAAATAGAAGTATCTACAACATCTACCCAAAATTGCAACGGCAATATTGCATGCAATCTCATGCACCTTGCACGCTCTATGATTGTCCAATTCATCCTTTCTAACACACCATTTTCTTGTGGTGTTCCTGGAACTGTCTTCTCTTTGAAAATTCCATTCTCTGAATGGTACCTATCAAACTCTTTGCTGCAATATTCACCTCCATTGTTTGATCTGATACACTTCAACCTTTTTCTTGTCTCATTTTCAACCAAAGCTTTCCATTTCTTGAAAGTATTAAATACATCAAATTTATTTTGAATACAATAAATCTAGGTTTTTCTAGTTGCATCATCATTAAAAGTAACATAATAACGAAAGCCACCGAGAGATGATACCTAAGCAAGTCCCCATACATCTATATGCACAAGCTCTAATTTTCCGCTCTTCTTTTCTTTCCCAACTCTCAGGAATCTGACTCTCTTCTATTTTCCATAAATACAATTCTCACTGAATTTTAAATCAACATGCTTCAAACCTGGAACAAATTTCTTGAGTGAAGAATCTGCATCCCCTTCTCACTCATGTGCCCGAGCCTATGATGCCACAATGTCGTATCTGTTCTTGTAGAGGTTAAAGCATTAACAGAATTAGAAATACCATTGCATAAATACAATGTACCAACCTTTTCTCCTTTTTCTATTACCAGGGCTCCTTTAGTGACCTTCCAAGTTTTACCTGTAAAAGTAGTCACACAGCCTTCACTTCCCAACTGCCCAGTTGAAATAAGATTTTTCTTCAAACCTGGAACATGCCTTACCTACTTCAATAGCCATTGATTTCCTTTCTTCTTTTTTATGAAAACTATACCCATTCCAATGATTTTACAGGGTTTATCATCACCCAATCGAACTTGTCCAAAATATCCTTGAACATAATCATGAAAATGTTTCCTATCAGGTGTGGCATGGAATGAGGCCCCTGAATCTACCACCCAGGCATCAATAATATTTTCTAATGAAAGAAGCAGAGCATCTTGCAACACATCACTTGTCACATTCGCGACATGATTGTTTTCTTGCTACACGTCTTCTTCTTTTCCCTTCCAAGACTTGCAATCTTTCTTCAAGTGTCCTTTCTTCGCACATTTCCAGCACACTATCCCCAATCTGGACTTGGATCTGCCTTTCCTTGAATTATTGCGATATCTTGGGCTCTTTCCTCTTTCCATTTTTCTTCCCCTAGTCTCTGCAGTCAAAGCATTACTCGATGTCTCACTGGAGCTTTTCCGCCACATTTCCTCACTAAGGATTGCATCGACAACATCATCAAACTTTAAAGTACTAGATATAGAGAAAAAGTTACTAATGGTCATAACTAAACCATTCCAACTTTCTGGAAATGAGCACAGAAATAACAGAGCCCTAAATTCATCATCAAAAGTAACCCCTACACAACTTAATTGACTGGTAACTGTATTAAATTCATTTAAATGATCAGTAGTAGATCCACCTTCTGGCATCCTCATATTAAATAAATGCTTCATAAGGAATACCTCATTTGAGGCTGAGGGTTTTTTGTATAGTTTGACCAATGCTAACATTAAAACCTCTGTTTTCATTTCCTTTGAAATATTAAAGGCTATCGACGCCGCTAGGCATAGCCGTATTGTTCCAAGTACCTTTTTGTTGAGAATATCCCATTCTGTGCCTATCATGCTCGTCGACTTCTTTGTCTTTCCGCTCAATGGTAGGGATAGATCTCTCTGATATAGATAATCTTCCATCTGCATATTCCACAGCTGGTAGTTTTGGCCGTTAAATTTTTTGACCCTAAACCTCCCTAAACCTACCATCTTCCGCCATTGCTCCCAATCGAACTAGGAACCCTTCTCTCCTGCGATTTTATCAGCCAAGTGGACCTTCAGCTCTGATACTAGTTGTTAGAAAATTATAAATTACAGAGCAATGGAACACATAAAATATATTGCAGAAACATAAACACAGAAAACACATAAAACAAGAGAGACACAGATATATGTGGTTCATCGAATTTGTGCTATGTCCACGAAGAAACAGCTAGACCTTCCTTCTATATTATCTAGCAAAATGAAGAGATACAACCTATAGAAAATCCACTGTAATTCCCTCTTCGCTCTCACACAATCTCCTCTCTCTTTCGTGCTCAAAATACATATCTACATAGATGAAATATAATTCCCTCATATATAGCGAGGGGTTTCCTTCTTGGGAAGAAAAACGCTAAATTAAACATAACTTCTACCATCAGATCTCCACCTAATGAATGGCCCAGATTGACTACGAAATTATAACATTTTACAAGGAAATTTTACATCTATTTTTAGATTCAGGGGGGCCTCCCAAAGATCGCAGTCGGCCCCCCTGGACCCCCCTTGCAGTGTACATTTTACGAGTGGTGTTTCTGCCACATTACTAATTGGGGTCCAATGTGGAGATACCTCTAAATAAAGAATATAATCAGGCTCCACACCCAACATGTCCTTGCAGTTTCAACCAAATCTTTGAAAAAACCAAACTCATAACTCATAACTAGCCTATTATTTTAAATGATCTCTCTCTGAAGCTTGAAGGGCTAGATCCCAGCTTCCAAAGTGATCTTTTGGTTACCTCTGGGTTTCTCTTATACCCTTGGGAAATTACAGAGTGATAACATTCTGGTGACCATACTGGGGACTTTAAACAAATATGATATAAAGTTAAATTTTTCCCTAGTAAAAAAATTATTTCAAAGCTTAAAGACTATTTCAAGTGTTTGGCTGTGAAATAGATGTTATTAAGGGTGTTTTCCACTTAAATTTTGTACATATTTCTATCTGTAAATAATCTATTACAAATATGGCTCCTAGAAAGATATACACTAGAGCTAATCCAGATCTTAAACCACTAAAAATTGTAGATAATCCTGAAAAACTTGTCAGAAAGAAGACTTTTACTGAGAGCCAAGCAAGTAATAATCCACTGCCCATACTTAATTCTCTCCCTAAAAGTTTTGTAACTGTAGAGGATCTTGAATTCTATTTATCTTTTGAGGATAGCCTTTTTCGTACTTAGTCGAACAACTTTGTACCTGAGATAGTTTTTGATGAAAATATTTTGAAACCCTATATCTCAAAACATCAACCCGTTAATCGAGACTCTGGTAAACATGTTGTAAAACAATTTAATAAGCTTGAAGTTTTGGTGACTGAATTAGATCAGGCTATGTAGAATGCTCTTATTCATCAATCATCTAAATCTCCACCCTCTTCTTCCACTACCTCATCACCAACCCCACCTGTGACCCCCTAGTCCTATTGCCTCATCACCAACCCTACTGGTGATTCCTCCTATTACTACTATCAACTCTACAAAGTACAATCCCACCCCATTTAATACCTCCCTTATCCTCACCTATTGTAGTTTCATCATATTCTCATTCCAAATTAGCAATCAAGGCATCAAGTTATGCCCCCCTGGTCCTACCTGGACACCTTAATTCCATTCCACAAGATTATCAGAGTAGAATATCTCAATTTGATGGAACAGGGCCAATTACTGCTCGACAACGTATAGAAAAAATGAATGATAATTTATATTTTCAAGAAATTGATGATGCTGATGTGAATATGAGATTATTTTCCCAAACTCTCACAGGAGAAGTTAAGAAATGGTTTAAAGCATTGTCAGCTGCCTCTATCCCAAATATCGTACAATTTCACCAAACTTTCCTCAGAAGATGGGAAGTAAAGAAGAATCCTCTCCAAATCTTGGCTGAATATGAGAGTATAAAGAGAGCCCCTGGTGAAATTGTCCAAGACTATTGTACTAGATTCAATAAAATTTACAATTCTATCCCAATTGCAATACAACCCCCACCAAGACTAGCTTTGATTAAATTTCCAGATGGTTTTGATCTAGATATTTCTTACCAACTAAGGGAGAGGAATCCTACTACCCTTGAGGAAATGCAAAGGAATGCAGTCAGTGTGGAAGCAAATCTGTTGGAAAAGAGAGCTAGGTTAAAGGCTGAGAGGAGATTCACTATTAAAGAAGAACCCACTTCTTCTTCATCAGATGTTAAGTTGGATACCTTAGTTAAAACCATGGAAAGAATGTTGGAAAGGATAAGTTTAACTGATAGGGATCCTCCAAGGGATAATCAAGGTGGTCGTTCAATTAGAAATCTTAATTTTAGAAAAAACCCACCTCAAATCAAACAAAGAGAATAGAGAGACCAAACTTATCAACAACAAATTAGACCTCCTTTCCAAGAAAATTATGCAGATGAATAATCTGAGCTACTAGAGGATCATGAAGAAAATAAACTAAAATTATTTGAGGAAAGTGAAATCGACCACATTTTCTTAACCAAAGAGGAGCAAGATTTGAAAACTCATTTTAGACCCCTGTATAATTAACATTTTCTTTCCTCTGGTAACTTGTATGTATGACTGAGATCTTGGTTGAGCTTCCCTCCCGATTTTCTTCCGGCTACAGGCGATCCACCTTCCTGCGCCATCTGGTTCCACTCCCCAGGCTCTGCCTGATAGGTTCCTGCCTTGCTGCCTCCCTCCTGTGCGCTGCACTCTCTTCCTCGGGCCTCCTGCCCAGCTCCACGCTGGGGCCCATCCCTGATCTCGCCCTATTGAAGCTGGCTTCTCAGTCTTGAATGGCTGGGAACGCCCCCCCCTCCCCCCCCTGACCCTGAGAACCATGCAGAGCTCTTCGCCTCCCTGATCCCTGATTCCGCCTCTGCAAAGTCTCGTCCCTCTGTCTCTAAATTTATCAAGAAACTGGATGAAATCCCCGAGGTATCTCTTCCTCCTTCTCTGCCAAGGAAATCTGCAATCGCCCTCGCTGAAAGAGGTCTCGTAGGTCAATTCACTGGCCTCTGGCCTTCCCCAAGATCAGTCCAAAAATGGGTGGAGCGCAACTGGGCCGCAATGACACAAGGGAAAATAGCCATCAGGTTTTGTGGAAGGGGCTATTATACATTCATCTTTGAAACAAAAGAGGACAGGAATCTCATATTTAGAAACGGCCCCTACTTCATGGACTCAAGAGGCCTCTATCTGAACAGATGGACTCCAGACTTTGATCTGGAGATGGACATCCCAAACGCAGTTCCGGTCTGGGTCCGCCTACCTCACCTGCCGCTCCACTGTTGGGGAGATGAATCAGTAAAGGCAATAGGGAACGCGGTCGGCAAATACATTGACAGATCCGAGCCAAGGGAGAACATGCATGTGTGCGCCAGGATCTGTGTAGAAGTAGATCTCGGGAAAGGCCTGCCAGAAGCAATCAAGATCAAGGTCG
Organism: Pinus tabuliformis; assembly: GCA_031772625.1. Lineage (NCBI taxonomy): Eukaryota > Viridiplantae > Streptophyta > Pinopsida > Pinales > Pinaceae > Pinus > Pinus tabuliformis. Next base: position 1,610,821,225 of record CM062820.1, on the reverse strand, counting down.
ACCAATGGACGCACATCCAACAGCTGGACTACGAGAAACTGCCCTTCAAATGCAAGGTATCTCACGAATACAGACACTTTGCAAATAGATGTAGCAAATCAAAATCAAATGAATCCATTGAAACTGAAGAACCTTCGGATGGCCAATGGGAACAAGTTAAAAAAAAAAAAAAAAAACTTTTGCCTCTCAAGGGCCTACCTCTAAGCCCCCCCTGGAAAACCCCCCCCCCCTCCCCCTCCCATCTCAGCTCCTACTTTTCCCTCTACCTCCAATCCCTTTGAATCCTTGGAAGTCGAAGATCCCTCTTCTCCTCCTCCTTCCCCTCGCATCAACTCTCTTGCTGTCATTTCATCACCTTCGATCCCTCTGCCCTCCCCTCCCCCAACAATAGAGAGAATACTCACCAGAAATAAACTGAAAGAATCCAACCTCCCCTTAGATCCCCCAAGAAAGGCAGGAAGAAAGTCAAACAAGGAACTTAGGGACGAGGCAGCAGCAAAAGAAATGGCTACTGGAGCACAGCAACCAATGGACTCCTATCTAGACAGGCAAAAAGGGAGTGGAGACAAAACCAAGGAAAGAAGCGGGACTCACCCAAAAAATGGTAAATGATGAATCTGGTCTCTTGGAACTGTAGGGGGATGGGCTCCTCCTTAAAAATAAATTCAGTCCGTGACTTAATAAATCAGGAGCAGCCAGACATTGTCCTCATCCAAGAGACCAAAATCTCAGATCCAGATTTCCAAAAGCAAGTAAAACGATTCAAAAATTTTGAAGGTTACTCAATAGGATCAGAAGGAGCATTAGGAGGTATAGGAACACTCTGGAACAAGAATAAATGGACGCACATCAACCTTCAATCTTGCAATTGGTGGATAAAAACAGATCTCAGAAACAAAGCCTCTCAAGAAGTCTACAGCATATACAACATCTATGCTCCAAACCATTACAGGGACAAATCAATGTGTTGGGATTCTCTATCTTTAGAATTACAGTCCTCCCATGACAGCAACATAATTCTGGGAGGAGATTTGAATCTCATTAGAAATGTGGATGAAAAGCTAGGAGGAAATTTTCATTCGGACCCCTCAAGAGAAGCGCTGGAGGCTATAATCCAGTCTCACAATCTCCTTGATATACCTCCCTTCAACGGGAAATACACATGGAGTAACAAAAGGATAGGCTGCCACAATATCAAGGAGAGGTTAGATAGATTTCTGGTGCAGGAAAGAATCGCAGCAAGCTTCTCTACCATCAAGAGCAAAATCATTCAAGCCTCGGCCTCTGATCACAAACCTGTGGTGATGAGTATGGAGAAAGGGAGAAATCTGGGGCCCCTCCCCTTCAAATACAACAAAGTATGGGATTACAATGAAGACTTTCGCTCTCTCATTCAAAATCAGTTGGCAAAGGAAGTGTGGGGATCGCCTCACTATGTTTGGGAAACCAAATTAAAATCTCTAAGAACAGTCATTAAACAATGGGCCAAGGAATATGCAGCAAAGGAAAAGAGGAAAAAAATGGATCTGCAACTTCAAATTGAACAGTGGAACAAAGACAAGGAGAACAGCCAATCCACAAATGAAGATATAATCCACAAAAATAAAATGTACAGGGAGCTATATAGACAAAACCGAGCTGAGGAAGAGGAACAAAGGCAAAAATCAAGGTGCCTATGGCTGAGGGCGGGTGACAAAAATACCTCCTTCTTCCACAACAGCATTAAGCTTAGGCGCGCAGGGAATCAGATAGATAAAATTGAGGCAGAAGGGCATGTTTACAGTGACCAAGAAGAAATTAAGGAGGTGGCCTTCAACCACTTTAAATCTCTTCTAGCAGCAGCCCCGCAGCAGTCGGACAGCTCTGACTTCCTTAGCGCAGTCGAGAACAAAATCTCAGACCATCAAAACAGAGAGTTGGATCAGGAGGTCACAGAAGAGGAAATTAAGGAGGCAGTATTTAGTATGCAACAAGACAAGGCTCCGGGCCCTGATGGTTTCACGGTGGCCTTTTACCGAAACCATTGGGACTCCATCAAAAAAGACTTTGTGCGGATGGTCAAAAATGTTTTCAAAAATCACAAGATGGGAGACAACACAAAATCCTCTCATTTAGCTCTCATCCCTAAGGAAGTTAACCCCCGTTCTTTCGACCGCTTCCGGCCCATATCCCTCTGCAATGTCTCCTATAAGATAGTATCTAGCCAATAGGCTCAAAAAGCTCCTCCCCTATTTAATATCAGAGAACCAAGGGGATTTGTTCCACAAAGGCAAATCACAGATAATGTCATTCTCATCCAAGAGGCAATTCACAGCAGCATCAGCAAGAAGGAACGAGGAATGATAATCAAACTTGATATGGCAAACGCTTTCGACAGAGTTGACCACCATTTCTTAACTACAGTTCTCAAAAAGTTCGGGATTTCAAACAACTTCATAAGCACCATCTCCGGTTGCATCTCCAACCCTTGGACTGCCCCTCTGATTAATGATCGCCCAAGCAGGTATTTTAGAAGCACTAGGGGATTGAGGCAAGGCTGCCCTCTCTCCCCTTTCCTATACATCATAATGGCAGAAACTCTGAGTTTACACTTAGAAAAACTCCACAAACAAAAAGAGATCACTGTAATTGGTATAGGAAGAGGGACTAAAGAGATCAATCATTCGCTTTTCGCGGATGATACCCTCCTCATTGGGGGAGCTTCAAGCCTTATGGCAAAAGGATTCAAGAAAGTTTTGGATGCCTTCCTAGCTGCCTCTAGAGGGATGCTGAATAACAAAAAATGCAAGATCTGTACCTGGAATGTCCCTGAACAAATAAGGCAAAGAATCTCTCTGATCCTGGATATCCCAATGCAGAGGAACTGGAGATATTTCTCTTATCTTGGTCTGCCTTTAGCCAAAGACATAGTTAAGGCTGAGATATGGGCCAAACACATAGAAAAGATGAGAGGTCTCCTCCAAAGTTGGGGAGTTTCTTGGCTAAATCTGGCTGGAAGATCGACCCTTATAAAGGCTGTACTCTCTGCTCTCCCTATCTACCAATATGCGGTCACATTGGCTCCCGCCAGCATACATAAGCACATGGAATTATTAATGAGAAGTTTTCTCTGGCAGGGGGGAAGCAAGAAACCAAGAAATTCAGCCTTGTCAAATGGGAACAAGTCATCCTTCCTTATGACAAAGGTGGGCTCGCCATCAAAATTCTAAGCTTCTCCAATAGGGCTATGGTCTTTAAACTAATTTGGAGAATCCTCACTGGCAAAGGCTCCTGGTGGGTGGAAGTATTAAAGAGGAAATATCTGAATGGTCCAAATTTTAATATTCTTTCCGAAACAATAGCTGAAAGATCTTGCACCCCTGTTTGGAAGCTAATTAAAAAAGTTCTTCCTGAGTTCAGAGAGAACATCTCCAAAGTGCCTGGAAGCGGCCAGGAGGTCAACATCTAGACTGACAGAATCATGGGCACCAGACCAAGAATTCACAACCAAAATCTCAGGCCTCTACACATATGGATGGAAGCTAAAAAATTAACCTCCTTGTATGACATTTCAACTTGGGACCGGAACACATGGCAGGGCTGGAAGGACCTGCAAATTCCCAATGAACTCAGAGAACTATGGCATAATCTCAAGGTCTCCCTCACAGGCGCAGCACCCACCATTAGAGGGGCTGAAGACAGGTATATATGGGACCCAAGTGGTGGGAAATTCACTGTCAGAGATGGTTACAAAGTCCTCCAGGCATCCACTTCGACAGCCAAATGGAACCTCTTCACAATAGTCTGGAAATCTGAATGCATCCCAAAGGTCAAACACTTTAATTGGACCCTCCTCAAAGGAAAGGTGCTTACTGCTGAAAACCTAAGGAAAAGAGGGATCTTGGGGCCATCTATTTTCTGCCTTTGCCACGCTGAGGAGGAGAGCAGCCATCATCTATTCTACCATTGCCCCATCGCTCAAAGTTGTTGGACTCAGATTGTCAGCCCAATGAGAATTGATGAGAATTTTGATCAGTTATCCTCCCTTCAAAAAAACTGAGCAAAGTGTTACCCCTATCCTAACAAAGGTAAAAACATTATTACCCGTATGTGGAAATGCATCCCAGCTACCCTCAGTTGGCAAATCTGGTTAGCTAGGAACAATTGTATCTTTAATGACAAGAAGCCCAACCTTGTCTGCATATTGGCAAAAACAATAGCGCTCATATCTGAAACAATAAGCGCAAATTGGGTAGCTCCTCCAGACCAATCAAGCTGGCACAAAGAAGAGGTGGAATGGTATAACAAATTCAGCATCAATCATAGCAACAATCATCCAGCACACCCCAAAGCTAGCAAGAGAAGTATAAACTAGAAGCTCAGAGGCACAAGGGAAGAAGTAAGTCAATGGATCCTTGATCAGAATCGCCCTACTTTGCATTTCGACGGGGCCTCCAAAAATAACCCAGGAGAAGCTGGAGCAGGGGGCATCATAAAGGACAGCCATGGCAAAACTCTGGTCAGCTACGAATGGGGTTTGGGCCAAATGTCCAATAACCTGGCTGAAGCTTACAGCCTCTACCTAGGCACCCTCATTCTGAACCGGCTGAGAATCAGGAATCCAATAATAGTGGGAGACTCAGCCATCGTCATTGCAGCCATGGTGGCGGGAACAAAATTTAAAAAAGAGGCTCTTAATAATGTAAAGCTCAGGATCGAGGATAATGTCAAAGAAATGGGAGACACGACTTTCAAACATGTACTAAGAGACAACAACACCGAAGCGGACCATTACGCCACCAAGGCAGCCAACAGACAGATCGGCCAAGTCAAAGAAAATGATCTCATATATGAAAATCTCGTTCCGTAACTAGCTTAGCTGCCTCTCAAAATCTCTGATCAGTCATTCCAGCACCCTTTCAACCTTCTGTCTAATCACTCCCCACCCTCATTCTTGTGATCTCTGGCCTCAATCAGTCCCATCGCACGCTGCTCGTCAAGCATGGAATTTCGATCCTCCCTTCTTCACTCCCACCACTCAACCTTCTTGGTCAGATCTCAAGATCTTGAATGATCCGGATTTAAACAGGAACGCAATAGATTACAGAGATAACCATAATTACAGAGATGCAATAACCATAAACACAGAGATGCAGCGGAAATAATGCTTCATTTCATTAATGGAAAATACTGAAATATGCTTACAACCAGAAATGGAGATAAACCAGCTAGGGCGATGGTAGCTTATCTCTGAGAAGAGATGTGCGGCTACATGCCTCTAAATTGTTCCGAACTGTATTACAATGAGGCTCGAAGGCCTATTTATTGTTGAGAAACAATGGAAAACCCTTCACATTCCAAAACCTACCCTTAGAAGATGAAACGCCAAATTGTGGGCCCCGTTTGGGTAAATTGGTACATCAATTTCCCGGGGTCGTAACTTTGGCATACGATCTCCGTTTGACGCGTACGATAGCTCGTTAGAAAGATCTATCCGAGTACTACCACTTTGGGAGGCAACATCGGTCCATGGACCCATGTTGCCCCAGAATCCCAAAAAAACGTCGTTTAGGGCCTCAAAACGGCTCCGGAAGTTCAGGACCCGAAAAAACTGCCAAAAATAGTAAACTGTGCTACAATTTAGGAAACTGAAAAGACTGAAAGAGATAGTTGTGAGGGTCCAAATGGGTTGGTGGGTGGCCACCAACATCCACCTGGATCATTCCTCCCCCCTTAGGAAGCAATGGTCCCCATTGCGTTGAGTTCCTCCATCTGCTGAACTTGTCCTGCAATCTCTGATGTGTCCAGTGATGGTGGAAAGCATGGTCGACAATGGTCCACATTGAACACTCGGTGCAAGCGAAGGAATGGAGGAATGTTGTGCTTCAAAGCATTGTTGCCCGTAGCCTTGGTACTGGTGTAAGGACCATGTCGGAGTTGTCTGAGTTTCTGATGGATTCTGGTAAGGCATTCTCTCTGCAGATGTAACCAAACTTTGTCGCCCACCCGAAACTTGTGTGGTACCCCTGTGGGTGAGGAGAAGTTGTTCTTGTGTTCTGTCATGACCGTATCCCTTTGCTGCTGCTGCTGCGTGGAGGAACCCTTTGCAGGGGTCATGGATGTAGCAACGATCTTCCCCTTACTTTGGGGTGAACCAGACAAATGAATTTCCTGGTCTGTGATATGAGCTTGCTGCCTTTCTTGGTAGTAATCAAAGATGTGGCGGTAGGCGGGGCTACCTCTGGTATCCTGTATAATGAATTATTCAAAGAAATAATGACAGCACGAGGCCTTGACTCATACACAGCATGTCGCCTCCACAAGTATGGTTGGCCTAGTAATACATCACAAACATCCAGAGGTGTAACATCACACAATACCTCGTCTGTGAACGGTTTGATGCTGTAGGAAAGGCGGCACTGCTGGCGAACTTTCAGATCTCGTCCTTCGTGAAGCCAACCGATACTGTACGGCTGTGGGTGTGGTGTAGTTGGTAGGCCCAACCGCTTCACGACCTCTGCTGAAACGAGGTTCTTTTGGCTGCCACTGTCGACAATGAATTGTAGTGGCGAACCCTTCACCCACATCTGTGAGTGGAAAAGACGCTCCCCTTCCTCTGGATTTTCGGGCTCATCTTTCTGGATCTTGGCGGTGGCAACAGTGGCGCTGGGATCCGCATCAATGATCTGCTTCCCTTTGCCATTCCCCTTGTCGGGTTCTGGCTCAGGATCGGAACATGCATCTGATTCGGAAGCCTTCAACTCGGCTACCAACGACTGCTTGGTCCGACACTCACTTGTGTTATGAGTGGGACTCTTGTGGAACTCACACCACTTTCCTGTGTCCTTCTTCGGCTTCGTGGTGTTGTTCTTTTCTTGCGACTTCGGCGGGTTGTCTTGGGCTGCCCCGCCTTGGCTTTGTCCTTTGGGCTTCGGATTTGCAGATCCAAAGTCTCGCTTCTTCTGTTTGAACTTTTGCTCGATTTTGACAGTGTATCGGTACGCTGTGCCGAGTGAGGAGATGTTCAAGAACACCATCTCTTCCTGGATGTATCTGTGTAGGCAGCCACGGTATTTGAGTACCAGATGCAGCTCAGAATCTTTGATACCCAACTGTGTGCGAAGGGTATGAAAAATGTTTGTGAACTCCGGCACATCTTGGTCTCGTCCCTGTCGCAGTGTGGTCCATTTGATGTATTTGTCCTCATAGCTTCCGACAGGGTAGTACTGCTCCTTGATGGCATCCCGGAAGTCATTCCAAGTGGGTGCGGCTGAAAATAGTGAGCCTGTACTTTCATCCTTCTGCTCGCAGTAGGTTTCCCACCAGTCCTTGACGTGGGGGGCTGCTTTAAGAAGAGCGAAAACGATCTTTTCCCGACTTGAAAATTCATGAACAGAAAAATACCCATCTAGCAGATTTAACCATTTATCTACGGCATCTGCGTCTATTTGACCCTCGAATATGGGTATTTCAAAATTAACTTGTACCTTGAAGGGTGTGGCATTTCCAGAGTCGCTGTTGGAAGCCGATGCGTCGCCTCTGGGTAGCCGCTGAAGGATCTGCGCAAAGCTATCCATCATCGCGTTCCTTTGCCGCTCGAGCGCTTCTTCGAGCAAGATTTTGATAGGATCTCCTGCCCCCTCGTCTTTCTTCTCATCCGCCATGGGAGGCCGTCGGGATTTGCGAGGCTGGTCTTGCAAAGGTTCGACCAGTTCAAGCCCTAACTCCTTATATCCCGACCTCGTTGGGGACATGCAAAGAAAAACAGAGAAAAAGCAGACCCCTCTGATACCACTGATCCGGATTTAAACAGGAACGCAATAGATTACAGAGATAACCATAATTACAGAGATGCAATAACCATAAACACAGAGATGCAGCGGAAATAATGCTTCATTTCATTAATGGAAAATACTGAAATATGCTTACAACCAGAAATGGAGATAAACCAGCTAGGGCGATGGTAGCTTATCTCTGAGAAGAGATGTGCGGCTACATGCCTCTGAACTGTTCCGAACTGTATTACAATGAGGCTCGAAGGCCTATTTATTGTTGAGAAACAATGGAAAACCCTTCACATTCCAAAACCTACCCTTAGAAGATGAAACGCCAAATTGTGGACCCCGTTTGGGTAAATTGGTACATCAATTTCCCGGGGTCGTAACTTTGGCATACGATCTCCGTTTGACGCGTACGATAGCTCGTTAGAAAGATCTATCCGAGTACTACCACTTTGGGAGGCAACATCACGGACCCATGTTGCCCCAGAATCCCAAAAAAACGTCGTTTAGGGCCTCAAAACGGCTCCGGAAGTTCAGGACCCGAAAAAACTGCCAAAAATAGTAAACTGTGCTAAATTTTGGAAACTGAAAAGACTGAAAGAGATAGTTGTGAGGGTCCAAATGGGTTGGTGGGTGGCCACCAACATCCACCTGGATCATTGAATCCCCAGTTATCTCGTGACTATCACATGCAGATTATAGGTAGAAGTCTTTTCACGATCCCCTTAGACTGCTGCAAAGATCTCAAGCTGGTGGCTAATCCCAGCCAAACCACAGTGCCTATGCCGCATCCTCGGTCCGCTCAGCCTCCCTCCGTGCTATATATATTCACCTATCCTCCTCTTTTCGAGCACATCAGAAACTCATTTCATTCTTCGCAGGAGAGTAGTGGATCTTTTCCAGGCATCCAGCTTAGGAAGGCTGGCATCAAGAGAGGCCACTATCAGTGCAGACCGGCTGTAAGATCTTTCTCGAATGCTTCCAGGGACGGCAGCAATCCCAAAGACCGGAACTACGACTTCAGTTTAGCTGCTCCTTTCCTCCTCGACCGTCTGGTAAATCTCTGTGCCTGGCTCCCTTCTTTAACAGTGTTTTCCTCCCTACTCTATTTCTTCTTCATGGCATTTTACCTCAGTCGCGCTGGTCTCCTTCCTCTTCACCCCAGCCCCTTTTCCCTGTCCCCGCCCAGCATCCATATCAGCTCCCAGGAAATGGTAGAGATCCCTGAAAACAGAGAGCAAACTGAGGCCCAGGAAAACCGTGAGCTGCCCGAGAATCCTCTGGATAGAGTGCTGGGAAACGCCAACTGCATGTTGTGCAAAGATCATTGCTTTATGATTGCAAGGTTTGTCAAACATTTTAACGAGCTCAAAGAGGACTTCCAAGCGGACAGCAGATCAAAGAGAAAGAAACTGGAAAAACACAAGGCAGAGATAGAAAGCCTAAAGGAGAAATGCAAACACATGGAGGAAGCAGTCGCCCACATCAAAGCCATCTCTCAAAGTATGCAAGCCGAGACTTCAACCAGAGCAAGCATCAAGAAAGAACCCCAGATTGATGATTCTGTCAACCAGCTCTAGTAATCTATCTAATGACTAGCAAATTTTGTCTTCTCGCAGGTCTGTTTGTAAGGTTATACAGCCGTTTTCTTTTCCAATCTGCACTACTCAAGTTGGTCTATAAGAAGTCAGGGTCTGCGAACCCATTTTGGACTTCTCCTTACCTACTTCCATCCAATTATGTAACTGGATTTGGCTCCAAGCAGTTTTATAATATATAAGTATCCGACCATGTTAAAAAAAAATAGGAGCAAGATTTATTATTACTATCACAACCATAAGTCCTCCCTTTAGATTCAAATGATTATAAACAAGGATACCAAAATGTTATCATGGAGGTGCACAGACAATACAATTTGAGAAGTAAAAAGGCTACTGAAAATCCTCCCAAGAAAATTCAGAATGACACCCCTTCTACTAGCCAGTCAAAAGATGATTCTCAAAAGGAGACTTCTAAAAAATAGGATCTAAATATCAAAGAAATAGATAAACCTCAGACATCTTTTAGTATTGAAAATGAATTGGCCAAGGTGAAAATTTATATTCCTCTCACTGAATTAATTAACAAGAATGCATATAGATCTCAAGTCATGAAGGCTCTAAAGATAGGGGAAGGGACAGACACAGTCAACTTAACTGATGACCAACTTGAGTTGTTGTTTGGACCTGAAGTTGAAGGGAAGTCTTAGGATGGTAGTGTTCCACCTTTCTATATCAGTTTGAACATTCATGAAAAAATTATGCACAATGCTATGCTTGATTCTGGTGCTTCGCACAATCTTATGCCTAGAGCCATCATGGAGAAGCTAGGATTAGACATAACAAGACCCTACAAAGATTTATACTCTTTTGACTCTAGAAAAGTGAGATGCCTAGGTCTCATGAAAGACTTATGTGTCACTCTAGCCCAAATACTATCAAAGAGTCTAGTCATGTACATTGTAGTAGCAGACATACCTCCCAAGGATGGAATGTTACTATCAATATCATGGGGAGAAAAGTTATAGGGTACATTGCAAATGGACATGACCTATGCTACCATTCATATTTTTTGTCAATAGAGAAGATTATATAGGGAGACACTAATGAAATATATGGTTAGTAGCCAAGAAAAGCCAAACAATTACCCCCTATACTCTATGCATTCATATTGTTAACACCCAGGTTGTTCCCTATGACTCCCAAGGGAATACGGCCGGGGTAACCACTAACCAATCTTTTAATCACTGTTTCTAGCCAAACAGTGATCAGAGAGGGCTCTCTCTTTATGATTTATATCTACAGTGATGGTGTTTTAGGCTAGGTATTGAGTACAGGTTATGTTTGTGTTTCGGTTGATGAAATTCCCTTAGACTTCAGTGATGTAGTTTTTAGATATGTTGAATATCATTGGGCAATGGAGTCTGTGGCTTAATGTGTTTGAATCTGTGAGATGAAAGATGGAACTTACAGGGCCTTTTGAGTGCTTTGTTAAAACATATTTTGGCTAAGTGACAGGAAACAGGCAGCACGAAGTGAAAGCATTTAAGAATTTCCACTTATTGTTTACATATTTCCACGTGACAGAATTTGGAGCAGAAAACAGAGGTCACAGGGGCAATAATTTGAATCCCTGGGAATAGTCTGTTACAGCAAAGAGACAGATTGAAGTGCAGCAGTTAAGAATTGCAATTTCTATTACTGTTTCTGAAGAAAACATAGATGACAGTTCAGGTTTGAGTTCAGGGTAATGCTTGATTAAATCCTGAAACTATTCTTTCACCTTACTATCAAGTGTAAGACATTTAAACAACCAAAGAGAACAAAAGACTCAAAAAACACATAACAGAAGATTTGAAAATACTTATAGTTTTATGCAACACCCATGGAATCCTGTAACATGCATCCTTCACCACCAGACATCAAATACACCAAACTTCTGGAAGTTCCATTCCTCCTTTGTATTAATTCTCTGAAAATATTACAGCAGATGGAAGTTATCCAAGAGAAAATTCCAGCAACCCCTTATGCGTTACTAAGGGGGGTATATATACAGATTTACATTTGGAAAAATATCTGAAAGAAGAGTAAATGCCTCATAAATATGCTGCCAACTGCTAGTGAGCAGTAGCCAAAGAAGTAAATGAAGAAGTAAATGCAGTAATAGCTCTTAGTCCTTTAGCTGTCAAAATCTGTCAGATGCTGTTGAATTTGTAGCAGTTGTAGTCGGCTGAAGGCGTGTGTTTCAAAATGTGGCTAGCTGTCACTGTTAGTGATGAATCACTTTTTAGATATTTTCCAGTCACCGACCACTTTATACTTGTCTTGCGGTGACCTGAGCTGGCTTTTGACCTGGAGTTTTGAAACTACCGTGGCAGAATCTGGAGCATGGCTTGCCACCAGTCCTCCTTGGGCATTTGATGCCTTCGCATTTTAATCAATGTCTCATCAAGCTCTGTGTATTTGAAAAAACTGGGAGGAGTTTCAAATAGATGATTAACTTCATTTTCAATAAAAAATGACCCTTCAAGCTGAGTGTACAAACTCTGTCCTGTAGGAGGAACAGTTTCTTCAGAAGCACTGCCGGATGCAGTGATTTGATTTTCTATGTACGCGGCCATCCTATTTGTAAATTGATCTCTGTTGATCAATTTCCCTGTACCGCTCAATAGGCTAGGCATTCCTCTTGCCTGTAGCATCCCCATTCTGAGCTTGAAGTCTTCAACTTCAGTCTGTATCTCATAGCTCCTCCTTTCTGCTGTCTGCACATATCCTCTGAGTGTTAGCACCTTTTTGGTCATAAGGATGGCCTCCGTTCTGTTGGTGATTCCAACTGCTGCCAGCTCATCTTTGTCTTGCCTGTTCAGAAAGTCTATCAGTTGGCTAGCTTGTTCAGGTCTATTTCCTAGTGCTGTCTTAGCCCTCTGGATATCTATCTGAGCTTGCACAATTAAATCCATATGTTCATGGATTGTTTTGAGTGATTTCCACTGTTTAATCATGCTTTGGGTGATTTTATTCCATAAGATCCTCTTGATCTCAGCCATGGTGTTTTTGAGATCAAGCTCTTTCTCCAGGGCTTTGATTCTGTCCTTTTGGGTCTTGATCTGTCTGCCCTGTTCTGCCACTGTCATTTTAGACTGGTCATACTTGGCATCTATTTCTGCCAGTTTTTCTTTTGCCTTCCTTATCTCATCTGCTTGTAGCTCCATTTGCTTAACAGCCTTAGTTAGTTCTTCTATGCTGGGCTGGTCAACTGTATTTGCTGTTGTAGGGGCCACTGCTGCCCCAGAGCCTGTTGCTGCTGTAGAATCTGTTGGGGGAGTTGGTAGTGTGGATTCTCCCTGTTTGTCCTGTAATGACTTCTCCAGCTCCTCCTCTAGCTCTTGGATCCTTTGATCCTGCTGCAATAGTAGATCAAGTTGTTGATCAACTTGTTTTTCTTTTTGCAGTTCAGCTGTCTGAGGATGTTCTGTAGGTGACAGCTTCAATCTCCTCTTCATGGCATTGAGATCATCCTCTTTTTTCTTCAAGAGGGCTTTTACCCCGGTTGGGTCACTAGGGTTATGCCCTAGATCAACAATAATCTCTTCAAGAGATTTTATCCTGTTATCCTTGGCCCTGGAAGACAATCTCTCAAAATAGTTGAGTATTTGTGTGCTTCAAGGATTCTTTCAGCTCATGAGCTAGTGTGGCCTTATCTACCAAGGTGGCATAGACCATTTCTCCAGTCTGCTTATGGAGCTCAATTTGGTCCATAGGATGTATGTCTTTGGCCAAGACCTCCACCCTTGTTTTGATGAAATCAGCAGTGGACATTGGGTTGGGCCCCTTAGGTTTGAAATGGCTGAATATCATCTTCTCCTCTTTGAAGTCGTAGACCGACATCAATCTTTCTTGTTGGGCTGGAGTGGCATCTATAAATTGTTTGTAAACCTCAGCCCTCAATAGTTCATTTGCTGCCTTGATTTCTTTGAAGGTGGCCTTAGCACCTTTGAGCTTCTGGCTTTGTTGAGAAGAAGATGATACCTCCAAGCCAAGTTGTAAATTCTGCTCCTGCTGAAAGGAGCTAGTCCCTGTGTGTTGGCTGCCCTCCCTATCCTTGGCTGTATCATTGAAGACATCTTCAGTAATGTCTTCTACTTCTGGGGAGTCTGCCCTCTGCCTTTTAGCTTCTGGTTGTTGGGAGGATCCACTGAGGGGAGTGGACTCTTCTCTTTGTCTTTTGGTCCCCCTTTCTTCATGTGCCGGGGTCTGTAAAATTGAAGTGGTTAGGGGCTCCACTTGAGGGGGTGGTGTCTGCAATAAGGTGGTTTCTGGCAGCCCAGTTTGTGGCAGACCGGTTTGTTCTTCTTGCTGCCCTGTTTCTTGCTCTGGTTGTTGCTTTCCCTGCTCTGACTGCTGCTTTTTTGCTTCATCTTCGGCGTCCATTTTTCCCTTTCCCTTATCCAAGCCTGGTGCTGTTGTTGGCGGCGCTGTCCTGGTAACTGAGGTTCCTCCTCCTGATGTTTGAGGCAGCCTGAAAGGTACCTGGATCACATAGTCCAGGTCAATAGTTTTTTCAAGTTCTTTCATATTTTTAGCTATTTTTTCCTCTTCAGACAAGCTCTCAACAAGGGTATCCAACTGCCACTCTTGTAAGTTTGCATACTGTTCTAGATGTGGATAGTGGCAGTGTTTGATGGCTAGGAGTCTGTACTTTGTTCTCCTGGCAGTGATGAAACCTTGAGGGTCATATGGGACCCACCGGAAACTGTAAGACAACTTATATTTGTCTTTTAGGATCAAATCTGTAGCCTCCCATCCTTCCTTCTTATTCATGATAAAAGGGCCCAGCTCATTTTTGAAGTTAAGGTGTGCTTTTTTCTTTGAGCTGTGGAAGTGAGTGAGGTATGACTGGATTAATTGCCTGTAATATTCCAAGGCAAATAATCTCATGGGAACATACTTGGGTAGTCTGTATGGACAGAGCTCACACCCATACACTCTGAACACAGTGTGGTGTTCATATAGGTACCAATCACCTATTTTGTACTTCTTAGAAAGCTGTAAAGCTTTCTTGATCTCATTTGATATTCTAGGTGGAGGGGATTTCATAAGTATGCTGGAGACTGGGTATACAAACTGATCTACAAATTCACAATAGCTGTAGGGTGAATTTGTGATTTCATGATAGACTGAGGTCCAGAATATGACTGATCTTCTCTCCCCTTTGTTGTCCAGCCTTCTGATGTAGCATGGGAAAGCTTCAGAGTGATGATACATGAACAGGTGGTAGATGTATGCTGAATATCTAAAGACTCCTTGTCTGTCCAATTTGCACAATTGATCATGGATCCTATTGGCTATGAACTTGGCAAAGTTGTACTTTCGGGCAGGGGGTTGTCGTGGGCTGTAGGTAGATAGCATTACGAGCATGGCTAGATCCACATGCTTGCTGTTCTGGTAGCCTAGCACATAGGCTATCATGTCCAGGAGCAGCCTGCCTGAGTCATTGAAGTGCTCATGTGGATAAGGAGGTGGCCCTGTAGGCTGGTTCTCAGGCCACATGTAGTTCCTGGTGACCTTCTGCAGCTCTTCACTGGTCATCTTCTCACCTGCTTCCATTAAAGATCTCATGGAGAAAGGGACTAATAACTCTGTCTGTTCAAAGTGCAGCATTTTGTTGATGGTGTCAGCGTTTATATAGAACAAAATCCTCCCTAGTTGAGTGTTGACAGCTCTGTGCTCCTGATCATAATTTTGAGCACATAAGTGAATGATTTCAGGGAAAACATTCACAGCTGGGAGGCAGTAATAGGGCAGGTTTGACTCCCATATCCCATCTGTACCAAGTCCTGCCTTATAGTCTTCCCTTAATGTGGTGAAGGTCTTCAAAAAGTTTCTGTTTCCCTCAAAATCATTTATGTGACAGTCTTTGTCAACTAATGGCATAGCTTCCAGTTCCTTATTGGTTTGACTCAGTGGAGTGACACTGAGGGAGGAGGATGCAGATGCTGCCATGATACAGTCTGAAAGTGTGCAGCAGGATGCAGAGCTTTGATGAATCTCTTGAAGACTTTGAGCAGCAGGTAGGTGCAATTGGTGTGATGTCTTCTTCTGGTGTGAAGTTGTTCTGAAGCTAGCAAAGTACTGATGATTTTCAGGAATGTGGATTGTCTAAGGGAATGCTTACTGAGGTATTAGTATTTGTACAGGAAGAGTGTAGGTAACCAGTACTTGGCAAAAAGGAACAATGCCGGGTACTTCAGGGCGATTTCTGCAGTTTTAACCCGCGAGCTGGTTTGTACAGAGCTAAATTGGGGCTAATGGATGGCACAGGTTGCTTATGTCTGATTTGGGTGCTTAGGTAGAGCTAAATTTAGAGTTTTTAGCAGACTTTAATGGTGATTTTGCAGAAAATTGGAATTCACGGGCAGAATGGGAGAAGACGGCAAAATACCTGGCAAATCGACCTGGAAGCTTGCGGGCTGGGTTGCAAAGGCTTAATGCAGTCAAGCCTCGAACTTTGAACGGTTTACTTGTCGAATTTGATGGCTGAATGCAAGATTTCGCGGCAGCAGGCTTGACAACGGCTAGTTCAGCTTCGCATGCAAAATAAGCGAAAAATATGCGTTTAGCCGTTTAAATCGGTAAATTTGGCAAAAGTATGAATTTGGCGCTTTTCCGCCAATGACGTCAGCATGACGTCATGGCGGGGCCCAGGTGAGGGGTGACGTGGATGCTGAGGTGTTAGCCAGGTCGGCAGGACACGGTGGCGGGCGGGCGCAAAGGCGGGCCCGCGTGGAGGACCAAGGGACGATGGGGCGGGCACCGGCGGGGTGACGTCAGAGCGGCGTGGACATGACGTGTAGGCATGACGTGTGGGGTAGCAGTATACGGGGTGGCGGCAAGTGGGTTCCCCGCACCACCTTTGGGCAAAGGCGGTAAGTGGGAGGAGGGCTCCGAACAACCTTACCGCCCGCCACGCGTCCATTGTACGGGATAGGTAAAACCGCTTTCCCCGGACGCTAAATGTCGGCACATCGAGATCTGAAATTGACCGCCCACCCTTAGATCTGGGCGCTGGAGATCTGACGGCTGGCGGGCCTCCCGACTGGTCGAGCATGTTGGGGAAGGGTCCCGCCAGCGGAATAAAATATTCCATTTAATATTTGGGCGCAAAACTATAGGTTAGTGGGTTTTGAATGGTTTTTCATCTTTTCTCGCTTAACCCGTAATGTGGTGGGATTGGGAAACGTGCCAGAGGCGGGTTTTTTACCTTAGGGACTTTTGCAAAGATTTTTGTAGGCTAAAGGGTCTTGGAGAGGGGTTTTGCCCATGCAGAGGTGAATTTGAGGGTAAAATAACTTGCAGCAGAGGGGAAAGGGGTGGAAAAGGTTCACCAAAGTGGCCAGGTGCCAATTGGTCCCTTTTGAAAATACATGGCTATTATGCCTAGGGGAGGGAATATACATAAAATTTGGGGCTTTATACACCTTAGTGTTAGTATTATTAGGGGTAGGGGTAAAATAGGGGAGCTAAATAGTAGAATTAGGAGTTAGTATAAGTGAAGGTGGGGGATTTAGAAAGGGGGTGTTAGCAATGGAGTAGGGGGGAAGAGAGAAGTTAGTGATGCTCTGCTGTGAGACCATGAATTTCACCACCTTTTTGCTAATATATCCATTGCCTTGGCAAAACATCTTTGACCACTATGTAATGGTGAACATGTCCTTTCTACAACCACAACTGCCTACCCAACTATTTCCCCTAACATTTTTTGTTTCTTCTTGGAGAGGCACTTGGACTTGCAACCCTCAATTGCCTTTTCTTTTCTTTGGCTTTTTTCCTTTTCTCCCTATCTACTTCTACCCTTATCTCTTCCAAGGTCCCAGATTAGACTTTTGGGAACCTTTGTTTCTCTACCTGAACTATTTGTCTGCCAAGATTAAGCTGTTTGGACAGACTTCTTTCTCTATTCTACAACTCAAAATTGAAACATGGCATGATCCAGTTTGAACTGTTGAATCACCCAAAAAATTGTAATAAGGTCCTCAATATTTGAAATACTTCACACACCTCTGATTTTCTGGAAATATGGGATCTTTGTAGTAGCAAAGCAGAGCATATTTGGATTTTCAATAATCAATCATGAAATATGAAACCTATTACTATAGGTATCTAACAGTGGCTCCACATGGGGATGGTTTTTCTTTTGAAAGACCAAGAACAGCAGGTCAGATTGCCTTGTTCCTTGACTGTCCATCTTAATCTTTGGAATCTGATGCATGCAACCTGTCAAAATTGTGTGCTTTTCCTTGGGGAACCTTTGATTCTATCTGCCTATTGCTGCTAGGTGCAGCACTTGAAAACATCTTTTTACAAACAAAAAACATATGTAGGCCTGCATATATACAATGAACCTTTGGATCCCTATCATAGTGAACCATCATAATAGTGCTTCAACATCCTGCCATTGACAGGACCTTCATCCAGTTCAGTTACAGTCAAACTTTTAAGGAAATAAGTGTTATTACCTTGTACTGCTTGGACAGCAAATGGTCCTTTCCACAAAGAATCAAATTTCCCATGTTTCCCTTTCTCTTCTCTTCTTGCATCCCACTTTAGAACTTTGTCTCCCATATTGAAATCTTCTGCTTTGGTTCTTCTGTCAAAGGCCTTTTTCAGTTTTTCTTGTAATATTTGCACTCTGCTGAAAACTTGTTCTCTGGTCTGCTGTAAACAGATTATCTGGTTGATCCTTCTTTGCATATCATTTGGCTCTGCTTGACTTTCTTGTAGAAGTTTCATAACTGGCACCCCTAGTGATGAAGGAAATCTGGCCTCTAATCCATAGACCAACTCATATGGGCTGGTACCAATTGATCTTTTGGTGGTTAATCTATCTGCCCATAAAGCATTTACTAGTTTCTTGTGCCAGTTCTTTTTGTTCTCTTCCAATACTTTCTTTATGATGTTTATCAAGCTTTTGTTTGATGATTCAGCAAGACCATTTCCCTGAGGATAGTAAGCTGTAGAATGGCCCAAAGTAATGTGAAATTTATGGCAGAAGTTTATCATTCTCTTGGATTTGAAGGCAGCAGCATTGTCTGTTATTATCTTATCTGGGCAGCCAAATCTAGCCAGTATATTATTCTCCAAAAATTGAATGATCACTGAATCATTTGCTTGTCTGCATGGGGCAGCTTCAATCCACTTGGTGAAGTAGTCTGTTGCAGTCAAAATCCATCTGTGTTGTCCTGAAGATGAGGGATGTATCTCCCCAATGAAATCCAAACCCCATTGTTGAAAAGGTCTTTCTGTTGAAATGGGCCTTAAAGGAAGTGGCAGCAACTGTCTTCTGCCTTCAAACAGTTGACACTTGTGGCATGATGTTGTGAATTTCTTCACATCAGAGAACATAGTGGGCCAGTAATAACCAGCCCTTAATATTTTGTCTACAGTGGACTTCCAGTATAGATGTCCACCACAGTCTCCAGCATGGAATTCTTGCATGATGTTGTCAGTTTCACTCTCAATAAGACAGTGCAGCAAAATACCTTCATGGTTTTTCCAGAGTAGATTCTCATCCATCACACAAAACTTAGATGTTTTCATTTTCAGAAACCTAGACTTAGTTCTGGACAGTCCTGGGGGAGCACACAGGTTTTGTAACACATAACAGACATCAGAGTACCAAGGAGATTGTTCAAAGGCTACATTGATCTTTGGAGTCGCCATCTCTGTTTCACTGTCCAGTTGGTTGATATCTAAGGCTTGGAAATTTGCTTCTGTCATTAACTTGGCCAAACCTTGCCCTTTAATCAGCTTTGTAGGTTTTATTTCAATGTCAAATTCAAGTATGTTTGCAATCCATTTTCCTCTTCTACCCTCTAAGTTTTCTTGGGTGAGAATGTCTTTGACAATAGGACTTGGTACATAAGCCACAACATGAGAGTAAAGGATATAGATCCTAAAATCTTTGATAGCTTTGATTAATGCATAGGCTTGTTTTTCCATTATTTGGTACTTCAAAGGAGCATCTCTAAGAGCTCTGCTGAAGAAGGCAATGGGCTTTTCATTCCCTTGATCATCTTTCTGCAATAAAACAGCAGCAATAGTATGCTGGGAGGCAAAAGAAAAAATAATAAAGTCTCTGTCAAACTGAGGATTAGTTAATACCGGGGTTTGGGTTAAAGCCAGTTTTATGCTTTCAAAGGCTTGCTTTGCTTCCACAGTCCACTTAACCTTTGAATCTTTCTTTAGCATATTGTTTAGTAGTCTGATCAATTCTGCTAAATTTGGGATGAACCTTCTTAAAAAATTGAGTTTTCCTAAGAATCCTTGCAACTCTTTGACATTCCTAGGGTGAGGCATTTGTAGGATCGCTTGTATCCTATCTGGATCAATTCTTATGCCATCTTTTGAAATGATGTGTCCTAAAAGTTTCCCTTCTTCCAAACCAAATAAAGACTTCTTGGGGTTTAAGGAAATGCCATATTTTCTGCATGTTATGAAAATCTGTCTTAAATGTTTCAAATGTTCTTGGTCAGATTTTGAGAAGGGTGTAAGATCATCTAAGTAAATGACCAAGAAATCATGAATTTCTTTTGCAAAAGCAATGTCCATTGCTCTTTGAAATGTTGCCCCTGCATTCTTCAATCCAAAGGGCATTTTCACATACTTGAAAGTTCCCCATGGGGTAGTAAATGCAGTTTTGTCTTGATTATCAGGGTGCACTAAAATTTGATTGAAGCCTGAGAATCCATCAAGCAGTGATATCCTTGAGGCTCCTACTACTCTTTGGAGGATGTGATCCATTTTTGGTAAAGGGTAGTTATCTTTGAGTGAAACTTGATTCAGATTCCTTAAGTCTACACAAAGTCTGATTTCACCAGTTTTCTTTCTGGTAGGGACTAAATTTGAAATCCATTCAGAGAATCTGATTGGTGCTATAATACCAGCCTTGAACATTTTATGCAACTCTTTTTCAATGGAAGGAAGGAGCACAGGATTGATCCTTCTCAATTTCTGTTTGAATGGTTTTTGATTAGGCTTGAGGGGATGGTATGCTGGATGACAGATGTGTCATAGGACTTGAGATCTTCATATCCCCAGGCAAAGACATCTTGAAATTCTTTAAAGAGATCAATGTACTTGGGCTTTTGATCAGGGGGCAAAGAGGCGGACAGCTTGACTATCTTAGGCTTTTCCATAGTGCCAATATTGCATTCTTCAATTCTTGCATCTAATGGCTGCATCTTTGGCTTCCTAGGGATGTCATTTGAGTCGAAAATATCCTCTAATGGGGTAAGGCCCACTGGGAGGAAGTTGTCTTTGAGTTGTATGATTTCAGTTTCAATGTTACTCATCTCTTCACAGTCCATTTGTTTAATTTGTTGAATGTTTTCATTGTTGAAAATGGTTGGGCTGAGTAGTTGTTTTGCTGTCCTAGGTGACATTGGGTGAGCAGATTGTTGAAACTGTATTTGTGATTGACTTGCTGTCTCAAGCATTTGTGATTGACTTGCTGTCTCAAGCATTTGTGATTGACTTGCTGTCTCAAGCATTTGTGATTGACTTGCTGTCTCAAGATCAATATTTAATCCTGTGAACTCCTGTTGCAGGGTTAAAAAATTGTTTATTTGCATGTCATCCTCAAATACTTGCCATTCTCTGACATTGTTTGGAATAGAGGGTCTGTACCTGACCTCAGCTGTGAAACAATTATTAGGTTCCAGTGGGAATTTGAAAGTGCTGGCAAATGTTGCCAAGCTATGTGCATGGAGGTTATGGCCCCTTGGAATTTTTGTGATAGCAAACTCATGAAAGGTCTCTAATATTTCGATTACAGCAGCCCTGTAGGATCTCAGCCTCTTGTCATTAGTGACAAAATTGCCTTTTACTTGTTGAATGACCAGATCAGAGTCTCCCCTGATAGAGAGGCTAGGTGCTTGTAATGATTTTGCAATCTTGAGGCCTAGTAATAGAGCTTCATATTCTGCCATGTTGTTGGTGCATCTGAAATTCAATCTGTAGGCCTTGCCTGTTGCACAGCCTTTCTCTTTGTTATGTATCCATACTCCCGCTCCTGCTCCTAACTTGTTAACCGAGCCATCAAATTCTAAGACCCACAAGATGCCTTGCTGGTCAGGAGGTTTGAGGTTCTGTTCATGGGGTGGTAGTGTGAGCATGAGTTGGGGTTTCTTCTCCCATTTGTTTTCTAGGATAGCTTCATCATTTGCCTGACCATCTTTGACCCCTAGGGGAGAGCTAAAGTGTTTTGTTGTACTGATTGATGTTTGACAGGTGCTACTTGTTAGAATGATGTTTTGTTCTGGTTTAAATGTCTCCGTGCTAATGTGACTGTCCGAGAGGCCTATGCTGTCATTAAAGAGAATGTAAGAGTCTATGTCTGAATGAACTGCATATATTGGGAAATTTTGGGGTTTCTCTTCACTGCTAACCATATACTTCATGAGTGTTTCCCTATAAAGTCTTTTTGGTTGTCCAAAGACAGAGATGGTTGCATATGACATGTCTAATTGCAGGGAGCCTTGAAGCTTTGCTCCCCATGATCTTGATAATAGCATCCCATACTTGGGTGGGATATCAGCAACAACAACATCCATCAAAATGGTCTTGTTGGGGAATTGGACCAGGGACACACACAAATCCTTAATTAGACCCAGGCACTTGACTTGACTAGAATCAAAAGAAAACAAGTCTTTGTATGGTCTTGTGATATCTAAGTTTAATCTTTCCATGACTGCTTTTGGCATCAGATTATGAGAGGCTCCTGAGTCAAACATTGCATTGTGCAGAATTTTGTCATGTACATGTAAGCTGACATAAAACGGTAAAACCCCTGTGACTACTGTTTTTCCATCTACCTCTGGACCAAATAGTAACTCTGGAGTGTCATCTAATACATTTACATCATCTTTGCTATTGGTGAGCTGAAGGGATTTTTTAATCTGTTGTTTGTACATGTCATGCTTTGCTAGCTCTGAGAGGGGAATTGCTACCTTTAACTTGCCAATCTCTACTCCTAGGTCAAAGGGTTTGTCAATTTGCAATTTGGGATCACGGGTAGCAGTTCTTTCTTTGTTTATTACATCTTCTGGTGGGATTTCATCTTGATTTTGGAACCTGCCCCTAATATTGATATCTTGAGGGGCAATATTTGGGTTAGGCTCAGAGGATAAGGTTGCCATGGGTTGTTTTGATGGTGACAGTGGTTCAGTAACCTCTTCAACCACTACTTCCTTTGTAGGCAAGTTTGGCACATGATCAGGTTCAGTGACTGAGCTTTCTTTGGTTTGCTGTTTTTCTTTTATCTTTTCGGGTTGATTTACATTTACAGTCCTACTCCTTAGTTTGTATTGTTTGTGGACTTCATAGACAGCAGTGTCATATCCTTGTTTAAAATCAAAGGATTCCCCTGACTTAGTTTGAAATGTATTGCTCTCATCCTCCTCATGATCTTCTTGGGTTAAGAATACATGATTTTTTCCATCCAGACCTATTAAATTGATTTCAGGGTCCTCATTTAGCTGATTTGCAGTAGAAGTTTCTGCATAATTTTCTTGAAAAGGGGGTCTGATATCTTGGTCAGCATTAGTCTTTCCTATATTGGGGTTTTGGGCTCTCCTGAAATTTGGGTTTCTAGGAGGATTGTTTTGTGGTGCCTCCCATGATGATTTTCTTTCCACTGATTCCACTCTCTCCCCCAACCTCTTCATGCTATTTAGAATTGCATCTAGCTTTTGGTCGAAACCCGAGGTTTCTTCTTTGAAGCCAGTTTTCTTTTCCAGCTTTGCCCTGTTTCTTTTGGCAATTAGGTTGGCCTCTACAGTGACTGCAACCCTTTGAGCTTCTGCAAGGGTTGGAGGGTCTCTTTCTCTCAACTGATAGGCCATATCAGAATCAAAACCATCAGGGAAATTATAAAGAGCCAAATCAGGAGGGGGTCTTAAGTTCTGAGGGATAGCATTGTATATGTTGTTAAACCTGGCACAATACTCCAACACCGTTTCTTGGGGACCTCTTTTAATAGTGTTATATTCACCAAGTATGTGGTGGGGATCTCTCTTTTTCTCCCATCTGTTAGTAAATTCCTGGTATAAAGCTTCAGGGGTTGCAATTGAATTTGCATTTAAGGACCTAAACCAAGTCCTGACATCCCCAGTTAAGCTTTGAACAAAGATTCTCATCCTGACACTATCATCATCAATTTCATAGGTCTCAAAGTGGTCTTGCATCTTTTTAGCATGCTGGATGGCCGTCAAAGGGCCATGGGAATCAAAAAATGAGAGTCTGGTTTGATAATCTTGGGGTAGGGCTGGAGCATTGGCTGGAATCTGCAATGGTGCATATCTGTTAGCCATGTTTATAGGGTTAATAGGGTTGATAGGAACAAATGGGAGAACTGGGATTACAGGTGTACTGGGGTTAATAGGATGGGTAACAAGTGGAGAACTGGTTGAGCGAGTATGTGCAGATGGTGAAGATGGAAAGGTAGGACTTTGAGGGGTTGAAGATGAACTAGGGGAATTGGGTGTGGAACGAAAAAGGACTTTGCAAGGAGTGGGAATGAGGATGGGTTGGTCTGACCTTATATCTGAATCAGCAGGTTTATCCTGCTTGTGCTGTTTCCTTATGTTCTTTGGGATGATATTTGGGTTATCAACAATGATGGGTTGATCAGGGTCAGGGTGTGCCCTAGTATGCCTTGGGTTTCTTTTAGGAGCCAGCTTCTAAGTGTTCTTTCAGAACTTTATACAGAAGTTTTGTATTTACAAGGGCAAAATAAGAACTCTGGAATGACTATATATGTTTCAAGGCTAGGATAAGTTTCCCTAGTTAGCTCTTCCCTAAGACTGCCCCTGTATTAGAGAAACAGTCCTAAGATGTCTTGGCTAGTTTCAGGCTTGATGAAAGCTTTGGAAGATAGATAGTGATTGAATAGTCTTAATCCCCAGTGGAGTCGCCAATTATGTTAACACCCAGGTTGTTCCCTATGACTCCCAAGGGAATACGGCCGGGGTAACCACTAACCAATCTTTTAATCACTGTTTCTAGCCAAACAGTGATCAGAGAGGGCTCTCTCTTTATGATTTATATCTACAGTGATGGTGTTTTAGGCTAGGTATTGAGTACAGGTTATGTTTGTGTTTCGGTTGATGAAATTCCCTTAGACTTCAGTGATGTAGTTTTTAGATATGTTGAATATCATTGGGCAATGGAGTCTGTGGCTTAATGTGTTTGAATCTGTGAGATGAAAGATGGAACTTACAGGGCCTTTTGAGTGCTTTGTTAAAACATATTTTGGCTAAGTGACAGGAAACAGGCAGCACGAAGTGAAAGCATTTAAGAATTTCCACTTATTGTTTACATATTTCCACGTGACAGAATTTGGAGCAGAAAACAGAGGTCACAGGGGCAATAATTTGAATCCCTGGGAATAGTCTGTTACAGCAAAGAGACAGATTGAAGTGCAGCAGTTAAGAATTGCAATTTCTATTACTGTTTCTGAAGAAAACATAGATGACAGTTCAGGTTTGAGTTCAGGGTAATGCTTGATTAAATCCTGAAACTATTCTTTCACCTTACTATCAAGTGTAAGACATTTAAACAACCAAAGAGAACAAAAGACTCAAAAAACACATAACAGAAGATTTGAAAATACTTATAGTTTTATGCAACACCCATGGAATCCTGTAACATGCATCCTTCACCACCAGACATCAAATACACCAAACTTCTGGAAGTTCCATTCCTCCTTTGTATTAATTCTCTGAAAATATTACAGCAGATGGAAGTTATCCAAGAGAAAATTCCAGCAACCCCTTATGCGTTACTAAGGGGGGTATATATACAGATTTACATTTGGAAAAATATCTGAAAGAAGAGTAAATGCCTCATAAATATGCTGCCAACTGCTAGTGAGCAGTAGCCAAAGAAGTAAATGAAGAAGTAAATGCAGTAATAGCTCTTAGTCCTTTAGCTGTCAAAATCTGTCAGATGCTGTTGAATTTGTAGCAGTTGTAGTCGGCTGAAGGCGTGTGTTTCAAAATGTGGCTAGCTGTCACTGTTAGTGATGAATCACTTTTTAGATATTTTCCAGTCACCGACCACTTTATACTTGTCTTGCGGTGACCTGAGCTGGCTTTTGACCTGGAGTTTTGAAACTACCGTGGCAGAATCTGGAGCATGGCTTGCCACCAGTCCTCCTTGGGCATTTGATGCCTTCGCATTTTAATCAATGTCTCATCAAGCTCTGTGTATTTGAAAAAACTGGGAGGAGTTTCAAATAGATGATTAACTTCATTTTCAATAAAAAATGACCCTTCAAGCTGAGTGTACAAACTCTGTCCTGTAGGAGGAACAGTTTCTTCAGAAGCACTACCGGATGCAGTGATTTGATTTTCTATGTACGCGGCCATCCTATTTGTAAATTGATCTCTGTTGATCAATTTCCCTGTACCGCTCAATAGGCTAGGCATTCCTCTTGCCTGTAGCATCCCCATTCTGAGCTTGAAGTCTTCAACTTCAGTCTGTATCTCATAGCTCCTCCTTTCTGCTGTCTGCACATATCCTCTGAGTGTTAGCACCTTTTTGGTCATAAGGATGGCCTCCGTTCTGTTGGTGATTCCAACTACTGCCAGCTCATCTTTGTCTTGCCTGTTCAGAAAGTCTATCAGTTGGCTAGCTTGTTCAGGTCTATTTCCTAGTGCTGTCTTAGCCCTCTGGATATCTATCTGAGCTTGCACAATTAAATCCATATGTTCATGGATTGTTTTGAGTGATTTCCACTGTTTAATCATGCTTTGGGTGATTTTATTCCATAAGATCCTCTTGATCTCAGCCATGGTGTTTTTGAGATCAAGCTCTTTCTCCAGGGCTTTGATTCTGTCCTTTTGGGTCTTGATCTGTCTGCCCTGTTCTGCCACTGTCATTTTAGACTGGTCATACTTGGCATCTATTTCTGCCAGTTTTTCTTTTGCCTTCCTTATCTCATCTGCTTGTAGCTCCATTTGCTTAACAGCCTTAGTTAGTTCTTCTATGCTGGGCTGGTCAACTGTATTTGCTGTTGTAGGGGCCACTGCTGCCCCAGAGCCTGTTGCTGCTGTAGAATCTGTTGGGGGAGTTGGTAGTGTGGATTCTCCCTGTTTGTCCTGTAATGACTTCTCCAGCTCCTCCTCTAGCTCTTGGATCCTTTGATCCTGCTGCAATAGTAGATCAAGTTGTTGATCAACTTGTTTTTCTTTTTGCAGTTCAGCTGTCTGAGGATGTTCTGTAGGTGACAGCTTCAATCTCCTCTTCATGGCATTGAGATCATCCTCTTTTTTCTTCAGGAGGGCTTTTACCCCGGTTGGGTCACTAGGGTTATGCCCTAGATCAACAATAATCTCTTCAAGAGATTTTATCCTGTTATCCTTGGCCCTGGAAGACAATCTCTCAAAATCTAGTTGAGTATTTGTGTGCTTCAAGGATTCTTTCAGCTCATGAGCTAGTGTGGCCTTATCTACCAAGGTGGCATAGACCATTTCTCCAGTCTGCTTATGGAGCTCAATTTGGTCCATAGGATGTATGTCTTTGGCCAAGACCTCCACCCTTGTTTTGATGAAATCAGCAGTGGACATTGGGTTGGGCCCCTTAGGTTTGAAATGGCTGAATATCATCTTCTCCTCTTTGAAGTCGTAGACCGACATCAATCTTTCTTGTTGGGCTGGAGTGGCATCTATAAATTGTTTGTAAACCTCAGCCCTCAATAGTTCATTTGCTGCCTTGATTTCTTTGAAGGTGGCCTTAGCACCTTTGAGCTTCTGGCTTTGTTGAGAAGAAGATGATACCTCCAAGCCAAGTTGTAAATTCTGCTCCTGCTGAAAGGAGCTAGTCCCTGTGTGTTGGCTGCCCTCCCTATCCTTGGCTGTATCATTGAAGACATCTTCAGTAATGTCTTCTACTTCTGGGGAGTCTGCCCTCTGCCTTTTAGCTTCTGGTTGTTGGGAGGATCCACTGAGGGGAGTGGACTCTTCTCTTTGTCTTTTGGTCCCCCTTTCTTCATGTGCCGGGGTCTGTAAAATTGAAGTGGTTAGGGGCTCCACTTGAGGGGGTGGTGTCTGCAATAAGGTGGTTTCTGGCAGCCCAGTTTGTGGCAGACCGGTTTGTTCTTCTTGCTGCCCTGTTTCTTGCTCTGGTTGTTGCTTTCCCTGCTCTGACTGCTGCTTTTTTGCTTCATCTTCGGCGTCCATTTTTCCCTTTCCCTTATCCAAGCCTGGTGTTGTTGTTGGCGGCGCTGTCCTGGTAACTGAGGTTCCTCCTCCTGATGTTTGAGGCAGCCTGAAAGGTACCTGGATCACATAGTCCAGGTCAATAGTTTTTTCAAGTTCTTTCATATTTTTAGCTATTTTTTCCTCTTCAGACAAGCTCTCAACAAGGGTATCCAACTGCCACTCTTGTAAGTTTGCATACTGTTCTAGATGTGGATAGTGGCAGTGTTTGATGGCTAGGAGTCTGTACTTTGTTCTCCTGGCAGTGATGAAACCTTGAGGGTCATATGGGACCCACCGGAAACTGTAAGACAACTTATATTTGTCTTTTAGGATCAAATCTGTAGCCTCCCATCCTTCCTTCTTATTCATGATAAAAGGGCCCAGCTCATTTTTGAAGTTAAGGTGTGCTTTTTTCTTTGAGCTGTGGAAGTGAGTGAGGTATGACTGGATTAATTGCCTGTAATATTCCAAGGCAAATAATCTCATGGGAACATACTTGGGTAGTCTGTATGGACAGAGCTCACACCCATACACTCTGAACACAGTGTGGTGTTCATATAGGTACCAATCACCTATTTTGTACTTCTTAGAAAGCTGTAAAGCTTTCTTGATCTCATTTGATATTCTAGGTGGAGGGGATTTCATAAGTATGCTGGAGACTGGGTATACAAACTGATCTACAAATTCACAATAGCTGTAGGGTGAATTTGTGATTTCATGATAGACTGAGGTCCAGAATATGACTGATCTTCTCTCCCCTTTGTTGTCCAGCCTTCTGATGTAGCATGGGAAAGCTTCAGAGTGATGATACATGAACAGGTGGTAGATGTATGCTGAATATCTAAAGACTCCTTGTCTGTCCAATTTGCACAATTGATCATGGATCCTATTGGCTATGAACTTGGCAAAGTTGTACTTTCGGGCAGGGGGTTGTCGTGGGCTGTAGGTAGATAGCATTACGAGCATGGCTAGATCCACATGCTTGCTGTTCTGGTAGCCTAGCACATAGGCTATCATGTCCAGGAGCAGCCTGCCTGAGTCATTGAAGTGCTCATGTGGATAAGGAGGTGGCCCTGTAGGCTGGTTCTCAGGCCACATGTAGTTCCTGGTGACCTTCTGCAGCTCTTCACTGGTCATCTTCTCACCTGCTTCCATTAAAGATCTCATGGAGAAAGGGACTAATAACTCTGTCTGTTCAAAGTGCAGCATTTTGTTGATGGTGTCAGCGTTTATATAGAACAAAATCCTCCCTAGTTGAGTGTTGACAGCTCTGTGCTCCTGATCATAATTTTGAGCACATAAGTGAATGATTTCAGGGAAAACATTCACAGCTGGGAGGCAGTAATAGGGCAGGTTTGACTCCCATATCCCATCTGTACCAAGTCCTGCCTTATAGTCTTCCCTTAATGTGGTGAAGGTCTTCAAAAAGTTTCTGTTTCCCTCAAAATCATTTATGTGACAGTCTTTGTCAACTAATGGCATAGCTTCCAGTTCCTTATTGGTTTGACTCAGTGGAGTGACACTGAGGGAGGAGGATGCAGATGCTGCCATGATACAGTCTGAAAGTGTGCAGCAGGATGCAGAGCTTTGATGAATCTCTTGAAGACTTTGAGCAGCAGGTAGGTGCAATTGGTGTGATGTCTTCTTCTGGTGTGAAGTTGTTCTGAAGCTAGCAAAGTACTGATGATTTTCAGGAATGTGGATTGTCTAAGGGAATGCTTACTGAGGTATTAGTATTTGTACAGGAAGAGTGTAGGTAACCAGTACTTGGCAAAAAGGAACAATGCCGGGTACTTCAGGGCGATTTCTGCAGTTTTAACCCGCGAGCTGGTTTGTACAGAGCTAAATTGGGGCTAATGGATGGCACAGGTTGCTTATGTCTGATTTGGGTGCTTAGGTAGAGCTAAATTTAGAGTTTTTAGCAGACTTTAATGGTGATTTTGCAGAAAATTGGAATTCACGGGCAGAATGGGAGAAGACGGCAAAATACCTGGCAAATCGACCTGGAAGCTTGCGGGCTGGGTTGCAAAGGCTTAATGCAGTCAAGCCTCGAACTTTGAACGGTTTACTTGTCGAATTTGATGGCTGAATGCAAGATTTCGCGGCAGCAGGCTTGACAACGGCTAGTTCAGCTTCGCATGCAAAATAAGCGAAAAATATGCGTTTAGCCGTTTAAATCGGTAAATTTGGCAAAAGTATGAATTTGGCGCTTTTCCGCCAATGACGTCAGCATGACGTCATGGCGGGGCCCAGGTGAGGGGTGACGTGGATGCTGAGGTGTTAGCCAGGTCGGCAGGACACGGTGGCGGGCGGGCGCAAAGGCGGGCCCGCGTGGAGGACCAAGGGACGATGGGGCGGGCACCGGCGGGGTGACGTCAGAGCGGCGTGGACATGACGTGTAGGCATGACGTGTGGGGTAGCGGTATACGGGGTGGCGGCAAGTGGGTTCCCCGCACCACCTTTGGGCAAAGGCGGTAAGTGGGAGGAGGGCTCCGAACAACCTTACCGCCCGCCACGCGTCCATTGTACGGGATAGGTAAAACCGCTTTCCCCGGACGCTAAATGTCGGCACATCGAGATCTGAAATTGACCGCCCACCCTTAGATCTGGGCGCTGGAGATCTGACGGCTGGCGGGCCTCCCGACTGGTCGAGCATGTTGGGGAAGGGTCCCGCCAGCGGAATAAAATATTCCATTTAATATTTGGGCGCAAAACTATAGGTTAGTGGGTTTTGAATGGTTTTTCATCTTTTCTCGCTTAACCCGTAATGTGGTGGGATTGGGAAACGTGCCAGAGGCGGGTTTTTTACCTTAGGGACTTTTGCAAAGATTTTTGTAGGCTAAAGGGTCTTGGAGAGGGGTTTTGCCCATGCAGAGGTGAATTTGAGGGTAAAATAACTTGCAGCAGAGGGGAAAGGGGTGGAAAAGGTTCACCAAAGTGGCCAGGTGCCAATTGGTCCCTTTTGAAAATACATGGCTATTATGCCTAGGGGAGGGAATATACATAAAATTTGGGGCTTTATACACCTTAGTGTTAGTATTATTAGGGGTAGGGGTAAAATAGGGGAGCTAAATAGTAGAATTAGGAGTTAGTATAAGTGAAGGTGGGGGATTTAGAAAGGGGGTGTTAGCAATGGAGTAGGGGGGAAGAGAGAAGTTAGTGATGCTCTGCTGTGAGACCATGAATTTCACCACCTTTTTGCTAATATATCCATTGCCTTGGCAAAACATCTTTGACCACTATGTAATGGTGAACATGTCCTTTCTGCAACCACAACTGCCTACCCAACTATTTCCCCTAACATTTTTTGTTTCTTCTTGGAGAGGCACTTGGACTTGCAACCCTCAATTGCCTTTTCTTTTCTTTGGCTTTTTTCCTTTTCTCCCTATCTACTTCTACCCTTATCTCTTCCAAGGTCCCAGATTAGACTTTTGGGAACCTTTGTTTCTCTACCTGAACTATTTGTCTGCCAAGATTAAGCTGTTTGGACAGACTTCTTTCTCTATTCTACAACTCAAAATTGAAACATGGCATGATCCAGTTTGAACTGTTGAATCACCCAAAAAATTGCAACAAGGTCCTCAATATTTGAAATACTTCACACACCTCTGATTTTCTGGAAATATGGGATCTTTGTAGTAGCAAAGCAGAGCATATTTGGATTTTCAATAATCAATCATGAAATATGAAACCTATTACTATAGGTATCTAACACATATATCGACTCCTTTATTTTGTATAATGATAAATGTGTAGAGGAGGAAGTGCCACACTTGGAAGTTGAGTTGAGCAAGACAGAAGAGATGAAATTAGACGCTGGAAAGAAAGATGAAGAGGTTGAAGCCCGGTGGAATATGGATTTTTATGGGGCTGTGAACAAATAAGGAGTAGGGGCAGGTGCTTGGATTTCAAACTCACAAACAAGTATAGCTAAAAGACATTCTTACAAGCTTAGTTTTCAATGTACAAACAACATAGTTGAATATGAAGCATTAATTCTAGGACTGCAACTTTTAAAGAGGTGGGAGAAAAAATAATTTATGTGCATGGAGATTCAGAACTTATCATTAACCAAATTAAAGGTGAGTACTCATCCAAACACCCTAGGCTAAGAGCCTATAGAAATGCGGTCTTGAATTTTCTGCAATATTTTCCTGAATATCAATTGTCTCTTATTCCTAGAGGCCATAATATCTTAGATTATTTATGTTTCCATTCCATCCCAATAGAAAATATGAGGTTGAAATAAAACACAGGCCAACTCTCCCAAATAATGTGAGATATTGGCAAATTTTTTGGTAGTGATAAAGATGTAGAAATTTTTATACAGTTGAAAGATGGATTTGAGTGTGTATATATTGATACAGATAATGATGTAGATGAAAATGAAAAGGAAATAGTGTTAAATGAAACCGATGACAATCTAGAAGAGCTTGAGGTTTTGCAATTAAAATACAATTTTCTACAAAGAGGATTAGTATCATTGGAAGAGCTTTTTGATTTTAACAATGTAGCCAAAAAGCCAAAAATAGAACCTATAGGAGCTGAGGTAGAGGACTGTAATATAGGTACTGAAGAAAGTCCTTAAGTGATAAATTTCTCCAAGTCCTTGCCTCCTAAAGAAAAGCATAAATACATTGAGCTATTTAAATAATTTTCTGATGTTTTTTGCTTGGAGCTATGAAGATTTAAAATCATATGATACTAGTATCATACAGCATACCATTCCCATCAGAGAAGATCAGAAACCCTTCAAACAGAAATTGAGGAGAGTAAATCCAGTCTTGTTACCTTTGATAGAAAAATAAGTCAAAAAAGATTTTTATGCAAAAATCATTGTGCCCCTAAGATTTTCAAAATGGGTCTCTAATCTAGTACCAACAAGAAAGAAAACAGGAGAAATAAGGCTCTGTGTAGATTTTAGGAATCTAAACAAAGTTTCTCTCAAGGACAACTACCCTCTGCCCAAAATGGATCATATCTTACAGAAAGTAGTTGGTTCCAGCATAATTTCTTTGTTGGATGGTTTCTCAAGATACAACCAAATTCTAGTTCATCCTGATGATCAACATAAAACAACTTTCACTACACCTTGGGGGACCTTTATGTATATAAAAATGCCCTTTGGCCTTATGAATGCAGGAGCTACTTTTAAGAGAGCAATGGATATTGCATTTGTTGATGATAAGGGTAGGTTCATTGTAATTTACCTAGATGAAATTATTGTCTTTTCAAAAACAGATGAAGAGCACCTATTACACTTGAGAAAGGTTTTTGAAAAATGCAGAAAATATGGTATCTCCTTGAACCCCAAGAAAAATATTTTTGGTTTAGAGGAAGGAAAACTATTGGGTCACATTATTTCAAAAAAAGGCATCAAAATAGACCCCAACAAAGTTGAAGCCATAATGAAAATTGACCCTCCCAGGAACAAGAAAGAAATTCAGTCCTTCATTGGTAGGATAAATTTCCTCAGAATATTTATTCCAAACCTGGCCAAGATCTTGAGAGCCATTACAAACATGCTAAAGAAAGATATTGAAATAAAATGGAATAGTGAAGCCAAAAAATCTTTTAGTCAAGTAAAGTTAGCTTTGACAACTACTCTTGTTTTAATTAGCCCTGACTTTACAAAGGATTTCATGATTTTTTCTTTTGCATCTGAACATACTATTGCAGCAGTTTTGTTGTAGAAAAACAGTGAAGGACATGAACATCCTATAGCTTTCTTCATAATAGATTTAATGGATGCCTCATTAAAGTATAATATCATGGAGAAACAAGCCTTTGCTTTAGTGAAGGCACTGAAATATTTTAGAGTTTACATTTTACATTCCCATATCATTGCATTTGTCCCAAGTGTTGTAGTGAAAGATATCCTTACAAAAACTGACCCAAATAGGAAAAGAGGAAAATGGATTGCAGTTATTCTATAATATGACATTGAGATAAGACCTACTAAGCTCATCAAATGTTAGGGATTGGCTAAGATAATGGCCGAGTCCAATTTCCATGCACTAGATATAAATTTCATAGTTGCACTTGATGAACAAGAAGAGTTGGCGACTCCATAGGTATCAGAAGATTTTGCTTCCTATCCTTTGTATGTAAATATTATCTTTGTGTTATAAAACTTATAAGCTCCTCCTAGTTTAATAAAGAAAAATACTAGATTTATCAAGTTAAAAGCTATGAAATTCTACATTTTAGATCAGAATGTGTATTGGAAATATGTTGGGGGTATTTTGCTAAATTGTTTATTGAAGGATGAAGCAGACAAGGCTATAGAAGAATTTCATCAAGGAGATTGTGGAGGAAATTTGTACTAGAAAACCACAGCTAACAAAATCCTAAGAGCTGGTTTTTACTGGCCTACCTTGTTTGCAAATTTTTATAATAATTTCAATATGCTATCAGTGCCAAATATTTGAAGGCAAGAGAAAACTTTTGCCCTTAACTTTAAAGCCCATTTCAGTTGAGGCTCCTTTCCAACAATGGGGTCTGGATTTTATTGGAGAAATCCATCCAAGCTCCTCGGCTCAACATAAATGGATTCTGGCAGCCACTGACTACACCACTAAGTGGATTGTGGTTATTCCAACCAAACAAGCTACAGACACTGTAATCATTCACTTTTTAGAAGGTAATATTCTTGCTAGATTTGGATGTCCATATAAAATCATTACTGACAATGTTATTGCTTTCAAGTCAAAATGATTGATTTTTTCCACAAGTATCACATTAAGTTAGGACACTCTATTTCTTATTACCCACAACAGAATCGGTTAGATGAGTCTTCTAATAATAGTTTAGTCAACATTATTAAGAAACTATTGCAGGAAAATAAAAAATCCTGGCACAAGAAGTTGATTAATGCTTTATGGGCTGATAGAATTAGCACTAATAAATCTATTGGAATGTCTCCACTCCAATTAGTATATGGAGTGGATGAAATTTTTCCTACTTCCATGGGAATCCCTGTGCTAAAATTATTGCAGGAAACAAAATTCAAGCCAAATGATGTACAGAGAATGATCAATCAAACAATACAGTTGCAACAAACTAGGGAGGAAGTCTGGAGAAAAACTCAAACAATTCAGGACAAAATCAAAAATATCCGTGACGGAAGAACCAAAGCAGATGACTTCCAACTAGATGACCTTGTGTTGAGACGGGACTCAAGAAATGAAAAAAAGGGTAAGCATGGTAAATTTGATAGTTTATGGAGAGGAACCTATAAAATTGAAGCTTTTTGAGGCAACAATGTATTCTTTCTGAAAGACTTGACTGGATAAGGACTATCATGAGGACCTATCAGTGGAAGACTACGCAAGCACTATTTTCTTCCAGAATAGATACGTTTCTCATTCAAGTGATGTAAATATCATTTTACTATTTGAATGCAAGAGAGGGTGGCTAACATCAGGAATTGAAGCTCGAAGAGAAGGCCCTAAGCTTCTAGTGAGTTGTTGCCAGTATTTATAATAACATCAGGTAATCATTTAATTTGAAGAATAAGAACATGTTGTAGTAGCTACAACCACCCTCCAAAATTTTGGCTGGCATCCAAATTTCGGAGCCTACTTTGGATCTTGCGATCGATCATCCTTGGTCGTTTGTTGGTAAGCTGATGATTTGAAGCTCCCCTCCTTGATCCTAAATATTTTTCCGCGTTCTCATATTTTTGTAGCATATGTCATTTTCAGACATAGTGGTTATTTTCTGTCATGCATAGAGAATGTTATCTTGCTTCAAGGGAATTATGTGCGTATGAGTGGTTTTCATCACATAGACATGTTTCACACTCACCTCATGCACTCACCTCATGAAGGTTGTTGCATCAAGCAAAGTATGTATTACATATTCTGGATGGTCTACGTGTCCATGTGTGATCATAGTCCAGTCCTATCAATGTTTGCATATGTTTCACTGATCTCATAGTTAGCCATTTTCCTAAGCAACCTAGCCTCATCCAACTTCCCAAAACTATGTGTTTTTTTTTTGCAACCAGCAAGCTTACTCCCTTGCCTGTTGAAACCCCGCAGTGTGCAGAGACACTAACCTCCCTTACTTGTTGAAACACCGCAGTGTGTAGAGGTCCCAACCAGCACTGCTCTCTGGAAATGCACAGAGCAATCCAATAGCACTGCACTCAGAAATTGCGTAGAGTGTCCTCCCGAGACCCCTGTCCCGCACTAGTGCTTTGAGCCTCAAAAATGCACAGTGTTGTCCAAGTTGTCTTGTCAGCCTTGCATGTAGAAATTGCACAAACATACCTCCTAGGGCCTCATCCCAACAGTAGCCATTGTCCCCTGAAATTACACAAACCTACCTCTCAGTGGCTACACGAAAAGGTGACATGCTGAAATCACTTCTAAGGAGTTAAGGAGAAGGACCAAGGAATCGAGTAATGGAAAAGATCAGGACTGCATGAAAATTTCGTTGGATGCATGATCATCTTGAGGGTAAGTATGGTAAGTACGGAACATCTTTTGAAGTACACCTCTTACTTGAGTTTGCAGGACTGCTTGTCATTATCATATCATCATGTCCTCAGTAACATGCATGTGCACAAACGTTAAAATTCACTTTATGTGTTGCTTCTACATGTCATGCTTCTTTTTCACTTATTCAACCAACAGTTGTCTTCTGCATGTTGATTTTTATGTCATACTTGCGACCATGTTCTGGTCATGCACGAGGTCTTTGCTTCGTGTGTACATGTTGTGTTCACTATGAAAGCATCCATTGAACTCACACACGAAATCGTATGCACTATCATGAAGCATCATCGTGGTCATCCAACGATCAATCACAAGCGCCGCACTTGTCAACTCGCACCATCGGTCAGTCATGTTGATCGTGTATGCACCTTTTCACTCACTCACACAATTAGTCATTTTGTTGAAGTTGTGATGATCACATCTCCCTCTGACAGCTGGGCCTTCACCCTGCCATCGACTCGATCGACTGTCACCCAGAATAGTGCAGAAGCACCAAGCAAGCCATTTCAATCTACGTTTCCCACAGGCTAATCAATCAACCCTCTTGTTGGTCAACCAGAGAGATTGACCTGGCAATCACCCCGGGAATGACTGCCCTAAAAAATTGTGTAAAGGTTGTAGACCATGCCCACTCCACGAACTAAGAAAATTGCATAGACAGGCCAGACAAACACCCAATGCCCGTCCCTATCTCCCTCGGAATATTGCATAGTTTTCCCAACCATCCCACCAGTCAACTGGTTGGCTGCTCACCCGGAAAACTGAATAGATTTCATGAGAAATCCCTCTACTTCTCAATAGTTTGCTCGGCTCAGAAACTATGTAGAGGTGATCAGCAGGTCTGCCTCCCAACATCAACACAGTTTTTCCCACTAGCAGTTCCCAGCATCCCGTTGCCATTTCCCTCCAGGAATTGTGTAGTTTTTGCTGCCAAGCTCTTGGCAGCCTACTACCAGTTCCCTCCAGGAATTGCGCAGTTTTTCTACCAAGCTCCCACTGCCTACTCCTTCCAAAAATTGCATATATTTTGCCTACGCAGCCTTCTTGCAGCCCAGACTACTCCTCTCAAAAATTGCACAGATTTTTCCTCCAGTCGAGCTAGATCCTGCAAACAGTCACTGTCAATCTAGATTTCTCATCACCATCTCCTAGTGACATCTGCGTATTTTCACCAGTAGTGCTCAGAGCGTCCATCCCAGCTCAAAGCTTTCCTCGTGTATTTTTGTAACCTTGTCCTCTCTTCTGGTTGCCTTCATCTGAAATGATCATGCATCAGGTAGACTAGGAGGTTTACGGATTTTATTTTGTCTCATCATGAGTGACTGTAGATATAGGTACACAAACAAACATGGCGCAACGACGGATGGGATGAACAATGGGAGTACATGCAAGAGGACCTATTCGCGAACAAATGAACAAACGATGCATGCAAAGAGATGTTCTCACGAACAGATGATCATGCAAAGATGTGTTCGCGAATAGACGCACAGACAAACATGCTGTTACACAAAATATTGCCACCATGACTTTTTGCAGTTAGTGTGAGTCTATCTTCACTCATACTATCCTCCTTTGCAAGTCTCAAACCTCAGCTCTTCATATCAAGCCTTAAAAATGAGAGAATCTCCTTGAAAATCTCTAAAACTCTGGTTCCGCACTTTCTCTTAGCATTACCTACGGTCCCGCACTCCTTGGTCATGTTACCTGCAGACTTGCCCGCTCTGTCTCTAAAGGAGTGGGTGCAAACCCCTATAAAAGTCAAAAAGGTGCAAGTTTAGTATTAAAAACTCACTTTGGATTAATTTTGGACGCTTCTAGAAGGAATCTTGAGGTGGCAAGTTCGCTCCTAGGTGGTTCATGCATCCCATAACTAAAGGAGCTAACCCCTTGATGAGAGGAGCTTATCCCTTTGAAGGAGGACTCTATCCCTTTGAAGATGGACCTAGTAACTTCATTCCTCTACACTATAAATTAAGGCATTGGGCTGGTTGCTAGGGAGGTTGAAAGCTGAATATTTTTTAGGGTAAATGCTGTTGGAATTTAGACTTCCTAATTGAGCTTGAAAGGAGAGATTACATAGCTTTTGGCTTCTTTGGGAAGAGAGTGAAACTTGTCAAAGTAGAGGAGATTCTTTCTGGACCCTGGGAGGAGCTTGTACAGCATCAAGGCACCAAGGCACCAAGGTTTTAAAGTTATTCTTTGTTTAAAGTTAATACAATTAGATTCGTTTTTCTCAATAAATTGTCTTCTCTGGTTTATTTCATGAATTCCTTGATCATCATGATAAATATGGTTTATTATATTGGCTATGCAGGTGTTATTTGATGTGTGCATGTTTGTGTTTGTAGGTTCTTTAAAAGGGAGCTCATTTGGACGAACGGAGCGTGGCTTCCACAAACTAGCACTGGACTTGAGGTAGGGTCTGAAACATCTCTTGGTTTTTATTTATAAATCGCATATTTAGAGAAAGATAGAATTTGTTTGGTTTGCTTGTGATGAGCCCCAAAAATGGATAATTATTTGGGCTCATTCAACCTCCTAATTTGACTTAATCCACCATTCTCATTAGTTTATTGCATGTTTTTAATTATATTTATGCTAATAGAGTGAATTTGGTTAGTCATTATGCCAACAAGTCTAATGGGTGCTTTGTGTAGCCTTTTTGGTCAATTTGGAGACAAAATTGAAGGTTTTAATGAGCACTTGGCAGCCAAATTCGTGGGAGAACAAGGGAGAGGATTTGTAGGAAGGTGTCCCCTTCATTTATGGGCCCTTACCTCGAATTCTCCACCATCAGCTCGGAGTTCAAAGGCCACCAAATCAATTAGCACAAGGGCAGCCAAGCAAGTCAAGTAGGACTGCTGTTAACTACAAGTTTTGGGCAGCCGAGTCCCTAAATTTTAGGAGGATTGTTGGGGTCCTCAATTTGTATAAATAAGAAGGCTTAGGGCCTCATTTTGGTTAGCTAGTGGTTAGTCATTTTGTAGCTGGTAGTTAGTCATTTCATAGTCTTGTTGTAGTCATTTTGTAGTTCGATTTTTAGGCAATAGATTAGCTTTGCTTTCAGCTCATTCTCAAGCTCTCCTTGTGGACAGTTTTGATGTAACTCTTCATTTCTTGATCAATAAAGATGAATCCAGCTTTGCACCAGCTCTAAATCTCTCTTAGGAGGCTGTAGATCTTGGGGTTGGGCCCATATCAAGCGCCCAGTACCTCCTTTGTTTATCTTTATGTGTGTTTGTTGCGTTCTTAAAATAAAATCTGCGCTTTAAATTTAAGTCTTGCTTTGTTATTTAGGTTGCTCTTGATGGTTAAAGTAGCTTTTTATGTTTAGAATAGATTGGTAGTAGTTATTCATGCATTCAGATCTTTTGGAATGTTCTTGCTCATGTGTTGTACATGGTTCTTGTTATAAATAAAGTTGTTGTCCATTCTTGTTACTGTTAGCTAGATCATATTAGGGTAGCATAACTAGATCTTTGTTTTCTTGCATGTCTTTGTTTGTTCAGTTTGAAAAACCACTTGTAGAGTACCTGTTATCCTTCTCTATCTACCCATAATCCATCTGATAATCTGCTCCAACCCTTAGTCCATGATTCGTACCCTTCATTTGCCATACTTTCCCCACCTTGCCCTAATTCCTACATTCTTGTGCATCATCGCTTCCTCCATCCTTGAACAAATCCAATCGCTCCTTAGCCTCATCCACCAAGTCCTAGGCCTCTTCACACCCCTATTTCACCTCCATACTCATTCCTCCATATTTTTCCCTCCATCCATGCTCCAAAATCCCATTTCGAACCATCCTGTAGAAGAATTACAGAACATCCTGTAGAAATCCTGAACATCCTGTAGAACCCCTGCAGACTTCCTGTAGAAGCTCATAAACACGGTTTCTTGGCAGCCAAACTTTGTGAGACTCTCTGGAAGGGTGTTAGGGACCCTTTATACCCTCTCTGAACCTTCCCAACCTTTCCCAAGCGCTTCTCCTCCTTGATCCACCTCTGCACAGTGAAAAGCTAGTTAAAAGCACATGCATGATAATTCTAATAACTTAATCAAAAATAAAAAAAGATGTTTTCTTCAGGTAGTGATAACTTAGACACATGCATTTTACCTTCCTAGAAGTAATGGCATCTTTTTCAGTAGTTTGCATGCTCTCCTTTGCGTCAGCAGGACTAGCTGGTAGAATTAGGGTTTGCTAGGGTTTGCGTTCCTTTTTGGCTTTCATTTTCTTTTCGCAATTAGATTAGCTTCCTTCGAGTTAGCTTTCATCCATCAATTAAAAAGCTTCTTCTAAGAGCTCATAGAAGTTGGCTTAAGCTCATAGCGGACTTGTGCCAGCTGACCAAGTGACAGCTGCGGCAAGAGCTAGTACTTGCGCATACAACACCGTCGCTTCCAAGTTTGTTACGAACTACCGGGTTGATAAAATTAGAGAAGGAAGCTCCAGGAGTTGTAGCATTATTGCTACAATACTAGAGCCCACCATCTTTTTGGCGCCGTTGCCGGGGAAGCGTCAGAGTATTGGTGATTGCCGCTTTTCTTCTATTTTCCACTCCAATCTTATGCTAAGTAGTTTATTTCATTTCCATTATGCAATTTTGTTTATGCAAAAGTAGATTAGCATTTCCCGCTTTCATAGATTAGCATTTCAATTCCGCAATTTCATTTCTGCAAGCGTAGATTAGCATTTCAATTCCGCAAGCGTAGACTAGCATTTCATTCCTGCAATTTCATTTGAGAAAAATAGATTAGTCCTTTCCTGCTTTCATTTCAATTCTGCATGTTCATTTTAGCAAGATAGTTAGTTGCAGTTCAATTTATTTCAGTTTTGCAAGTAGAAGTAGAAAAAAAGCAAAAATCAACCAAAAAGATTTCATTTCATGCCTTGTAGGAGTAGAGATAAGTTAGAAAAATGATTGCACAACACCCCCACTGCTTCACACAACCAACATTCTCTCTTCTTCGATGGCTGTGATTAAAGAACCCTTAGGTGGACAACAAGACATATTTGAAGAACCTCAAGGGAAGAAGAAGAAGAAACCATTCCTTTGGAGCAAATGGCTACAAGCAGAAATGTTGGGAGCAGTCCCTTTCTGCTCGAAGCATTGAAACGGGACATTCTCACCAAACCAGACCAACCAGCTTACATCCTTTTTGGAGCAAGTTGAGTGTGGCACAAAATTGAATAAAGGAAACACACGAAGGCAAGAGAGAAAGGCAGTGGTAAGAAGACCTAGGATAGGCCATCACAGGAAAATCCACAAGAACAACAAAAGGAAAAGCAAGAAAAAGGGCCAAATTGTTGAGGCCAAAACTGTGGGAGGAATGAAGGCACAAACACCAAGGGAGAAATGGTTTCAAACACGGGAAGAGAGGACTAAAAATGTCAAAACAAGTAGGGACACACCCAAGGCAACCACAGTACAGGTCAAGGAGAAGGCATCTTCAGTCAAGCAGGCAAAAACATTGAAGACTGTCTCTACAGGAAGCCAGAACTCAACTACAGGACTTTCTACAGGAAGTTTGGAAAACGGGCAGCAAAAGGAGAAATCGGTCGAGATTTTAGCTAAGGAGGAAGCACCTGTGTTGGCCACCCTAAGCACATCCATCCCCTCCATGAACACTCATTATTTTCAGGGTTCGGACACAATTTAGTCATGGTTCAACTTTCTACAGGAAGTTCTGTATTTTTACCAGAAACATCCTGTAGAAGCCTTTGGGTAGGCTAGAATCCATTATGGAGAGGGATTTGAAGCTTGAAGACTGTTGAGGAGACATGCAACCACTCTTTTCTTCCATCCTCCACTGGTTTCATCTCCTTTCGCCACCATTGCTGCCATCAGATTGAATATACTTGCACACTCATACCAAGGCTGAGAATTCACTAGGAAAAGGAACAGGCAGTGGGAAGAAGCAAAGAAGCATGGTTTCATGACAGAAAAGAGGATATCACTTCAGAAGCTTGGCATGACAAGGAGGCCACCAAGGCCATCAAAGATGAGGAGAGAGATTCGTTGCTCAGAGGATGAGCAACACTTTCAGTAGGGGGGTGATGATGAGCCCCAAAAATGGATAATTATTTGGGCTCATTCAACCTCCTAATTTGACTTAATCCACCATTATCATTATTTTATTGCATGTTTTTGATTATATTTATGCTAATAGAGTGAATTTGGTTAGTCATTATGCCAACAAGTCTAATGGGTGCTTTGTGTAGCCTTTTTGGTCAATTTGGAGACAAAATTGAAGGTTTTAATGAGCACTTGGCAGCCAAATTCGTGGGAGAACAAGGGAGAGGATTTGTAGGAAGGTGTCCCCTTCATTTATGGGCCCTTACCTTGAATTATCCACCATCAGCTCGGAGTTCAAAGGCCACCAAATCAATTAGCACAAGGGCAGCCAAGCAAGTCAAGTAGGACTGCTGTTAACTACAAGTTTTGGGCAGCCGAGTCCCTAAATTTTAGGAGGATTGTTGGGGTCCTCAATTTGTATAAATAAGAAGGCTTAGGGCCTCATTTTGGTTAGCTAGTGGTTAGTCATTTTGTAGCTGGTAGTTAGTCATTTCATAGTCTTGTTGTAGTCATTTTGTAGTTCGATTTTTAGGCAATAGATTAGCTTTGCTTTCAGCTCATTCTCAAGCTCTCCTTGTGGACAGTTTTGATGTAACTCTTCATTTCTTGATCAATAAAGATGAATCCAACTTTGCACCAGCTCTAAATCTCTCTTAGGAAGTTGTAGCTCTTGGGGTTGGGCCCATCTCAAGTGCCCAGTACCTCCTTTGTTTATCTTTATGTGTGTTTGCTGCGTTCTTAAAATAAAATCTGCGCTTTAAATTTAAGTCTTGCTTTGTTATTTAGGTTGCTCTTGATGGTTAAAGTAGCTTTTTATGTTTAGAATAGATTGGTAGGAGTTATTCATGCATTCAGATCTTTTGGAATGTTCTTGCTCATGTGTTGTACGTGGTTCTTGTTATAAATAAAGCTGTTGTCCATTCTTGTTACTGTTAGCTAGATCATATTAGGGTAGCATAACTAGATCTTTGTTTTCTTGCATGTCTTTGTTTGTTCAGTTTGAAAAACCACTTGCAGAGTACCTGTTATCCTTCTCTATCTACCCATAATCCATCTGATAATCTGCTCCAACCCTTAGTCCATGATTCGTACCCTTCATTTGCCATACTTTCCCCACCTTGCCCTAATTCCTACATTCTTGTGCATCATCGCTTCCTCCATCCTTGAACAAATCCAATCGCTCCTTAGCCTCATCCATCAAGTCCTAGGCCTCTTCACACCCCTATTTCACCTCCATACTCATTCCTCCATCTTTTTCCCTCCATCCATGCTCCAAAATCCCATATCGAACCATCCTGTAGAAGAATTACAGAACATCCTGTAGAAATCCTGAACATCCCGTAGAACCCCTGCAGACTTCCTGTAGAAGCTCATAAACACGGTTTCTTGGCAGCCAAACTTTGTGAGACTCTCTGGAAGGGTGTTAGGGACCCTTTAGACCCTCTCTGAACCTTCCCAACCTTTCCCAAGCGCTTCTCCTCCTTGATCCACCTCTGCACAGTGAAAAGCTAGTTAAAATCACATGCATTATAATTCTAATAACTTAATCAAAAATACAAAAAGATGTTTTCTTCAGGTAGTGATAACTTAGACATATGCATTTTACCTTCCTAGAAGTAATGGCATCTCTTTCAGTAGTTTGCATGCTCTCCTTTGCGTCAGCAGGACTAGCTGGTAGAATTAGGGTTTGCTAGGGTTTGTGTTCCTTTTTGGCTTTCATTTTCTTTTCGCAATTAGATTAGCTTCCTTCGAGTTAGCTTTCATCCATCAATTAAAAAGCTTCTTCTAAGAGCTCATAGAA
Organism: Pinus tabuliformis; assembly: GCA_031772625.1. NCBI lineage: Eukaryota > Viridiplantae > Streptophyta > Pinopsida > Pinales > Pinaceae > Pinus > Pinus tabuliformis. The sequence continues at coordinate 1,610,777,285 of CM062820.1, read as the reverse complement.
GTTGGCTTAAGCTCCTAGCGGACTTGTGCCATCTGACCAAGTGACAGCTGCGGCAAGAGCTAGTACTTGTGCATACAGCACCGTCGCTTCCAAGTTTGTTACGAACTACCGGGTTGATAAAATTAGAGAAGGAAGCTCCAGGAGTTGTAGCATTATTGCTACAATACTGGAGCCCACCAGCTTGTCACTAGATATCCATAGATACTAGGGAGATTGGTCTTGTCTGCAAGAACGATTTATCCGCCCGACAAAATGGCGACCATACTGGGGACTTGAATTTTTGGTTTTTGCCTTTGCTTTTACTCTGACTTGAGAAAATTTTTCTCTGTTTTTGGTTTTTGCTTGATGTGTGTGGGATTGGGTAGCTTCTTTAGATCTTGAATTATTTTTTGTTTTTCACGCTTTTGGAAGAGGACTGCACGTTTTGGTTGTAACACAGTGCGGACATCCCCGCATTGTTGCTTTACCACACAGAGCAGTATGGCACCTGGTTGTACTGGGGGCCTGCGGACCCTGTCAAAATTTTGAAAAACTTATAATCTTTTCATTCAGTCAGCTTAGGATTTGTTTATGTGTTTTAGCCTCTGCCCAAAACTGCACGTGTCTTGTCAGAAACTTTTCATAGGTTAATTCCATTGGCATTTAGGTTTTAGGTGAATTTCTAGAAGTTTTGTGTGCCTGGCTTGATTTTCGTTTGGTCTTTGTAGTAACTCAGAGTTTAGAAGCCTTAGAAACCTCAGATCACCCTGGTTTTAGCTGGTCTTCTTGTGAGTCTGACCGATTTGTAAAATCTACCTTTGGTGAGGAATACATCTCGTTTTTCTCTTTGCGAAGCTTCGAAAGAACTTGTTTTGAAAGTTTTGGATTTCATTTTTAAAAAGAAAACAAAAGATGGTTGTTTTTTGATTAATTTGTTATTTTGAACAAGTTAGTCCTTAGTTTGTTGATAACTAAGTAAAACATCCTTGAAAAGAAATTTTGTAAGCTTTTACTTCAATTAGATTTTTAGAATTTATAGATCTAAAGATTAGATTTTCAATAGTTTTGAGTGTGTTCTAGAAATTAAAAAATCTCTTTTGTAAAGTTTGTTTCTGTAGTGTTTGAGTGTTGAAAAGAAAGGGATATTTTTCTTGAACATAATTAGTAGTCTCGTTTGAGTTTATTGAAAAAGACAAAAAAGTATTTCTTTTCATTTGTTTGTTAAGGAAAGATTTGTTTTTCAAGCAATTGCATTCTCAACTCTTTCTTTAGCTAGAAATTCATTGAAGAAAAAAGATTGTTTATCATCTTAGGTGCATTTTTAGTGTTTTGGAGTTGATTCTTCACACCATAAAATTTCATCTCCATACCTTTTGACTTAAGAAACAACCATAAAAATAATGCTTACAGTAAAATCAATCTAGCAATCTTTTTATTTCTAGGGCTCTTTATCACCAACATAGCTTAGGCTAGTATCTTGGAGTAGGGAGTAATTAACTCTCCAAGATAGCAAAAACAAACAAGTAGTTGTATCTTGCGGTAGGAGATAAATTCCAATTGTTACATTGATGCTCTAGGAAGCTCCTGTTAAAGGAGTCAAGCACGAGGTCATATCCGAACCAATGGGGTAATCAATCCTTCCTCATTGGGAACGATAGCAGATATACACGTATTAAAAATGGTAAACCTCGGATTAACCATTGTCGAGGAGCCTGGGTTCACTTGTTGGTAAACCTTGGATTATGTCAAGGAGCCTTCAAGGGGATTGAGCTTTGCTACTCTGCCCTTGCGTGTGTATCAGATCACAGACTGTTCCCCCAGGTATATTTGTTTCCTTTGGTAACCATAGTGACCATAATCTATAGGATTCTTTCCTAAGGTGACGGTGGAGGGAATATCCCACTGTACCTGGAGCAGATGTTGACTAGACTCACTTGGACTCTCTGGGGGGTTCTCTTCACTCGAGACGATTTAGTGGAGAAACTTGTGCCAGTCTATTCCATTAAGAAGGTTGTCGGGGTAACTATTCCAACCGCCATTTCTGTATTGAATTCTGCGACGTTGGATTTCATCACCAACTAGTGTTTTGAGTAAGGAAAGTTACTGTTTCTGTGTGGTTTGACCTCCTAGATTCTTTAGGCGTGTGATTCAAATTGTTTGGTTCTTTAGAGACTTTAGGTGGTTTTCATTGAGATTTTTATTTTTTTGTGTGTGAAGTAATTAAAATATTTAATCATGGATGAATTACCGAGGAAGTCTCATAGACTTCGGGGCCAACCTCCTGAGTTTTCACCAAGCCAGCTTGAAGGGCTACGAGCCCTTGTAACTCCTAGTGACAGTAGAGTTGGGTCACCCGAAGAAGGAGAATCTTCTTTAGTTGTGCATCCTGATTATCAAGTTCAAGCACCAGACTATATTATTGAACCTATTTCATTTTCCGAAGTTACTGGTAGTTTTTCTTCTACTAGTGAATTAGCTGAGGAACCTGAAATTTCTGAACCTGAAACTAAACCTGCTGCTACTCCATCATCAGGATTTGCCTCTCCAACTTCCAGTGGTCCTGGTTCACCCAGGGTAGGAAGAATTATTACCCAAAATCTTCCTTCTGGACTAATTGCTATTGAAGAACTTGTCACTCTGGAAGAAGGTATATCTATCCCTAAAAATCAACCAACTATAGAACTTAGGGAGTGTGAATCGATCTTTTACAGTCCACCTAGGAGGGACGCTTGGTATCTTTCATTGACCAATTTTTTGGAAAACCCGAGACTAAGTTTTTCACCACCTCGCATTCCTTTTCATCCAACACCTAGAGGTTATTATCCTCCTTTGAATATGTCGAGACAGTCATCCATGTTTTCTCAATCTCCAGAAACATTTTTATATGGCGGTCCTTCTATTCCCTCTGGGTATCAGTCACTTACAGGTACTTTTTCAGGGGTATCTCCTCAACCTGTTGAACAAGGGTTATTAACTGGTAATAACGGAACTAAGCCATTGAGTGTAGAAGACATTCTTATGATGTTAGGTACCATTCCAAATCCGCAACCTCAAGGTAGTCAGTTACCGCCTGGGGGGCAACCTCAAGGTCCTCAATTATCGCCTGGGGGGCAACCTTAAGGTATCCAGTTACCGCCTGGGGGGCAACCTCAAGGACAGTACATACCTTCGGGACAGTACATTCCTCAAGGTCCACCCCAAACTCAGTACGTACCTCAAGGTCAACCCCAGTTTCAGTACGTGCCTCAAGGTTATCGACCTCAAGGTCAGTACCCAACCCAAGGTTTCCAACCACCTTCAGGTCAATCATTTGTCCAAGAAGCTAGAAATGTACCTTTGAATTATCAACCCTACCCTCAACCCAGTTATGGTCCTCAATATGGTCAACCTTCTATGGGTCCATACCTCAGAATGAACGTAGTGTGGGATCCATCTCAATCTCAACAGATCTTGCAACCGAATGTGTAGTTTTCATCTCAATCTGGACAACCCTTGGTTTCTAGCTCAACCTAGTAACCTGTTCAGCCTACTATTCAAACTTCTGCACCTGGTGTAGTTTCTCAGCCTGGGCCTAGTTCACCTCGAACTCCACCCCAAACGACTGCTGCAACTGTTGCAACATCTGTTCCATCTACCCCACCTACTTCTGGAGTATCGACAGCTCCGGTTTCTACTGTTCCTCCATCAATTCCTCAAGCATCTTTACCTCAGTCTAGACCTACAATTCAGACTTCGGTTCAAATGCCTGTGGGACAACCTGGTCCAAGTATGGTTGTCACAAGTCAACCTCAATTTACTTATCAACCGTACCAGGGACAGTACCAATTCGGTCCTACTGTGTAGAACCCAGTCTATCAGTATCAACCGTACCCTAGATATACTTATCAGCAACCTCAACAACCCCAGTACAGTCCGGTTAATCCTGGTTTTCCGGGAGGATATAATATCCCAAATGCCATTCCAATTCCAAGTTATCCTGGATATCCTCCTCCTGGGGCTGGTCTCATGACCCAGGGTTTTCGAGACCCTAATCATTAGTTACCATTCATTGCAACTTTGGACTTGCCTGATTTGTCGCGCCTTACGAACGATCCAATTAATTATCTTCCGTTTTGGCTGCCAATGCCGAATAAGTTGCCCAGTGATATCCCAAAGTTTGAAGGTAAATCAGGAGAGGATCTGTCAAACCATGTGATGACTTATCACCTCTGGTGTGCATCTAACTCCATTTCAGATGATTCAATTCATTTACGTCTTTTTCAATGCACTCTGATTGGTCTTGCGGCCAAGTGGTACATTGAGTTACCGCGAGCCACTTTTTATAACTTTAGTCAGCTAGCCACTTCGTTCTTAACTCATTTTCAGTTGCCTGTCAGATATGACAATGGCACAGAGTTATTAACTTCATTAAAATAGTCAGCGTCCACTTATATTTCAGATCACATTCATGAATGGAGACGTTGACAGCATTTAGTGAAAGTTTTTATTCTGGATCAAATCTTAGAAGAATGGTTTGTTAAATCATTATTACCTAAAATCACTGAGGATGTAGCTAAGGCAGGAGTTGTTACTGAAGATCAAGTAATTGCTCAAGCTTAGTACCTTGACCTCGTTTATACACAATTGGGTATGTTACACGAGAAAATCCCCGACCTTCCTAAACAAAATCAAATAACTGCAGCTCCTTCAGGGTCTCATGCCGCTAATGGTATGATTGGTTCAGTTAACACCAAAAGTAAGAAGAAATCTTCCAAGAATTCTTGTCCTATCATAACTTTACTAGATTCCTCGATAGGAGATTCTTCCGTGGAAATTTCTGCCGATATTCATGTCGTAGAGTCATCTACGGCCAAACCAAAAACCGGCGGTAAAAAGAAGGGGAAGAAGAAAAATAAATCAGATAAAAATTCGAAAGAGAAACCAGATAAAACAGAATCTACTGATGAGAAACGTAAACCTCGTTATCCTTGTCTCATTTGTGATGAAGAGCATTTTACAAGAGACTACCCTCATCGCGCTGAGGTTGCGAAAATCGTCAAAGGTTCTCAAACGCCTGCTGTCTTGAAGGATCCTTTTCCTAGTCAAGATAGTAAGATGATAGGTTCTTCCTCAAATGCCTCAGAAGAACCCATAATGATGATGTCCCATGTTAGGATTGCGACACGATCGCAAGATTATGGAAGTAAAAGTCCTGTTGGTGGTAAGGAAGCAGAATCTTCTAATTCGAACCCATCAACTTCAACTCCTGGTTCTGATCCACTACAGGTCGAGAAACCTAACCCAGACTTAGTAATCAAACTGCCCGCTAAGGGTATACTTCGAAAGTCAGCTTTCAATCCACATGTGAGAGCTGCTCAGAACTATAACATTGTTGAAGATATAGCCATTTCACCTTCAGCAATGTCGGCTTTGGAGGTGCTGCAATCATGTCCAACACAGTGTAAATTGCTATTGTCAGCTATAGGAGCTGTTGATATTCAAGACTCGAACCTTATAATCTTCGATTTATAAAATAGCACACCTCGTTTACCTCATCAAATGCCTTTCCAGATTCCAGTGTTAGTCAGAAACAGACCTTGCTATAGGACTGTAATTGATGAGGGAGCTTCAACGTGTATTATGTCGATCCAGTGTTGGAGATCTCTTGGTTCTCCTACACTTAATCAATCCCCGATGATTCTAAAGGCTTTTGATGGCCGTGGGTTCCATCCTTTTGGCATTCTACAGGATTTACCTATAGGGGTTGAAGGCAAAACCGTTTATCTAGATGTGGAGGTGGTTGATGCCCCTCTAGATTACAACCTTCTCTTGGGTCGTAGTTGGTCTTACACTATGACTGTTGTTGTTTCATCGGTCTTTCGGCTTATAAAGTTTCCTCATAATGGAAAGATCGTAACTATAGACCAGCTAACTTATTTTTCATCCAACCCAGCCTCTTTTGAAAGTATCCAGCATGTCGGAAAAGCAACTATCCCCTATAAGGATGTTGGAGTAGGATTAGTTAAATATTTTGGTTTACTAGGAAATTTTTCCTTTCCTCCTCCTAACGTATCGCCTTCTACTGCAACCATTCATATGATTTCATCAGACACCATTGTTTATGATGATCCTTGGATCGTACCTTCCGAATCTGAGATGGATTCATTTGGTGATGCTATGCCTTTGAGTCCCTATGAAGTTGCGTATCAGGCCGTACAGTCGTTTTCCGACCCTTCTTCAACCAAAATTGACTTAATGAATGTAGTCCATGAAGAATCACTTTCAACATCAAACTCAGATTCAACGACATTTTCCGAACTTGTTCATACTGATGAGAAAATTCGTGAAATTTTGTCTGTTGATGATTTACCATGGGAAGATCTTCATCATAGATCTTCGTTCTTACCTGAGATTGATCATTTTGAAAATGATTTTTCATCTATTTTTATCACTGATTATGTCAAGGAACCACAAAATCCATTGCAAAATCCTGATTCTGAGTTAAATTTGGGAAATATTTCTCGAACAGTTCCTATTGACATTTCAGTTAAACCTGGAATTGTTGAAAACATTCATATAGGTGCCTCTTGTACGGAAGATGAAATTCAAACATATAAGGCCCTATTTCAGGAATTTCATGATGTGTTTGCCTGGTCATATGAAGAAATGCTAGGAATTGACCCAGCAATTGTTGTTCATGAAATCAAAACTTACCCGGATGCTAAACCCGTCCGGCAACATTTGCGTCAGATTCACCCACGAAAAGCTGCTGCTATTAAAGCAGAAGTTGAAAAATTACTTAAAGCAGGTTTCATTTATCCAATTCCCTTAACGAATTGGGTATCGAATATTGTTCCTATTAATAAAAAACAAGGGACGATAAGAATATGTATCGATTATAGGGATATTAATCGAGCCTATCCAAAAGACAATTATCCAACTCCCTATATCGATCAAATCATTGATGATTGTGCCGGTAGTGAAATATTCTCCTTTATGGATGGTTTTTCTGGTTACAATCAAATCAACATTCTACCTGCTGATCAACCAAAAACGGCTTTCATTTGTCCATGGGGGACATTTGCTTATTGCAAATTACCTTTTGGGCTCAAGAACGTCAGAGCAACTTTTCAAATTGCTATGTCTTACGCATTTCATGACATCAAGCACATTGTGCAACCTTATCTCGATGATTTACCTGCTCATTCATTACATAGAGCCGATCATATCATTCATTTACAAGCAATATTTATGAGATGTAAGCATTATCGAATCAGGTTGAATCCACACAAATGTGTTTTCTGTATAGAAACGGGTCGTTTACTGGGATTTGTTGTTTCGAAAGCCAGCATTCGTGTCAATCTCTTGAAGGTTGAAGCTATTGTCAAATTGCCTCCTCCTTCGACTCTTTGCCAACTCCAAAGTTTGCAAGGGAAAGCAAACCTTTTATTTCGATTCATTCCTAACTACACCTAGATAACAAAGGGTTTTACCAGGTTTTTGAAACAGAATACTCCATTCTTTTGGGATGAGATAGCTGACAAATATTTTGATGCACTAAAACACGCGTTGACCCATGCACCGCTGTTGCATCCTCCCAACTACAACCAAGACTACTTCTTATATCTCGCCACCTCTCATTCCACTATCTAAATGGTGTTAGTTCAGGAAGATGAATTCGGTAGTGAACATGTGATTTATTACCTTAGTCGAACTTTGAATCCAACCAAGCTAAAATATTCACATGTGGAGAAATTTACCTTGGCAGTTGTTCAAGCTGTCCAACGATTTCGTCATTACATTTTACTACGCAAAACTACTGTAATATCCGACTGTAACCCTATGATCTATATTTTGACAAAAAAATTGCTTGGGGGCAAGTGTTCCAAATGGATTGTTATCCTGCAGGAATTTGACTTGGAGTTTGAAAAATCTAAGTCAAAGAAATCTTTAGTCTTTCCAGAGTTGATGTGTGACTTCCCGTGTGCTGATACGGAAACTGTCGCGGAAGAGCCCATTGCGGACTAATCCTTGTTTCTTATCAACACTCTTGATCCATGGTATGGAGATATCATAGTTTATCTCCAAACCCAATCCTTGCAGCCCGAAATTTCAAGATCTCAGCATCGGAAAATACGATTCCAATCCCAACAATACAAAATTATTGGAGATACACTTTATCGTTGTGGGGCGGACTCTGTTTTCCGACGTTGTTTAACTCATGAGGAAGCTGAAAGGGTTCTAAATGACTGTCACTCTGGAGCTTGTGGCGGTCATATGTCTGGGTTTGCCACAGCCCAAAATATATTGCGCGTTGGCTATTTCTGGTCGTCTTTGTTTAAATATTGTATTGACGCGGTCCAAAAATGCCACAATTGCCAAATTTTTGATCGAAATATGCGCGCTCCACCTGTTCCTCTCCATCCTATAATTGTCGTCAGTCCTTTTGTGAAATGGGGTATCAATTTTATTACATGTAACCCTCACTCGGCCGGGGGGCATGCGTATATCATCCTTGCGATAGATTATTTTACCAAGTGGGCCAAGGTGATGCCTACATTTTTGGAAAACGGCAAAACTGCTGCAATTTTCGTTTTCAATCATATAATTGCTAGATCCGGTGTTCCAAAAGTGATTATCATTGATCATGGGCATCATTTTCGAAACATTATGATGACTGAACTAACAGATCAACTTGGCCTGCGTCACGATAGTTCTACTCCATATTACCCACAGGCTAATGGTCTGGTTGAAGCCATCAACAAAGTTCTAGTCATTATGATCCGACAAATCATTGGGATTCATAGGTCGAATTGGCATAACATGTTATTTTCAGTGCTTTGGGCGTATCGAACCTCAGTAAAAACATCAACCGGTTTCACTCCTTTCCAACTAGTTTACGGTTTGGAAGTTGTGTTACCCATTGAATGCGAAATCCCATCATTGCAAATGGCCATAGAATTACTTCCAGCCACTTCTGAAGAGGAGAAACATTTGTTGTACTTGGCTCAGCTAGATGAGAATCGACGTGACGCTGCACTAGCAATCGAAACTCATGCCAAACATATTAAAGCTCAGTATGATCGAAATGTTACACCTCGTAATTTTTAGGAAGGAGACCTATTCTTACTATACGATCAAGCAAATGATAAGTTAGGCGCTGGAAAATTCGTACCCATGTGGCATGGTCCTTATGTTGTTAAGCGAAAGCTGGCAAAAGGGGCCTATGAATTGGTATACTTTGATAGTGTCTCTTAGGTAAGCCCAGAAATGGTCTTTACCTGAAGAGATATTATGCTTAAATCTAGGTGTGGAGATTTTTAGTTAGGTTAGTTTTCTTTCTAGCTGGTGTGTTTTAGATTAGAAAAGTGTGCTTAGTTTAGAGAGTGCTTTTGTCATTATTCCTGCTTATCTTGATTTTACTTTTGATATTTCAGATGTCGACGTCTCTCCGAACATACATTGGTTTTGCTAATGGTGCTTGTCATAATACACGGAACATTTCTTCCGCAGCTTGGGTTATCTATTCGCCCTCTAATGAGTTGGTATCTATGCATGGGGTAAGCCTCGGTCAAACAATGAACAACATTGCAGAGTGTAGTGCAGTGATTGAGTTATTATCTGAATCCATCTCATTTGGGATTCGGAGTTTGATTGTGAGGTTGGATTCTGAACTCGTTGTATTGCAGCGTAATAGAGTTTATGCCATTAGAAATCCAGTGTTATTAAGATTATTTTTGAGAGTTCGTCTCTTGGAACGTGAATTTGACTCTATTGAATATCAACATATTCCAAGATATTTAAATACATTAGCAGATGCAATCTCTTCTCGAATGTTAAGTAGACATTTGCAATAATCAAACAGTAAATTTAAAAACATTCCATAACATGTTTTACAAGATAGCCAGTAATAGTGATATAGCATAGCATAGAAGTGTGTCAAATATACATTGTCTTCAATCATAGGTTGAAAAACACCTTATGATCAGCAAAAATGATAGTACAAAAAGCAAAAATGTCATATGAGTCTACAACATGCGATCATCCTATCACTGGTGATGATCACGATAAGAAACCACTGTACGGGCCACCCTACAAAGGAACCTCCTGAAAGGTCCTGGGACCCCAATCACATAGCATTGTAGCCTAAGAGGAATGTCATCTATGCTAGTCTCTGGAATTTTTGCTGTCAAACGTTCTAGATGGTTTTCCAATTCGGTCAGGGTCTCTATAGATTCGTCCCGTGGGGCTGGTACTACTACAGCTCGCTGATTCCTCTCATAGGGCTGGAGAGTGGCTGGTCGTCGTGGACCTACATCTACATTTGAAACTTTTTACTATCACTTTTGAGATGATTTAAAAACAAAAATAAAATAAAATTAGAAAATATTGAAAATGATTTTACCTGAGTCATCCCATTGCTCTCTTGGTGGAAGAGCCATGTCTGGGTCACCACGATAATCCATCCCAACATAAGGAAAATCCTGAATCACAAAAACGTGGTTCTCTAACCAATGAAAATACTCAGGAGGAAATCTAACAACCTCTGAACCCTCCTCAGGATGACGGGCCATAACTGCAACCCAACGCATTAGCTTGGGCTCTCGGGGAAGTCCAGCTTCAACGGAAAGATGTTGTGGGACCAACATTGGGACCCTCTCTAGACCAAAGCTCACAACTAAGAAACCATATCCAAAGTTTTTCAGTTGTTCGTTCTTTGCTCTAGTCAATTGGCCTTTTACATTATCCAACACAACTTCGCACCAGTTGAAGACGGTGCCTCGAAAACAGTTTACTGCCATCCGCATTTGGGATCTGGTGGCCATATGTAGTGCTGCGCTTCTGCAGAGTCTGGTGATAGTAAATGCAATTACTTTGAGTTTAGGACGGGAGATGGATTTGATGTCAATCCCTTTGTCCTTGGTTTGGTCGTTACAAAACTCTAGCTGGAGGCTATCGACAGACTGGCCACCTGGCCTAGTCCTAAACAGAGTCAATTTTTCACCTCTCTTGGGCAAACCAGTCAAAAAGTAAATGTCCTCTGGCTCCATTTCGAGCTGGTGGCCACCAATAATGAAACCCTGGTCCTATACATTCCACCTGTCCACCAACCACTGCAGAAAGTCAACTTGAGCCCTCATGCCAGGTATGGCCCAGAATTTAAATAAACCGCATGCCTTTAATGCATCAATTGAAGGTTGATGATTGATTGCAGCGAGGTCCACATCCTTGTGCTCTCGTTCCTGCCAGCTAAGCACGATGTATGCCCTACATTGAAAGAAAAGGCGGATTAGAACATTTTAAATCAAAGTTTTTGGGCAAAATTTGAAGAATTTGGAATTTTAAAACCTATGCCGCGAGGACCGCACTCTCTAGTTAGAGACAGTGCGTAGGTCCACACTCTGCCTAAACAGCGGGTGTGGACCCCTGGCTTTTTCCTGCATACGAAAAAGTCGGGGTCCGCAGCTTGCGTGTGTTGTGCCTGCGGACCCCCGTGAGCGGACTTTTAAACAAATTTCTTCCTAAAAATCAAAATATAAACCTAAAAACAAATTTCAAACAGTTGAAATGCAAGAGTAAAGTGATGTGGATTACCTGGAGGTGACGGTGTTCGATTCCAACGGACGGATTTTCTGCAATCTTCACGGGAAGTTTCTTACCCAAAAGCTCTCTTTCTCACTCTGAAGTCAAACGGTAAAAATGAATTTACAAAAGCCCTTTTTATAAGATTTTTTGAATAAATGAATTTTTAATTTGTTTATTTTTCACTTTAAAGAGGTAACTTTTTGATGCATTTTTATTTATTTTAAACAGGTATGAGTAATGTTTGAGTTTTTTTGCAGAATATCGGATTTTTCAGGCAAAATTGATCACTTTCGACAAAAAACATTAGAGTCATCTTTAAGCTCTTTTCTGACTCCTAAAATATGAAAAGATTGCCGAGTTTTTCTTTTTAAGCTCGTTAAAACGGAACTCAAAAGACGGTCCACTTACAGCTCTTTTCTGACCGTATAAACATGAAAAGATTGCCGGATTTTTGTCGTTTCAAATTCGATATTGGTTATAAAATGACGTGTCTTTGATTGTTTTTTTACTTTTTCAGATCAGGACCACTAATTATGAAAAGTACTCCTTGATCATAATGGTCAAGTGGTTCTCCCAAGTATTATTTTATACTTTTTCGGGCTTGGGAGACACAAATTTACGAAAAAGGACAACCATGGAGTTTTCTTAAGTTTTTCTTCTGACTCCCTAAAATTGAAAAACGTTGAGTTTCTCCTATACTGGACTCATTAAAATTTAATAGTAAAGGACCTGTTCAATTACAAATGGGAACGGACCACTCCTTCTTAGGGTTCGAATTTAAACTAAGTTGGACTCATCCGAAGGATGAGCTTATAATCAAGCAAATTTTATCCTCCTCAAGCTTGTCAAAAATAAAGAGGTACTTTCCAGAAATGGTGGGGGAAAAGAGAGAAAAATGAACTTGTTTGTCACACTTTGTGCCTCAGAAAAACATTTAACCACTCTTGAACACGACACTTTTTGTTCACCTGGGTTGGGAAATCCTTTGCCTAACAGTTAATCAAACCATATTGAAAGTCTTCAGCCAGTTTCTGGGTATTAGCTTTGGGTCAATTGTCACCAAACCATCTACAGTGTTGTTATGTGTTCAAGAGGTCAGTGCAAATAAACCATTCATCTGCAAAATATCTATCATCCATCTTGACCATCCCTGAGTCAGTCCTTGCAACTATATTTCTTGAAACTTGATCTATGATTTCGTGTTGTGGGCTTGCCTACGACGGATCGCTTTCTATCGACTTCAGCTCATTATCGAGAAAGATGATCTAGAAATCATCAGTACCTTGGGATCTGCATGCCTCAATGGCAGGTTTCTCGCCTTCAATGATAGGTTACATCATTGACCTTCGATCAAAGGATTCTGTGACATGTTCGACATCAACACATCTATTCACATTTCATGGATTGTATTGAGTACTTTGAGAGCCATTGACATTACTGGTGGTTTCTCTCACACTTGTTAACAGTTTACATCATTGACTGGTAATCAAGTGGTTTCTATATGTTCAACTTCGACACATTCATTCACATGGATAGAATCGTACTATTTCAGGAAGTAGAAATCAAGACCCTGGATCTAGTTTTCACCATCCAGGCTGTGAGGAATTTTGTATTCATTATACAGTGGACTATTCATAAACAGATGGTTGCGCCCATACTGTGTCTACGTGTGTCTATACTTGTGATGTATTACAAGATCATTCCTATATCAGAGCGGTTTAGTTAGTTTTCTAGTCAATTTTGATCTGAGCATGGGAATGCCTACCTCAGCGATGATATGATCTCATATATATATTTTGTATTGAATGTTTTTACAGGTTCCAACCAGGCTCTCCACAAGATGATCCTCGAAATGATAAATTACTTCACTCTTCTTAGATGATAAATGAAATCCTCATCTACTACAGACTTCGCACTTTAGGGGGCAATCCGTTACACAAAATATTGTCACTATGACCATTTTCAGTCAGTGTGAGTCTATCTTCACTCATACTGTCCTCCTTTGCAAGTCTCAAACCTCATCTCTTCATGTCAAGCCTTAAAAATGAGAGAAAGTCCTTGAAAATCTCTAAAACTCTGGTTCCGCACTTTCTCTTAGCATTACCTGTGGCCCCGCACTCCTTGGTCATGTTACCTGCAAACCTGCCCACTCTGTCTCTAAAGGAGTGGGTGCGGACCCCTGTAAAAGTCAAAAAGGCACAAGTTTATTATTAAAAACTCACTTTGTATTAATTCTAGACGCTTCTAGAAGTAATCTTGAGGTGGCAAGTTCGCTCCTAGGTGGTTCATGCATCCCATAACTAAAGGAGCTAACCCCTTGATGGGAGGAGCTTATCCCTTTGAAGGAGGACTCCATCCCTTTGAAGGTGGACCTGGTAACTTCCTTCCTCTACACTATAAATTAAGGCATTTGGCTGGTTGCTAGGGAGGTTGAAAGCTAAATATTTTTGAGGATAAATGCTATTGGAATTTAGACTTCCTAATTGAGCTTGAAAGGAGATATTACATACCTTTTGGCTTCTTTGGGAAGAGAGTGAAACTTGTCAAAGTAGAGGATATTCTTTCTGGACCCTGGGAGGAGCTTGTACAGCATCAAGGCACCAAGGTTGTAAAGTTCTTCTTTGTTTAAAGTTAATACAATCAGATTCATTTTTCTCAATAAATTGTCTTCTATGGTTTATTTCATGAATTCCTTGATCATCATGATAAATATGGTTTATTATATTGGCTATGCAGGTGTTATTTGATGTGTGCATGTTTGTGTTTGTAGGTTCTTTAAAAGGGAGCTCATTTGGATGAACGGAGCGTGGCTTCCACAAACTAGCACTGGACTTGAGGTAGGGTCTGAAACATCTCTTGGCTTTTATTTATAAATCACATATTTAGAGAAAGATAGAATTTGTTTGGTTTGCTTGTCGCTAGATATCCATAGATACTAGGGAGATCGTTCTTGTCCGCAAGAACGATTTATCCGCTCGACACATGCAAAGATGTGTTCATGGGCTGATGCACAGATGAGCATACATCTTTCACGAACAGACGAACCAGTCAAGCACGCCAACATACAAGCAAGAAGCAATGTGTGAATGCAACATCAAGCGAACCCAATGACCATTGAAGACTCCACGCACCTTGCCATGTGGAGGTGAAGTTGTGACACACCATGAGGACATCCATCACCTAGAAACACTACATCTCGACATGCACACCAACAGTAACACGAATGTACCAGCAATGTCATGTCGAGTCTTGTCATGAGTGATGTTGTCGACATCTCTACTGTGGGCCATACTATCAATCAATGTAATGTAACATGGAAGTACAAGAGACCCACTTGTCATATGAAGAGTCATGTAAAGTTTAAAGGTCATGGAAATCAAATAGTCATGAGGGAAGTTGAATAGCCACAAGGGTCAGTTTCACCCTTGGCTATAAATACCCCCTCATTTGTACATGCAAAGTACTTTTTCACCTCAGATCCTCCCACATAGCCTTGAGAGTCTGTGATATTTTCTTTGAGGAGTAAGTAGTGGCTCCAACGCCCCACCCACAGGGTTAGTGATGTACGGTGTAACGATGTGTCTTGGAAATTTCGCTTAATTCAAAAGCCTGCTAACACGCCAACATGTTTTCACACATGTTGTAATTGTTGTAAGACTAATCTTGAACACTTGTAATGCATGTTTCTTTAACCTGTGTTTAACACTTGAACTCATTCAATTGTTGTAATACACATATATTAATGAAAATGTGGTGTATGAGTTGTTAACGTTGTCCTGCCCATGTTAGGTACCTCCCTGGACATTAGATATACCTTTCACGTAAACTTGTTATAACAACCGTCGCACTCGAACGGACTCCTCCATTGTGTGTTGTATGTGTTATCTTTCCTTGTGTGTTGTGACTGTCGCATCCATGCGGACTGATCCTTCGGAATTTGTGCACGTCCTATTGTATTGTGTGTTCCTAGCACAGTTGGGACTTCCTCCCATCTGACTTGGGACTCACTCTCACCCTCTCCCTCTATGGTGAAAGAACCATTAACACAAGTAACACTATAAATCACCAGGCATGTGAACCTCACTACTCGAAGACAAAGTAGACCACTCTCATGTGCTAACAAGCAAGAGCTGAGGCAAACATTTAAGATAAAGGCAATTGGACTGCTACACCAAATGGTGTGAGTTCTAGTTGGGACTTCATACCAGGGAGATCCCCTGATGTTGGCGCTAGAAGGAGGGTCAGATGACAAGCTGAGCCAGTACATCTGGGTTGAATCTCTTACCCAATGAATCATACACAATGCATGCTCCCAGGGTGTTTCTCTCATTTCTCCCTTAATTAGCTATCAATCCCCGATGAGCTTCTCGATCACTTTTCCTTGTTATATTTTGATGGTGAGGACAGAACGTCCGTAACCGAGCACATTTCTAATTATCTTCATTTCTACAAATCTCATGAAATCGATAATGATGATCTTGTTTGCATACTCTTCTTCCTCACCCTTGAAGGTTGTGTTAATCGGTGGTGTCATACCCTACCACCCGCTTCTGTCCATTCCCTTCTCACTTTCCTCAAGGAGCTCCATCAAGACTTCGATGAGTGTGACAACCAAGATGTCTATGAAAGAATCTCTCATTTAAGAATGAAGCCTGGCGAATTAGTTGAGGACTTTGCTACCCACTTCCTTCATCTATGTCACAAAATTCCTGAACGGTTTGTGGACCTTGACCTCATGAGCCAAGAGCTAAAACGCTTGGTTCATATCTCATGAAATGGTGAACCTCTTCATTTCCCTTCTTCCTCGAATCTTACAGATCACGAGATACCTCATGTATCGAAGAGGGTGCCCCCTCATAGCAACGACAAATCTAAGAAATCTGTGTAGTGGGTACCCCCTTGTAGTGGTTGCAAAGCTGAGAAATCTGCATAACATGTTCCCAACCCATATGCTCGGCTATCTCCCGCCCCAACAGAGGAAATTCCAAAATGGTTCAGAAATCCTATGGCGAAAACTCATCCCTCCATTCCACAAGAGGACATCACCATTCATAACCCAAGTCTTGAGTCTAACCTACATCTCTTCCATCCTCCATCATCTACAAGCCATGACTCCTTGCATCATGACTTGCTTGAGCGATCTACTTCACAAGCTAGCTACGCACACTCTCTTGATTCTCAAGCTGCTAGCTCAAGTTGCAGTCATGTGCAAGGCAGTCTCATCATACAAATGGAGGAGCAGGATGGTGAAGACATAATCAATTCCTCTCAAAACATTGAGCTTCCATTCTTGATCGATTCTTGATCCGTGAATCTTGGTGAAACATCATGCAAAATCAATTATTTCGATAAACCTCCAGTCTTGGGTTGTCATCACTCCCGTGCTTCTGTATGTTGTGATGAATGCCCAATCACATCGTATGACCTACTATCATCTCATGTACACTCTAACTCAAATCTGGAATGTGCACCGATCAAAGCAGACACCCGTATCGAAGCTTCCTCTACACCTCACTTGCCCGTGTGTCCTATCATTCACAGCGCATCAATATGTGTGAGAGATATTCCACGTTCTCTTGCTTCTTAACCTTATGAGTTATTGTTAGGATGTTCCGACACATAGGAAATAGTTAAGTACAACTTGGTCTAGTTTAGAGTTAGGTATAGAGTTAGGTAAAGTGTGTTTCTTTACCGTTGTACATATTGTAACTTACAATCCAACGGTCACGATATGTAGTGATCCGACGGTTCATTCTCTCCTCGGTATTACCGACACTTGATCCGTGGCTTGACACCCGATTGGTCCATGAGTTCTATTTAAAGCGCATGGAGGGTCATTGTTCGGGTAATCCGTGCATGAGAGAAGCTTATGTAAATTTTCATTCTTGATTAATAAATTGCCTGTAGTAGCCACATTGGCGCAGGCCGTGGACTGTTTCCCTCTTTGACGGTTTTAACCACGTCAAAAATACTGGTGTATTGATCTGTGATCTGGTTGTGAGCGGTGTCCTTTTGGTGTTCTTTCTGAGGAACTTACCCTGTAAATTCCTACATGGTATCAGAGCTATTTGAGGGCCGCGTCCGTTGGTGATCCAAATCTGAAGCCGGTAGAACTGCATGCGGCTGTCGTTTCCTAGATCTGTTGTTTCTGACTACTTTCAGGCCGAGAGGACTGCTCTGTTGCGTTCGGAGCATCTGTTCCAGTGAGGAACCCCTTTCGTTTCACGCGAAAAGGTTTCCAGTAGCCCTAGCTGCGTCATTTTTCAGATCGGGAGGTATACAGTGTTTTTGCAGTTTACTGTTATTTTCTCTCTGCTTATTTCGGTTTCAGTTTATTTACCTTTTTTTTAACCGGATCTATACCTTTCATTTCTGCGTATGCTCTTTGCCCTGCGAATCTGTGCGATCTGGGCAAATCAGAAACAGAAAGGAAGGATTTTTCTCATGCGTATGCTCTTTTCCCTGCACCTTAGTGTGATCTCGGAAAATCAGAAACATTGAGAAAAATATTTAGTTTTTCGGCTAAAGCTAACTTTGAGATTTTTTTTAAAAATATCTAGTTTTTTGGATAAAGCTAACTTCGAGCCGCAAGGTTCGTTTTTCTTTGCATATTCGTGTTGGGTTTTGTGTTTTGTGTTTTGTAGGGAAAAAGAGCTTTCTCAAGGCAAGCACGCAAACCGAGGCCCCCCCCCCCCCCCCTCTCTCTCTCTCTCTCTCTCTCAAATTTCTTGTATAGATCAATTGGTTCAAAGCTATTTTAAGAGAGTAGAGGTCTTGGGTTCAAGTCTCCATTTTGTGGGGGCGGATTTTTTTTTCATTCCCGCACATTCGCGCACTTTGCCGGCAACTTCAACAATTTTTTTTCAAAAAGCCATAACTTCTTCATCCGGAAGCCTTTTTCAGAGCCGTTTTTTTTAAAACAGCCTAATTTTTCGTGATCTATCCATTGGAACACTTACTTTCAGCATCTTCAGCTTCAGGTTTTTTTTAAAAAAATGGAAAGTCCATGCCAAGTCATTCTTGACAGCACTAACTACTTCCAATGGATAGCCTACATGGAAGATTTACTTAGAAGTAAAGGTCTCTAAAGAATAGCCACAGACCAAGAGAAGAAACCAAAAGATGAAGACAAGGCTGCAAAATGGGAAAATAGACAAGATCAAGCACGTGGTTTGATAGGGATGTCTATTTCTCCTGATCTTAGATTCCATATTGCAGAACTTGAGACTCCTCATGAAGCATTGGAAAAAATCGCTAAAGTTTTTGGGATTAAAAATGAAATTAGAGCCCATCAACTTGAAAATGAGTTGCTTACTTTGGATCCTAATAATTTTTCTTGCATTGAAGATTTCTTGTCCAAATTCAAGACCCTTAGATATCTCTTGGAAGGTGTTAAGGTTAAGAAAGAAGATGGTAACCTTATTTATTCCATCCTTACTAAGTTGGGACCAGCCTACTCTGTATTTGTTTCCACTTTCCATTCTACAAGGGAAGCTTTCATTTGTCAAGGAAAAGACTACAAGGCCCCTTCCTTTGACTCCTTTTGTGATTCCTTAATAAGAGAACAAGAAAAACTCTTACACCTTGGTCTTCTTAATCTTGGAAACTCTTCCACGAAAGCGTTAGCCGCCCAGCAGCAACCAAATTCAAAGAATCCTAAGAAGTCATATCCTCAAAAGAATGGTCCTAAACCAACTCAGCCTCAAAATGAAAGATCATTTCAGCAAAATGATAAGACCAATAAAAACAAATGGAAGAACACTGATAGACATTGTAACTTTTGTAATCGAGATGGCCACTTAGAATCTAAATGCTTTAAGAAGATGGAAGCCTTGGAAGCCGCAATGAAGAAACATAACATCCATGTGGAGCCTACTTCAACTTCAACTTCCGGAATGGCACTTTCTGCATGTCGTTGTCAATCATCTCAGTCTGGTTATGCATTAAATGTATCTTCTTCCTCTCCTTCTCATGAGTGGCTCATTGATTCTGGAGCCTCTTATCACATGGCCAAAAACCAAGCCATGTTTTCTTCTTTAAATGATTGTAACACCAAAAATATATATGTTGGTGATGATAGATCTCTTAATGTTGTCGGGACTGGAACTGTTCATCTAGACAATGGTCAGTTTAATGATGTATTATGTGTTCCAACCTTATCCTGCAACCTTCTATCTGTATATCAGATAACTCATTCAGGTGAAGGTAAAATTGTTGAATTTTCACCTCATGATGTTGTAATCAAGGATCTAAGAGATCCTAAACAGATTCTAGCTACTGGTATTGCTGATGATTCCACAAGGTTGTATAAGTTTCACAACTTTGGGTCATCAAATCTTCCCTCAGTATTTGTTGCTCATAATGATGAAGTGAGCAAACTTTGGCATGAGCGATTTGGTCACTTAAACTATCGCTCCCTTCAGCATCTATGTAAAGAAAATATGGTGACAGGTCTTCCTATGGTATCTTGCAGAGATGGTGTTTGTTCCGGATGTGTACTCGGAAAACATCATCGGGACAGTTTTGACAAACGTGCCTCTTGGCACGCCTCAGCCCCTTTACAGCTTGTGCACAATGATTTATGTGGTCCTCTTCCTGTTGCTTCATTCTCTGGCTGCAAGTATTTCTTAAATTTCATTGATGATTTCTCCAGACGCACTTGGGTATACTTCTTAAAACTCAAGAGCGAAGTATTTAACACATTTTTGGCCTTCAAAGCCTTTGTTGAAAAACAATCTGGACATCAAATTCTTAAGCTAAGAACTGATAATGGTGGAGAATATGTTAAAAACACATTCATCAACTTTTGCACCGAAAATGGAATTCAAATGCAACATACTGTTCCATACACTCCACAACAAAATGGTGTAGCTGAAAGAAAAAATTGCACCTTAAAGGAAATGGCTAATTGTATGCTGCAATCTAAAGGACTCAGTCTTAGTTTTTGGGCCGAAGCAATTAATTGTGCAAATTATATAATCAATCGCACTCCTACTAAGGTTCTAGAGAATATCACTCCAGAAGAAGCTTGGAGTTCCATTAAACCAGATGTAAGTCACTTTCGTGTTTTTGGAAGTGAAGCATGGGCCATATTCCAGATGAAAAGCATAAAGCTTTAGAACCTAAGAGTGAGAAATGTACTTTTGTTGGATATTCTGAAGATGTAAAAGGTTATAGACTTATTCCATTTAAGTCCAAAAATGTTATCATTAGAAGAGATGTAAAATTCGATGAAAATAAATCGGCCTGCGAGCCTAGTCCGGCGGATGTGCCACCTCTTCCTATCTCTTCTACTTTTGAAAACATTTCTTCTTCAGATGATGAAAGTGAGGATGATAATCCTCCCCCACCTTCTCAGGATCCTCAACTTCCAAGATGGGTCCGTGCTACTCTGGATGCAGCAGGTGATCTTGCCGGTGATCCTACAGATCAGCGACGTACACGTTCTCAGTTTAAAAGAGCCTCTTCTTTACTGGCTCAAGCTCTAGTAAATCATGATCCTGACACTTTTGCAGAAGCTTCAGGCCATCCACATTGGGAAGCAGCTATGAATGAAGAATATCTTTCATTGTTGGCAAATGATACATGGGATCTTGTTCCTCTACCAAAGGGACGCAAACTTGTTAGATGTAAATGGGTTTACAGAACCAAGTATGGACCAGATGGGAAAGTTGATAAACATAAAGCTCGTCTTGTTGCTAAGGGCTTTTCACAGGTTGAAGGCATTGACTACACTGAAACCTTCTCCCCTGTTGCCAAAATGAACTCTATCCGCCTTGTTCTTTCCCTTGCTGCCTCTTTAAAATGGGAAGTCCATCAGATGGATGTTAAATCTGCCTTCTTGCATGGGGACTTGCAGGAAGAAATCTATATGGAACAACCCATTGGCTTCATACAAACAGACTCCAGCCTTGTTTGTCGACTTAAGAAATCCCTTTATGGTCTCAAGCAAGCTCCTCGGGCTTGGTATGCCAAAATGGATAGCTTT
Source organism: Pinus tabuliformis (assembly GCA_031772625.1). Lineage (NCBI taxonomy): Eukaryota > Viridiplantae > Streptophyta > Pinopsida > Pinales > Pinaceae > Pinus > Pinus tabuliformis. The sequence goes on along the minus strand of CM062820.1, from coordinate 1,610,755,753 downwards.
CTTTTAGAATCTGGCTTTTCTAGGTGTTATTCTGACAATACTGTCTACACCAAGAAAGTGGGCAACTCTCTTATCATCCTTGTTCTTTATGTTGATGATCTTATTCTTACTGGTAGTGATCCCAACCTTATAAACCATGTGAAGTCCAGCCTTAAAAGGAAATTTGAAATGACAGACTTAGGAAACTTACACTATTTTCTCGGTCTTCAAGTCTTGCAATCCAAGGAGGGTATTTTCCTTTCCCAGTCCAAGTATGCTTGTGATATTCTTCGTCATTTTCACATGGAAGACTGTAAGCCAGCCCCTTCTCCCTTTCAGTCTGGAGTCAAACTTTCAGTCTCTTGTACTTCTCCTGAAGTTGATGCTACCTTATACCGTCAACTTGTAGGAAAACTCTTGTATTTAACCCATACTCGTCCTGACCTTTCCTTTGTTGTTGGCCTTGTTGCTCGTTTTATGCAAAACCCCCGTGAAAGTCATTGGAAAGCAGCTAAAAGAATACTTCGTTATGTTCGAGGTACAGTACAGTTTGGGATTCATTACAGTGCCAAAGCAGCTCCTCTATTAGTCGGTTTCACTGATTCTGATTGGGCTGGTGACCCTGATGATCGAAAGTCTACTGCCGGTTATGTCTTCACTCTTAGTTCAGGACCTATTACATGGGCTTGTAAGAAACAGGCTGCCATTTCTCTTTCGTCAGCAGAAGCAGAGTATCGTGGTGCCGTGGAAGCTAGTAAGGAAGCCTTGTGGCTTCATCAGATCCTATCAGAGTTTGGCTTTGAGCAGCAGCATCCAACCACACTTTGGTGTGATAATCAAAGTGCCATTCAGCTATGCAAAGATCCAGTCCAGCATCAGCGCAGCAAACACATTGAACTACACATGCACTTCATCAGAAAGCTCATTCATGACCATGTTCTTGAAGTGCAATATTGTTCAACAGATGATCAGGTTGCAGACATCTTCACAAAGGCTCTCACAGAGGCGAAGTTCACTAAACTTCGATATATGCTTGGAGTTCAGGAAGTTGTCACTAAGGGGGGATAGGCTCTAGTGCCTCCTTCCTTCTCCTATTGTGTCATATTTGTAAATCCTTCAATCCTATCCCAAGTTGTTCTTAAGGGGGGATGTTAGGATATTCCGACACATAGGAAATAGTTAAGTACAACTTGGTCTAGTTTAGAGTTAGGTATAGAGTTAGGTAAAGTGTGTTTCTTTACCGTTGTACATATTGTAACTTACAATCCGACGGTCACGATATGTAGTGATCCGATGGTTCATTCTCTCCTCGGTATTACCGACACTTGATCTGTGGCTTGACACCCGATTGGTCCATGAGTTCTATTTAAAGCGCATGGAGGGTCATTGTTCGGGTAATCCGTGCATGAGAGAAGCTTATGTAAATTTTCATTCTTGATTAATAAATTGCCTGTAGTAGCCACGTTGGCGCAGGCCGTGGACTGTTTCCCTCTTTGAGGGTTTTAACCACGTCAAAAATACTGGTGTATTGATCTGTGATCTGGTTGTGAGCGGTGTCCTTTTGGTGTTCTTTCTGAGGAACTTACCCTGTAAATTCCTACAGTTATCTCCTCGACCAACACAAGGAAATGAGGTTGTCCATGATGAAAATAGTCTCAACACATAGGACTCTTCCCACTTGTCATCATCTTGTGTGTTACATGAAGATAACTCGTCAAGTCAACTTACTAAAAAATTTGATGAAGCCTGTGACAGAGATGGCTGTCATCCTAAAATAAGTTTTGAAATAAATAACAACAACCATCCTCAATCCATGTATGATCTCGTTCACATCTCAAAATGCAAATTTTCAATTCTGGAAAGTTTCGGGATGTGCGAGGGAGTAAAGGCACTTCAACGTTCGTTGATGGTTATGTCAGGACCTCGCACCTCTGGTAAGCCCGCCAAACCAAATCAGATCTCGTTTATCACGCACAATCCGTCTATCTTCATGGTTTCACATGACGTGGATGCCCGTGTAAAGAATATTTATTATATTGGGTGTGATATTTCAAAATTTCATATTTTCACTAATGATCAAATCCACGACTCTGTTACAGCATGTTCATCTTCATGCACCTCTCTTACATCCAATTAAGGGGGGAGTGTCCGTCCCTCATTCAATCACGGGACAGTGAAGTTGATAATATCAAACACTATCTTTATCCAAAATCATACTTATCAAATGTTCTCTCTCGTAATCAACTCGTCAGTCTTTTTTCAAATTTCACACGTCAAATATGCCCACGCATCTCTCAAGTAATCTCCTTATGTGATGACGAGCGCACAACCTATCGCACGAATCAATTTACTCTCATTTCACCACACCCCAACTGGTTTCACACATTCACAGTGTTGGCATCCTTTCTACATTTTTGTGATTACCATGATGCCTGCACACTTTTTCAACAGTTGCAGGTGGGTGTTCTATCATGTCTAGCAGACAATGAACTTGGTTCCCTCATTCAGAGCATTCTCAAGATTGTTCAAAATTTTTCTTTGTTCATTTCAAACTGGGAATCTGGCATCTTGACCAACTGGTCTAATTTTTCTTCTACTTTGGGTCTCTGTCATGTAGTTTATCATTTTCCCAACCCTACATCCAATGGCAATCGCTTCACACACTATGATCTTCACTGTGTAACATCTTTTTTCTTAGACTTTTGTCAAGCAAGTGAGGCATTTCGGCCTGCGCTGATGGTTATGGCATGCCCTAATTGTCTTGACATGACCGACGAGAATGACCAAATATATCTATCTGTATCAAATTCCCATCATGATCTCCTCTCTCGAATTAGGAATCCATCTTCTCAAATATCACGAAACTTTCAAAACAGCCATCATGAATTTTATGATCCAATCACTGAATGGCTGGAACAATCTTACTTGGCGATTCGTTTTGTAGGTAACAAGATTCAGTCCTTCCTCGCACTTACTAAGAAACTTGGTGCAATAAAACATACACTCGCAAGAGGCCTCCGAGGTTTGTTGAAAAATGGTAGTCACGGAAGAGGTAAGCATGTGTGTTGGGTGGTTGTGACACATTCTCCCACCCACAAGTGAGACCTCCTCTCTTGTGTGCAAGTTTGTCAAGTTTGTGCATTTTCTCTTGCACACTATTTTTTGTCTGTTTTAATCGCTTGTATCTTCATGATTGTAGGTCGGGTACGCCTATAGTGGCTTCACTGGAAATTTCATTTCACGTAACCTCGACCGTTTAGCATAGGAGTAGGAGTAGTTTTTTCTTTCTCGCTTGTCTTTGCTTTCTGGTTTGCATGTTTGTTTTCTTGCTGACTTGGTTTAGTTTGTTTGCTTGTTTTCTTTGCTTGATTTTTTTGTGTTGGCTTTGCTTACTATTTTTGTTTCATTTTGTTTTGTTTGATTGATACCTTGCTATTTTTTTCAGAAATAAGTGCTTCCATCTACTGAGTTTTGGCTTTTGAATGAGTATGTGGCTAAAATCTAAGAGACTTGTGAGACTGTAGCACTTGGCCAGTCTTGTGTCTGTCTTCTCTATGCTTGGTTGTAACCTTCAAACGATGAAGTCTAAACAGAAAATATGAGTCGTCTGCAATGGGAACTTTGGTCCAACCATGAACCTATTTCCACACTGGGAAACCCCATGCTTGTACTCAGCCTTCTGCTCTATGTGTTCAAGCTCATCCAACTAATAGAAATGGAGAAGGGGAAAATCTAAATAAGAAAACCATGTCAGAGGTCTTACATGCTTCTCTGAAGGAACAACCTCTTATGCTCTCAATAAATCAGGATCCCTCTTCCACCCCAAAAATAAATAATTTCCTATGCACATTCCTTTTAAAAAATACAAAGGCAAAAGAAGAGAAAGGCTTCCTACGCAAAGAGGTGAAGCATGCAACTACACTGGGGTACTGACCAGGCTCGCTGGCAGTGGAGAAATGTGTGTGTTCCTCCGTGACTCCATAGGGGTACTGTGCAGGCCTACTAGCAACAGTGCAACACCAGAGATGAAAACTTATACTCTGAAAATCTTCAACTCGCGAGCCAAACTACCCTTCCCGATTTTGAAACAGTTTGATCAAGCTGAACTTTTGTTTTCTTTCACCGAGTTGGCAAAAGGTGAACCATGTATGTCCATGGGCTAAGTGGAGAAGCCGAAGTAACCCTCACAGCGATTCAATACTCCTCGAAAGACCAAGGTCCTATGCTGTCAATGAACCAAAACAAAGAAGTTGGAGTTCTACCAGTGTGTCGCCAAGTGTTGTAGCGGCTACAACCACCCTCCAAAATTTTGGCTCGCATGCAAATTTCGGAGCCTACTTTGGATCCTGTGATCGATCATCCTTGGTTGTTTGTTGGTAAGCTGATGATTTCAAGCTCCCCTCCTTGATCCTAAAGAGTTGTCCGCATTCTCATCTTTTTGTAGCATATGTCATTTTTGGGCATAACAGTTATTGTCTGTCATGCAAAGGGAATGTTGTCTTTCTTCAAGGGAATTGTGTGCGTATGAGTGGTTGTCATCACATAGACATGTTTCACACTCACCTCACGCACTCACATCACGAAGGTTGTTGCATCAAGAAAATTATGTATTACGTATCCAAGATGGTCTACGTGTCTGTGTGTGATCATAGTCGAGTCCTATCAATGTTTGCATATGTTTCACTGATCTCACACTTAGCCATTTTACCAAACAACCTAGCCTCATCCAGCTTCCCAAAACTATGAGCTTTGTTTTTTCAACCATCAAGCTTCCTCCCTTTCCTGTTGAAACCCCGAAGTGTGCAAAGACACAAATATCCCTTGCCTTATAAAACCCCACAGTGCATAGAGGCCCCAGCCAGGACTACTCTCTAGAAATGTGCAGAGCAATCTAGTAGCATTGCACTCATAAATTGCATAGAGGTGTCCTCCCGGGACCCCTATCTCGCAACAGTGCTTTGAGCCTCAAATCTATGCAGTGTTTTCCAAGTTATCTTGTTGTCCTTGCATGCATAAATTGCGGAGGCGGACCTCCTGGGGCCCCATCACGACAGTAGCCACTAAACGATGAAATTGCGTAGACCTACCTCTCAGTGGCTACATGAAAAGGTGACATGCTGAAATCGCTTCTAAGGAGTTCAGGAGAAGGACCAAGGAACCGAGTAATGGAAAATATCAGTACCACATGAAACCTCTGTCAGATGCATGATCATCTTGACGGTAAGTATGGTAACCAAAGAACATCTTTCGAAGTATACCTCTTAGTTGACTTTGCAGGATTGCTTTTCATTATCATATCATCCTGTCCTCAGTAACATTCATGTGCGCAAATGTGAAAAGTCACTTTATGTGTTTCTTCTACATGTCGTGCTTCTTTTTCACTTGTTCGACCAACTGTCATCTTCTGCATGTTGATTGCTATGTCATGCTTGCGACCATGTTTTGGTCATGCACAAGGTCTTCACTTCGTGTGTACATGTTTTGTTCGCTATGAAATCATCGTTGCGCTCACACATGAATTTGTATGTGTTAGGGTCCTATAATAATAGGATTCACAATTTTGAATTGGCTATGGTTAGTCTTGTAATATTGTACATACTTTTTCTTTCTGCAAAATGTTTTCCATATTAAAAATTAAAAAATATAAAGAGGGTATGTCTTAAAAGAATAATCAAAGGAAAAAAAAAAAAGAGAAAAGATTAAAAATTTGAAAAACATGAACCCCAAAAAGAAATAAAAATAGATCATGAAAGTGTGAAATTTCAAATGCCACTACTTTTACTTTACTATGCAAAATAAAGATTGTGTGCAGCTTGTCAGAAATGCCATAACCCATGATGGTCAAATAGCTTAATCTTAACTCATTCATACTTTAAATTTCATGTTGATAGATAGGGAATAAATATCTAGCCAAACTGTTTAACCTTGGCAAATCAGTAGTTAGGTAGAGAATAAAAATGAGCTCATCAGTTTAATCTGAGCCATTGCAAGTTATAAGGTGAGAATTAGATAGTTTTCTTATCAAAAGAAAAAGGAATAAAGGGTCTGCAAGCTCAAATGCACCCATTAAAATGAAGAGAAAATGTTAAGGTAGATAGAGGGTAGGTGGAAGAAATGTTGCAAATGCACAAGGTTGCTAAGTCAAAAGCACATTTATCATGCTTAATCCTATGTTTCATGTGCAGGAGGATTTGAGAAAAAGAAAGGATATTCACCAAAGCTTGTTTACTAATTCCCCCTCATTTCACTACACCCCCACATACTTATTTGCTAATTTCCCCGTTATCCATTCATTACTTATAAATACCCTTTTCCCCTCATTTTGACCTTTACCCCTTGGTTTCACACATTCCCCTAGAAATTACCCTTCAAAAATTAATTCCCCCTTCCTAAAACCCTTTTCCCTAGTGTGAAACCCATTCCCCATTACAAATATCACTTCCCCCCTTATTAATTTCCTTTTCCCCTTAAAAACCCACAAAACCCCTTTATCCTAAGTTTTTATTTACTATGCCCCTGCATTATCTAACTAACGTCCCATTGTTCCAGAGCTTCTAAAAAACCTCACTCCTGAAACAACTGAAATCCTAATTCAATTCAGTAAACCCAAATATGGCTTCCCAAACCTCTCTGGATGTAAGACCTCTGCAAACCCCTCACCTAGACATTGACCACCTTGCCTTAGCAGACCAAGACTTTCAAATTAAGGACGTTGCTTCCCTTGCCTACCTACTAAAGCTCCACTACTGGAGTAAAGGCCAATTTTTGAACCAGAATGATGACATTCACCTTTGGGAGTCCAACTTGCCCACGTATTTGTTCTCGGAAGTACATCCATTCCCACAAATCATCCACTTATGCCAAGCTTGCTAAATTCCCAGTCAAAGAGCAATTGTCACCCCTGACCAGCAAGTTTTATTCACCATCACTCCAGAATCCCTTAACCAAATGCTACAAGTCAAACCAAGCCAAAATGGGACCCCACTTTCTATTGAAGGCTTGCTTGACCTCTATACCAAGTTAGACCTTCCCAGGATAGCCCAAATTTTCCAAAATTTCATCATAGAGGAATGTCATAGTCCTACAAAAAGTCCTCCATATGTTGCCACCATTTTTTCTGAGGAAGGCAGAAAAATCATAACCATGCTCTCCTACATTTTAGGCTACACCTCTGATGAACATGTGGATGAGGTTGTTCTTGCCTTCCTTTCCATCTTTTCCCCAGGCAAGCCTCCTACTACAATGTATAAATATGCTCAGTTCATAGCATATAGAATGCATGAACAATTCATAAAACTACTGAATGAGAGAGTTTTCAAGTATTCTTCAGTTTTATTTCATATGTTCTTGTACTACCAATCAGACAAATTCCCTGTCAACATTCAAAAGTTAGACACCAAAGGCAATCCAAGGTCAATCATCTATTGGACACCATTGATCCAAAAGTACTCCACTTTATTTACTTACAAACATTTCATTGATTCATTTGTTCATCTTGTCATAAACATTCTAACTAGTAGCTATCAGCCTAGGATCAGTCGGGAAATTAAAATGGTTTTACAATTGGAAAAGAAAAGTAAAGTGGGAGACTGGTATCTATACCAAGACCACACAGAGATCAGAATATATGGATGCCAACTAGCTCCTTATAAATTGCCCAAATACCTCCCTATGAGGATATTTGCATTAGAGTACTTTAGACAGATTATAAACTCTGATGAGGTTAATTTCCTAGCATCCAAGAAGAAGGCTCAATTTAGAGTGAAAAACCAATTGGGCCCCTTTATTTGTAATAATAGGGAAGTTTGACCAGAGGCCAATAAGATTCTATAGCAGATGAAATTCAAGAATAGTTTTATGTGGCAATATGACCCTCATGGAGTCATAAATAAACTAAGGCTGGAAGTCAAATTGGGCCCTTTCATACATCATCCAAGGCCAAACATTGAGAGATTTGCCAACCAGTCTAAATGGTTGGAAAACACTTTGATATACATGGATAGTACTGTAGTTCATATAGAGAATACATTAATTGATATGGAAAAGCAGATTGATACTAGTTCCTTTCTGCATGTTCCAACCGTAGGAGAACCAATGAATATTCCTCCTCTTTTACAAACTCCAGCAAATGAAGACAGAAATGCAAAGAGAACCAGGGAAGAAGGTTCTAGTTCAACCATGGAAACCATAGATGAACAATTTGAGACCAATTACAGGAAGATACCCAAGCTTAATCCTGTAACTGAACAAGAAGACATTGTTGGAATAGTGGAAATCACTAACATTGATACAATGGTGGAAAGGAGAAAAGGCCTAGTAGCTTCAGGAGAAACACATCAGCCCTCTACATCAAACACTCAACTTATTGAGAAACAGCTTAGCATTGAAGTCTCTTCATCCACCAAGCCTATGGATAAAGAGGAAGATATTAAAGAAAGGTACAAATAAATTAAGTTGAGGAATGGTACATTGAAGGCAAAGACATATGCCCAGTACTTCAAGCAGATACCTGCAAATCAAAATAGACTAATGTCAACCTTTGAAATCAAAACAGATAAAATGCAGATGACATTCATGCAACCTACAGTCCAACAGCCAAGATCATCAGCAGACTATAGGAAAATAGATTTTGAGGTTCTTACCAGGGATTTTCACCCCATTGACAAAATTGAGTTCCATAAGCAGGCAGGTGATATGATTATCCCACCATGACAAGTAAATCTATGACTACACACAAACTTCAAAGTTCATTGGATAATATCATTGCACAGTACAAGCTGAAAAATGCCTCCTCATTGGCCAAGGACAATAGAATCAAGTCACTGGAAGACTTGGTAATTTAGCTTGGGTATAATCCCAGTGATGTCAAATCTATAGATAAACTGATAAAGAAAAAGAATGAGGATATTGTTTCTTTGAAGAAGCAATTAAAACCGCCTCATTCAGAGCATCCACAGACAAAAGAGGTCCTTGAAAGCTAGACATAGCAAGAGGAGATGATGGACCTTATTCTCCAATTGAATGATCAGTTGAAAGAGATGGAGAAGGAGTTGGATAGCTTGATACAGTTAAAACAGGCCATCCTTGAGACTGCCACTACCACTACCATTCCAACAGTCACTACAGCAGCACCATCCACCTTGTCAGCTTCATTGGCTCCTACAGCTCCACTGGCTACAGCACTAGCAGCTGCCACAACATCTACATCAGCAATAGGTTCAACATCAACAACAGCCTAGCCAGGTGATGAGGCAAGTAAATTGGTCAAATCAACGGAGGACATGTCCATTTAGACCACATAGATAAATAAGCTTAAAGAAAATATAACAAGTCTGGAAAATGAAAATAAACTTGCATAGACTATGCACAAGTAGGAAGTTCAGATGTCAACCAGGTTGATTGAAAGAATGAAGAGCTTAGAGAAAGAACTAACATTGAAAGAGCCACTTGGCCAAGCCAAAGAACAAATATGGGACAATATCATTGACTCTGTCAATGATATTTGGCCATCCATTCAAGTCATGTTTGAACAAAGTGACTTAGTCAAAGAGGCTACAGAAGCAATACAAAGAGTTAAGGCAGAACTAGGAGATATACCAGAAGAAGCCACTAGAATCATCCATTTCCTTAACTCCAAAAAAAATATGAATTGCAAGAGCTAGACATACCTAACAAGACTGACACCATACTAGAAGTAAAAAGGGTGCTCACCAAGAGGAATTTGATGATGAACCTAGAAGACAAATGCCAAACCATGTAGTTGGCTATAGACAGGTTCATGGTTAAGTTTGATGCTCTGAGGCAAAAAGGTCTGCCAAATCCCTTGGTGATAAATGATAAATGGATGCCAGAGGAAGACTACAACAGAAGAATCAAAGAGGTGGCAAGGGATCGGGTAAATAATTCTTCTATGAAAGGAATGCCTACTGGAAAGGTTCTATATTAGACATTTGAGAACCGATTCTACCTCCAGCATGAGGTAAAACACCTTTCTATGAACGGACCCACTTTTTCCAAGTATACAAAAGCAGATGAAATTTACAAGAAAATGGTAAATATTCGATTACCAGACGCAGACACATGGGAAAAGTTAAATGACCTACTGTAAAAATGCTCAGTAAAAGTGAAAACAGCACAGTGAAAGAAAAATGACAGGTCAGCTAGAGGAAAGAGTATCAGGTGAAAGTGTATTAGTTGAGGAAGGGAAAAGTAAAAAGAACAGTCAGTTTGAAGACCAACAGCAAGGAAGAGAATAAACAGCAAAATATGAGAGCATAAAGATAGCACAACCAAATAAACAGGGACAGCATACAACAGTTGAACATCTATGTCTATCTTCTTGCATGAAGATATTTCTTCTTACTAGATTAATTCCCAAGATAGTTTGGGATATTTTGTAAACTATTTTTGTATAAATACTTCATAATTCAAAGTATTGGGTGTGGATTAATGCTAGACATTTCTATAGTTGTATTGATCTGAAACCTGAGGGTTATTGTACCAATTTTTCAAGTCAGCATATTGAACTGAGTAATAAAGAGATTTCATTACAGGATTCATGTGTTGAACTATTAAGTGAAGTATTTTCTTTTTTCAAATTTTTATTCTCTTATGTATTTCAAAAAATAACATGTTATCTAAAGTGAATGAATTAATTGGAAATTTATTTCAGAATTTGTTTAAGTACACTCTGCCTTGAACAGTTAATCATTTCTATGTTTTCTTCTGATATCGAGATCTGAGAATCCTTAATTTCTCTCCAATCCTAGTTGACCTCTTTCACTTCTTTCATAATCCTGTCTAAGGAACCCCTAGTTGCTCCTTGGATCTGATTGAAAAAAATTTCACCATTCAGCCTTAAGATCTAAAATAACTCAGCGACCTTGCCCTGTAGACACTATTTTTAGAACTTGATCCAGTCCCATTTGCTTAACATTTGACCCCATAAGCCCAATGGTAAAAGACATCCCTCTATCCATCTAAGTTAGTGATCTCACCACCAAATCAGAATCAAAACCCAAGTACAATATTAACTAGCCTAAAATCAAATAACTAAAACAAATTTAAATCATAAAGAGAGAGCCCTCTCTGAGAATTAGGAAGGCTAGATCCTAATCTCCAAAGTAGGTTTGTGGCTACCTCTATCATTTCTTTCATAACAACTCTAGAGGAATTTTGGAGTGATAACATATTGGTGACCATACTGGGTAACTCGATCCTCAGTGTGATAAAACTTTAAGGAAATCTTAGATCTCATCTTTTGCCCCTTAAGGTCATTTTAAAGTTGCTAAAAGTTTCAAAAAACAATTAAAAAATTAAAATTCTGGCTCCAAAAAAGACTCACTATACCAGGGAAAATCCATATCCAAGCCCTGCTGCAATAGTTGATAACCCTGACAGAATTTTAAGGAAATCAAAAAAGGTAGAAACTCAAGGAAGTAGTAGTCAGTTAATTAAAGCAAACTCACTCCCCAAAGAATTATCAAGTTTAGAGGATATTCAGTTTGATTTTTCATTTGAGCTTTCTTTGTTTAGAACCAAATCATAAAATTCAATTGATGAAACTGTAATAGACCCTAATTTCATTCAATTTATTGAATAAAAAAAGGTGCCTATACATCCAGATTTAGATCAACTTGTTTTGAATACTTTTGATAAACTAGAATCTTTAACCTCAACCTTGATAAGCCATATAGATGATGCTTATCTTCAACAATTAGTTGAATTAGCTACCCTCACTTCTCCTGCCTCTGAACTTTCTACAGAATCTTCAAAAACTGTAAATACACCTTCATTTACCACCACCTCATCCATAATATCCACCTCAGTTCATTCCTCTAAACCATTCATTCCTCAGCTTCCTCTTCAACCAAACACCTCAAGCTCATCTGGTTCATCTCCACCCATTTCAAGTCCTTCTTCAAGCACCACTACTTTGCCCCCTAGTCAAACCAAAATCTCAGCCATGGTAGACAGATATGCACCTTTGGTCTTACCAACACAGCTCCATGCCATGCCCCAAGATTACCAAAGCAAAATCTTTTTGTTTGATGCTACAGGTCAATATACTACCCAACATCATGTGAACAAAATGACTGATTACTTTGAATTGCATGAAATCGATGAGTCTGATGTCCAAATGAGGTTATTTGCCCAAACATTGACAGGAGATGTTAAAAAATGGTTCAAAGGTTTACCAGCTAATCATATTGCAGATTTAGCTACTTTTCATAGATTGTTTATTGATAGATGGGAAAGAAAGAAAAACCCTCTGCAAATACTATCTGAATATGATAACATTAGAAGAGCTCCTAATGAATCAGTTCAGGATTATTGTACTAGGTTCAATAGCATCTACAATGCAATCCCTGCTAATATTAAACCTCCACCAGACCTAGCATTAATCAAATTCCCTGATGGTTTTGACACTGACATGTCATACCAATTAAGGGAAAGAAACCCTGAAACATTAGAGCAAATGCAGAGTAATGTTGTTAGTGTAGAAGAAAATTTATTAGCTAAGTAAGCTAGGATGAGAAATGAAAAAAGGGTTGTCATTAAAGAGGAAATTTCCACTTCAAATGGTAAAATATATAGTTTAGCTAAGAGTGTAGAAAGGATAATGGATAGATTAGAACACATAGAAAGAAAAACTCAGTGGGAAAATCAACAACCACCCCCAATAAGAAACCCCAACTTTTGGAAGAATCTTAACACTGGAAAGAATGTTATACTAGATCAGCAGATTAGACCACCCTTCTAGGAAAACTATGTTGAGGGTTCACATAACCATGAAGAAGATGAGGATACCCAGATAAACCTATTAGGGATTAAAAATGAAGAGGTTGTTTTTCTTACTCAGGAAGAACAGGAAATGTACATGTTACAACAATTGAAATTAGAATCTAGTGAATCCTTTGACTATAAACAAGGTTATGAATTTGCTATTTATGAAGTCCACAAACAATATAGTTGTCGAGCCTCGAACCTGCACCTTCCCATACACCCTCTCAGCCTTCTTTTCCACTCATTTTATCCACCAAGTTGATTAAATCATTGTATTTTAGTTTAAAAACGAGCTTTTGACATGGTTTTCTAACTACGCTGATGACTGTTGTTTGGTTTAGAATTTTGTTCGGACAGCTACGGAAGCTTCTCAGTTTCCGCAGCCGACACAGGTTTCCGCAGCTGACCCAGGTTTCTGCAACCAGCACAGGATTCCGCAGCCGTTTTTTCAAACACCATGCTACAGGTGTCCTCTCAAGAAATGAGCCACATGGGCAAGTTACAGGAGTCAAGGACATGGATTGTGTCCCTCCAGATCATCCAGCACGGCCATAAAAGCCCGCGGTCAAACAAGGGGCAAAGGATAGTCAACGGAAGTGTTCAGCAGTGGCACGGCTCTGCGTAGCTCTGTTTTTGAGCACGTGAAGCTACGTGGCACAATCCTTAGCCAAGAAGACATCCTGATAGCATGAATCCAACAGCCATACCTCTCAGATTTAATAAACATGATGACAGTTACCTAGATCCGGGCTGAAGAGGATTTACGTGTCTCTGGCAGCGTGGTTAATAGCATAGATTTAGTTAATTTGTTTAGCTTTCTTTCCTTATAAATAATGCGTCCATGAACGCTGTAAAAGTTAATCTCTTGTGTTAATCTTTTTGGTATTGTAATCTGACACTGTTGTATTTCCCCACTGCACTTTTACGTTGTTGTTTAATATATGAGAAGACCGGTTTAAACTTAAGCTTGTAGTTGTTCGTTGAATCGGTTGAAGTGGCAGAGGGCCCCTGCTTACTGAAGCCTTGTACAGTTGTCTTTTAACTCTTGCATTACTTTTTCCTGTTCATGTATATTAGTTGTACAGTTGTCATTTAAATGTTGTGTTTTATTTCAACATGTATATTAGTTGTACATAACAAAGCTTTTTTATTTCTGTTGATTTACATTTTCATTGCTGCTCTTTTATGGTTACAACTGATCAGTGTTTTTGCAGGTGTTCTTAGGCAGCCCGGGGCAATTTTTCACCTTTTCTTTTTATAACTATTGGCATACGAGATCACCTTGTCTTTGTCGCTGACTCTTGTTTTCTGAAGTTTGACTTCCAGTACTGTCATTTCCTTAAGTTGTACATTTATTTTCTGCTCTTAGATATCATGCTATTCATCTGTTAACGGTTCCTTTCTATAATCAAATAACTTTATTAGGAACCATAATATCACTCATTATAGACTGATTTAGTTTGATTTAGATCTCACATTGCTTGACTTGTTCATGACTGTTTCTCACAGGGTAAATTAAGCTGAAAGGCAAAAGGTCAAGAAAGTTAAAGTAGTGTGATTAGTTTAGTTTAACTTCTTTGAGATTTCACATTGCTTAACATTTCATGATATCTTCTCACAAGGAAGATTGAGTTGAAGAGTTGAACTAGTGTGGATTAGTTGTTCTTACTTTTAATTGAATTTAGTGTAGATTTCACTTTCATTTTCATTCAGCAACAAAGATATTGGGCCGATGTCATAGTTCATTGTTTGATGTCTTTATTTCTTTTGAAGAATTGATTTCATTGCAATTATTTTAAAGCTTTCTCTCTTTTAAGTTTTGAAAACCACTTAGAGATCACCATAATCATCCATATTTCACTTGCTTTATCACCTTTTCATCATCTCACATTAGGGAAAGATAAATCCAAAAACAAACTTAAAAAAAAAAACTAAAAATGACAAAAGTCTAAGGAAATGGTTATCTAGTACATATAGTACACTTCACTTCCTCAGTTTACGAACCCCGGGTTGACATTATAAATAACAATTTGGATCACACTAAATTGACCAAACAATAGCCTTAGAAGAAAAAAGAATAATGATATTCCCACTAATAAATCAATCCAAACCCAAACTAAAAAGATAACAGAAGCTCCTGTAACCAAAGTTCTGCAAATTCTCCCTAGAGGAACTCAGGAGCCTTCTAGCCCAAAAATTGTAGATATAACTTCAACTGAAACTCAAACTGAAACTATTACTCAAGCCATTCCAATTAAGAGAAATCAAAGCAAAACTGTTGAGACACAAACTGAATTGCCAAGTAATGAAAAAGAAGATAAAACTACACAAACCACAATTTCTAAGGAAGATCTCATCCAATCTGGAAAAACTCAATTGCCATTCAACATTAAGACTGAGATAGCCAAATTAAAAATATCAGTCCCTTTAACAAAGTTGGTAAAGAATGAATCATACAAAGCAAAAATCACTGAAACACTAAACATAGGTGAAGGAGAAGATGTTGTGAACCTACATGATGATCAACCTGAGTTATTTTTTGGTCTAGAAGTAAATGGAAAACATCAACAAGGGGGTATCCCTCCATTCTACATTAGCTTGAATGTCCATGACAAAATATTACATAATGCTATGCTAGACTCAGGGGCATCTCATAACTTAATGCTAAATTAATCATGGAGATACTAAACTTAGATATCACCAAAGCATACAAGGACCTCTTTTCCTTTGATTCTAGCCAAGTTAAATGCCTTGGCCTGATTAAAGATTTGTTTGTACCTCTAGTCCAATGCCTAGAAAAGAGTATTGTGATGGACATAGTAGTTGCTGATATCCCGCCCAAGTATGGAATGCTATTATCTCGCTCATGGGGAGCAAAATTACAAACATCTCTACAATTGGACATGTCATATGCCACCATATCTATTTTTGGTCAACAAAGGAAGATTTACAGAGAAACATTGATGAAATACATGGTGAGTAGTGCAAAAAAACCACAGAATTTCCCTATATACCCCATGCATTCTGATGTGGACTCTTTTATCTTGTACAATTCAGATAATGAAAAAATGAAATCAAAGTTGTAGAAAAAAATACAAAGCACCTGATAGTGAAAACATTTTTAATGAGTCTCTATGGCATTTGGATTTTGATAGATCTGTAAATATATTAGGAGCAGGTGCAGGAGTCTGGATTCATAACATGGAGAATAATCATTCTGAAGGTCATGCCTTTAGATTAAACTTTAAATGCACAAACAACATGGCAGAATATGAAGCTCTAATCTTAGGACTACAAATGGTTAGAAAACTTGGAGCCAAGATAGTTTCTATCATGGGAGACTCAGAATTGATTATAAAACAAATCAAAGGTGAATACTCCGTGAATAATCCTAGACTTAGCCAATACAGAGAGATTGTCCTGGATTTGATTAAAGACCTTCTTGAAATTGATTTTGCTACCATTCCTAGGAAACAGAACATGAAAGCTCACAACCTACCCACTTTTGCTAGTGCCTGCAAATTGCCTTTTTAGCCCAACCACAAGTACACTGCAGAAGTGAGACATAAGCCTGTTATACCTGAAAATTTGAAATATTGGCAGATTTTCTCACAAGATTCTCAAATTTATGATTTCATGAATGCTGAAGGAGAGTTTCAAAACTATAATATAGATATTGATTGTACAATAGATAATAACATAGATAATGAGATAGATATAAATGCTTTAGATATAGGTAAACCCACTAATTTCACTAAAGTAGAAATAGATAACTTAGAAAAGGTAGAAATAGAAGAAATAATGAATGATGATCCTGAAATTTTAAACCTGAAAGATAACTTTTTTCCCAAGGGATTAGTCCCATTAGAAGATTTGCTTGATTCCAATGATGTAGCTAAGAAACCAAAACTGCAGTCTTTAAGAGCAGACATAGAAGAATGTAACATAGGAACTAAAGAAAGACCCAAGCTTATCAAAATATCCAAAGCATTACCTCCAAATGAAAAATTGAAATACATAAATCTATTTAAAGAGTTTCAAGATGTCTTTGCCTGGAGTTATGAAGACCTTAAGTCTTATGATACCAGCATAATTCAACATAAAATACCTATCAAAGAAGATCATAAACCTTTTAAATAGAAGCTTAGGAGAATTAATCCAGTTCTTATGCCACTCATTGAAAAGGAAGTAAAAAGGATGTATGATGCATAGATCATAGCACCCATTAGATATTCAGATTGGGTCTCTAACTTAGTCACTACTAGGAAGAAAACAGGAGAAATCAAACTCTGTGTTGATTTCAGAAACTTGAACAAAGTGTCATTAAAAGACAACTATCCTCTCCCAAAAATGGACCATATTCTTCAGAGGGTAGTAGGCTCATCCAGAATTTCATTGCTTGATGGATTTTCTGGATATAACCAAATCTTAGTTCAACCAGAGGACCAAGAAAATATTGCATTTGCTACTCCTTGGGGTACTTTCATGTACTTGAAAATTCATTTTGGATTGATGAATGCTGGAGCAACATTCCAAAGATTTATGGACATAGCCTTTGCCAAATAAATCCATGACTTTCTAGTTGTTTACCAAGATGACATAACATTGTTTTCCAAATTAGATAGTGAACATCTAGATCACTTAAGAAGATTTTTCATTAAATGCAGAAAATTTGGTATTTCTTTAAATCCAAAAAAGACACTCTTTGGTCTAGAAGAAGGTAAACTCTTGGGATACATAATATCCAAATATGGAATTAGAATAGATCTAGCTAGAATGGAGGAAATCCTAACCATCACTCATCCTAGAAACATCAAAGAATTAGAGTCATTCCTAGGAAAAATAAATTTCCTTAGGAGATTCATTTCTAACTTAGCAGAATTAATTAGAGAACTAAATAACATGTTAAAGAAATATTAAGCACTCAAGTGGATAGCAGAGGCTAAACAATCTTTTGAGGCATTCAAAGAAGCCCTCACTAAAACACCATTCCTCGCAAGTCCTGATTTCCAAAAAGATTTTATAATTTTTTCTTTTGCTTCAAAACATACTATTGCAGCAATCTTGTTGCAAAAGAATGATCAAGGTTATGAGCAGCCTATTGCATTTTTCAGCAAACCTTTGAGAGATGCTACACTAAGTACAACATAATGGAAAAACAAGCACTTGCTTTAGTGAAATCTATTAAATATTTCAGATTGTACATCTTGTATTCACACATCATTGCTTATGTTCCAAATTTAGTAGTAAAGGACATTTAGACACAAAATGGACCTGAAGGAAAGAGAGGCAAATGGATTGCCACTATTTTGGAATATGACATAGAAATAAAGCCTATAAAACTTATCAAATTCCAAGGTTTAGCTAAACTCATGGTTGAATCAAACTGTCAGGCCTTAGATATAAATTTCATTGGTGCCCTAGATGATCAGGAAGAGATGATGACTCCACAGATCAATGAACCTTTTACAGATTCACCTTGGTATGCAGATATCATATTTTTCTTACTAAGCTTACAAGATCCTCCTAGTTTATCTAGAACTAAAGGAAGATTTTTGAAAATGAAACCAATGAAATATTGTGTCATAGATAATGCTTTATTTTGGAAAGATAACGGTGGCATCCTATTAAATTGTTTATTGAAATATGAAGCTGGCAAAGTTATTCAAGAATTTCATGCAGGAGATTGTGGAGGACACTTATATTGGAAAACAACTGCTGATAAGATCCTAAGGGCAGGCTTTTACTGGCCCACCATTTTTGCAGATGTCAAAAAACATGTGACCTCCTGTCACAAGTGCCAAATATTTGAGGGAAAAAGGAAACTCTTACCACTACCTCTCAAATCCATCTCCACAGAAATGCCTTTTCAAAAATGGGGTTTAGACTTCATTGGGGAAATTCACCCATCCTCCTCAGCCCAGCATAAATGGATTTTGATAGCCACTGATTATTTCACTAAACAGATAAAAGCCATCCCTTCTAGACAAGCCACAAACTTTGTCATTATATCATTCCTTGAAAATAATATCCTTTCAAGATTTGGATGCCCACAAAAGCTCATTACTAATAATGCAACTGCTTTTATATCCAAGAAAATGGTAGACTTTTGTAACAAATATCACATTAGCCTTGGCCATTCCACTACCTATTACCCTCAAGGTAATGGACTTGTAGAATCCTCAAACAAAAGCCTTGTCAATATCATCAAGAAACTCCTAGAAGACAACAAGAAGACCTGGAATAAAAAGTTGGTTAATGCCTTATGGGTAGGCAGACTAACTACCAAAAAGTCCATTAGTACATCTCCTTATCAACTAGTATATGGAATGGATGTTGGTTTTCCTTCCTCTTTAGGAATACTAGTTATGAAGATCATTCAAGAGTTGCAATTAGAACCAAATGATATCCAAAGAAGGATAAATCAAACAATACACTTGCAGCGAACCAAAGAAGAAGTCTATGTCAAATCACAAGTGATTCATGATAAAACCAAAAATATTTTTGATAAAAAGACCAAAGCTGATGATTTTTACATAGGTGATAAAGTTCTCAAATGGGATTCTAGAAGAGAAGAGAAGGCTAAACATGGAAAATTTGATTTGGCAAGGCCCCTATATCATTTATGGTTACAGAGGTAACAATGCATTTTTCTTGAGACAGTTAGATGGAACAGATCTACCAGGAGCACTAGTCAATGGTACAATGTTGAAGCACTACTTATCCACAAATTAACAGTAGTTCATTTTACTTTGCTCATTTTATATAACATTGCAAAGTTTAGATTGGATTGGATGGTAATTTTTTAAAGTTGAAGCAAGGAGAGAAGGCCCTGAGCTTTGAAAGGTTTACCATCATAAGTATAAATAACACAGATTACATAGGAGCAGTCACAAGGCAACCAATCATAATTTCAAAGGCTATTAATCTTAAAGTTCTTGACGTTTCACCAAGAAATTCCATCCCCATGTGGAGCCACTATTAGGGTCCTCTAATAATAGGATTCATAATTTTGAATTGGCTACGGTTAGTCTTGTAATATTGTACATACTTTTGCTTTCTGCAAAATGTTTTCCATATTAAAAATTAAAAAATGTAAAGTGGGTATGTCTTAAAATAATAATCAAAGGACAAAAAGAAAGAGAAAATAACAAAAAAGAGAAAAATATGAACCCCAAAAAGAAATAAAAATAGATCATGGAAGTGTGGAAATTCAACTGCCACTACTTTTAATTTACTATGCAAAATAAAGATTGTGTGCAACTTGTCAAAAATACCACAATCCATGATGGTCAAATAGCTTAATCTTGACTCATTCATGCTTTAAATTTCATTTTGATAGATAGAGAATAAAGATCTAGCCAAATTGTTTAACCTTGGCAGATCAATAGTTAGGTAGAGAATAAAAATGAGCTCATCAATTTAATCTGAGCCATTGCAAGTTATAAGGTGAGAATTAGATAGTTTGATTATCAAAAGAAAAAGAAATAAAGGGTCTGCAAGCTCAAATGCACCCATTAAAATGAAGAGAAAATGTTAAGGTAGATAGAGGGTAGGTGGAAGAAATGCTACAAATGCACAAGGTTGCTAAGTCAAAAGCACATTTATCATGCTTAATCCTATGTTTCATGTGTGGGAGGATTCAAGAAAAATAAAGGATATTCACCAAAGCTTGTTTACTAATTCCCCCTCATTACACTACACCCCCACATACTTATTTTCTAATTTCCCCATTATCCATTCATTACTTATAAATACCCTTTTCCCCTCATTTTGACCTTTACCCCTTGGTTTCACATATTCCCCTAGAAATTACCTTCAAAAATCAATTCCCCCTTCCCAAAACCCTTTTCCCTATTGTGAAACCCATTCCCCATTACAAATATCACTTTCCCCCCTTATTAATTTCCTTTTCCCCTTAAAAACCCACAAAAACCCTTTATCCTAAGTTTTTATTTACTATGCCCCCGCATTATGTAACTAACGTCCCCACTTTATATTTTCCCAACAACCCTTTTTAACCCACCAAGCCTTGGTGCAGTTAAAGAAAACCCCACCATATAACCCATGGTCCCACCTTTATTAACCATTTGATTATATTGAAAATCCCGACATTATTGGTTAATTAATTACAATTATATGTAAGTAAATCCCCAACCCCGCCAAATCACTTTCTCAATTCCATCTGTGCAACTCAACTACACGATATCCCTCTGATCTCCTGCCCCCAGATCCGACAATGTACAACCATATCGTGCAGATTCATCATCCGACCATTAACAGCTCGAGAGCATGCGAGATTCGTGGTTTTGGTCGGGCACTATTCTACTGCATGGCGGCACCAGGTTACATCGTGTGTTCATGAAAAATATCACCTGCCATCCAAAAGCAGTGCGATGGTGCACAAAACCACATCCCTGCCTAAACCGAAAACTGCCCACTGTTCATTTAATAATTTTTGAGCCAAAATGTGATCGTTATCGGTTAAAAGGCTGAAAAAGCCCCAAATTACTCTTTTCGCTCATTTTTCAATGTAAATCGTTGCTTAGCCATTTGCAACACCCTAAACTTCTGAGTGACCAATTCAGCCATTTTTACTACCCAAAGATGTTGCGAATACCCAATTGAAGCAGTCGATTTAGAGTTGAAGCCTCAATACCTTTTGCAGTTTTCACAAAACCCCGTCTGCACGCCAAACTGCCAATTTCCAGGTATTCTTGGAAAAAACCAGAATGGCCCTTGAATTTGAAAATATACAGTCATAATTGAGTGGTTAATTAATTGAATTAATTAAAAAAACCTTCCTAAATTGAAAAGAAACTTATTTGTACATCCCAAACCCTTTTACAGACTGTAATTACCCTCCCATTGTTCCAGAGCTTCTAAAACCTCACTCCTGAAACCACTGAAAGCCTAATTCAATTCAGTAAACCCAATTATGGCTTCCCAAACCTCTCTGGACATAAGACCTCTGTAAACCCCTCACCTAGACATTGACCACCTTGCCTTAGCAGACCGAGACTTTCAAATTAAGGACATTGCTTCCCCTGCCTACCTACTAAAGCTCCACTACTGGAGTAAAGGAAAAATTTTGAACCAGAATGATGACATTCACCTTTGGGAGTCTACCTTGCCCACATATTTGTTCTTGGAAGTACACCCATTCCCACAAATCATCCACTTCTACCAAGCTTGCTACATTCCCAGTCAAAGAGCAATTGTCACCCCTGACCAACAAGTTTTATTCACCATCACTGCAGAATCCATTAACCAAATGTTGCAAGTCCAACCAAGCCCAAATGAGACCCCACTTTCTATTGAAGGCTTGCTTGACCTCTATACCAAGTTATACCTTCCCACGACAGCCCAAATTTTCCAAAATTTCATCATAGAGGAATGTCATACTCCTACAGAAAGTCCTCCATATGTTGCCACCATTTTTTCTGAGAGAGGCAGACAAATCATAACCATGCTCTCCTACATTTTAGGCTACACCTCTGATGAACATGTGGATGAGGTTGTTCTTGCCTTCCTTTCCATCTTTTGTCCAGGCAAGCCTCTTGCTACAATGTATAACTATGATCAGTTCATAGCAAATAGGATGCATGAACAATTCATCAGACTACTGAATGAGAGAATTTTCAAGTATTCTTTAGTTTTATTTCATATGTTCTTGTACTACCAGTCAGACAAATTCCCTGTCAACATTCAGAAGTTAGACACCAAAGGAAATCCAAGGTCAACCATCTATTGGACACCATTGATCCAAATGTACTCCATTGTATTTAGTTACAAACACTTCATTGATTCATTTGTTCATCCTGTCATAAACATGCTAACTAGTAGCTATCTGCCCAGGATCAGTCAGGAAGTTAAAAGGATTTTATAGTTGGCAAAGAACAATAATGTGGGAGACTGGTATCTATACCAGGACCACACAAAGATCAGAATATATGGATGCCAACTAGCTCCTTATAAATTTCGCAAATACCTCCCTATGAGGATATTTTCATTAGAGTACTTTAGGCAGATTATAAACTCTGATGAGGTTAATTTCCTGGCAGCCAAGAAGAAGGCTCAATTTAAAGTGAAAAACCAATTGGGTCCCTTTATTTGTAATAATAGGGAAGTTGGACCAAAGGCCGATAAGATTCTACAGCAGATGAAATTCAAGAATAGTTTTATGTGGCAATATGACCCTCATGGAGTCATAAATAAACTAAGGCTCAAAGTCAAATTGGGCCCTTTCATACATCATCCCAGGCCAGACATTGAGAGATTTGCCAACCAGTCTGAATGGTTGTAAAACGCTTTAATAGACATGGACATTACTGTAGTTCATGTGGAGAATACATTAATTGATGTGGAAAAGCATATTGATACTAGTTCCTTTCTGCAGGTTCCAGCCCTAGGAGAACCAATGAATATTCCTCCTCTTTTACAAACTCTAGCAAATGAAGACAGAAATGCAAAGAGAACTAGGGAAGAAGGTTCTAGTTCAGCCATGGAAACCACAGATGAACAATTTGAGATCAGTTACAGGAAGAGGCCCAAGCTTAATCCTATAACTGAACAAGAAGACACCATTGGAACAGTGGAAATCACTGACACTGATACAATGGTGGAAAGGAGCAAAGGCCCAGCAGCTTCAGGAGAAACACATCAGCCCTCTACATCAAACACTCAACTTATTGAGAAACAACTCAGCATTGAAGTCTCTTCATCCACCAGGCCTGTGGATAAAGAGAAAGATATTAAAGAAAGGTACAAAGAAATTAAGTTGAGGAATGAGACATTGAAGGCTGAGACATATGCCCAGTACTTCAAGCAGACACCTGCAAATCAAAACAAATTAATGTCAGCCTTTGACATCAAAACAGGTAAAATGCAGATGACATTCATGCAACCTACAGTCCAATAGCCAAGATCATCAGCAGACTATAGGAAAATAGATTTTGAGGTTTTGGCCAGGGATGTTCATCCCATTGACCAAATTGAGTTCCACAAGCAGGCAGGTGAGATGATCTATTCCACCATGACAAGTAAAGCTATGACTGCACACAAACTTCAAAGTTCATTGGATAATATCACTGCACAGTACAAGCTGGAAAAGGCCTCCTCACAAGCCAAGGACAATAGAATCAAGTCACTAGAAGACTTGGTAATTGAGCTTGGGTATAATCCCAGTGATGTCAAAGCTACAGAGAAATTGATAAAGAAAAAGAATGAGGATATTGCTGCTTTGAAGAAGCAATTAAAACTGCCTCATTCAGAGCATCCACAGACAAAAGAGGTCCTTGAAAGCCAGACACAGCAGGAGGAGATGATGGACCTTATTCTCCAATTGAATGATTAGTTGAAAGAGATGGAGAAGGAGTTGGACAACTTGATACAGTTAAAATAGGCCAGCCTTGAGACTGCCACTGCCACTACCATTCCAACAGTCACTATAGTAGTACCATCCACCTTGGTAGCTTCATTGGCTCCTACAGCTCCACTGGCTACAGCACTACCAGCTACCAAAGCATCTACATCAGCAACAAGTTTGACATCAGCAGCAGCCTAGCCAGGTGATGAGGCAAGTAAATTGGTCAAAGCAATGGAGGACATGTCCATTCAAACCATAGAGATAAATAAGCTTAAAGAAAAGATAACAAGTCTCGAAAATGACAATAAGCTTGCATGGACTATGCACAAGGAGAAAGTTGAGAAGTCAACCCAGTTGGCTGAAAGAATGAAGAGCTTAGAGAAAGAACTAACATTGAAAGAGCCTCAATGATATTTTGCCATCCATTCAAGTCATCTTTGAACAAAGTGACTTAGTCAAAGAGGCTATAGAAGCAATACAAAGAGTTAAGGTAGAATTGGGAGATATGCCAGAAGAAGCCACTAGAATCATCCATTTCCTTAACTCCAAAAACAAATATGAATTGCAGGGGCTGGACATACCTGACATGACTAACACCATACTAGAAGTAAAAAGGGTGCTCACCAAGATGAATTTGATGATGAACCTAGAAGACAAATGCCAAACCATGCAACTGGCTATAGACAGGTTCATGGTTAAGTTTGATGCTTTGAGGCAGAAAGGTTTTCCAAATCCCTTGGTGATTAATGATAAATTGATGCCACAGGAAGACTACAACAAAAGAATCAGAGAGGTGGCAAGGGATCAGGTAAATAATTCTTCTATGAAAGGGATGCCTCCTGGAAAGGTTCTATATCAGACATTTGAGAACCTGTTCTACCTCTAGCATGAGGTAAAACACCTTTTTGTAAACAAACCCACTTTTGCCAAGTATACAGAAGTAGATGAAATTTACAGGAAAATGGTAAATATTCAATTACCAGATGCAGACAAATGGGAAAAGTTAAATGACCTGTTGTAAAAATGCTCAGTAAAAGAGAAAACAACACAGTGAAAGAAAAATGACTAGTCACCCAGATGAAAGAGTATCAGGTGAAAGTGTATCAGTTGAGGAAGGGAAAAGTAAAAATAACAGTCAGCATGAAGACCAACAGCAAGGAAGAGAATAAACAGCAAAATATGAGAGCATAAAGACAACACAACCAAATAAACAGGGACAACATACAATAGTTGAACATTTGTCTCTATCTTCTTGCATGAAGATATTTCTTCTTACTAGATTAATTCCCAAGATAGTTTGGGATATTTTGTAAACTATTTTTGTATAAATACTTCATAATTCAAAGTATTGGGTGTGGATTAATGCTAGACATTTCTATAGTTGTATTGATCTGAAACCTGAGGGTTATTGTACCAATTTTTCAAGTCAGCATGTTGGACTGAGTAATAAAGAGATTTCATTACAAGATTCATGTGTTGAACTATTAGAGTGAAGTATTTTCTTTTTTCAAATTGTTATTCTCTTACGTATTTCACAAACTTACATGTTATCTAAAGTGAATGAATTAACTGAAATTTATTTCAGAATTTGTTTAAGTACACTCTGTCTTGAACAATTAATCATTTCTATGTTTTCTTCTGATATCTGGATCTGAGAATCCTTAACTTCTCTCCCATCCTGGTTGACCTCTTTCACTTCTTTCATAATCCTATCTAAGGAACCCTTAATTTCTCCTTATATCCGATTGAAAACCATTTCACCGTCCAGCCTTAAGATCTAAAATAACTCAGCTACCTTGCCCTATAGACACTATTTTTAGAACTTGATCCAGTCCCGTTTGCTTGACATTTGACCCCATAAGCCCAATGGTAAAAGATATCCCTCTATCCATCTAAGTTAGTGATCTCACCACCAAATCAAAATCAAAACCCAAGTACAATCATAACTAGCCTAAAATCAAATAACTAAAACAAAGTTAAATCATAAAGAGAGAGCCCTCTCTGAGCATTAGGAAGGCTAGATCCTAATCTCCAAAGTAGGTTTGTGGTTACCTCTATCATTTATTTCATAACAACTCTAGAGAAATTTTGGAGCGATAACAGTATGCACTCTTGCGCAAGCATCGTCGTGGTCATCCAACAATCAATCACAAGCGTTGCACTTGTCGACTCGCACAGTCAGTCAGTCATGATGGTCATGTATGTCTGGATGGTTTGAGTTGTCTCGTCGTCAAGTCATGTAAGTGTGCATTTTCAAGATCGCATATGCACCTTTTCACTCACTCACACACTTAGTCGTTTTACGGAAGTTTTGACAACTGAATCTCCCTTTGATAACCGGGCCTTCACCCCACCATCAACTCGATTGAATGTCACCCAGAATAGCGCATAAGCACCAAGTAGGCCATTTCAAGTTGCGTTGCCCGTAGGCTAATCAATCAACCCTCCTACTAGTCAACCGAAGAGTTTGACCCAGCAGTCACCCTAGGATTGACTCCCCTCAAAAATTGCGTAGATGTTGTAGACCATGCCCACTCTGTTGACTGAGGAAATTGCACAAACAAGTTGGATAGACAGCCAATGCCCATCCTTGTCTCCCTGAGAAAATTACGTAGTATTCCCATCCAACCCACCAAATAATCAATCGGTTGCTCACCCAGAAAATTGCGCAGATTTCATGAGCAAGCCCTCTGTTGCTCAGCAGTCCACTCAACTCAGAAACTATGTAGAGGTGATCAGCAGGCCTGCCTCCCAACATCAGCACAGTTTTTCCCACCAGCAGTTCCCAGTAGCCCGTTGCTAGTTCCCTCCAGGAATTACATAGTTTTCGCTGCCAAACTCCTGGAAACCTGTTGCCAGTTGGAATTGCACAGTTTTTTCTGCCAAGCTCCCGTTGCCTATTCCTTCCAGAAATTGTGCAGATTTTGTCTTCCTAGCCTTCCTACAGCCTGGACTGCTCCTCTCAAAAATTGCACAAATTTTTCCTCCAGCCAAGCTAGATCCCGCGGACAATTAGTGTCGATACAAATTTCCCATCACCATCTCCCAGTGATATCTGCGCAATTTTCACCAGCAGTGTCTGGAGCCTCCATCCCATCTTGAAGCTTTCCTCACACAGTTTCGTAACCTTTTCCTCTCTCCCAGTCGCCTTCATCCGAAATGATCATGCATCATGGTAGACTAGGAGGTTTATGGTTTTGATGTCGTATTGTCATAAGTGACTGCAGATACAGGTACACAAACAAACATGGCGCGACGACGGATGGGATGAAAAAGGGGAGTACATGCAAGAGGACCTATTCGCAAATGAATAAAAAATGATGCATGCAAAGAGATGCTTTCACGGACGGAAACACGGACGATCATGAAAATATGTGTTCATGGGCAGATGAACATGCGAAGATGTGTTCGCAGACGACGCACGAATGAGCATACACCTTTCGTGAATGTGTGAAATTGTCAAGCATGCCAACATACAAGAAAGGAACAATGTGCGAATGCAACATCAAGAGAACCCAACGACCATCGAGGACTTTGTGCACCTTTCCATGAGGAGGTGAATTTGTGACATACCATGAGGACATCCATCACCCAACAATACTATAGCTCGACATGCACACCAACAGCAGCATGAATGTATCAGCACTGTCATGTCGAGTATTGTCATGAGTCACATTGTCCACATCTTTATTTTGGGCCATACTATTAATCAATGTAATGTAATGTGGAAGTCCAAGAGACCCACTTGTCATATGAAGAGTCTTGTAAAGTTGAAAGTTCATGGAAGTCAAACAGTCATGAGGGAAGTCGAACAGCCACAAGGGTCATTTTCACCCTTGGCTATAAATACCCCCTCATTTGTACATGTAAAGGGCTTTTTCACCTTGGCACCTCCCACATAGCCTTGAGATTCTGTAATATTTTCTTTGAGGAGTAAGTAGTGGCTCCAATGCCCCGCCCACAGGGTTAGTGATGTATGGTGTAACGATGTGTCTTGGAACTTTTGCTTAATTCAGAAGCCTGCTAACAAGCCAACACATTTGCACATATGTGTTGTAATTGTTGTAAGACTAATCTTGAACACTTGTAATGCATGTTGCTTTAACCTGTGTTTAACACTTGAACTTATTCAATTGTTGTAATACATATATATTAATGAAAATGTGTTGTATGAGTTGTTAATATTTTCATGCCCATGTTGGTTACTTCCTCAGACATTAGACAAACCTTTCACATAACCTTGCTATAACGACTGTCGCACTCACATAGACTCCTCTGTTGTGTGTTGTACATGTTATCTTTCCTTTTGTGTTGTGACTGTCGCATCTGTGTGGACTGCTCCTTCGGAAGTTGTGCACACCTTGTTGTGTTGTGTGTTCCTAACAGAGTTGGGACTTCCTCCCATCCGACTTGGGACTCACTCTCACCCTCTCCCTCTGCGGTGAAAGAACCATTGGCACGAGTAACACTAGCAATTACCAAGCACGTGAACCTCACTACTCGAAGACAAAGCAGACCACTCTCATGTGCTAAGAAGCAAGAGTTGAGGCAAACATTTAAGATAAATGCAACCAGGCCATCATACCAGATGGGACTCCTATACCAAAGGGTGTGAGGTCTAGTTGGGACTTCATACCGGGGAGATGCTCTGATGTTGGCAGGTCTAGCACCGTCAAAATAAATGATACCCAATGGACAAAGGCTACTGATCTACAACATTCTTGACACCTCACAGGGAGGATTCCATCCCCATTGGAGCCACTATTAGGGTCTTATAATTTATAATATCAATTGATGATTATCTGTTTATTTTTATGTTATGAGATATTGTAAATAATGTGTTGGGTTGTGTTATATTCTTTCCACAACTAGCCCACATAGTTAATCGGGGGGTTAGAAGGGGGGTGAAGCCCCCCCTTCGTTGTGCCGATTTCATAGCGAGGGGAGTCACAACGGGTTTGAGGGGTACAGGTAACCCCACTCTATGGGGTCCGGGGCAACACCCCGGAAAATTTTGGTTTTGGACCCTATGTTAGGTTGGGCGGACCTACCTATGGTTTTGTGCATGTTTTTTGCACATGGTTTTGGACACGATAGTTTTCGGTCCATGGTATTGGATGCTTCGGCATGTATAAATATGTATTATAACATTGAAAGGAACATAATGAAAAATCAAGCTGGTAGTCCCAGTTTTGGGATCCTGGGGAAATCTCTGTGTATATGTGTTTTATGTGTTATGCTCTCGCATTGTTTATTTTTTGTGTTTTAGAATTCATATGCAGGTAATTTCTGTACGGGGTTAAACCCTACATTTGGTATCAGAGTTGTTTTGGCTTCAAGGGGACACCTTTGTTGCTGAGGGGTTTCGCTCGGGCCTGTGGTAGACCCTGTTCAGTGGGAGATCTACGAGATCGATTCTAGTGGTGAAAGAAGATGGCGAGCAGTGGAAAGATAGAGATCGAGAAATTTAATGGTCAGAGTTTTCAGTTGTGGAAACTCAAGATGGAGGATCTCTTGGTAGATAAAGATTAGTGGATCACAGTAGATCCAGGTACTAAACCAATGGGAGCGTCCGATGAAGAATGGAAGAAGTTGGATCAGAAGGCAAAGAGCACAATACAATTGTGTGTCTCAGATTCAGTATTGCTAAATGTATCAAGGGAAGCTACAGTGAAGGATTTGTGTGACAAGTTAGGGAATTTGTACCAATCTAAGTCTCTAGTGAATAAATTGTTCCTGTGGAAAAAGTTGTATAACCTGAGGATGAAAGATGGAGACTCGGTGACAGAGCATCTAAATGCATTTAATATTGTAGTAAGTCAGTTAGTATCTGTTGATATTAAAATTTCAGATGAAGATAAGTGCATCAGTTTGTTGTGCTCTTTACTAGATTCATGGGATAGTCTAGTTATTGCAATAGGTAGCAATGCAACTGCCTTGCAGTTTGATGAAATAGTCTCATCCTTGCTAATGGAGGAGATGAGACGGAAAAATATGGAGAGCCAGAATGGTGATGCCTTGTCTTTATGAGGTCGGTCCCAGAACAGAAACAAAAATAAGTCATCGAGTGGGAGATCTAAATCTAGAGGGAGATCTAAATCTCCAGGAAAACCTGTAAAGGTGATGTGCTGGAAATGCGAAAAGGAAGGGCACTACAAAAGGGACTGTAAATCTAATGCTCCTGATAAAGGAAAGGGATCTGATGATGCTCCTTCTGCAGAGGTGAAAACCACCTCAAATGAAGGTGGGGATGTGTACTTGGCTTCTTCAAGTACACATGTAGATCATGAGGCATGGTTGATTGACTTAGGTGCATCCTTTCACTTCACTCCCCATAGAGAGTGGTTTCCTGAGTATGAGAAATACAATGGTGGTGATGTCTTCTTAGGGGATGATAGGAAGGCTAGAATCATTGGTCACAGAAAAGTAAAGTTGAAGTTGCAAGGTGGAAGGGTTAGAACACTTCCAGGTGTTCTACATATTCCTGCATTGGCCAGAAATCTGATTTCTGTAAGCAAGTTGGATAACACAGGTGTAAAAACAGTGTTCGAGAAGGATACCTGCAAGATGGTTCGGGGAGCACTGGTATTGATGTGGGGAGTTCAGATTGGAACTCTGTACAAGCTCCAAGGTAGAACTGTTGTTGATGGGTGCAACAGTTTTGTGGTTCCTGAAAGTGAAGCAGAAAATCTAGTGGTCTCTGGAGAGAAGACCATGTTGTGGCATCAAAGGCTTGGACATATTGGAGAGAAGGGCCTCTGAATACTTCATGGTAAAGATATGGTAGAAGGTATGAGTAACAGCTCTCTAGCTTTTGATTTCTGTGAAAATTGTGTATATGGGAAGCAGAATCGGGTGAGTTTCCCCTCTGGTGGTAAGTTTGTGATGTGTTTGTAACTGTGAAGGTTCCATCACTGGGTAAGTCTGTGTACTATGTATCATTTATAAATGACTTCTCAAGGAATACATGGATATATTTCCTTAAGAAGAAATCTGAAGTCTTTGACAGGTTTAAAGAATTTAAGGCTCTGGTGGAAAACCAATAGAGTAGAATATAAAGGTGTTGAGGACAGATAACGGTGGAGAATTTTTCAGTAAGGAATTTGAAGAATTATGTAAGAAGTGTAGTATAGCATGGAAAAATACTACTCCATATACACCTCAGCAAAATGGAGTTGCAGAAAGAATGAACAAGACGTTGATGGAAAGGGCAAGAAGCATGCTCAGTGGTGCCGAGTTAGGACAGGAATTTTGGGCAGAGATAGTGGAGACTGCATGTTACCTGGTCAACAGATCACCTTCATCAACGTTGGAGGATAAGACTCCACAAGTGGTATGGACTGGTAAGAAACCCTCTCTTTCACATCTGAGGGTATTTGGATGTGATGCATATGTACATGTTCCAAAGGAGAAAAGAACCAAGTTGGATAGTAAATTTGAAAAGTGCATCTTTATTGGGTATAAAGATGGTTTAAAGGGTTATAAGCTTTGGAACCCAGTAATAGGGAAGGTTGTGTATAGCCAAGATGTGGTGTTCAGAGAGGTGAAAGATGTTAATAAACATGAATTCCAACCAAAGGAACCTGAGAAGATAGAGTTTGAGCTTAAGGAGGAAGAATCAGACTCTACAACAGAGGAGGAATCAGAAGATGAAGAGCCACAAACTCTGGGTGTGAGAAGATCAGTTCGAGAAAGAAGGCAACCAAAAAGGTATAGTCCATCTACTTTCTGTTCAAATTTTGCTTTATTTATTACTGACGATGATCCCAGAACTGTGAAGGAAGCAGTGGATTCAGAGGATGGCAAACTCTGGAAAGAGTCCATGGTTGATGAAATGGCATCTTTGCACAAAAATGAGGCTTGGGATCTGGTGGAGTTGCCGGCTAGAAGGAAACCCATTGGCAGCAAATGGGTGTTTAAGAAGAAGACAAATGCAGAAGGAAAGGTGGAGAAATACAAAGCTCAGTTGGTAGCAAAAGGCTATTCCCAGGTGCCGGGAATTGATTTGGGTGATTTTTTTTCTCCTGTTGCCAAGATAGCTTCTATTATATTTTTGTTATCTGTTGTTGTTGCTTTTTATTATGAGGTAGAGTAGATGGATGTGAAGACAACATTTCTTCATGGGGATCTGGAAGAGGAGATCTACATGAAGCAACCTAAAGGTTTTGCGATGAAGGGTAAGAAAGAACTGGTATGCAAGTTAAAGAAGTCTCTATATGGGTTAAAAAAGTCACCAAGGATGTGGTATCAGAAATTTGAAACATTTATACGGGGACTTGGCTTCACCAAAAGCAAAGCAAATCACTGTATGTATTTTAAATTAATTGGTGACCATGTTATTTATCTGGTCTTGTATGTGGAAGATATGTTGCTGGTTGGAAATGGCAAAGAAATTATCCAGGATTTGAAGACCCAATTGTCCTCTAAATTCGACATGAAAGATCTTGGTGCTGCAAACTATATTTTGGGCATGGAAATTAAAAGAGATCAGGCAAAGAGGAAGCTCTGGTTAAACCAGAGGAAGTATGTCGAGACAATACTGCAGAGGTTTAATATGCAGGATAGTAAACCTGTGAAGGTTCCTATTCCTGTAGGTGTAAAGTTATCTGTTGAACAGTGTCCCAAGGAACAAGAAAAGGAAGAGGACATGTCTTGAGTTCCATATGCAAGTGCAGTCGGTAGCCTGATGTATGAAATGGTCTGTACTAGACCAGACATTGCACATGCAGTGGGAGTATTGAGCAGGTTTATGTCAAAACCAAGGAAGGAGCACTGGACAGCAGTGAAGTGGGTTTTCAGGTATTTGTGTGGCACTATTGATTACGGTTTTTGATACCAAGGAAGACCAGGATTGGACAGTGTTGGATATTCAGGGCTTTGTTGATGCAGATTGGGCTAGAGATCTAGATCAGAGAAGATCTACAAGTGGATATGTGTTTAACCCATTTGGAGGTGCAGTCAGTTGGATGAGTAAGAAACAATCTGTAGTGGCACTATCAACTACAGAGGCAGAATACATGGCAGCACTCATGCAAGCAAGGAAGCAGTTTGGTTACAGAGATTGTGTTCAAGTATGGGGTTAGTACAGGGAGCTATAAGGATAGACTGTGATAGCCAAAGTGCAATTTTCTTGGCAAAGAACCCTACATATCATTCAAAGACAAAGCACATTGATGTTCAGTATCACTTTGTGAGGGATATGATAGAATACAAAAAGGTGTTGCTGGTAAAGGTGGATACTTTGAAGAATACTGCAGATTCGTTGACAAAATCTGTGAGCTCTGAGAAGTTCTCTTGGTGTAGAGAAATAATGGGCATTGTAGGGTTGGATAAATGACTAAGCTCTCTTGTTTCCCCCTATGGAAAGAAAACAACAAGTGGGAGAATGTTGGGTTGTGTTATATTCTTTCCACGACTAGCCCACGTAGTTAACTGGGGGGTTAGAAGGGGGGTGGAACCCCCCCTTCATTGTGACGATTGCATAGTGAGGGGAGTCATAGGGGGTTTGAGGGGTATAGGTAACCCCACTCTATGGGGTCTGGGGTAGTGGTCCCGAAAATTTTGGTTTTGGACCATATGTTAGGTTGGGCGAACCTACCTATGGTTTTGTTAATGTTTTTCGCACATGGTTTTGGACGCGATGGTTTTCAGTCCATGGTTTTGGACGCGATGGTTTTCAGTCCATGGTATTGGATGCTTCGGCATGTATAAATATGTATTGTAACATTGAAAGGAACATAATGAAAAATCAAGCTGGTAGTCCCAGTTTTGGGATCCCGGGGAAAATATCTGTGTATATGTGTTTTATGTGTTATGCTCTCGCATTATTTATTTTTTGTGTTTTAGAATTCGTATGTAGGTAATTTCTGTACGGGGTTAAAACCTACATAATGTTTCATTATGCAAAAAACAAAAGAAAGAAAAATATGAAAAAAAAATGAAAAATAGCCTCAATAAGTGAGCTAGTACAAATGCCACTTTATTTCAAAAAATAGATATATTGAAAAAATAAAAAAATAAATATGATGAAATACCCCTTAGAAAATAAAAATATGCGTTGATAGTCTAAATGTCGCATTATATTAAATAAATGATGTTTAAATAAGTAGATTATTTTAATCGCACAGTGTAAACGTGATTAATTAACTTTTAAGAAAGTTATATTTGATACGACAGTTTTTGTCATTTTGTAATAAGCATTGGGCTATAATGAATGGCCCTGATCTAACTTGCCCAGATCAACGACAGGCGATCACTTCGGACCACTCCCCCCCCCACCCCTCTGACAGTGAAATTGAGGGGGGGGGAGGCATCCGAAAAGTTGATTCTATCGTTACCACTTTTGTGATGTGGTGCTCCCTAGAGGACTTTAGACCCACCCCACCCCATTGCCTAAACTACTTAAACCCCCCCCCCCCTAAAATCAACTTTTCCCTTCCTACCTGCTCCCGCCAAGTGGCACATCTATGTTACACCTATCATTTAACTGTTAAAGCAACCATTTAAAAGTCATAATCATTCCCAGATTAATGGACCCACTCCGTTAAATGGATAATTCTTCAATGATAACTGATTTCACGCTTAAATAAATAATAATCCCATTCAAGTGGCTCTTCCTTCATTGTTCGAAGTTATTGAACAACTGAAACCAGACTGCTACTGCAACCAATCAACAAGTCGACCTATCACTACTACCAATCATCGAGCCACCAGCGTCATCTGATCAAATTCCCGGGTAATTGCAATATTTGTTTATTTTTTTTCCACCATGTATTCTAAGGTTAAATCAAAGTCTACATTAGAAAACCACCTGCTTCCCCCTGTGATTGGTTTAGACCATCAACCATTAGTTGATGAACATTATAAGATTTCTTAAACGAGTTGTGAGTTTGACCTCTACGAACTCCACAATTGGTTAAAACAAAAATTCATTGATCTTAGTGACGAATTGGGTTTGTGGGACTCCTTCCTACCCCAATTCATCTTTCCTCAGACCCATCATTTTCCTGAATTTGTTTCATGGTGCCACTTCCGATACATTCCCAGTCAAAGGGAAATTGTAGCCCAGAACAATGATATTCTTTTCAAAATTACCCCTAATTCCATAAGCCAAATGCTTCAGATTCAGAATTTTGACTCTCTGAAACCCTTTTTAGTAGATTCCCTCATGGAACTCTACAAAAACCTCACTTTCCCTCATAGAGCCAAAATATTTGAGACATTTCTACTTGAGAATGTCCAATTTCCTAAGAAAAATCCTCCTTATCCATCCTCCATGTTCCCTGAAATGAAAAAGCAAATTATCTCAATTGTTTCTTGGTTACTTCGCTATCAATCTGATCAATGGGTTGATGAATCCATAGTAAGGTTTTTATTGGTTTTCTCAATAGGTGAAAATCCCTTATTTATCTTCAATTACAGTGAATTCCTAGCAGATGCCATCCATGAACAATTCCTAAAGTTTTCTACAAAAGGGGTTTTTAAGTATGCTTCAGTTTTAGTGTATTTGTTTTTGTTCCATCAGGCAAACATGTTTCAATTTCCATTACAAAAATTGGATGAACAAGGGAATGCCCAGTTTGTGATTCATTGGACTTCCTTGGTAAGGAAGCATACCAATGAATTCACCTTCAATGATTATGTAGACTAGTTCTTGTATATAGTTGTTTGCCTATTGAATAGTGATGCTGAACCAAGGATAGGACCTGAGATAAAAATATTTCTACACCTCAGTGAGAAAACCAAGACAGGTGATTGGTACCTGTACCAAAATTACACTGAGATCAAAGTGTATGGGTGTGAATTGCCTCCATACAGGTTGCCCAAATTTGTTCCTATGAGAATTTTTTCACTAGAATATATTAGACAAATGATTAATATGGATGAGCTACACTTTGAGGTAGCCAAGAAGAAATCTCAAAATTAAAGATTAAAACACAGGTTGGGACTTTTATTTGCAATATCAAGACAACATCCAAAGAAGTAGATCTTCTCCTTAAGCAGATGCTTTTCAAACTTAGCTTTACCTGGTCATATGACCCTTTGGGAATAATTTCAAAACTCAGAGTATAATAGAAGACTACTCCCTACACTCATACTCCTAGGCCAGAAATAGAAAAATATATGAATCGGGACCAATGGCAGGAAAATACTTTGCAGGAGGCAGAAGAACAGGTACTCTCTACAAAAACATCACATACTCGAGTACCATGGGAGAAACAGGGAAAAAGCCCAAGGGAGGATGTTTCCCCTTTAATTGCAAAAATCTAGGGAAAGGAGTTCTAAATTTACAAGAAGAGACAGAAATTCAATCCAGCAGGAGAATTTTTGGAGGAGGAAAATGTACAGTCCACCATTATTTTGACAGACCCCTATACTTCTGCTAGGAATGAAGACATTTTCATAGGATCTCCATCATCTTCGGCCTCCCAAGAGTCACTGGACACATCTCAGTTAGGAGAATTGGTTCATGACCAAGTTGAACCAAATATATTTTCCAAGTATAAAGAAATTAAGAAGAAAAATGAGATTCTAAAAGCTACCACCTATTCTCAAATTTGGAAACAAACAACCTCTTCACAGCATAGACTACTCTTTGTCGTTGATACAGAGAAAAGAAAGATACAGAAATCCTTTCTTCGGGATGAGGTTCCTTTCCCTAAGACTCCAAAAGACTACAACAAGTCCATCTTTTCCTTCAATATTGATCAAATATATCCCATTGATTAGATGGAATTACACAAAAAAACAGGTGAGATGTTGTATTCAACCTTGACAAACTCAACAATGGCAGTTTCCAGGCTGCAGGCTTTGGTCAACAACATTCAGTCCCAACTAAAACTAGAAAATATATCTTCTTTAGCTAAAGACACTAAGATTAAGTCTTTATAGGATCTAGTGATTAAGGTGGGATATGATCCCAGTAATGTGAAAGTTGCAAAGGAGGTTATTCGAAGAAATAATGCTGACATTGCAGCACTAAGAAAGCAACTCAAGCTTCCATCCATTGAATATCCTTAGAAAAAGGAACTTGGATAGCTAGAGAAAGAGAAAGAAGACATGCTAAATATTATCATTGAACAGAATGGGTAGATTAAAGATATGGAGAAACTGCTAAAGGAGAGAGAAAAATCAACATTGTTGGCAATCATTCCACTCATAGCAGTTCCAATTGTAGGTACATTGACAGCAAGAGCTTCCACTTCAACAACCATCACAATAGAGGGACAGTCTATAGACTCATCGGGATAACTAGTCAAAGCTATGGAGGACCTTTCTATCAGAGGGCAGGAGATTGAAAAGTTGAAATATCAACTAAACAATCTCCAAGAAAAGAAATTAAAGATTGATAATTTGTATATAGAAGAGCTTGAAAAGACTCAAAGGTTAAGCCAAAGAATTGAACTATTGGAAAATGATTCTGACATGGCACAAACCCTTACACAGGCAAAAGAGAACATTTGGGTAGAAATCAATGAAGTTATTAACGAAATATTTCCCTCCATTGAGATTATTTTTTAGCAGGAGGAATTAGTGCAGATATCCAAAGAAGTTATTGAAGAAGTAAAGAAAGTTTGGGACAGAAGCCAGATGAAGCCACTGCATTAATAAGGATTATAAATTCAAATACAAAGGAGGAATTAGAGGAATTTGAGATTGTAGACAGGACAGAGACAATCCTTGAAGTTAGAAGAGTCCTTACAAAAATGAACTTGATGATACAATTAGAGAACAAGTGCAATAAGTTGGAGGCCAACATTCAGAAGTTTCATAGAAAATTCAATGTGTTGCATCAAAAGGGACTTCTAGGGTTGAAAGGAATTGGAGATAAATTTGTTTGGCTATATGATTATCAATAGAAATTTTACTCCATAGCAAGAGATAAGTCAAAGTTTTCCACCATCAAAGGAACCATCACAGGGAAAGATTTCATGGAGGGTTTGAAATTTGATTTTCTTATAAAACATGAGATAAAGCATATGTTCATAATCAAACCTACTTTCCAAAAATACACCAAGGTGGATGAAACCTATAGGAAGCTAATTAAATTCTCCACCCCAGATGAAGACAGATGGGATAAATTGTGCCAACTTCTTGAGTAAAATAGGTTTTCATATTCAACAACAAGGAAAACTCGTTTTTCGGCCAATTCATCACCAACAATCCTCAAAATCAATGCTAGAGGGTTACAACAGTTTTATTTTCCTATATTTTTGTATTGTTTTTGTAAACAATTTTTTAGGATATTTTGTAAAAATCTTGATTTTTTAAATCAAGATATTTTGATAAGGTTTGTATAATACTTCATAATTCGAGGTACAAAGGGTTGGAACTCATGTGAAGAAGGCATATCCTTGATGTAAAGTTGTGCATGTACTGAAGTGATCATTTCATTAATACAGAAAGTTGTTCTAGGATTCATGTGCCAGGCAATTAGTGAAGTTTGCTTTCTTGTAAAATTGTTATTTTTTCCAGTTTTCCATATGTTCTTTTTGTATTTATTGTTTAAAGAATATTAAGGGCTAAATTTGTTTGTTATGAAAGCTAAGTACTGAATTCAGCCCTTAACCTTCAGCCTCTTCACAATCTATGTAGAATAATTTCTTCTCAGTACACTTATGACCTTTAGTGTATTTGCTATCACAACTGTAACAAAGCCCTTTTGCTCTTTTTTCTTCCAATTGTTTTGGTGTCAACCTTGTAGGTTGTGGAAGGCTAGGGGCAACAACACTTCCATCTTTATAGTTGTGAGTGGTAGGCTTCCTGGTTGCCATAATTTTGCTTTCCATTTTTCTTTCTAACATGAATGTCTTCTCCAATGAATTAGGTTCCCAAAGGAGAACCTCATGTTGGATATTATCATTTAAAGTACTTATGAACACATCAATCCTATGCTCCTCTGGAATATATTTTACCCTTATGTTCAATTTTTGGCAGTCCTCAATGTGCTCCATCATTGAACTCTTTTGTTTGAGATTTATCAATTGGCTAAAAAAGGTGTTACTTTTTGTATCCTCATAATGTGCTATCATTTTGTTGGCTCGTTGAGGCCTGACCCAGGTTCAAAATTAATTTAGCCAAACAAATCCACGTACTACTGGCCCTTTCGGCAGCAGTCCACGGTCTCACTTGAAGTAGTATGGGAGGTTGCTAGAACTAGGTTTCCGCACCCTAGAGATGACTGATGAGTTCAAGTGGTCCGCGGTTTGACCTTGCGCGCAAGTCACTTCACGCACTTTCCCTTACCTTGTAGCCTAATATACTACCTTCATGCAGCCCTACTCAGGGGCTGAACACTACGCTTCTATGTTATTACCCAAGACCTTACTAGTATTCCAATGTTAGCTGATTATTTTAGCCTACTTACATGCTTTAAGCTATACTTGACAACATAAACCATTCATACAGATGCGCACAACAAATAAATAGTATATTTGCAAATTATGTCAAACATGCGTTAACCCAAGAACAGATACACAGAATTATGATAAAACTTCTCTTTATTAATTCCTTCCTCAGTTACAGACTCGAACCTGCCTTGAGCACTCAGCTGTAGGGGTCCACGCACTCAGTTGCGGACTACTAGGCCTCTGTGCACTAAGCTGCAGAGCCTTCTCCTACTCTACGACCTAAAGACACACTTCACTTAGTTACTTAGACTCTTCCTTCTCTACTCTCTTCTATCTACTTAGAGCCTCGCTCTATTTATACAATCCCATGGTTCGCAGACCATGGATAGGTCTATCCATCTGACATTACATTACAAAATTAGGGCGGACAACCCTATGGCTCTATCATACTTTCGCGCCTCGCGCCCGCAATTCGCAGAGATTTACAACAAGATTTGGTTAAAACTTGGGCTTTGAGCCCCAAAACATGCCTTGGGGGGATTCCATGCCCAATACATTTCTTCCGTAAAAATTGCCCAAGTGAAAATTTGTTTACGAGAGAAAAGCCATCAATACCATACAAACTGATTTGGTTCCAAATATAAGGTTGCAATATGTACCTTTTGTGTGTTTTGCACATTATGGAGATCGAAAAATTACTCTATTTGGAGTATCCATGTTCCGGAATCCTTTCCATCAAACTTCCTCATATCGATTTTTGGAACATGGTGGGTCTTCAATCCAACATTAGAGTCTATGAAATCATGATTAACATTTCTTTTCTTCTCATCATGAGTTTCCTTTACTACCCTTTCACCATTAGTAACCATTTCTTGTAGCAACTTATTCAAATTTATCTTCAATTCTTCCATCTTAGTGTCCATGCCATTCATCTTAGTGTCCATGCCATTCATTTTAGCTTCCATGCCATCCATGTTAGCTTCCACGCCATCCATCTTAACTTGCACGCCATTCATATTAGCTTCCACGCCATTCATCTCGGCTTCAGTTACCTTTTGTGAGAGTGAAATTTGTTGTACTTGGTGTTAGCGCTTGAAATTTCACCTCAGGCTGAGAAAGGCAAACTCCAAGGCAACATCAAACCACTTAGCCTCGTAGCTAGCCCTATGGGGCAGGAGAGGGCTCTCTCCGGTATATCTCGGCAAAGATCTTCAAAGGGCGGAGATAACCAATATAGAACACTAATTTTAGGCTAGTAAACTGATAAAAGGTTTGATTTGAGATTTTTAGGATTTTGGTGGAAAATCGGGGAAAGGCAATTTTGGGTGCGGGGATTGGACACAGTTTTCGCAGGGGGCTCTTTGGGGCAAGATAGGAGACTGTATTGATGCCTTTGAAAGAGTTGGATGGATGAGAATGACTGGTGAGGAGCTAAGGAGAGCAAGCAATCACCTTGAATTCCCCTTAAACAGATGAAAACATTGATATTAAGCAAACTTAAAAGCAGAGCATGGCAATCATGAATTCTACTTTAACACTTCATTTGC
Source organism: Pinus tabuliformis (assembly GCA_031772625.1). NCBI lineage: Eukaryota > Viridiplantae > Streptophyta > Pinopsida > Pinales > Pinaceae > Pinus > Pinus tabuliformis. The sequence goes on along the minus strand of CM062820.1, from coordinate 1,610,714,723 downwards.
CTAATTTGCAGAAGGAAAAGTAAGAATATGATTCACATAACAAACTTAAAAGTACAAAGAGAAACACACCATCAATACATGTAACCACAGGAATCCCAAAAAGGACTGCAAAACCCTGGTCTTTCTTCCTTTGCCAAAATTGCAGAGATACAATGAGTAATACAATAGAAGCTTTCTCCCTCAAGAGTCCAACCATGAAAATGACCAAGAAAGTACATAATATAGGAAATCTAACATCTTTCCTTGCCTCTAGGAGTCGAGCTCACTATCCTAGGAGTTGTTTCAACCAATTCCAAACGGAGCGCTAGAATCTAGGCAGTCAAAACAACTTGCCTCTATAAGCTAGGAAACCAATTCATTCATTAAATTTTTGCCTATTTCATGAATGAATCTTCTAGAAGAGATAAATAAGTGTCAAATTATCATAAAATTACATCATTTACATCAAGGAGGATCAAAACCCACTCCAAAAAGTCAAACCTAGTCAAAACTGCGTTTTGCTGAGTTGTAGGTGCATTTTTGTGAAAATAGCCTGATGCGTAGCGCCCTGAATCTCAACGCGTAGCGTGCCTTTGGGCCTGCTTTTGAGGCACTTTCCGGAGTCCAAATGAGGTACAAGTGGGCTTGTTGGAAAGGTCTGGATGTCTACTTTCCAACCCAAGTGGAATTTCGGAATTTGGTGACCATTTTCCCCTCCAAAATTGCAATCTCCCAAGACTGCTTCCTGTGTGTCAAAAAAGTGGCAGAAAGTCATTTTTTGCATGTTTTTTGACCTTCTGGAGGCTCAAAACTTGGTGAAATTTCTTGGCAATTGCTGAGAAAATGTGTTTTTGCATGAAAAATCCAAAAATGCTGAGTTTTCATGAAAAGGAGTTTCCCATCTTCAGGGTAGCGCGCGGCGCGCTACGCGTTGGGGAAGAAAACCTGTTTTTTGCCCAAAAAATTCACAAATGACCAAAAATGCTCAAAATTTTTTGAAATTTGTGCGGAAGGGAAGTCATTTAGCACCATGCTCCTTCAAGGAAGCCTCAGCCAAGATGTGGAGGGGATTGGGACTTTTTCTTCGTTTTAGTGCCTTGGCCAACCGTCCTTTGAGCACCTTCATTTTTTCCTTACATACGTGCATTCGAGCCCAATAATGGTTTTTCATGTTCCGGAGCATGTCCTTATCTTTGTTAGCCTTGGCCAGATACCTCTCCAAATGATCATTGACCCGGAGAAGCATAGCCTCTCGCTCAATGGGTACCAAATCACCGGGTCTCTTACGAGCCAAGTTGCGGTCTTCATGAATCCTCCGCAACTCAGCGAGAGTGTGCTCATCCTCTAATTGCTTGTTGTGATGCTCTAAATATGTGATTTTCCATTGTGCCCTCTCTAATTTTTCTTGCAACAAGCGATTTTTAGCCTCCCATTGCTGAATGATCTCCTTAAGCTCCGAGCTAGGAGAACGGGTGTCAAGATCAATGATGTCAATATCTAGATCACCTGACAATCCCTCCTCAATCATGGGCTGCTTGCCCCTCTCTGATACCTGTGTTGCTGTCAGAAACGAGGACCCTTCCACCTGGTGTGGAGATAACACTCGCGGTGCTGATGAAGAAGGCGAGACCCCTTCCACCTGATGTGGAGAAAATACTCGCCGAGCTAATGCAAATAAGGCCCTGTGGCCTCTCTGATATGTGACCAATGGAGGGGAGCTGACATGTCTGGGCTCAGGGATGTCATACTGCTGTGAAGGTCCTCCCTCCTCATGAACAACCTCAGGGGGTGGTGGTGCTATGAAGAAATCTTGAGAGATGAAATCCTCCCATGGAATACCCTGCTGGGCCAACTGATGCATGACCACAATCTTGATCAAAGCATAATGGTAGATGCTCCTGTGTTGCTGTACTGGGCTCTTTCTCTGCACCAAGGGCACCATCCTCTCAATATTCGGCACATGAAGAAAGGAATGTTCATCATCCGTACCCGTGTGAAATGCATCAACAAGCGGATATGATACGAATACAAACGTGAAAATCTACCCTCACAGGTGAAATAGCGAATGATGAGCCTCATCAAGGGTGCATACTCATCCCTCAAGAATCTGAAAGGAAACACACCAGTTAGGTGCCTCACATATACAGGTTTAATGTAGGGCTCATACTGGAATCTGTCCAACAGCTGGCGCTTGTTCCACTCTTCTCCAACATTGGGTATCCCTGTTGCTTGAGCAACAATCTCAGGTGACAATGTAAAATCCACCCCTGCAAGATTCACATGCCCGTTGTGCAAATGCAAAACAAACAAGCGGACCAATTCCCTATGGTGCTGAATTTGGGAAATTCTCTCGCAATATCCATAGCATGATTGATGACGGAAACATGTGACTGCAAGTGGACAAGCTTGCAAATAGGCCAAAGAGGTGGGCTCCTCTCTCACATGCTGACCACCCCTGTGAGGCCTCCTTGGCACCTCAACCTCCGGTGTTGACTCAAGGTCATCACTTTGCTCATAGTCTGTTTCGGTTTTTGACATGGTTTCAAGAGCAAAATGGCTGAAATGTACTGTTGCTTCTGCACAAATGACCTGTTGTTTTGACTGTTTGAGTGCTGTAAAACTTAAGAGATTTGAGGTCGTTTTGAAGCTTGTTGGCAATTTGCTGTAGGTGAAACCCAACGCGTAGCGCGTGGGCCCTGACGCATAGCGCGCGCCCAACGCGTAGCGCCCGACCAATTCTTCCACTACAGAGTGTGCCCTGACGCGTAGCGCTCGCCCAACGCGTAGCGCGCGGGCTCTGATGCGTAGCGCGCAGGCTCTGTTTCTCAATTCGCCCAGTTTCACACTAAATCGCCTTTCACACTTGATCTTGGAGTCTTGGAGGCAAATGAATGACAAAATGAAGAGAGAGGGGCTTTTATAAGCTTGATTTAAATTTATTTCCCCTCAAACTCACTTTATAATGTTTATAAAATGACACTTTTTGAAACTAATTGCTGTTGACTTGTGGTTTCCTTTTTGACATGAAATTGGTTGAAATGATGCTTTTTCTTGCAAATTTTTGCAGGGATAGCTTCTGAAGAGTCTTGGCAAAGGAGACCAAGGCTGCATGCCAACTTCTGGAGAGTTTGAATTTTTTACACATTTTTACAAAAAATGAGAAAATGACCTTGCCTTCAAAAACAGGGTTTTTGAACTCAAGGTAAAAATTAGTTGTACAATATGAAATCATTTGAAGTGATGCTTTGCTGGACATCCCTCTAGCCTGCTGGGCATTTATTGACCTCAAAAGACATGACCTCAAAAGACAAAATTGGACTAAACCCTAGACCTAGGACCCTGATTTCAAGACAAGACCAATGACCCTGTAAGGAATTTATTGACTGAAACAAACTTGATCCAGCAATGCCAAGAGGGGAATAAATGACACAAGCCCCTCCATCAGGGTTATGGCATGCCTAATGGAATGCAATAAGATGACACTGATGAGACACCTACTTATGAAAATGCAAAGAGCTTTGATCGCTGATGGAGGGCTACTAGACCGACTCTAACATTGGCTCCAATGGGGATGGTAGCTCCTTGGAGGTGCCAAGAACCTTAGAACTTTGGGAGAGCAGACAGTGCCTCCATCCATTGGGCAATGGAGTCCATTATTTCAACAAATCGACACAACTGTAGACTCAACTTATTAACTGGAAACTGACTGAATTGATTGAAAGACTGACTCGGCAAACTTCAAACTAAACTGTAAATGAAACTCAGAATGAAATTCTGCCCATTGGTTGCTTATTTATTTACAAAATCTACCCTACTTTGCTGCAAAAATAGATCAGGTAATACTAAAATGCCAGATCAACCATTCAAGTAAACCTGAAAATGATGTCGCTTGATAATGCTTCCACCAGGACAGAGATGTTATTGTTGGCAGCTCTTCATGCACGTAATGAGCCTGGTCACGTAAAAGACAGCCTGATCTATCAATCAAACTGAAAAATGTATCCATGTATGTTGCCATTGGATCGCGGAAGCCGGACTCTGTTGGCTGCCCCAACTCTGCAATACACACTTCCAGCTGCACACTGTCAATGTAAACATCTGTAGGCAATTCTATGAGTTCTTGTTGCGAAGGAGGAAGGATTTCCAAAAACTTTTTAGGGTCTTGGAAATCATATGACTGGATTTGCTCATCTAAACATTGAATCTCCTTTTCGATTCTTTCAACAATTAACTCACAAAATCTAGTTTTGAACCAAGGGAACTTTGAAGATTTCAACCATTGAAGCAAGGCACTGAAAACATCTTCATCAAATTCAGTATCTGCTAACTCCTTTCTTATTTCTTCTACAGCTTCACACAGGGTAAGGTTTGCCACATACCCTACCATTGCATGAATGAATCAACGAGCACTGGAATGTCTGGATCGAATTGGAGTCGCTAGGTGAATGGTTCAGCCTGCATATGTGTCTGACTGCTGTCCACCATCAGCATCAGATCTGCAATTTGATTTCATGTACTGGGACAAGACAATCAACAAGTCGAATGTTCTCCCCAGTATGGTCGCCAATATGTTAGCGCTTGAAATTTCACCTCAGGCTGAGAAAGGCAAACTCCAAGGCAACATCAAACCACTTAGCCTCGTAGCTAGCCCTACAGGGCAGGAGAGGGCTCTCTCCGGTATATCTCGGCAAAGATCTTCAAAGGGCGGAGATAACCAATATAGAACACTGATTTTAGGCTAGTAAACTGATAAAAGGTTTGATTTGAGATTTTTAGGATTTTGGTGGAAAATCGGGGAAAGGCAATTTTGGGTGCGGGGATTGGACACAGTTTTCGCAGGGGCCTCTTTGGGGCAAGATAGGAGACTGTATTGATGCCTTTGAAAGAGTTGGATGGATGAGAATGACTGGTGAGGAGCTAAGGAGAGCAAGCAATCACCTTGAATTCCCCTTAAACAGATGAAAACATTGATATTAAGCCAACTTAAAAGCAGAGCATGGCAATCATGAATTCTACTTTAACACTTCATTTGCCTAATTTGCAGAAGGAAAAGTAAGAAGATGATTCACATAAAAAACTTACAAGTACAAAGAGAAACACACCATCAATACATGTAACCACAGGAATCCCAAAAAGGACTGCAAAACCCTGGTCTTTCTTCCTTTGCCAAAATTGCAGAGATACAATGAGTAATACAATAGAAGCTTTCTCCCTCAAGAGTCCAACCATGAAAATGACCAAGAAAGTACATAATATAGGCAATCTAACATCTTTCCTTGCCTCTAGGAGTCGAGATCACTATCCTAGGAGTTGTTTCAACCAATTCCAAACTGAGCACTAGAATCTAGGCAGTCAAAACAACTTGCCTCTATAAGCTAGGAAACCAATTCATTTATTAAATTTTTGCCTATTTCATGAATGAATCTTCTAGAAGAGATAAATAAGTGTCAAAGTATCATAAAAATACATCATTTACATCAAGGAGGATCAAAACCCACTCCAAAAAGTCAAACCTAGTCAAAACTGCGTTTTGCTGAGCTGTAGGTGCATTTCTGTGAAAATAGCCTGATGCGTAGCGCCCTGAATCTCAATGCGTAGCGCACCTTTGGGCCTGCTTTTGAGGCACTTACCGGAGCCCAAATGAGGCAAAAGTCAGCTTGTTGGAAAGGTCTGGATGTCTACTTTCCAACCCAAGTGGAATTTCTGAATTTGGTGACCATTTGCCCCTCAAAAATTGCAATCTCCCAAGACTGCTTCCTGTGTGTCAAAAAAGTGGCAGAAAGTCATTTTTTTCATGTTTTTTGACCTTCTGGAGGCTCAAAACTTGGTGAAATTTCTTAGCAATTGCTGAGAAAATGTGTTTTTGCATGACAAATCCAAAAATGCTGAGTTTTCATGAAAAGGAGTTGCCCATCTTCAGGGTAGCGCGCGGCGCGCTACACGTTGGGGAAGAAAACATGTTTTTTGCCCAAAAAATTCACAAATGACCAAAAATGCTCAAAAAAAAATTTAAATTTGTGCGGAAGGTAAGTCATTTAGCACCATGCTCCTTCAAGGAAGCCTCAGCCAAGATGTGGAGGGGATCGGGCCTTTTTCTTTGTTTTAGTGCCTTGGCCAACCGTCCTTTGAGCACCTTCATTTTTGCCTTACATACGTGCATTCGAGCCCAATAATGGTTTTTCATGTTCCGGAGCATGTCCTTATCTTTGTTAGCCTTGGCCAGCAACCTCTCCAAATGAGCATTGACCCAGAGAAACATAGCCTCTCGCTCAATGGTTACCAAATCACCGGGTCTCTTACGAGCCAAGTTGCGGTCTTCATGGATCCTCCGCAACTCATCGAGAGTGTGCTCATCCTCTAATTGCTTGTTGCGCTGCTCTAAATATGTGATTGTCCATTGTGCCCTCTCTAATTTTTCTTGCAACAAGCGATTTTCAGCCTCCCGTTGTTGAATGATCTCCTTAAGCTCCGAGCTAGGAGAACCGGTGTCAAGATCAATGATGTCAATATCTGGATCACCTGACAATCCCTCCTCAATCATGGGTTGCTTGCCCCTCTCTGATACCTGTGCTGTTGTCGGAAACGAGGCCCCTTCCACCTGGTGTGGAGATAACACTCGCGGTGCTGATGAAGAAGGCGATACCCCTTCCACCTGATGTGGAGAAAATACTCGCCGAGCTGATGCAAATAAGGCCCTGTGGCCTCTCTGATATGTGACCAATGGAGGGGAGCTGACATGTCTGGGCTCAGGGATGTCATACTGCTATGAAGGTCCTCCCTCCTCATGAACAACCTCAGGGGGTGGTGGCGCTGTGAAGAAATCTCGAGAGATGAAATCCTCCCATGGAATACCCTGCTGGGCCAACTGATGCATGACCACAATCTTGATCAAAGCATAATGGTAGATGCTCCTGTGTTGTTGTGCTGGGCTCTTTCTCTGCACCAAGGGCACCATCCTCTCAATATTCCGGCACATGAAGAAAGGAATGTTCATCATCCGTACCCGTGTGAAATGCATCAACAAGCGGATATGATACGAATACAAACGTGAAAATCTGCCCTCACAGGTGAAATAGCGAATGATGAGCCTCATCAAGGGCGCATACTCATCCCTCAAGAATCTGAAAGGAAACACACCAGTTAGGTGCCTCACATATACAGGTTTAATGTAGGGCTCATACTGGAATCTGTCCAACAGCTGGCGCTTGTTCCACTCTTCTCCAACATTGGGTATCCCTGTTGCTTGAGCAACAATCTCAGGTGACAATGTAAAATCCACCCCTGCAAGATTCACATGCCCTTTGTGAAAATGCAAAACAAACAAGCGGACCAATTCCCTGTGGTGCTGAATTTGGGAAATTCTCTCGCAATATCCATAGCATGATTGATGACGGAAACATGTGACTGCAAGTGGAAAAGCCTGCAAATAGGCCAAAGAGGTGGGCTCCTCTCTCACATGCTGACCACCCTTACCACCCCTGTGAGGCCTCCTTGGCACCTCAACCTCCGGTGTTGACTCAAGGTCATCACTTTGCTCATAGTCTGTTTCGGTTTCTGACATGGTTTCAAGAGCAAAATGGCTGAATTGTACTGCTGCTTCTGCACAAATGACCTGCTGTTTTGACTGTTTGAATGCTGTAAAACTTAAGAGATTTGAGGTCGTTTTGAAGCTTGTTGGCAATTTGTTGTAGGTGAAACCCAACGCGTAGCGCGCGGGCCCTGACGCGTAGCGCGCACCCAATGCGTAGCACCCGACCAATTCTTCAACTGCAGAGTGTGCCCTGACGCGTAGCGCGCGCCCAACGCGTAGCGTGCTGGCTCTGATGCTTAGCGCGCATGCTCTGTTTCTCAATTCGCCCAGTTTCACACTAAATCACCTTTCACACTTGCTCTTGGAGTCTTGGAGGCAAATGAATGACAAAATGAAGAGAGAGGGGCTTTTATAAGCTTGATTTAAATTTATTTCCCCTCAAACTCACTTTATAATGTTTATAAAATGACACTTTTTGAAACTAATTGCTGCTGACTTGTGGTTTCCTTTTTGACATGAAATTGGTTGAAATGATGCTTTTTCTTGCAAATTTTTACAAGGATAGCTTCTAAAGAGTCTTGGCAAAGGAGACCAAGGCTGCATGCCAACTTCTGGAGAGTTTGAATTTTTTACACATTTTTACAAAAAATGAGAAAATGACCTTGCCTTCAAAAACAGGGTTTTTGAACTCAAGGTAAAAATTAGCTGTACAATATGAAATCATTTGAAGTGATGCTTTGTTGGACATCCCTTTGGCTTGCTGGGCATTTATTGACCTCAAAAGACATGACCTCAAAAGACAAAATTGGACTAAACCCTAGACCTAGGACTTTGATTTCAAGACATGACCAATGACCCTGTAAGGAATTTATTGACTGAAACAAACTTGATCCAGCAATGCCAAGAGGGGAATAAATGACACAAGCCCCTCCATCAGGGTTATGGCATGCCTAATGGAATGCAATAAGATGACACTGATGAGACACCTACTTATGCAAATGCAAAGAGCTTTGATCGCTGATGGAGGGCTACTAGACTGACTCTAACACTTGGTCTTGTAATTTTGATATATCATGTTGCATTTCTTCCTCCTCTTCATGAGTCATGCTAGAGTTTTCACGTTGCTTACTAGGTGTTTCCATTTTCTTTCTTCGGGGCATCAATTAATGCTAATAATTCTTCACTATTCCCTTTGAATTCCTTCAAACTAATTTTTCAAACCCAATCTTATGAAAAATAAAAAATAAAAACTATGCACCTTTTTTCCACTTTGTAAGAGCTCGATATTGAATTTGTTATATCTCTGTAACTGCAGATATTGAATATCTAAAATCATGTTCTGCAGTATCCCTTTGAGTCCTCTTTCTAACACCGCAAGTCTGATCAAGATTGGATTCTACAAGGAAGAGTTATGCCAAATCTCTCATGGTGACGTGATTATAGATTAGTTCAGTAGATCGAACTTGTATGAAGTGCCATGTGTCAGTATTTCGACCTTAGTACTTGAAACTGATATACATAAAACTAAAGGTCATCCTATTTCTAAAACTTCTTATGAAATTTGAATCTGATGCTCAAAACAAAATTTATGGTGATTTTCCCTAGGTCACCTGTTGGGAATGTAATTCGGGAGTCTGCAAAAACCCTAACTTCTTCAAATCATATCTCTGAAAATATAGCGATACAAGCTCTGAAATTTGGACCCGAAGTACAGAACAATTTCGAATCAAATGGTTTTTTTAGCTTTTGAAACGTCGCAGAAAAAAATTTATAGTGAAAATGCCACGATGACCTGTTTGGAGCAGCAAAACCCTAGAATCCAAAGCTCTGATACCAAATGTTATGAAACCAACTCACAAAAAGATAGAAAACATAGATCAACGCCTTAGAATTCAGCCTCTTTGAGGGGGCAACCTCCTTTACATTACACAAATGAGAAATTCTTGGATGATACAAATGACTAAACCTCCCTTCTCTATATAGGAGTCTAAGGGGCCACAATATAATCAAGCCGACATAACAGTAATAACATAAGGGCACAACAATAACAATAGTGGGTTTCTATGGGGCACACTACTAACAATATGGGGACAATAGGGGCACAATAATAACAATAAGGGCACAATGACAATAGTAATGGGGGAATCACTAGTATTATAGGGACCTAACATTATTTGAATACACTTTGATCTAGCTTATAAAAAATATCTATGCTTTCACACTGATATTAAATATAGAATTCATCCTAGTATGCTCTCTGTTTAATTGAATATAAATATTTTCATCCCATTCATTCCATAAATGCTCTAAAGATCCAAAATCCTACCTACCTTGCCTTGTTACATCTATTCTGCAATTCTTGTATTTGATCACCCAAGACTCATTGACTCCATGCCCAATGGAATATCCTTGCAATTTCAACCAAATATTTGAAAAACCAAACTCATAACTCATAACTAGCTTAATATTTTAAATCAACAAATCTAAATCATATAGAGAGATCCCCCTCTGAAGCTGGAAGGGCTAGATATCAACTTCCAAAGTGGTTTTGTGGTTACCTCTGGGTTTCTCTTACACCCTTGGGAAATTACGGAGTGATAACATCGATAAAGGTCCACACACATGTGAGTGAACTCTTTCATGGAATGCTTTCATTTTACTATCCCTCTCATTGAAGGTGGCTTTCATTTACTTCCCAAAATTACACCCTTTGCATGTATCTCTCTACTCCAGTGCACCCTTGGGAAGTCTTTTACAAATATATTGCATGATCTTCAAGGCTCCATGGTGCAAATTTCCCAATATTTTATGCCATAATTCACCAATGTCTTGGCTCTGTGCCTTCTTTGCTTTTGTGCTCAATGCTACACAATATTCTACATCCAATTTGTAGAGGTTCTTCACTCGAAGCCCGATCTTCTTCACCTGTCCTATTGTGATGTGTCTAAGGAAAGTCTTTCCTTTGATAAATATCACATCATAGCCTCAATATTCTAACATAGCAACTGAAATGAGATTCTTCTTCAGAACCGGAACATACATCACATATTTTAATTTGAGAGGGGAGCCAGACTCCCTCTAAAAAATAATTGTACCAATACCGATAGCACTATACCTTATATCATCTCCCATTTAGATGTGCATATATAGGTCCTTCTCCTCCAAATCACTGAAGAATTCTTGGTTTCTCGTCATATGGAATGAGTCTCCATTATCTAGATACCGCACACTACCCATCACGGCGCTCACCATATGAGTGAGGAGGGTGAAATCAAATTCGAATTGTGAAGCAAGAGCTTCACCTATCGCCCGTCTTGAGGGCTTCTTACTCGGTTTCTTGTGTTGGCACTTCGTGGCATAATGTCCTAGTTCATGATAGTGAAATTATTTGATCTTTGACAAGTATTTCTTCTTGTTGCCCTGACTATTATCCCCTCTAGATTGGGATTTCTTCCCTTTCCCTTTCTTTTCCTTTCCATGCAAGGCACAGTTCTTCTCATCATCATGCTTGGATGAGGTTCCATCTCTGGTGTTCTGCCTTATCTCTTCTTGCACCAAGTTAGACCATAATCGCTCCCAATTTGGTAGCTTATCCCTCCCATTTACCGAATCCCATTAGTTTTTCCAGCTCTTGGGAAGGCCTAGAAGTGCTAAGCTTACCAGATAGTCTTCAACAATTGTAATAACAACATTCCAAAGTTCATCCCAACATTGGGTGAACCTGCTCAGGTACTGTGGTATTGTGTCGCACTTTTCCACCTTGATCTTCCGAAGCTTGTCCTTCAGTGCCAGATTATTATGGTCACTATTGTTCTGAAGCAATTCTATCAAGGTTTGCCAAATTGCATATGGGGAATCCTTCCTGTGAAGATTTGAGACAATATGATCTTGAACTCCTTTTATTATGATCCTCCTCACCTTTTCCACACATTTCTTCCACTCAGCTAGATATTGAGCATCAGTTGTTGGAGTCTTAGGAATATCATTGTCTACGAATTCCTTTAGCCCATTATCTTCCAACACTACCTCCATCTTGTCCTTCCAAGAAATATAATTTGAGCGACCCTTAGGGGCATACTTGAGTCTCAATCCATAAAATGACATCCTATTAGCTATGAAGAATGATACTACAAATTCAATTCACCTGCAAATACAAACTTGAATTATTCTCTTCTATTTTGATTCTCGCTCTGCTACCATGTAGAAATTCCTTGTAGATTCAAACTACTTATGTAAATTGCTAAAATCAAAGACTTGAATCTACTTTACTCATCAGCAAAAGCAATTTAAATGATCGAGAAATCACAACATAAACATGAGACAAGATTCAATCACATATTCTCAGATATTTATCTAAGGGGAAAGAAACTTCTCAAAGTCCCTTCCTATTTGTATTTCATTAGTTAGAAAACAGAGAAGAAATACAATGCTTTCTCAAGCTTGAGCAACCTCTGCACTAGTATAATCTATCTCACTGCTTCCTAGACAACCTCTGGTCAATACTTAACCAAATCCAACTTGCCCAAGTCCCTATTTCCTTGTGTTTTTCCTCAAGGAATTATCCCCTTATTAATTAGGGAAATTCCCAATTAGAATTGTGCAATCCCTATAGGCCCTTCTCTAACTACATGCACCACTTGTACAATTTTCAATTGTCTACAACTCATAGTACACTGCCCTTGAACTCCAATCTCAACTGGGTAACTCGAATTTTTGCATGCATGAGTTAATTAAGGCTAATTAATTAGTTAACTGGTTTAACACTGAAGTTGCACCCCACTTCTAGACGTACTACTCGTTCCTCCAACAGTTGGAACTAGTTTAACTAACCTTGACTCAATTTAGCTGAATTATATTGTTACAAGTGAAATTAACTCAACCTAGGCTCCTAAATTTTAGGAATCACTGTACACAACTCAAGTTAAGCCCCCAACTCAAATTAACTAAGCTAACTAAGTGATAAAAACTTATTTAACTCATTCAAGTTGTCTTGTGATGTGGAATTTTGATTTCCTCCTAATTTAATTCAAGGGAAATTTAAATTAGGAATTTCTTGTTGCATTTTCAATACTACCAAGTGCAACACAAAAGATGTACTTTGCGATGAAAGTGGCAACACTTGTGCGATAGTGCTTGAAACTTTGAAAATGAGTGTGAAACATGTCTACATGATAGGAACAAATCATTATCGCAAATATTTCCCCTTGAAACAAACCATAACTCCAGTTTACATGATAAGTGACACTTCCCATTCCCAAAAAAGACACATGTGATATGGAAAGAAAAGAGTGAACGACACTTGCAATATATGAATGATGGTGAAAGAGACATGTGCCAGTGTGAAGCTAACATTAAAACAACACTAATTAGAGTGAAATCAAGCAAAAGAAACAGCCGAAGACATGAAAATGACACTCACGAAAGCAAGGGTGCGCAAAAGTGACAGTTTAAAAAATCACCAAAATAAAAGTATCAAAACAGTCGAAAGTGAGAGATTTTTAATGAACATGCGCACTAATTGTCGACATGGGTTGAGCATAGCATAGAAATTGTCTTGACGGACTACATTAGGCTTGTTCAAGCTTGTGTGAAAGAATGCCCTCATGAATTCATTACGGACTGAGCATGTGTAATCATATGGCTTTGACACTTGAAATCCAAGAAGGGAGCTCATAATATTAACAAAGCATTGTCGGCTAAGAAGTGACTATTGAATGACTGGTCGCAAGACCCATAGTAGGCTCCAAAATTCGAGTGTAGGAAATATTTTGGAGGGTGTTTGTCGCAGCGATAACACTTCCTCATAAGGTCTTGGGGGACAAGACTCTTGGAGTGAAGCCATAGAATGGCCACTTTCACATTTTTTGGTTGTCTAGTATATGTTCATGTAGTAGTGGAAAAGAGGGCAAACTTATAGAGACCTTAATAGAGAAGGGAATTTTGTGGGGTATAAAGAGACTTTAAAGGCATAAAAAATTTTCATTCAAAGGTAGAGGAAGACCATAATGAGATAATATGTCAATTTTAAGGAGGGATAGGTATTTAGGAACTCACATGAGCCCCTTTCAATAGATACAAATGATAAGGAGCAGGAGGCTCTTTTGATTGAGAAGAATTCATCGCCACCTACAACCAAGACTTAGTCTTCAGGTTAGGAGGTAGAGTTGGAGGCTCCTTCTAGTTTTTTAAATAGGAGTCCTTGATAACTAGAGCAGACATTGAGGGATGGTCATAAGCATGTGAATGCCCCTAGGATCACATTCAGGGAGAGAATACCTCCAAGGTAGTTTCCAAGTTATATGGATCTCGTGAGTAGCATTATTGATTCCAAGCCGACCAATTTTGAGGAAGCTAAAGACCATTAGGTTTGGAGGGCGTCCATGATGAAGTAATATATTTTCATTATGAAGAATGATGTGTGAGACATAGTTTTGAGACCAGAGGGAAAATCAAAAGTGAGATCTATGTGTATATTTAATATTAAACATGTTGCGGATAACAGCATAGATAAGTACAGAGTGTGGTTTGTGGCAAGAAAGTTCTCCCAGAAGGAGGGAGTGGACTATGAGGAGAATTTTTCTCTAGACACCAGGTATACTTACATTTTGGTTGTCATATTTATAGCCTTAGTAATGGAGTGGTATATACATCAGATGGATGTGAGGATAACAATACTCAATAGATTTATTGAGGAAGAGATGTACATCAGGCAACCTCAGGGCATTGAAATTCATCGAAGGGATTCTCATGTATAAAATATTTGGAAAGCATTGTATGGACTCAAGTAGGCACCAAGGGCATAGTACTCAAGGATTTATGGGTACTTACTAAGCATGGGATTCAACAAGAATGAGGTAGATCCAAAATTCTATGTTATAATTGTTGGAGATGACCCACTCATCTTGGTAATGTATGTTGATTACCTATTTCTTATGTGCGTGGAAAATATAATTGTTATGTGTAAATAAGATTTGGATTTAGAGTTCGAAATGGAGGACATCGACTTGATTCATTACTTCTTGGGGTTGGAAATGTGGCAGCATGTAGGTGAGATATTTCTTGGAAAGGGAAAGTATGTAATTGATATGTTGAGGCTATATCGGATGGTGGATTTTAGGCCTAGGACTACATTGATGATCATCAAACTAAACATGTTGAGTACTTAAAATTTGGATTTGGTATGGTGTAGGAAGCTAATTCATCCCTTTATGTATTCGATCAACATGAAGTTGGATATATACTTAATTTTAAACACCTTGAGCTAGTTCATGGTGGAACTGAGGCGGGTGCATTGGATTGCAGTGAAGCATGTGCAAAGGTACTTGAATGTTACTATGGAGTATTCACTAAGATATGTCAAGAGTGGTGGAGTGAAACTATAGGGTTATATTGACTCAAATTGGGTAGGGAGTGTGGTGGATAGGAAAAGCACCTCATGGTAATGATTCAACTTGGGATTAGTAGTGATTTCATGGTTCAATAAGAAGGAGGATTTTGTAACACTTAGTTCAGTCATTAGAGAAATTTTTAGCTCTAAAATGGGCCTCAAAACAAAAATGTACAACCAAAATAAAATTTATAAGAACCAATAGGATTTAAGATGATCATGTTAACCATGGGGAATGATTCACCATTTTTGGAGGAAAAAGGTAAAAATTCATCTTTCCTCTCTTGGCCTTGAGTATCATACTCATTGAGAAAATCACTCTCTCAAAATTGTTGTATTTTTCCCCTCCTTAGGCTTGTTTCTATAATTTCTCATTGAGATAAATCCTAACCCACTTAAGATCTATGGTTGAGATTAAAACAAATTCACTAATGTACTAAAATTACATTTCCTTAGTTTTTCTAGCTCAATAGCTAAAATTAATTAATTAATTGAATTAATGTGTTTTTGCTAAGTTAGACTTAGGCTAAATCATAAAGAAAACTTACTTGATAATTTGAGAAATTTTCCTATGGAGGATTTGGATGATTCCTGCATGATTTACACCTAGACGATGCAAAAATACATGTCCATTTCTACAAACATTGACACTTCCTCTTAATGGGGAAGGTATTCTTCACAACTGTTGCTTATCTCTATATAAGACAAACTTCCCCTTGGTCAACATATTTGCAACCTGCTCATGTGTTGAGATATATTAAAGCTTCACTACTCCTCTCTAGACCATGTCCCTAATTAATTGATATTTGATCTCATTATGCTTGGAAATTTCATGGAAAAATGGATTCTCCGAGAGTTTTATGCAACTCTGATTAGTGACAGTGTACCATTGTAGGTTCCAAATCCCTACCAAATAAACCTGTGAGAAAGTTGCAAAGCCAAAATAACTTCACAACTTGTGAAACACACTGCCATATACTTTGTCTCTCATTAAAGAAATTTTGAGTTCTAAAATGGGCCTCCTAAGGAATATTATAAAATAATACTGGAAATAATAAAATAAGATTACATTACATCATCAAATTTTAGAGAGAAAAAAGAAAGAAAAAAAAACTACTTTTTCAACTTGCATTTTCAACTTATATCCCTACGGTTTTATTCAAATTTCGAGCGGGATCACTCATTAGATGAAAAAATAAATTCCTAATCCAAGAAATACCCATGTTTGATACTTTCAGTGAACCATGCTACACGAAAAATGAGAAATACATGAAAAATGTGATTGCAATAACATTATATTCGAGTATTTCTCATTTTTCGTATAGAAGGGTCCATCGAAAGTATGCAACATGGGTACTCCTTGGATGAGGAATTAAATTATGCATCCAACGAGAGCTCACACTCAAAATTTGAGTAAAATCATAGGGATATAAGTTGAAAAGAGCAATTTTTTTAATTTTTTAAAGATATTTATATATCAAGGAAGTCACCCCAGCTTAGGTAGTGCAATTGATTATGCAAGGTTATGCCACTCATGGAAAGAGGAGGTTAATTTGTTTTGAAACATCTGCAGCCTCACACATGCCATAGATCTAGTTGTACAGCATGCATGAGTTGAACTTCAACTCACACAAGGGGTTGTATAGGTTCGCAGAGTAGGGTGTTTGGTTAGTGGTTTGATCTAATATTTTTCTAAGGGTTGTATAAGCCATGTTGCATACCAAAAATTTTGCAACCCCATAGGAGAAAAAAATTTTACCTTCTTCGGACTTCCATCCATCCGTTAGCCCTACATTGCTTGTATATGATAATATTCCATATTCCTCCACCATTTTCATTGATTAGATACTTTTCACCATCCAACATTCCTATTGAGGGAAGGTGGGTCATCATTCGATAGGTACTTTAACCATCTTGCAATCATGCGATTTTACTAATTTTTTGGGCATTCTAACATGGATTACGGGATGATCTGGATGATTGACTGATCTTGATTGTAAACATGTTCTCTCACTTTACTAGATAGGTTAGTCTTTGGCCCTAGACTAGTGGGACCTCCAATAAGACCTTAGGTTCATAGGAGGGGCACTACTTGGGAAACTTGTATTGAAGTGGTTTGTCCATGATAATCCCATAATTACCACTTTTCATCATTCCCTACATTCCATTTCCATTCTTCAGGCTTGTTGTCATTGGTTCATTTGGATTGGCACCCTCATATCCTCCTCCTTGAGACTAGGATGGAAACATTTCCTTGGAGATTGATGCAGCTAAAAGAATAATAAAAGAATAAAAAGGCGACAAAAAATACAAATAAAATGAAAAATATAATCAGGACATAAATTATTATGTCCGAAAAATCCTAACATGAGCTCTACCTCCCGCATTAGCCATTACCAGGTTCTTAAGAACTTGATTCTCCATCATACAATAAATGACTTGCATGTCCCAACCCTTAAGAGAAAGAATTTGACTCATCATTGAGGGGTAAATAAATTCTATATCATTAAAATCAAGCTTGGACACTTGACCTATGCACCATATCAAATCATTATCAAAAATAAGTAAATTGCACACTAGAGGGGTGGAAAAAGCAAGATGAGGAAAGTGGTAACTCATGCCTCCAAAATTGCTTCCTTCGTACATATATACATTCAAGATGATGGACTTCCTTCAACTAGTCTCATGGACATGGCACCTTGTCGTGAACTATTTCCCCCCTATTGCCACCACTATCAAAAATACCTATAGATTGAAGGGTGTTAGAAATAATTAGAGGGGGGATGAGGGGGGTGAATCAATATTTCGTTACTTTTGACAATTTTTCACTTAGTTAATCTTGAAACTGAATTCACGTCACATAATAAATCATCCACAATGTATGAACATAGAGATTAAAGTGAAAATAAAAATTTGAAGAATAAATACTTGAAAAAAAAAATTATTTATTACAATCTCTTGTGAGGACATCAATCCTCTGTAAGCACCAACTTACAAAAATTGCAATCTCCAACCTAAACTTATCTTTTAATACACTAGAACTTAGACTTCAAACTAGCCTTGAACTTCACGTTCAAGACACCAGGACTTGGCCTTCAAGCCCAGCGTGAACTATATCTTCAAATATTAGAACTCAACCTTGAACCTCAACATTTATAGGGACATCTTTCAGTCCTCAAATTAGAACTACAAATTAGCCTTCAAACAAGTATGAAACCTGACTTCTATAGGGACATAGTTCTTCCCTCGAGACTGTTTTGAAGCTCAGCCTTCTCCTCACCATAATTCAATCTACTTGACCTCCAAAGGCACTTGTACTCCACCCTCCAAAATAGGCCTCAAACAAACTAGAAACCCTTCCCAAGAAGATTTTCAAAAACCCTTCAAAGGATGTACCAAAACCTTTCCATAGAATGTTGCTTCAACTCAAATTCAATTCACTTCTTCTTGGCTCATGAGGTATGAACTTTCGACCTGCTCCTTCACTCTCATAAGCATAGAACCAAATGCTTGTGTTAGGTGGTTATAAATTCTCCTTCTCATGCTTATTTATAGTGTATTTGGATGTTGTATTAGGAGTGTCTTGTCAACTAGCTAGGCTGACTCAAGCAACTAGTAGAATGTATAGTAAATATTAAAAAATTCATTTCTCCTAAACCATGAGGAGTTATAATGGATGCCATATACAATTGAAAAGGCCTCAGAAGAGGCTTTCTAAACATTATCCTATTCTCCCATTTGAGCTATATAATTAGAATAAAAATGCATTCAAATATAGTGTATCCAAATGGGTCATGTATGTACTTTGGTTGGGTCATCTTGAAAAAATATTTCATTATCCTCATTCCTATGGAATTAGAGGGAGTTCCATATATCATTGGAAAATTCTTAGAGTATTCTATTGACTATGGGATTTTCTCTTTCATTTGGACATTGTTTGACATTGATAACAAGCATTTTCAACAATCTCCCCCTTTTTTATTGATGGAAATACTTTGATATTTTCTTCTTCCAACGACTGCTCCCACTATCTGCATTCGCTTCATAATTCTTGTTAGTTTCTCCCCCTCTCTGCATTCTATTCCCCTTTGAATCAATATCAAAGGGTGCGCCCCCCCCCCCCCCCTCCCCCGAGTTTGTGCTTCCTTTGCTAAGATAAAGGAGTGATCACTCGGAACGTCTTTTTGAGATATTCAAAACTTTCTCTAGGCAGAGGTTTGGTAAATATGTCAGCAATATGTTCTTTGGTGTCAATATATTCCATCATGACAATCTGTTAGGAGACTTGTTCTCCAAGGAAATGATACTTTATTGGAATATGCTTTGTTTTTAAGTGCATGACATGATTTATTGAGATATTGAATACACTAGCGTTGTCATAGAAAATAACAATGGGATGATCATATTCCACTTTAACGTCCTATAAAGTTTTTTCATCCAGATAAATTGGGTATAATAATTTTTTTTTGTTATGTATTTGGATTTAGTTGTAGAAAGAGGAATTGATGATTGTTTTATACTTAACCAAGATACAAGGCAATCTCACAAGAAAAATGCACTCCCACTAGTGTTGTTTTTTTCATCAATGTTACCTAGCCAATTAGCATATATGTATGTTGTTAATGTGAAATATGTATTCTTGGGTTACCAAATCCAAAAATCAAGTGTTCCCTTTAAGTATTGAAATATCGTTTTTACCACTTGCATATGTGATTCCTTTGGTGATAATTGAAATCTTGCAACCATTCCAACTTCCTACATACTATATGGTCTCTAAGTTGTCAAATATAATGGACTCACAATCATAGATCTGTAAAGTGTTGAATTTACTTCAAGACATTCATCATCCTTACTTAACTTGCATTCAGTAATCATAGGGGTACTAAAGAGTGCACATTCTTCCATTTCAAAATGGTTTAGAATCTCCTTGAGTTAGTTGGTTTGGGAAATGAATATTCCTTCATTGGTCTAAGAAACATGTAGTCCAAGGAAGAAGGATAATTCTCTAATCATTGACATTTCAAATTCCTTTGACATTTCCTAGTAAAATTCATGACTCATTTCATTTTTATTGCTACCAAATATGAGATCATCCACAAATACAAGTGTAATCAATAAGTTATCCTTTTCCATATTGATATAATCCCCTCTTTGGAAATATTATTGTTGAAGATATTGGTCTAACCTGGAATACAAAGCTCTTGGAGCTTATTTTAAGCCATAATGAGCTTTCTTCACTTTGCACACATAGTCTTTATTTTCAGACAAGTCAAAACCTTCTATTTGTTCAATGTATACTTCCTCCTTTAACTATCCATTTAGAAAGGTTGATTTAAAATCCATTTTATAAATTTTGAAGCCTTCTGAACATGCAAATGCCAAGAACATTCTTCTTTCTAATTTGGCAATTGGAGAAAAACATTCTTCGAAGTCAATTCCTTCAATTTTTTCATAGCCCTTACAAACAAGTCTTGCCTTGTTTATGATAATTTGTACTTCTTTCATATTGTCTTTGAGTACCTACATAGTCGCAATTATGTTTGTATCTTCCAGTCATAGCACAACTCACCAAGTTCACTTTTTTTCAACTTTTTTCAATTCTTCTTCCATAGAATTTACCCAATGTTGGTCCTTACTGGCTTGTGCAAAGTCCTTTAGCTTTATTTTGGATAGCAAAGCAATATTGTCTTTTCTTGGTGAATTGGTCATTCTTCTCTGGGTTTGTATTCTTGCATCAACATCTCCAATAATTTGGTTCTTTGGGTGATGTTTTTGCACAAATTTAAAAGTTGCCTTGGATGGAAATTGTTCTTCCTTTGTAGTAATCTCTTCTTGGTCCACATAGATGGTATCTACTAAATTCACATATGTATGTTTTGTTTCTTTCTCTAGCCAAGCTTCCTCTATTCTTAAATCAATACATTCTGCAACTTTGTGTAGTCTTTTATTTTAGCATTTGTAAGCTTTGCTTCTTGTTGAGTATCCAAGGAAGATTCCCTCATCCACTGTAGAATCAAAATTTCCCATTTGATTCCAAAATATTTGAAATACTTAATTGAAGTCAATTTTCCATTTCATATCTCATATGGTATCTTATCATTGTTAACTCAGAGTTGTTCGTTTTTCATGATGTAAATTATTGTAGTAACCGCATCTTTCCAAAACTTATCAGGTAATTTGGCTTCTAACAACATTGTTATCGTTGTTTCTTGTACTTATATGTTCTTTCTTTCTGTGACTCTATTTTTTTGTGTAGTT
This sequence comes from Pinus tabuliformis, assembly GCA_031772625.1. Lineage (NCBI taxonomy): Eukaryota > Viridiplantae > Streptophyta > Pinopsida > Pinales > Pinaceae > Pinus > Pinus tabuliformis. Next base: position 1,610,693,568 of record CM062820.1, on the reverse strand, counting down.
CTTTCAACTGAAAGTTGTATCTTGATTCCATACTTCTCATAGAATTCATTAAAAACATGTGAGGTTAATTCACCTCCTTTATCTAATCTTAGGCATTTTATTGTTATATCACTTTCATTTTCAACTTATGATTTGAATGATTTATAAGTATCTAGCGCTTCTTATTTTTCTTTAAGAAATAAAACCGAAACCATTTTAGTACAATCATCAATAAATAGAACAAAGTTCCTTTCACCTTACATGATTGATGTTTTTTTTGGTCTGCATAGATTTGTGTGAACAAGCTCTAGTGGCCTTGATGTGGAGCACTCCTTTGACTTGAATATCACTCTTGTATGTTTCCCATGTTGGAAAGATTCGCAGATGGTGTTAGTTGGTTTTGAAATTTTTGGCATATCTCTCACTACTTATGTTTAATTTATTTCTACCAAATTTTCAAAGCTCTATGTCATAACCAACCCTCATATGTGTATCCAATGTAGCATGTTTCTTCTTGAATTTCATCAAGAATATATACATTGCTTGGAGTCCTTATCACTCTTCTAAATAATTTTTCTTAATCAATCTTCCTTATTTCACAATATTTACCATGAAAAGTGAGATCATAACCTAGATTGCACATATGGCTGACACTTAAAATATTATGTTTGAATTCTTCAATGTACAAAACATTTTTTCCTTTAGTCATATTATTGTCAAGGCTTATGATACCTCTTCTAGTGATTCTTGCAGATCCCTTGTCTCCAAAAGACACATTTCCTCCTTTTTCTTAGTTTAGAGTAATAAATTTCTTTTTATCTCTAGTCATGTGTCTAGAGCACCTGCTGACAACAAACCACTAGCTTAGATTGTTTCGAGCATACATAACTAGTCCACTTTTTTCTATTGGTGGTTATTTTTGTTTTCGCTTCCAAAACCCTTCTCTTGATCTTATAGGAAAATCTCATGCCATGTGTCTAAATTCATTGCATCTATAACATTATACTATACTTGTATAATGGTGCAAATGAATCATGATTTGTACTGCCATCAATATCTCTAATTTTTATGTCTACAAACTTATTTTTATAGGTTTGATGTGAACCTCTTTCATAACCATTTTTCACATAATTTTTATGATATCTTTCTTGATGACTAAATAGAGACCCATAAAAATAGTTGGCACCTAGTTGAGTATGCTTGCCTTGATGAAATAGTTCTTCTAAAGTTGATCTTCTTTGGATATAATCCAAATCTTTGTTGGTCCTTATCTCCTATCATATTTCTTCCTACATTGTGAATGGACCCCTTGAGAGAATCAATATACTTTTTTGGTGTAGTAGTGTTTCTAAACTCCTCCTATATGTTATCCTTTCTCTTGCTGAGATTGGAGCTTTCAATTTTTTCTTCAACTTCCTTACCTCGTGACATGGTTTTTTCATATTCTTTGTATGAGGTCTCACCCATATAACCAAGACGGTTCTTTTCATACGATGATATTTGACTACTGAGAATAGTATCCAGGGTTTGAGATATTTTCATGTTTTTGTTGATCTTATCTAGCTATTTCCTTAATGAGACAATTTATGCTTAAAGATTTTTACAATTTTCTTCCTTTTCTTTTAGCTAATTGTTCAACACTTCTTCCACTCTTTTTTCTTCCTCTCTTTTAGTCTTAATGAAGATTATTTCTTTGGAAAGTCTCTTTTTCTTCTTCCTCGGGCTATCAATTTCTTCTAATGCACTAATAAGTCATGCTTCAAGATCCACTATGCCTTCAATGCTTTCTCCTTCTACCTTTTATTTTTTCTCCTCTAATTTGTCTCTGTTGGATTCCTAATGTGTGGCTAAAATAGGATCTCCCTTTTATCATCATCGGAATCGTATTCTTCTTCTTTATAAAAATCATTATCCTCTTTGGAATAAAGAATTTTCTTTTTCAAATATTGTCCTTTGAAGACACATGTTTTAGGTTCCTCTTCATTGCCACTATCTTATGTGTAAGGATACATAGAACAAAATGGAGTATCTTACCATAGTTAAAATAGATGAGAGGTAGCTTACCTTTGAATTTATATTTTCTCTTTAGTTTTTTTACTAGCTAAGCCATTTCTATATCAGATTCATCATTGGAACAATCACCAAACTTACATATTATTGACTTCTAACATGCTTTAAATGCTTCTTCCTTATGTGATAAGTTTTCTATCCTCATTTCGTATGTAGCGATAATTTCGTGAAGCTTGTTCATTTTCAGATTCTCAAAATCTCTTAATTCTTCTATGGAAGAGACCTTGGCATCAAAATGCAGAGGAAGAGACCACAAAAAATTTTGAATTGTTGTTTCTTTAACTTCTTCACCAAATCCTTTGAAGGAATTAACCACTCCATCTATGTGAAGAAAATAAGCAACAACATCTTATTCATCATTCATTTTTAGGCTTTCAAATTGTCTCCAAAAAGAATGAAACTTTGTCTTCTTTACATTGTCATCTCCTTCATAGTTGCTTACAAGATTGTCCCACATCTCTTTAGTTGATTCACATTGCATAACTTTAACAAATTTTGAATCTAACAAGCCACTTAAGCTAGAGTTCATAACTTTTACATTGGAGACATACCCTTCTCCCATCTTTATTAGTTGGAGGAGAGGATAGGACCTTATATCCATTTGTAACAAACTACAAAACTTCAACACTAAGAGACATCGAGTGTGTTCTCATTCTTATCTTCCAAAAGACAAAATTTGTTCCATCAAATAAAGGAATTATGATTAATGCTTCTCGACTGGCCGTGGCCCTTTGTAAAATCTTCTTCCAGTTCTTAGACTTCTCTTGAAGAAGCCGAAGCTAATACTGATTGTTGGAAACACTAAGAGAGGGAGTGAAACAATATTTAGTTAGATTTGACAATTTCTCACTTAATTAATCTTGAAAATTAATTCAAATCACATAATCAATCATCCACAATGTATGAAAACAAAGAACAAACTGCAATTATAAAAATTTAAAGAAAAAATACTTGAAAACATTATTTAATTTATTACAATTTCTTATGAGGACACCAATCCTCAATAAGCACCAACTTACAATAATTGCAGACTCCTACTTGAACTTATCCTTTAATACACTAGAACTTCATTATAGAAATTTTGAGGTCTAAAATGGGCCTCCTAAAGAATATTATAAAATAATAGTGGAAATAATAAAATAAGATTAGATTACATCATCAAATTTTAGAGGGAAAAAAGAAAAAACTACTTTTTCAACTCATATTTTCAACTTCTCTACCTATGGTTTTACTCAATTTTTGAGCGGAAGCACTTGTTGGATGCAGAATTTAATTCCTCATGCAAGGAGTACTCATTTTTCATACTTTCGATGGACCTTGCTACACAAAAAATGAGAAATACATGAAAAACGTGATTGCAATCACTTTTTTCATGTATTTCTCATTTTCCATGTAGCAGAGTCCATCAAAAGTATGCAACATAGGTACTCCTTAGATGAGGAATTCAATTTTGCATCCAAGGAGTGCTCCTACTAGAAATTTGAGTAAAACTATAGGGATATAAGTTGAAAATACGAGTTGAAAAAATAGTTTTTTTTTAATAGTTTTACTTTTCTACGCCAAAAATGGTGAATCATCTCCCATGGTTGACATCATCATCTTGAATCCTATTGGCTCTTATAAAGTTGATTTTGATTGCACATTTTTGTTTTGAGGCCCATTTTAAACCTTAAAATTTCTCTAATGAGAGTTCAAATCAAGCATGAACTTCAACATCAAGACACTAGGACGTGGCCTTCAAAATAGGCCCAAACTAGATATTTAAATAAGAAAAACAATCCCTAAAACTCGGCCTTCAAACAACAATGCTCAACCCTGAAACTCAGCCTTCATAGGGATAGAACTCATCCCTCAAATAAGAATTGCAACTTTTCCTTAAGACATACTTGAAACTCAACCTCGATAGATATATAATTTGGCCCTCAAGATAGGTTGGAGCTTGGCCTTCTCCTCACTATAACTCTACCTACACAACCTCCAAAGACACTTATACTCCACCCTCAAAAGTATACCTCAAACAAACTAGAAACCCTTCCTAAGGTTAATTCCAAAAACCCTTCAAAATATGTGCCAAAACCCTTCCACATAAATTTGTTTCAACTCGGCTTCACTTCACTTCTTCATTGATCCAGGTGGCTCCAGAGACGCTCAGAAAAGCTCAAAAATCAAATTTCTCAGATTTCACCCAAACTAGTATGAGATCATAGTGCTCTTCGTCCTCATTCCAATGACATGGACGACACTCAAATCTAAGTTTGTATGCTCAAGATATTTGCGATCAAATTTTTTGTCAAACTAGGCCCATTGGTAGAGACTAACGAGGCAACAATTTGTAATTTTACAATGCACGAAATTTGGCCGCTAGAATGGGTGAAATTGTCACCTCATTAATTTTTTCGGTGATCCCTAAAAATCGGTAGATTTTTTTTTGCCAAATTGTTTTATATAACAAAAAAAAATAAGGGTGGTGGCGAGGCACCACCCCTGCCACCCCATGACATGATATTATATTTAAAATATATTGGGGTCAAGGCCCATGACTTTGATCCGGAGCCCGCCCATTACATAATGCCACACCATATTATAAGGGGTTGGCAGGCATCAAACTCGCCTGGCCATGTGCTAGCCCGCTCCACAGGTAGCCCCATCGGCCATTATACCATACCACACCACATCTTTCGAATGGGCACCAACCAACACACCGCCCAAAACAATAAATCCGCCAAAACACTTCAAACAATGCATAACAAACACGCCATAAAACGGCTGCCTAGGTTGAGTTTTGAACCCGGACCTTGCGCGCCCAATGGGTCTTTCATTGAAATATATGCCCATCAATTTATGTAAACCAAAGTTATGTCATTCACCTACAGAGTGGAGGAGAGGAGGCCGAACGGAGGACAGAGATGGTAACTTGACACAAATGTCAAGGCGGATCCATGCCTAGGACGTTTTTCGAGACAAAATATTTGCAGGAATATTCCCTGATGCAGTGAGGAATCTAAAAGATTCCCTGGAGGTCGATTTTTCACAGTGACATAAACATGCCAACTTTATACTCAAAAGAACCAAAATTTCACAGGGAATGTGATGTTGTGGTATGTTTCCTCATCTGAGAAGTAGAATTCAAGCAATCAGCACTGAGGAATCTTGGTAGAATCTTGAGGAATATAAAGGATTCCCTTGGAGGCTGATTTTTGACAAAGGCAGAATGATGTTGGCTTTACAGTATCTTTTCACAGAATTTCGCAAGGAATGCAGTGGTGTGCTCAGAATTTTCATCCAAACAGCAGATTTTTCGACCATCTCCAGGAAGGAATATTTGGAGGAATCTTTGAGATTCCCAGGGGTCCAAAATTTGACGGTGTCATAAAGGGGCCAAGTTTATAGCCGTTTGACATAATTTCATGCCATGAATTCAACAGTGGTGTTCTTTTATTCAGTTGAGCTTTGCATTTTTAGGCCATCCCTGGAAGTGGAGGTAAATTATGCAGTGATGTCATGACTTTCTTTTGATTTGCTGAGATGATGATTTTGATGTCTAGATTCTTGTTAACATTATGATGAAGGATCCTTGTATTCCACGTCATGTGAGTATTTATTAGCTTTTCATGCTGAAGAAGAGCCCATATGAGTGAGAGTTCCTATAGGTGAACGTCTCGTGGAGAGACATGCCACTCTGGTTGAGGGAATTTATCATTGTAATGACAAAGAATCTACCATGTACATCATCTTCATTTTGTAGCATTTAATGAAGCGACCTTCCCACTCTTGATGTTGGGTAGGGAGACATAACCCACATTGGGTGAACTCCGTTATCAATGTGTGTGTGTCCTTTGATTTGATGGTCATCATTATGTTTTCTCTTCTTTACAATATGCACATGTGGCTTTTCATACTCTTTCATATGTAATTCTACTAACATCACAGAAGTAAAATATCTTGGTTAATTCCAATAGCCGAAGAGATCTATATCAAGTTTGGTATCAGAGCGGTCTTCTTGCTTATGTGAATTGCGAGTGTGAATGATTGAGTGTGCAACAAGAAGGGAAATGGAGAACAAAAAACATCTCTATGAGGACCTCCTCGGGATGGTACACATGGTGGACATAATGTATGCAGATTATGAGGAGAAGATGGCAAGAGAGGAACGGGAGAAAGAAAGAGCATAGGATGATGCTCCATCTACCCCATCGAGTGAACAATCTTCTTATTCATCATCTTTTCATCATTCGAATGAGGAGATCATTCAGAGCCTTTAAGCAGAGAATGTTGAATTGAGGAGACTTCTACAAGAAGAAAAAGAGGATAAGCAGATATTGCAGCTTCAGTTACGAACCACGAAAGAGGCCTTGGAAAAGTTGAAGTGCAACAAAGGCTCAGGGAAGCTGTCATCACTTGCTTCATAATCGACAATTGAGCTAAATAATGTTGATAATTCTTTATTTTCATTTTCACATGATGTTATTTCTTATTTCTGTTGGAAACATGGAGGTACCCATTTCAGTAACTGGCATGAGACTCCTTACCAAGATGGGGTATAAAGGAGGAGGACTTGGTGTTAATGGCCAAGGAATGACTTAGACATTGTAGGTTGTAAAAAGACCTCGATTTACAGGTTTGGGATACACCCAAGGAGAGTGCTCATAGGTATAAAAATATTCCAAGGAATTGTCGAAGCCATTCAGGAAGGAGAATGATTGGAACACATCAAAGTCCTCCCATGATAGTGCACATTGCAAAGGAAGAGCTAAGGAAATCTCTCATTGCCAAGGTTGCACCAGAGACAATCAAGAGAGGTATAAAAATTCTTAGTATTCTAAAGTTCATTTTGATTACAAGAATATTGTTAATGATGAGCAGAAATCATGTCGTAGAAAACCATGTAGTTTTTTTGGTTTACATAACCATGTGGTTGTTGAATGATGGAAGAGAGTAAGATAAAGGATGAGGTGTGAAAGGCCTTCTCCACATCAGGGAAAGAAGAAGGTTAAACAGATCTGGAGGAAGAAGAATTTATGCAATCATTGTAATAGAGGTGGACATCAAAGAGCCACATGTTGAAGGCTCCATCCAGAGCAACGTCTCAAGTAAAAAGCACCCGTGTAGGAACCAGCTAGTGAAGATATTCAACAAGCGAATCAGCTCCAGGATGATGACCCATTCACTTTGACGAGTGAGATATAGTTTTACTAGATATAGTGGCTTCTCTTGGCCGCATTTTGTAAATCATGTGTTTCAATATAAATTTAAAGGTGATGATGTTTTCTCCATCATGTGTTAAAGCAACGAAGATTTTTTTGGCCTTATGTTGATAGATGGGATATTGGTTTCTATTATGATGTACACTTGACCAAAGAGTGTGTGTTATGAACTCTAGGAAAGTATGGGGATTTCTTGGGTCAGGATAGGTCTTGAATTTGAGCATGTAGTTTTTAAATATGGTACTACATGTTTGCAGAGGATGTAGGTGTCAGTTCATCACTTATGGCTCCGAAGAACAAGGGTGAAGGAGAAGGAAGTGTGACCTGTCAAGGCACTTGTTGTGCATACAATGTAACACAATATTTTCATATTATGTTCATGCTTTTGGAGGACCAAAACCTCTTCAGTGAGGAGGAATGATCCAAGTGGCTCTAGAGACGCTCATAAGTCAAATAGGGCTTAGAAAAACTCAAAAATAAAAGCTCTCATATTTCACTAAAATCAGGACCATGTCGTAGTTCTCATTGTCCTGATTCCAACAACGTGAATATCACTCAAATCCGAGTTCATATGCTCAAGATACTCGTCATCAAATTTTTGGTCAAACTAGACCTAGTGGCAGCCACTAACGAGGCAACAATTTGGAATTTTCCAGTGCATGTAATCTGGCTGTCAGAATGGGTGAATTTATTGCCTCGTTAATTTTTTCAGTGACCTCAAAAAACTATTCAAATTTTTTTGGCCAAATTGTTTTATATAACAAAAATATATATATATAAAAGGGGGGTGGCAGGCCACCACCCCTGCCACCCCACAACATGATATTATATGTAAAATATATTGGGGTCAAGGCATGAGGCTTTGACATGAGACCCCGCCCATTACATAATAGCACACCATATTACAAGGGGATGGTGGGGATCGAACCAACCCGGCCATGTGCCCGGTCCGCTCAACGGGCAGCCCTATCCCCCGTTATACCATACCACACCACATCATTCGAATGGGCGCCAACCAACACACCAGCCAAAATAATAAATCCACCAAAACACTTCAAATGATGCATAACAAACGCACCAACAAACTACTACCCCTATCGGTCTTTGAACCCAGACCTCACGTATCCAATTTGGCCACTCCACCAACGGCCCAATGGGCCTTTCATTGAAATATTCGCCCATCGATTTATTTAAACTGAAGTTATGTCACTTGCCCACAAAGCGAAGGAGCAGAGGCCGAACGAAGGACAAAGACGGAACCTTGACATGGATGTCAAGGCTGAACCATGCCTGGCACATTTTTTTTGGACAAAAGCTTTGCAGGAATATTCTTTGATGCAATGAGGAATCTAAAAGATTCCTAGAGAGAAATTTTTCATAGTGACAGAAACATGCCAACTTTATACTCAAAAGAACCAAAATTTCGCAAGGAATTTGATGGTGTGGTCCGTTTCTTTATCTGAGCAGTAGAATTTCAGGTAGTTAGCACTGAGGAATCTTGACAGAATCTTGAGGAATCTAAAATATTCCCTTGGAGGCTGATTTTTTACAGAGGCATAATGATGTCAACTTTATAGTCATTTTTCACAAAATTTTGTAAGGAGAGCAGTGGTGTGCTCGGAATTTTCATCCAAGTAATGGATTTTTGTTCATCTCCAGGAAGGAATCTTTGGGGGAATCTTTGGGATTCCCGAGAGTCCAAAATTTGACAATGTCAGAAAGGGGCCAAGTTTATAATCGTTTGACACAATTTCGTGCCACACATTCAATGGTGATATCCTTTTCTTCAGCTGATCTTTTCATTTTCATGCCATCCCTAAAAGTGGAGGTAAATGATGCAGTGATGTCATGTCTATCTTTTGATTCGTTGAGATGATGATTTTGTTGTCAAGATCCTTGTTACCATTATGATGAAGGATACTTGTATGCCACATCATGTGAGAATTTATTAGCTTGTCATGTTGAAGGAGGACCCATATGAGTGAGAGTTCGTATAGGTGAACGTCTCATGGAGAGACATGCCACTCTGGTTGAGGGAATTAATCTTGTAATGAAAACTAATCTATCATGTACATCATCATCATTTTTCATAATTTATTGAAGCAGCCTCCCCACTCTTGACACCTGGCACGAAGACGTGACCCACTGGTTGAACTCCGTTATTAATGTGTGTGTCCTTTGATTTGATGTTCTTCATTATGTTTTCTCTTATTTACAATATGCACATGTGGCTTTTCATAATCTTTCATATGAAATTATGCGAACTTCAAATAAGTAAAAGATATTGGTTAATTATGGTAGCTGAAGAGATATGGATCATTCATGGTTCATGAGGTATGAAGTTTGGAATTTCTCCTTTACTCTCCTAAGCACAAAACTGAATTCTTGAGTCAAGTAAATAGAAATTATCCTTCTCACACTTATTTATAGTGCATTTGGTCACTTGGTTACAGTCGACTTTTCCACTGGCTATGCCAACTGGTGCAACAGGCTAAATGTATATTGATTATTTAAAATCTCATTCTTCTCAACTGTGAGGAGTTAGAAGGCATGCCATATGTTAGAAAGGTCTTGGAATAAACTTTACAGCCATATATCATACGCTCTTATTCGAGCTAGGTAACTGAAGTAAAAACTCCTTCAAAGATAGGGTATCCAAATGGAGCTCACTTGTACTTTGGTTGGGTCTTCTTAACCAAATATTTCATATATCCTAATTCTTGTGGAATTAGAGGGAGTGTCATATATCACTGAAAATGGATCGGCATATGCTATCTGACTATGCAATATCCTCTTTCATTTGGATAGTATTTGACATCAATAACAACTATTTTCAACAAATGGTTTAAATAGGGCATGTCACCTCCCCTTAGGGGTTGGAAGCATCTAATAGGGTAGATTATCTAGCCAACCCTAACATTGGTACGGGACAATTTTACGGGACTTGGTATAATTAGATATTTGTAGGTTATCCAAGTTTGATGTATTATTATGCCCCTAAAACCTAAGTATGGTCCAGTATGTTACATCTATGGTCATCATCCCTATTGGTGGATTTCACTTGATCTTGAGATGGCTTTTACAGGTGGTCCTTAACAAAAGCATAGGCCTTGAGGGTAATTTTTCATCTCTCCATTACACATCATGCCCAGGCCATTTTACACCTCCACATAGCAATGATGACCTTGCATATGTGGTTTTCCTCCTCCAAAGTAGAATGTTTGGCACTTTGATGACTCCAATGGATGATTGAAACCTTTGAGCAACCCAGATGTTGAAACATTGAACTCCTCTTCCTTGGTGTTGGATATTACTGATGATGTACCCAATAGACCCAGCATGCAGTAAAGCTGACCTTGACAATGTTTGATGGGAATGACTTGATCCAGAGTCCAGATGATGATGGTCACCCCATGATGACAAGGGAGGGATTTTACTTGTATTTGGAGCACTAATGTTGGAGAGATAGGATGCCCCATCACACATATATCCCTTGAGAGGGTAACATGGGGCACCCAAAGAATGGTTTTGAAACTTGGAGGTATTTTGAGGCACTTCTTAAGATCTTCTCCTCAAGAATTGGAGTTGATTATTTTGATAGCACATCCCACCAGCCCATCCATGCACTTTCATAGAATTTATGGCCCAAAAATTATATGGAATCATGCCTATGGAGGATATTTACCCGCACATGTGGAATTTTATGGCATTGTTTCATTATTATGAGATATCGGGTTGGCATGTAACCCCTTATCTTAGAAAACACTAAAAATTAAATTTGTTTTAGGGCTTGTAAGATAATTTTATTTTCTAAAATAATATTAATAGTCCTCATATATATATATATATATATATATATATATATATATATATATATATATATATATAACTTGTAATGATTCATCATCACATTTGAGATTTTAGCCTTCTATTTAAGGGCACAACTTAGCTAGAATTTTTCACTACTTATGGAGATGTTATTTTTTTAGAGCATTTGCTACTGGAGTTTGGCTTGTGTATTGGAAATGTCTTTTTGGGATTGAAAGAAGGTCTTTTCATGGAAAAATTGTAAGTGCGTTGTTGATTTTTCTTTATTTTGCATATAATTGAATTAATGCTAAGGATTTTCTATGACCCATGACTAAAAGCATAATATTTGTTGGAAATATTGGTTAAATTTCTTGTGTTAGATATTTCTTCCTTGAAATACATAGAACTCTCATTTGCATCTCCCATTTAATTTTTCCACTCACAAAAATATAGTTAGGTTTTTTGTATAAAGTGGAAAGTTGACTTGTATTCCCCCTTACACCAATCATTTGTCATTTATCTCTAAATTTTTCCCCGAAACTCCATCACCCATGTAGGAATATGCATTGGTGAATTTTGTGTAGATCAAAAACCTCAAAAAATTAAATAATTTCCTTCCCTTTATATTTCCTAGGCTTTTAAGGCAAGTTGCTAGGGTTTTTTTTCCTAGGACCGAATTGATTCTAAGCTTCTAGTGGATGCCATTTTGTGGATGAAAGCCTAATCTTTATCCCTCTTCACCTTTTAAATGAAAAATTAAGCTTTTATGGTGGAAAATATTCCCTTAATAGGGATGATGGTGCAACAGGCATGAAAAAGGATATTTCAAACCAAACACGCAATCCTCCAAATTTTTTCTATTAGTCGCTACGAGATGATTTGGTAGCATATGTTCTCCAATGAATTGTTCAATCACTACAAAATAATTTGGTATCGTTGTGCACTGTTAAATTTCATAGTGCACAGTGCATTGTATCGGTGTGCACTGTTAAATTTCACAATGCACTATTAAATTTATGTACAAAAATTTCAGGAGGATGAATCATCTCAGCTCTTTCCCAATCTGAATCTCAACATCCCTGACTTTATCCTCAACAAAATATATGATCTACCTTGCCTTTCTTCTCTAGAGTTTACAGTACTATTATAGACTTACCAATTAGAAAATAGAAAGAAAAAAAGGTCAAAAAAATAGGGTTTGACAGTATTCCAAAATAGGGTACTCTATTTTAGTTTAAAAAAACCCAATTCATTATAAATGCCATGCATTCCTTACTCCTGGACATAGTGGAATATTCCTCTACGGGTTTTGAAACCATTACAACAAGAATACACAAGATAAATGAACAAATCACATAGCGGTTGAAGCTACAATGTTCAGATTCTTGATATAGATCGGTTCAACATGCTACAGGTTTTCATAAAATGACCAATATCAATGTACAATAATAAACTACAATTAATAGCAATTCATAAGTAGAAATTGATTTTGTTTAATCAGAGGTTTTCGATTCAATCTCAAGCAATACAAACTCAAAGTCCCATTTTTTTCATTTATGCGATTCACACATAAATACCTTCCGATTCACATAGACTGGAAAGTACAAGCGGGTCTGCAAACTTAGAACTATAGTTAAACAGAGAAACAGTGAGGTCCTCACTTCTCCTCTCTCAAGATCTCCCCGGCACTCATTCTTTTATTCCAAAAAATAAACTCTTTTACAACCAAGGGTCATGAAAATGAATCGATTCCCCTTCTCCACAAAACAATGGAAATTGAAAACTATATATACATTAAAAAATAATTTATCCAACTTATTTATAATAATAAAAGAAAAACTCACTCCTAAATTAAATATTCAAATTTCTTAACAAAAATTTTCCCCAGCGTTTCCATGTGACCATCTCATCACATTGGTAAGTTCTTGTCCAACTCTTCATATCTTGTGCTCGACCTATTCAACTACATCATGGTTCTAAAGGAAAGAAAAAATTATGAGCTCCTGCTCATAAGGTCTTCTACATAATAACATACTTTACGTAGTGCCACAACATTCATCCAAGTATAATCCTAAACCATATGACCTTTCCACTTCACCAAGTATTCCAGATATTCCTTCCCTCTAGTCTTCTTTGCAACCTTTGTTTCCAAAATCATTTCAATTTTCAATGTTTTTGCAACAGGCATTTGTTTTACCCACTGCTTCTCACTAACTTCATCACTATCTATGGTTTTTTTTATGAGTCTTTGCCACCAGCTTCATAAGGATACAAATTAATCACATTGAAAATTGGTGAAATACCTATACCTATAGGTAACTCCAGTTCATAAGAATTTGCAGAAAACTTACAAAGTATCTTTCAAGGACCTATTTTCTTCATCTTAAGCTTACTATGTTCCTTCCTCATAAATCTCTCCTTTCTCGGGTGAGCTAATACCATGTCCCACCTCAAAGTTCACTTCTCTTCTTTTTAAATTTTCTTTCTACTTGTATTTGGAGTTGTTGACTTGTAACCTCTACTTAACTTGCTCATGTAACTCACTCATTGTTGCTGCAAAATCTTCTCCTTCGACACTTCTTTATTCTAATCTGCCAAAATATCACAGTTCACAAATTCCCCTAGGATGCATTCCATACAAAATCTAAAACCAAATTTTCCATATACTCCTATTTGGTGAATCATTATACACGAACTCCGCTTGATCTAATACATGATCCCACTACTTGGGAGGATCTCCCACAAGGCTTCTCAATATGTTCCCCAGACTTTTGTTCCCACTTCGATCTGCTCATCAGACTCTGGATGATAGGTTGAGTTGAAGTTTAACTTGGTTCCAAGTTTCTTCCACAAGGTTCTCCAAAAATTCCTTGTAAATCTTGTGTCCCTGTTAGAAATTATACTCTTCGAAAACCATGTAATCGAACAATCTCATTGAAAAAAAATTAGCCACATGTGTAGCGTCACTAGTTTTGTAACATGGAATAAAATGATAATTTCTCATAAATCTATCCACAACTACAAGTATTTATTCATTACGTCGATGATTCTTTGGTAAACCCAAAACAAAATCCATACTCACCAAGTCCCATGGTCTACCGAGAATGGGAAAAGGAGTATATAGTCCGTCATTTTGACTCCTTCATTTCGCATGCTGACACACCCTACACCTACTCACATATTTTTTCACGTCCACTCTCATCTTTGGCCAAAATAAAAATGGCTCAGTTGCCCAAGTATCTTATCAACACCAAAATTTCTTGCAAACCCTCCATTGTGCTTTTCTTGTATCAAGTTCTCTCTCATAGAACAGTTGGGAATACATAGTTTGTTGTTCGTAAATAACAAACCATACTACAACATGAACTCTTTCCATGGGCTTCTATCTCTATTTACAGGATTATTGCATGCATCAAAGGCTTCTTTAAAATCAGCATCAACTTCATACAAATCCTTCAAAAAGTCAAAGCCTAAAACTTGCACTTGACTCTCTTGCATGATCAAACTTATCCTGCTTAAAGCATCGGCTACCTTGTTTTTTTTTTCCACTTATATGCTTCAGAACAAAGGTGAAACTCTATATAAAATTGACCCACTTGATATGCTTATGGTTCAAATTGTGTTGTTGCATTACATATTGTAATGCAGAATTATCAAAGAAAATAACAAACTCCTTAGGCATTAAGTAGTGCCTCCAATGCTTCAAAGATTGAACCAAAACATAGAATTGTTTGTCACAAGAAGAGTATTTTTGTTTTGAGTCACTTAACTTCTCGCTTAAATATGAAACATAGTTATCTTCTTGGCTCAGTATAGCTCCAATAGTTATCCCACTGGAATCACTTCTTAGTTGGAAAAGCTTATTGAAGTTGGGAAACTTCAACATTGGTCTCTCAGTGATATTATTCTTCAAAAACTGGAAACTTTCCTATGTTTTTGTTGTCCAACAAAATGGTTGTCTATCCTTCTTGATTGTATCTATGATAGGTGTGCAAATACCATTGAAGTTCTTGATAAACTTTCGATAGAAGCTAGCTAAACCATGAAAGCTTCTAACTTCGAAAATGCTCTTGGGTGAAGGCCAATTCACAATTGCCTCTATTTTCTCCGAATCCATTTTCAGTCCATCTTTTGAAATAAAAAAAACCTAAGTATACTAACTCAGGTTTCATAAAAGTACATTTCTTCAGGTTAATTAGCAACTTTTCTTGTTGCAATATTTCCAAAACATATCTCACATGTATAAGGCGCTCTTCTTTAGTTTGAATGAAAATTAAGATGTCATCTAAGTAAACATTAACAAAATTACCAATGAACTCCTTCAAGACTTCGTTCGTCAACCGCATGAATGTATTGAGTGCATTTGTTAGTTCAAATGGCATGACCATACATTTGTACAACCCATCATTGATCTTGAAAGTTGTCTTCCACTCGTCCACTTTTTTGATCCAAATTTGATGGTAACGACTTTTCATATCAATCTTTGAAAAGTAAGTTGCTCCACTCAAACAGTCCATCATATCATCCATCCATGGTAATGGAAATCTATATCTAATCGTGATCTTGTTGATTGCTTTGGAATCTATACACATCCTCCACTCTCCATCCTTCTTTGGACTTAGTACGTCAAGCATAGCACATGGACTCAAGGTCTCCCTTATCAACCCTTTATCTAATATCTCTTGAACCTGCTTCCTTATCTCTTCATTCTCCTTGGGTGTCATTCGATATGTAGCCTTAAATGAAAGGCTTTCCCCTGGTATCAAATACATGTGATGGTTGATGCTTATTTTGGGTGGCAATTCGCTTGGAAAATCATCTACTACAATATCATTAAATTCGTGCAACATTTCCTGAATTTCAAAAGGTAAAATTGTAATTTTAGTGTGCATAAGTATTACCTTTGGTTTTCATATTACCACATAGTTGACATCCTCTTTCTCCATTTGTTGTAGAAATTCCTTACCACTTAACAACAGTTATTTTAGACTGTGTTTCAACTACACCCTCTTCCTTCAATGGTACAAGAGTATGTTTGATGCCATCCTTTTCAAACTTGTAGCAATTTCTCTTTCCATCATCTATCACTTTATGTTGAACTGCCATGGTCAACCCAAAAGGATGTGTTAGACATCCATTGGCATTATATTAAAGATTACCTTGTCCTTATATTTGCCTATCTGGAACTCAACTTCACTTTGTTCATTCACTAACAATTGGTGTCCCTTTTGCATCCATGACACTTTGTACGGTGTTAGATGTTTAATCCTCTCCAATCCCAGTTTTTCCACCATTTCTAAGGAAATGATTTTGTTAGTGCTTCCACTATCAATCACTACCTTGTAGCACTTCCCTTTTTCTTTGCACATAGCCTTAAACAAGGATGTTCTTTGGATTGGTTCAGTAGTTACTTTAGTTGGCTTCAACAAGACTTTATTCATCATCAACTCCTCTTTGGTTTCTAACATATTTTATACCTCAGGTAGTTTCGCTTCTGCTACTTTTGGTTGAACTATGTGTGCACCATGTTGTCTTGTATTCTCATTCTCTAGACACTCAAAAGATATGTGACCCATTTTTCCACATCTGTAAAATCAATAAACAGTCTCTCTAACTCTTCCTCTACCTCTTAGGTAAGATCTTCCTCCTCTAGTGCCACCTTCTTTCTCCAGTTTCCCTTGTTGTTTTGAGTTGTCTGCATCATTATTTTGAGTTGGAAGCTTTCCTCTTCCAGTTGACTGCCCTTTTCCTTTGGAAAAACCATGCCCTCTACTTGGGTTTTGCTTTCTTTCTATCTTTTCTTGTGCCTTCAAGGCATATTGGTATGCTTCTTCCATGGTCCTTGGAAAACTCATGTGGATTTCATCCTGAATATACATTCTTAAGCCATTAATATACCTTGGTGTATTTTCCAGGGTATCTTCTACATAACCTGCTTTCAAGTTAAATTTGTAAAATTATTTGGTATATTCTTTTACTGACAATGACCTTTGCTTATTCTGCATCTGCCTATAGGGATTTAACTGGTAATCATTTCGTAAGAATTTACTCTTCATCTTTTCCACCATCATGTCCCATATTTTGATCATTTTTTTATTATTCTTTCTCCTCTCATCCTGCACATTGTCCCACCATAGTGCAACATGACCCTTCAACCTTTTTACTACAAACTTCACCCATTTGTCATCATCCATCTCTCCATATTCAAAATACTTGTCTAACTCATTGATCCGATCAAACAAATTTTCAGCTGCTAGGTTTCCATCATAGGTAGATAATTCAGGCTTTGGTCTTGATCTTGAGCCTAACAATGATCTCAATAACTTGACTTATGGAGTTTCCTCAACAGGTGTTGCTCCTTCTTCCTCAACTTCTTCTTTAGGTTCACTAATATCTCTAGCTTCAGGATCTTGTTGTCTTCCTACCTCCATGGCCTCTAATCGAGCCTGTAGTCTCCTTATCTCTTCTCTGAGCTCTGGATTACGCATAGGTCTTCCTTTGCGACCTCGTGCTCTTTTTGTTCTGATACCACAAACTAGTGCAATAGGAAAGCTAAAAGGAGATTTCAAACCAAACATGTAGTCCTCCAAATGTTTTTTATCAGTCACTACGAAATGATTTGGTAGCGTATGTTCTCAAATGAACTATTCAGTTGCTATAGAATAATTTGGTAGTGTTGTTCGCTTCAAGATAATTTCAGAGCACACTATTTATTTTTTGTACAGCAATTTCGGGGAAGATGAATTGACTCGACTCTTTCGCAATTTGACTCTCAACGTCCCTGACTTGCTCCTCAATACAATATATGATATACCTTTCATTTCTTCTCTGGAGTTTACAATACTATTATAGATTTACCAATCTAGAAAAGAGAAAAAAAATAGGGTTTAACAGTATTCCAAATTAGGGTACTTTGTTTTAGTTTAACAACGCCCAGTTCATTGTAACTACCATGCATTCCTTAATCCTAGACACAATGTCACATTCCTATGTGTGTTTTGAAACCATTACAACATGAATACATAAGATAAATGAACAAATCACATAGTGGTTGAAGCTACAAAGTTCAAATTTTTGATATAGATCAATTCAACACGCTACAGGTTTTCATAAAATGACCAATATCAATGCAGGTGAATAAACTGCAATTAATAATAGCTCATAAGCAGAAATTGATTTGTTTTAATCACATGGTTTCAATTCAATCTAAAACCCTACAAATGTACAATCCCATTTTTTGTTAATTTATGGCATTCAAGCATAAATACTTTCTTATTCACACGGATTGGGAAGTACAGGCGGGTTTGAAAACTCAGAACTATAGTTACACATAGAAATAATGAGTTCCTCTCTTCTCCTCTCTCAGGAGCTTCTAGACACTCGTTCTTTTATTCCTGAAAAGAAACAGACTTTTACAACCAAGGGTCATGAAAATGAATTGATTCCCCTTCTCCACAAAACAAGGGAAAGTGAAAACTATATTTACATTAAAAAATAATTTATCCAACTTATTTCTAAGAAAAAAATCAAAACTCACTCCTAAAGTAAATATTTCAAATTGCTTAACAAAACTTGTCCCCAACATTACCATGTTATCATACCATCACATTTGTAGGCTCTTGTCCAACTCTTCATATATTATGCTTAGCCAATGCACCTGCATCAACTAACATCATCCTTCATATTCAATTTTGTTCTTTGAAAACAATAACCCTAGTTTTTCTTCAACTTGAAATCTTATCTTGAGGGTTTGTTCAATCATTTTGTTGATCTATTCTTCTAGAAAACTATTTCCTTAATTTTTATATGCCAAGATTATTCCTTTGGTGTTGTACATCAAGAAGCACTAGTTTATAGAAGTTTCAATCTAGTATAAGTGTATAATACATTGTCCCTTTATCAAAAAGAATTAAGCCTTGTCCATCATAGAGTTTCTTCACCTAGTCTATATACTTTCATCAACTTGAGTCCTAAACTTAGAGTATCATTAAAGGTGAGCCTTGTAAGCCACCCTTGTGGTGAAATTCCACTAAAGAGAAAGAGGAATATAGTTAAGGGGACAATGAAAATCTCCCCAATTTTTGATACAAGGTATGGCCCTCACCTTGTGAACGTCACCATAAGTCCTGCTAGATTTTGTGGTAACAGGCCATACAAGTGCCAAGTTTATTTCAGGGAAAAAAAAAAGGTTGTAGCTTGTAATTTTCTTGGCAGGCCATTTTTCCAGTTAGTGAGCCCTCATTGTTCTAATAAATAAAGTGAATATCAGTTGTACGAGAATTTTTTGTATGTGATTGATTTCTTATATTTTTCTTTTGATGTCTAAATTTTCCAAGTTAAAATTTCCATTGTATTGTATATTCAGTTATTGCATAAATATTTTCTAGGTTATAAAAATTACTAGAAATTAAAATCAAATCTGGAATTTAGAAATTAACAAATTGGAGGACTGGAACACTCCATTGTATATTTTTTTCTTCTTTATTTTGAATCTATCTTTAGTTTTCTTCTTGATCATTTATGAATCCTTTTGGCATTTTCTCATTTATTCATAGTAAAATAAGAGCAAGTTAGTGGTAAAAACTGCATGTTGTGATTCTTGACTTCCTATGAGATTCTAAAAATTTATATATAATTCATGATATCTATTATTACTTTTCAATGTTTTGTAATGAATTTTTTTTGCACTATTTTTAACATACCTAAAGAATTATGGACATAGTTATATTCAATATCAATATCTAATATCAGTCTATTTTATGTGATGAATTCCTTTGCAAGTCTTGCATACATATTTTAAGTTCACCTTGAGGCATCATGAACATACTTTATTGTTGGATTCATTTTCCAATGCCCAAAAAATTTTCTTATCATGTCATTATAAGTTAAAAGAATTCCATAATCCTTAACATTTATGATGTATTTGCAAAGATTTGAGAATGAATTCTACCCTTATTGGTTCTTGAAGACCTTATTCATCTAAAAACTCATATATATTCAATACAATCAGCGTTATGCTTCTATAGTGCAGGCTAAATGTGCCCAATGGGAAGGCCTTGGTTACGAATTTTGAATTAGTTCCCCAGATTCAATTTACAATATTTTCCTTTAAACCTATTTCACACGAACCCTACTAGTATATATATTACAAGATAGACTTGTTTAAATGACAATAGACAAACAACTTTGAAGATATTTGAGCACTACACCATCTAGTCTAAGAACCCATATCTAGCCTAAACCAAGGAGGTCTGCCTTGGTATAGTTATTTTTAGGAACATGTTGAAGCCTCGAAATTTGTTGCTACAACATGGGGGATAACCACCTGATCTGGACCTTAAAAGAAACTCCTTTTCCATCTGGTATAGTGGCTCTGAATGGGGATAATGGGACCAGTTTCCCAGAGAGGATTGATTTAATAATGTTGTTGAGGTGATATAAGATATAACAGAGAATGATTCAACTAAGTATAATCTAATCTAAATAATAAACACATGTATATATCTTAATCTAACATTATCTGACTGTAAATATACCTAGGAATAAACTAAGATATGCGATCTACAGAGATGTCTCAAAGATATTTGTAGTAAAGATCATTCAACTTCCAAAAGAAATGAAATCATTAATGATAATTGTTTTGGATAAATAGTTAGCCAAAACAATTGAGAAAACTTTATCACATATAATAATTGTTCACGTATTCAATAAAGAATCAGAGCCGAAACATCATACAAAAGTGCAATAATGTAGAACTATAACTCTATTTTCATACGTAATCACAGAAAAATTATTGTTAATGCATAAATAAAACACGATCATACGATAAAAGTACCATATATGAAAGGTTCTACTCATGGGTTCAACAATATTGATCCAATTTCATCTAATCAAATACACTTAAAGAGTACAGAAGTGAAATTTCAGTAGAGCATGCTCGATATTCAAGAAAAATAGATCATGTTCCAATAATTTCATCAAAACCTTCCCAAAAATATAGAAGTGTAATGTCTTGAAAAGTGTTTTTGATAAAATTTTGGACCCCTCTCTAAATGCATGAGGGGTTTAAATACTATAATACATGCCTCAAAAATAGATTATTACAAAAAAAGTTGAGGAGGTTTCAAACAACCTTCCTCAGAGTAAGCAAAAATAAAACTAAAAATAGAATTAAACTAATGACAAGCTTCTTTCAACTTGAATTATCTTAGTTGGCTAACTTGATCTTTGAGATTGCAAATGTCGATCATTGGTTTGACCTAGGGCAGCTGGCCGATTATGGATTTTAATTGTCTTGCAAATATGGCATCTGACAGAGCTGGCACCATTTTTTGTGCAAAGGTAGTTAAGCATCGCAAAGTCATCCACTAGCTATGTGGTTTTACCAAATATTTCCAGTATGTCTCCCAATCCAGTTTGGTCAGCTATTTGATTGCTTCCTCCTTGGTCTGAGTTGTCTGTTTCCACTGTTGTTCTAGTTGTTTGATATCTGGGAGAGACCCTAGTATGCACTCTTTGACAAGGTTGGCACTGTGGATGTTTTCATTAACAACTTCAATTATACTGCTTGTTGCACCTATTGATGTCGTTGTCACCCTTTCTATCTGCTTTAATCATGTATCCCAATCTGTAAATAGAATGTCTTTGTGGGATTCTTCTATTTTTGGTAGATCAACATTTCTTCACTCATCAAACTCCTGTCAAGTAATAAACTTAGAAATCCTTTTATGGATTTCTTCATATTCAAACCTTAAGTCAATCACTTGGTTTACCAATTTATCACTTGTCTCATAGTAAGGATTGATATGTGATCTTGTCTGGCAGAACATTTCTTGTTGTTGTATCAATAGGGAATTTAGCTTGATTTCTTCTTTGATGAACTCATCTGTTTGAGGATTATCTTTAAATCTATCTACCATGGCCTACATTTGGCGAATCTGTGAGTCCTTTTCTGATATGCTTTCCTGGTGTTGTAACCTCATTTTCTTGAATTCCCTCTGAAGCTGAGCTACCTGTTGTTCTGCTTGTTGATTGGTTTTCTCTTATTCTAATTGTTGTTCAAGTAGAATAATTCTCTGTTCTTTTTCTTTTAGCAGCAGTCAGACTTCTATTGCTTTATCAATGGTCGTCATGGCATAGGCTCCTACAAACGGTCACAACTTCGTAATGTTTTCTGATGGATCAACAAGAGTGTCTTTCCACACAACTTCCATTGATTCGTTCTCTAGAGTTGCAACAACCGTGGTGTCTAATTTCCTCTTCTTTCTTTTTCTTTTAACTACAACCTTATGTGTAGGGCTGTAAAATATGTCGAGTGGAGGTATCTCTTCAATTTTCAAGACAATTTCAGAAGTGGGAAAAGTCGAAATAACCTCAATATCATGAGCGTTTTTAGCCCCTTGCTTTGTTCTCTCTAGATTTGCTTTGTGTTGAGTCTGTTTGGGGGTCTGAAATCTAGATGTTTCCTCAAGACTTGTGCTTGTTTGGAGCTTCTAATTGAATTGCTCCCATTCCTTGTCTAGGTCAATGACTGAAATCTTCCCTGTTTGAGCTGAAGTGGAGCCAACCTCTGTCTGTTTCTTGGCCAAGGCTTGTTCGACCATTTCCTCAGTATTTCCTTCTGTATATTTCTCAGAATATTTATTAGGACTCCCTTCTCCATTCTAAGATTGTTGCTCTAACTATTCCGACTCGTGAGTTGATTTCTCTTGCGTTTCCTCATCAGAATTTTCCTTTGAACTTCCCTCCAGGCTCATGCTAGGAGTCGATTCTCTTATTGGTTCAATTTGTAATAGGTCCAATGGGACCTTTAACAATATTTTATTCTTATATACATGAAAATAATTAATATCATCTGGGCTTAACTGTAATGATGCTAAATGTAGGACCTGTGCAAATGTTTCAACTCCTTGAAAGAGGTCATCAAATGGATCCTCTTCATGAGTAAGCTATTTGACTTTAACCATGGTGATGAAGTATTTAGCAACTCTATTTGGGTCATATTGTCGCCCTGGAACTGTGGCCAATTTTAGAGATGTAATATTCTCTACTTCTTTTACTGCATGCCCATAGTCATGTAGTGTGAAAGCGCCACATTGTAATGGGAAGGTTGGAGAAATGGATTTCTTCTTATCCCTCAGGTCTTTGGTTAAACCCTCCCCTATTGTCTGGTAAGCTATCTCTCTGGTCAATAGCTTGTCTGGAACATAATGTGGGAGGACATATGGAGCTGCAATGTTCCCAAAAATTCTAATATAAGTGAATGTTTCTTCACTAAACAATCTTGCGACTGGAAAGATGTCTATCGTGGCTTCTTTGGAAATCCTGGGGGTCGTTTTATCAAAAATGGTTTTATAAATAGGCAACATAATACCATGGCATATTTTGTAAAAATGGGAATTGAATTAGGATTCCCACAAGATTTTATGGTACACATGGATGGGGAGAGGGTTTTGTACAGTCCACTTCCAACCCATGTTTGGAAATTGAGAGCAAACATAAGTGCTCATATAAAAAGGGAGAATAATTCTTGAGGAATCACTTCTCTTTTGCCTATATTCCCTAATATCCATAGCTAAATTGTCTGATAAAATCTGACTCTAATTCATAATCATTGTGTTAACCGCCACATCAATTAATGGAATCCATTCTATAGAAAATTTTGTATTATCAGCTTTACCAAATAATATACACATCATCGCAACTTCGAAATTATGTGGGGCCAAGAGGGATGCAATTTGGTACATACCTGATTTCTCCCATTTGAATTTTCCTGAACCTAACCTCTAGGTCTATGTAACATCCAATGGGACCTCGTTCTCTTAGAAAAAATGCTCGAGGAAATCTTTGTCATAGAGATTTTGAGGCACTAGTAGATGGTGCATCTAGCGTAAGTTGTCTGGTGTGAAAGACCCCATGCCCTCATGTCTTGCATTCCTGAAATTTCTGTCTGAGATATTCACATTATCAATCACCCATTTCACCATATATGTGTATGGTAATATCTTAGGTCTTGCAACTACTCTATGTAAAAATGAACATGCTGCAAAGTAGGAAGCGTCAGATGATTCTTCGGTATCAGTTGTTGTCTTTGTTTCCAATGACCTGGGTTTCTCTTCTTCCAGTAGGTTATACATGGCTTCCCATGATGTGGTTTCTCCATCTTTTCTACAGGTGGTATCGGAGGAGTGGTACCATGTCTGATTTCTCAGATGTAGTAGCTTTTCCCTTCTTCGCCATCTTTTCAAATGTTGTTTTCTTCAGAGGTTCCCTCAAATTGAACAATGGAATTTATTGGATAAACATAGAGATCGAAAATGATAGTGAAAGTGCAATGATACAGTTAATTCTGAATGGTGACAAGGAAGAAGCTTTTATTCAAAAGTCCAGATGAAAGATATCAAATCACGTTGAGCCATTTTAAACACAAATGCCATTAAAACTCATTAAATACACACTAAGATCTTTTATTATTTCCTTTATTATCCATTTAAGCCATCATATCGAAAATGTGTAAGAAAAACTTCAAGTTGATGAGTTAAAGTGCGCAATGTCGATTATGCGATTGTGATAAAGATTATCGCAATATCGCAAATTGCAACATCACACTTTCAGTT
Organism: Pinus tabuliformis; assembly: GCA_031772625.1. Taxonomy (NCBI): domain Eukaryota; kingdom Viridiplantae; phylum Streptophyta; class Pinopsida; order Pinales; family Pinaceae; genus Pinus; species Pinus tabuliformis. The sequence goes on along the minus strand of CM062820.1, from coordinate 1,610,668,889 downwards.
ATGTGTTATTTCGAATTCATTTAGAATTTTGTGACATGAGAAGTGAGCAGCGTACCTTTTATCATTTTGAGCGCATTTTGCTTGAACGAATACTTATTGCATAAATTAACCTTTTATTATGCGTCAAATCTAACATAATTTATAACAATTATCGCATACTTCCATCAAGTCTAGGTCATATCGCATTTTGCAACCTTTCATGGTTCACGAGGTTGGCCTTTGTGTAAGCACCGTGATGCGATGAGTGTTTAGCTCGTTATGTCGCAATATCGCGAATCGCGTATTCTAAAGGTTTTGCTTGTTTGTACTTTTGTGAACACTGCTATGCGATTGCGATAGGTAATTTATTTTGTAAGAAATACTTTAAGCCTTAGTTTTAATGAAAAGCTTGATGATACCATAAGTCTATTACGATGGTCCCTATTATCGTAATTCACAAATCCCGATTTTTAGTTAACCTGTGACACACATGATCCAGTGATATGCGATAAAGTGAGAATATCTAGTCACAAAGGGATTTTGGCTTGATACCTTATGTTTATTTAGAAAATTATTTCTAATAATTTAAAAAGGAAACGCTTAAGTGCTAAGTTTTTTTTGGAGAATATTTCTAAAGGGTCCCTATTTATCAATAGAATATTAACTATTAAATCAATAAATGGGGGGGATTGTTGAATAGTACAACAATTGGTGATTCACTGGAAGAACCAGTTATCTCTAATATTTTTTTGAAACTTCTAAAACTTCCAAAATAAATATAGTTCAGAAAATAGGAATTACATGAAATTTAAGATAAGTAACATTTCCCTAAATAAGAAAACAAAACTCACCTAATTATCATCCACTTGATATCCTCTTCAAAATGAAAATTCCTTTGTCTATATCGCTCTTTACTTGGTTTAAAGATTAAGTAGGGGGCTCTTGCAGATTAGCTTTTAGATGTACTCATTTGTCAAAGGTAGAGCCTCTGCTGCCAACAAGCGTCCATAGCCTTGACAAGGTTACCTTTTAATCATCAATGATTTAGTATCCCATCCAGATAAGAGTGCAATTTTTAGAGATAAATTCATACTCATATACTTATTCTCTTCTCTTTCTTTTTCAAACAATTTATTTTTCTTTTAAAAATTTCCTTTTTTCTACTTAAAAATCATTGTCTTGGTTTGGTGGCCAAAAAGTGACAATGCCATTCACTGGTTGTAATTCAACTAAACAAGCTACCTCGTGATGAGACCGTTTGTCTTTTGATTAAAATAATCTCAATCCATTACCCTGTTTTGAAATGCAGTATTGGTAATGTCAGTCTATTATTTCCCTATGAACATGGTAAGCTGGCTCTTAATGAGACCTCTTATCTTTTAAGTTTTAGTATATTTTAGAATTACACTCTAAAAAGAGAAAAGTTTACTGGATGGGGAGAATCATTGACTCCTTAAGAGTTTCTAGATGACAATTATAGAGTTAAAGGTGCTTATCTACAGAGAGTCTTTTCTTTGTTAAAGATACTTTTCTTGATTGATAATAGAACAAAGGTCTCTTTATAAAGTTGGGGTTTCACAAAGAACAAATAATTTTGGTGGAAATATGCAAACTTTCAGAGAAATAGAACTTAGCTTATTTTTCAAATGTCATAATTATCTTCTTAACAATCTCTACTTATACAAGCGAAAAATCAAAATATCTAAAGAGATTTTTTATTGTAAGGCCAAAAGTAAATACTATTTAACTTTTATTTTCCTAGGAAAAGTAAAGGCAATAGTGTACAAGGGATAGAAGAGGTTATCTTCTATGAAAAATATTTCTTCAAAATCTACCCATTGACAGGCAAAGAATCTCTCTTCCCTGATAAATTTTGCAATAGAAACGTTGATGGGCCGATTTGTTCTATAATCTAAAATGGTCCAAGCCACATTCTTTGGAATTTGGTATGCTTACCTTTTTCCTCGTGTGCTTTATCCCACTTCAATACAAGGTCTCTGAGTTGAAAAGATTTAGGACTTACATAATTTGCATCAAATGAAGATTTGACTAACTGTTGATGATGTGTATGTATGATCTTGGCTTTATCTCTTTCTTCTTCGAGTTTGAGGATTTGTGATTGCCTTAATTGCATAGAAGAGGAAGGAGTTTCTTCAATAAATTGAACCAGGGCTAGAGAAGGAATAGCTACATTTGTAGGAAGAACAACTTCTTTCCCATAGACCAAATTAAAAGGAGAAGTTCCTATTGAGGCCTTCTATGTTATTCGATCTGCCCATAGAGAAAATGTTAAAGATTTATGCCAATTTTTCTGACTCTGATCAATAGTTCGTTTGATGATCCTTATGAGATTTTTATTCGTTGATTCAGCTAAACCATTTCCCTGAGGATAATAATTAGCAGAATATTTAAGTTTGAAACCTCTTTTAAGAGAAAATTTTGTCATAGCATTGCCTGTGAAATAGGATGCATTGTCAAACATGAGGGCAGTTGGTAGGCCAAATATGGTAATAATAAATTGATCAATAAATTCAATGATGTTTTCAGAATTGGCTACCTTGAGTGGAATTTCTTCCACCCACTTAGTGAAGTAATCAGTTGTTGTAAGGATATATCTATGCTGCTTTGAAGAGTGAGGAACGATCTCACCTATTATGTCTAGTCCCCATTGCTCAAATGGTTGTTCAATGTTGACCAGCTGTAATGGCAATGCGGGTTTCCTTTGTCTTCCAGCAGTTGTTTGACAAATTTTTAATTTCCTTACATATTCGTTGCATCTTTGAATAAGTTTGTCCAATAATAGCCAGCATGCATGATTTTATGCGTTTTTGTATCTCCTCCAAAATATCCTCCAACTGGTCCATCATGGATTTCCTGTAAAACCTTTTCTACCTCAAATTTTTCAAGGCACCTAAGTAAAACAGAATCATAATTCTTCCTAAACAAAACATCATTGATGATTTCATATTTCTTAGCTTTTAATCTCAAAGACCTTTTTCTTTTGTAACTGAGCTGCATAGGGACATATCCATTTTTCAAATAAAAGATGATATCAGCATATTTAGATTCAGTATCGTTGAGGCTTACCTCACATATTTGTATATCATCACCTGAATCTTCTGGTGCTGGTAGGTTGGATGCTCCAGCTAACATTATGCAAAAACCTTGACCTCTAACAATTTTAGTTGGTCTAATCTCAATGTCATATTCTTGCAGTGTTGTTACCCAATTTTCTATTTTCTCACCTAATTCTCTTTGCATTAATAAATTTCTCACTGATGAGAATGGAACTATTACTTTAGTGTGAGTTTTAAGAAGAAAGGGTCTGAAATTTTTTATTGATTTGAAAGGGTCTGAGTAATTCAATTCAGCACCCTACAAATTGGAGCTAAAGAAAGAAACTGGTGCTTCGACTTTCTCATCATTTACCTGTGTCAATATAGCTGCATATGATGTTTCGGAAGAAAAAGTATATAAAATAAAATGATTAGAAAAATTTGGAGTTGCTAAAGAGGGAGCATTTATTATTGCTTGTTTGATAAGATTGAAAGATTCATGCTCAGTATGTCCCCATTTAAAAAATATTTTTATTGATCATAGATTGGAGGGGTAAAACAATTCGTGAAAAGTCAAGGACAAATCTTTTGACAAAATTTATCTAACCTAGGAAAGATTGCATGGATTTTTTGTTGTGAGGCAAAGAGATTTCAGAAATTTCTCTTATCCTATCAGGATCTATGTGAATGCCATCTTTAGATACAATAAATCCAAGGAGTTTACCTTCACTTAAATCAAAGAAAGATTTCTTTGGATTTAGAGAAATTCCATATCTCTGACAACGTTCAAAGATTTTTTTTAAGTCCTTTAAATGATTACTACGCTTTTTTGAATACACAGTTATATTAGCTAAATAAATTACCATTGTTTTATTCACTAAACCTTTGAAAGCTATATACATGGCTCTTAGAAATGTTGCACCAGCATTGATTAATAAAAATGGCATCTTTTGATAATCGTATGTTCCCCATTTAGTTCTAAATGTGGTCTTTAGTCGATCATCTGGATGTATGAGAATCTGATTATAACCTGAAAACCCATCCAGAAAAGACATTAACTATGAGCCTGCAATTGATTGTAGTATATGTTCCATAGGAGGCAATGGAAAGTTTTCCTTCTAAAAATATTTGTTGAGATTGTGAAAGTCTATACAAATTTTAATATCACCATTATTTTTCCTGACTGGAACTAGGTTAGAAACCCACCTTGAATGTCTGACAGGAAAAATTATTTTGGCTTTGAGAAGTTTATTCAATTCAGATTTGATTTGATTTTCTAAGTTTGGTTGAATCTTTCTCAACTTCTGTTGCACAAGTTTTTCATCGGATATCATAGGAATGGTATGTTGAATGATGGAAGTATCATATGTCTTAAGATCTTCATACTAAGGAAAAAAAATTGTATCTTTTCAACAAATGAATAAAGGCTAATCTTTCATCGGGTGTAAGACCAAGACCCAGATTAATATTTTGAGGTTTAAGGTCAGTTCCAAGATTAACTAACTCAAACCTTAAAGTTTAACTTTGAAGCTTCGAGTTAGTTGGTTTCTTGAATCTGTCCTTAAGATCATACAAATCTTCCAGCTTAACCATAGATTTAGGTATGGGATTTACACTTGTTTCTTGCTTAAGCTGTCTATTGTGCTAATCTTCATCTATTATCTAGTCATCATAAGAGCCTTCAGATGTTAGGAAATTTATGATATCTGGATCATTATTAAAAACTCTCCAATTGGTGATGTTATCAAGAATAGAAGGTCTAAAAATTAATTCTATAGAAAATCAATCAGGACTATAATCTCCTGGTGGTATGAGTTTGGATGCAACATTAGCCAAAAGATCGGCACTAGCATTTTGAAGTCTTGGAATTGGGGAAATGTTAAATGCTAGGAAATGTGAGGTGAGGTCCTAGACTAATGATTGATAATGTTCCAAATGTCTAGAAAGATAGTGAATAGTATTCCTCACCTGTTTGATTACAATTTCTAAATCACCAAATAGTTGAAGGTATTTAATATCAATGCCAATGGCTTTATACAACCCTTGAACTAATGCTTCATATTCAGCAGTATTATTTGTGCATTCAAATTAAATTCTGCATGCCAACATAGTTTTTTCTCCTTCAGAGCTAACCAATATGCAACCTACCCCAGCTCCATCATTAGATTTAGATCCATCAAAAAATAATTTTCAAAATAAAGAATTGACTACAAGTTTATCTACAAAATTAATACATCTAGAAGAATCTGTTTGAGAATAATTTTTTATTTGTGATGTAACATAATTTTCCAAAAAGGGTGAAGTATGGGCATTAAAATTTCCTAAAAATGATTCGACTAAATAATTTCCAATGATATTATTAGTGTATGCGACGGACTCATTTTCTCCTTCCAGTTCTGTAACGATATATTTTTAATGTTTCTCACGGTCGACCCTTATTTGATTTGGCTTACCATTATAAGGAAGCCACATATGGGACCAGTCTGTTGCGAAATAGCCATGAAGCTTTTCGGACCAATCTCTACTAAGGATCAAACCATAGAATTCAGGGATATCGGCCACAAGAATGTCAATCACTTGACATACTTTCGGGTTTGATGAGAGTATAATGGTAACCTGACTAATTTATCCTATGAATGCTAGTTGAGATCGATCTAACTGTACAATGCGAACAACAAATTTTTTGTGTTCGACATTCAATTTTGCACAAACAGTTTTTGGTAAAATGTTGGATGAGGCTCCAAAATCTACTAAACAATTGTGCAAATTATTATTGAAGACTTCAAAAGTCAAAAGAAAAGGAAGTGTATGGGATTTAGATATACCACCTATTAAAACAACATCAGTTGAACACATTTTGTCTGATGAAGTATTGGGAGGCCTACCCATTTCTTGAGCAGCCTGATAAATTACAGCAGCATGAAGAAGAGAAGTTGGGACTACTTTTAATTCTTTGAGCAATAGCTTTTGTTCATGTTTTAGCTTGCTAATCTCATGGAACGTGATATTAGCTCTAGTCTTCTTCATGTCTTTGATGATTTTGTATTCCATCTCATCAGATACTAGAAAGGTTTTAGCTAGAGGTGAAGAATTGGATTGAGGAGGAGTTGTTTGAGTGGATTTGGGAGAAGATTTCTTACCTATTGCTTTATCTTTGAGAGCAGGAGTTGATGATTTCTATTTTTGATTTGTTTGTGGAAAATCAACAGTTCTCTTGCTTCTGGTAGCGACAGGTAATGCTTCTTCTGATTCTTCATTATCTGACAAAGGAAGAATAAAATCCCACATTCCTTATACTTCAACTATCTCTTTGTCATCGATTTGTTCTTCAACTGTTAACACTTATTCTTCCTCCACATATGATTTAGCATTTGATATTGTATTTGGAGGTTTAGGATTAGAGGGGGGGTTTCTTTTGTAAGGTCTAAAAGATTTCCTAGAAGAAGTCTCAGCTACCTGCTTTTTAATGTCAACCATTTCATTGGACATGGTTTTAAGTACCTTTTGCAGACCTTCAAGATCGAAGGGATATTTAGGTGATTTTTTCTTAGATTCATCCCTGAAAGTGACCTTCTTGGATTTTCTTTCTTCTAATTCATTCTTATTTTCTAAACCTACAATGTGTTTTTCCATAGCTATGGCTTCTTTCATGTTTTCAGCCAAAGTTGGTTTGGTAGCCCTATCGACAAAAATAGTTGCATTTGAGGGAAGAGCAGAAATGTACCATTCATTTTGAACTTCAGTGCTTGGCCTGGATGCCACTAGAATTTTGTTTAATAATTTGTTAAAATGGGAATTAAAGTCCTTAATTGATCTAGGTGGCTCCAAAGACACACACAAGACAAAGAGGGCTTATGAAAGCTAGAAAATCAAAGTGATCAGAATGATTTCTAACTAGAACAAGAGCATAGATATCGTTGTCTTGATCGTGGTGGTGTGAACGGTTCGTCAATCCGAGTCCGTATGAAGGAGATAGAGGCAGTCAAAGTTTGGTTGATTTTTGCTCACTCTGAAGGCTTAATGAAGACACAATTTGGAAGTTTTCCGACAGATAGAATCTGGCCAACTCTGGCGGGATTCCGGCGAAATTGTGGCTTCATTAAAATGTCTCCTACGGTCAATTTTTGAATTTTCCAACAAACGACCAATTTATTTTATAATAAGGAATTTTATATATATATATATATATATATATATATATATATATTTAAAGTGGTGGCGGGCCATGACCCCTGCCATCCACATCACACCCAACCCACCATATTTATTATATGTCATTAATCAAATGCAAGGCCGGCGGGGATTGAACCCACCCGACCCACGTGGGCCAGCCCCCACCAAGCGGCCCCATAATACAACCATCCCTCATTAATACGCCAGCCACACGAAAACGCATAAAACAGTTCCGCGTATTCATTGTAACACCATAACCGAGGGTTAAAAATACATAACGCGCATAATTTTGGAGGGGTCGAGATTTGATCCCCCAACCTCCGTGTGCCTAATATACCCAACTAACCATCATGCCAATGGCTTCATGTGGTAAAGTCTACCCACAAATGATATATAAACCTTTGTTTTCCATAGTGCGCCCAGGGGGAGGAAGGTAGAACGCAGCACGGTTTTGAGACATGTATTTTTCTTTATTAATTTTTTCAGGGTGGAACCATGATCTTGGAGAAACACAGGCAGAACCATGATTGAGCCAAATCTCCAAGAGGGCAAAAATTTTCCAGTGTCCAAACTGGACAAATTTTATGTCTATCTTACACCTCTCGGCGACACAAACCCGATGGCACAGTCATAATTTTGATCTGAGCAGCAAATCTTCAGATGACCCAGAGGAGGGAATATTTGAGGAATCTAAGGGGAATCTAAAAGATTCCTTGAGCCCCAAATTCTCAATTTCTCAGAATTCAGAAATTTGACAGTCGATTTTGCACTATTCGACGCCACAAATCTGATGATGTGTTCAAATTTTTCATGTGCTCATTTTATTTTCTAGCCACTTTTCTAAGTAGAATGCAGGTGTCAGCATTTATGTGAGAGTAGCCATTTCCATGCGATTGATGCCATGAGAACGATGGCACGAAAAGCTTCAGCAGTTTGACATCCACTTCTTCAGATGGCCCATGGTTGTGAGGTATATGCAGTGTGTTCATGTACTTCTTTTGATATGCATTGTGCTGCACAGATCCCTGTTTGATGTTGATGAGGGATATTGTTTATTACTTGTTTTCATGGTTCCTGCTTGACGTAACGCGGAATCTGCTATGTGATGTACTTGTTGTCATGATTCGTCATCCCTTTGTTGTATGTTGATTGGATACTCATATTGTCGTCATGCATGTTTACATTGAGATCCCTTTTATGCCATGCTGGCGAGATGATCATCATGCATGAGTTTTGTGCCATACTGAAAGGAGTCTTTTGACTGAGAGTTCCTGTAGTGGAACATCCCTTGGAGCCACTCCTATGTGAGGGAATTTTCCTTATATGATAACAACATCACCTCTATGTACATCATCACTATTGACAGCACTTAATGTAGCAGCCTACACCATCTTGACATCGGGGCCAGGAGATGTAGTCCATCCTGGACTAACTTCGTTATCAACAACTTATGTTTTCATGTGCTAATGATTGTCATGTTCCTCTTTTTTTACAACATGCAGATGTATTCACTTATGTTATTTTAAAAATGAAATTTAACACATCACAAAAGTAAAAGGTCTTGGAAGGGTCCTTCATCACACCCGAACCTGGATCAAGTGGTATCAGAATGGTCTTTGCGTTGATGTGAATTGCAAGTGTGAACAATGGAACATGTAGCGATAGAGGATGAATGTACGAGACCATGCTCAAAATTTCCAAAAGCATGGAAATAATGTATGCAACTCTACAAAAGAGATAGAGGAAAAGGAGTGATTGCAGCTTCAGTTGCAAGCCACGGAAGAGGCCCTGAAAGATCTAAAGCACAACAACCAAAATCTTCAAACAGAGAACATTGACTTGAAGATGCTTCTACATGAAGAGAAAGAGGAGAAACATAGTTTTCTATGACAGCTACAAGCTAAGGATGAGGCCTTGGAAAAGTTGCAGCGTGACCCATGTGAGGTAAAAAGTAGTTCTCCGAATTCACGTATGTTTCTTGATGATGATTTTTCTATTTTTGAAAATCATACCACAGGAATTGGCTCAAAACTATTGAAGAAAATGGGGTGTGAAGGAAACGGCTTGGGCATTAATGGCTAAGGAATTGTCAACCCCATCAAAGTGGAGGAATTACCCCGTCAGATAGGACTTGGGTATGTCAAAAAGGAAGTTTGGGAATGCACTGAGACAGCTAGCGAACCACCAACAACAGATGATGAGAAGCCCTCATCAGTTCTTTCCAAATCGATAGAGGAGGTAAAAGATGTTGATTTCATTTCGGTTTCATCATCACATAGTATGATTTCTTTTGGAGATGTGGAGATCCCAATTACAGGGACAAACATGAGGCTCCTTACCAGGACGAAGCACGAGAAGGAAGAAGAATTTGGTGATAATAACCAAGGCATAGCCCAACCAATGGAGGTTATGAAGAGATCTCAATTTTCAGGTTTGAGATACACCAAAGGAGAATGCTTGAAGGTGTCATATGCTCCCGAGACATCGTCGAAATAATCGAGGAAAGAGAATGATGGGAACACATCCCCATCATCCCATGGAAGTTTCCATGGCAAGGAAAGAGCTGAGGCAAGCTCTCATCGCCATACTTACACCAGAGACAACAAGGAAAGTATAACAACTCTCGACATTCCAATGTTCATTTCAATTATAATCATGTTGTTATAGATGAACTTAAATCATGGAGTCAAAAAACATGTACCTTTTGTGGATTACATAACCATACATTTTCTATGTGTTGGAAAAGAATGGCAGCACACAAAAGGATGAGGTGTTAAAGACCCTCTCAACGGTAAGTAAAGAAACATGTTAAGCAAATATGGAGAAAGAAGATGTATTGCATTCATTGCGACAGAAGTGGCCATCAAAGAGCCACTTGTTGGAGGCTCCATTGAGAGCAGCGCCTTAAAGACAAAGTGTCGATGCATGAACCAAGTGAAACAGTTTTTCGACAAGAAAATCCATCACAAGGAGGCGACCCATTCATAGCGTTAAGTGAAAAATGGTTTCTAAATATGTTAGTGTTTCATGGTCGTACTTTTGTAAATCATTTGTTGCATTTTAAAATGTAAAAGTGATGATGTGTTTTCCATCACTTGTTCAGCAACAATGATGTCTGGCCTTATTTTGAGTTGCATGATAAACTGTGAAAGTGATGTCGTGTTTCAGTCACTCGTCAAAACCAAATAGTGTTTGGCCTTATTGTTGTAAATCATGTGTTGCAGTGATGATGTGTTTTCCGTCACTTGTTGAAGCAACACTGATATGTTGGACTTGTTTTCATAGTTGGGCTATTGTGTCCATCTTGATGTAAACTTGACCACTGAGTATGTGTTATAAACTCGTGGCAAGTATGGGATGCTTGGGTCATTAGTTGGTCATGTAATTCAAGCATGTAATTTGCAGAACAATGTACTACAGGTTGCAGAGGTTGCAGGTGTTGGTTCATCGCTTAAGGCTCCGAAGAACAAAGGTGAAGGAGATGGAAGCGAGACCTTTTAGGACGCTTGTGGTACAGACAAGGTACAGAAAAGTCGCAGATAATTTTTCATGCTTTTGGAGGACCAAAAGCTCCTCAGTGGGGAGGATTGATCCAGGTGCCTCTAGAGACACACAGAGGACAAAGAGGGCTTATGAAAGCTCGAAAATCAAAGTGATCAGAATGATTTCTAACCAGGAAAAGAGCATAGATTTCGTTGTCTTGATTGTGGTGGTGTGAACGGTTCGTCAATCCGAGTCTGGATGAAGGAGATAGAGGCAGTCAAAGTTTGGTTGACTTTTGTTGACTGGGCAGACTTAATGAAGACACAATTTGGAAGTTTTCCAGTGGATGGAATCCGGTCGACTCCGACCGAATTTTGGGAAAATTTGTGGCTTCATTAAAATGTCTCCTACAGTCAATTTTCAAATTTTCCAACGAACGACCAATTTCTTTTATAACAAGGAATTAAATATATATATATTTAAAGTGGTGGCGGGCCATGACCCCTGCCACCCACATCACACCCAAGCCACCATATTTATTATATGTGTCGTTAATCAAATGCGAGGCTGGCAGGGATTGAACCCACCCAGTCCACATGGGTCGGCCCCCACCGGGCGGCCCCATAATACAACCATACCTCATTAATACGCCAACCACACAACGATGCATAAAACAGTTTTGTGTATTCATTGTAACACCATAACTGTGGGTTAAAAAAACATAAACGTGCATAAGTTTGGAGGGGTTGGGATTTGATCCCCCGACCTCCACGCGCCTAACATACCCGACTAACCATCATGCCAATGGCTTCATGTGGTAAAGTTCGCCCACAAATGATATATAAACCTTTGTTTTCCACAGTACGCCCAGGGGGAGGAAGGCAGAACATGGCATGGTTTTCAAGGCATGTATTTTTTTTATTAATTTTTGCAAGGTGGAACCATGATCTTGGAGAAACACAGGCAGAACCATGATTGAGCCAAATCTCCAGGAGGGCGAAATTTTTCCAATGTCCAAATTAGACAAATTTTATGTCGATCTTACACCTCTCGGCGACACGAACCCGATGGCACAGTCAAAATTTTGATCTGAGCAGTAGATCTTCAGATGACCTAGAGGAGGGAATCTTTGAGGAATCTAGGGGAATCTAAAAGATTCCTTGAGCCCCAGATTCTCAATTTCTCATAATTCAGAAATTTGATAGTCGATTTTGCACTATTCGACGCCACAAATCTGATGGTGTGTACAGATTTTTCATGTGCTCATTTATTTTCTAGCCACTTTTCTAAGTGGAATGTAGGTGTCAGCATTTATGTGCGAGCAGCCATTTCCATGCGATTGATGCCATGAGATCGATGGCACGAAAAGCTTCAGCAGTTTGACATCCGCTTCTTCAGATGGCCCCTAGTTGTGAGGTATATCCAGTGTGTTCATGTACTTCTTTTTCTATTCATTGTGCTACACATATCCCTGTTTGATGTTGATGATGGATCTTGTTTATTACTTGTTTTCATGATTCCTGCTTGACGTGACACAGAATCGTCTATGTATGTACTTGTTGTCATGATTCGTCATCCCTTTGTTGTATATTGATAGGATACTCATATTGTCGTCGTGCATGTTTGCACTGAGATCCCTTTTATGCCATGTTGGTGGGATGATCATCATGCATGAGTTTTGTGTCATACTGAAAGGAGTCTTTTGACTGAGAGTTCCTGTAGTGGAACATCTCTTGGAGCCACTCCTGCCTGGGGGCATTTTCCTTATGTGATAATGACATCATCTCTATGTACATCATCACTATTGATAGCACATAATGTAGCCACCTACACCATCTTAACACCGGGGCCCGGAGATGTAGTCCCTCCTGGACGAACTTTGTTATCAACGACTTATGTTTTCATGTGCTGATGATTGTCATGTTCCTATTTTTTTACAACATGTATATGTATTCACTTATGTTATTTTAAAAATGAAATTTAACACATCATGAAAGTAAAAGGTCTTGGAAGGGTCCTTCATCACACCCGGACATGGATCATTAATCGGCTCTTTAGATTCATCCTTTAGATTGGAGAGATTGTTAAGAAGAGTAGTTTTTGAACGGTCATCTCCAAAATTGGTTAGGAACTGTTCCTAAAATGAATTCCAACTATCAATAGAACCAGATGGTAATGAAAAGTACCAGGATCATGCTAATCCTTGAAAATTATAAGGGAATAATTGTACAACTGCATCTTATTGGACAACTCCATTTAGATTTATGGACATCATGAAGTTGTTTATGTGTTCTTCGGTAGGAAGGCCATCATTGGGATTGAATTTTGGAAACCATTTCAATGGATGAGTAGGTAATGGATGCAATGGTCCTGCCATTTGAACAGCTCCTGGATTTTTCCATGGTGTTTGAGCCATTATGGGTATCTGTGTGGAAGAAGATGTACCAGTGGTTGAAGGTGATTGGGTAGAGGAGGATTGTGCTCCTGTACCTGTGTAAATCATGATCTGAGATGGTGAGGTGGATGATTGAGTTTGTGATGAAGATGATGAAATGAATGAGGGTGTTTCCAGTGATGATGAAAGAATCTCACTATGAGTTTCAGAGTCTGATTTCTTAGTTTTCCTTTGAGGAGGAGGTAGAGGAAATTCAAATGGAAGAATTCCAAATTTTTCACTCTATGATTTAGTTAATCTTAAAGGGGAAGGAGAATGAGAAGAAACAATGGCTTGAGATAATTCAAAGTCTTCTTGAGATAGAGAAATCCCTTGTAACTTGTGAATTAAAGACTGAACTTCAGGATTTTTTGCAGAAGAAGGTTGATCTGATTTTCTTGGAGAAACACTAGTGGATTGTAAATATTTCTTCACAACTTCTCATTTAGGATTTGGGAATTTGGAATGTGACCGAGAAGTTGGAGGTGATGGTGAGGGATTTTTACTCTTAGAATGCATTTCTGATTTAGATTTTCTTTCCACTCATAGTCAGGCCCTCCTTCTAATGCCAAAACATTGACACCTCGAAATTCGTTGCTACAACATGGGGGATAACCACCTGGTCCGAACCTTAAAAGCAGCTCCTTTTCCGTTTGGTATAGTGGCTCCAATTGGGGATAATGGGACCAGATTCCTAGAGATGATTGATTTGATAATGTTTTTGCGGTGATATAAGATATAGAGGAGAATGATTAATAACCTAATCTAAATAGTAAACACATGCATATATCTTAATCTAACATTATCTGACTATAAATATACCCGGGAATAAACTAAGATATGCAATCTACAGAGATGTCTCAAAGAAATTGGTAATAAATATCATTCAACTGCGAAAAGAACTGAAATAATTAATGATAATTGTTTTGGATAAATAGTTAGACAAAACAATTGAGAAAACTTTATCGCACATAATAATTGTTCACGTATTCAATACAGAATCAGAGCTGAAACATCATACAAAAATGCAATAATGTAGAACTATAAATCAGATTATCATACATAAAACAATCACAGAAAGAGTATTGCTAATGCATAAATAAAACACGATCATACGATAAAAGTACCATATATGAAAGGTCTTTCTCATGGGCTCAACAATATTGATCCACTTTCATCTAATCAAATACACTCTAAGAGTACAGAATTGAAATTTCAATAGAGCATGCTCGATATTCAAGAAAAATAGATCCTGTTCCAATAATTTCATCAAAACCTTCCCAAAAATATAGAAGTGTAATGCCTTGAAAAGTTTTTTTGATAAAATTTTGGACCCCTCTCTAAAGGCATGAGAGGGGTTTAAATACTATAATACATGCCTCAAAAATAGATTAGTACAAAAAAATCTGAGGAGGTTTCAAACAACCTTCCTCGAAGTAAGAAAAAATAAAACTAAAATTAGAATTAAACTAATGACAAGCTTCTTTCAACTTGAATTATCTCAGTCGACTAACTTGATCTTTGAGATTGCAAATTTCAATCATTGGTTTGACCTGGCGCGGCTGGCCGATAGTGGATTTTAACTATCCTGCAAATATGGCATGATAGAGATGGCACCATTTTTTGTGCAGAGGTAGTTAAGCATCGTATAGTCATCCACTGGCTATGTGGTTTTACCAAATACTGTCAGTATTTCTCCCAATCCAATTTGATCATTTTTTTATTGCTTCTTCCGTGGTCTGAGATGTGTGTTTCCATTGTTGTTCCAGTTGTTTGATATCTAGGAGAGACCTTGGTATGCACTCTTTGACAAGGTTGGCACTATGAAAGTTTTCATCAACGGCTTCAATTATACTGCTTGTTGCACCTGTTGATGTCGATGTCACCCTTCCTACCTGCTTTAACTGTGTATCCCAATCTGTAAATAGAATGTATTTGTGGGATTCTTCTATTTTTGGTAGATCATCCTTTCTTCCCTCATCAGACTCCTGCCAAGTAATAAATTCAGAAATCCTTTTAAGGATTTCTTCATATTCAAACCTCAATTGAATCACTTGGTTTTTCAATTTATCACTTATCTCACAGTAAGGATTGATCTGTGAGATTTTCTGGCAGAACATCTCTTGTTGTTGTATCAATAGAGAAATTAGCTTGATTTCTTCTTTGATGAAATCATTAGTTTGAGGGTTATCTTTAAATCTATCTACCATGTCTTGCATTTGACGAATCTGTGATTCCTTTTCTGATATGCTTTCGTGGTGTTGTAACCTCATTTTGTCGAATTCCCTCTGAATCTGAGCTACCTGTTGTTCTACTTTTTGATTGGATTTATCTTGTTCTAATTGTTATTCAAGCATAAGAATTCGTTTTTCTTTTTCTTTTAGTATCAGTCGTGCTTCTGTTTCTTTATCAATGGTCGTTGTGGCATAGGCTCCTGCAAACTGTGACAACTTTGTAAGGTTTTCTGATGGGTCAACAGGAGTGTCTTTCCACACAACTTCCATTGATTTGTTCTCTAGAGTTGCAACAGTCGTGGTGTCTAATTTCCTCTTCTTTCTTTGTCTTTTAACTACAACCTTATGTGTAGGGCTATAAAATATGTCAAGTGGAGGTATCTCTTCAATTTTCAAGACAATTTTAGAAGTGGGAAAAGTCAGAATAACCTCAATATCTTGAGTGTTTGTAGCCCCTTGCTCTGTTGTCTCTGGATTTTCTTTGTGTTGAGTCTGTTTGGGGGTCTGAAATCCAGATGTTTCCTCAAGACTTGTGCCTGTTTGGAGCTTCTGATTGAATTGCTCCCATTCCTTGTCTAGGTCAATGACTGGAATCTTCCTTGTTTGAGCTGAAGTGGAGCCAACCTCTGTCTGTTTCTTGGCCAAGGCCTGTTTGGTCATTTCCTTAGTATTTCCTTCTGTATATTTCTCAGAATCTTTATTAGGACTCCCTTCTCCATTCTGAGATTGTTGCTCTAACTGTTCTGACTCGTGAGTTTATTTCTCTTGCATTTCCTCATCATAATTTTCCTTTGAACTCTTCACCACGATCACACTAGGAGTCAGTTCTCTTATTGGTTCAATTTGTAATAGGTCCGATGGGACCTTTAAAAATCTTTTATTCCTATATACATGAAAAGCATTAATATCATCTAGGCTTAACTGTAATTACGCTAAATGTAGGACCTGTGCAAATGTTTCAGCTCCTTGAAATAGGTCATCAAATGGATCATCTTCATGAGTAAACTGTTTGACTTAAACAATGGTGGTGAATTCTTTAGCAAATTGATTTGGGTCATACTGTCGCCCTAGAACTGTGGCCAATTTTAGAGATGTAATATTCTCTACTTCTTTTACTGTGTGCCCATAGTCATGTAGTGCGAAAGCACCACATTGTAATGGGAAGGTTGGCCAAATGGCTTTCTTCTACTCCCTCAGGGCTTTGGTTAAACCCTCCCCTGTTGTCTAGTAAGTTATCTCTCTGGCCAATAGCTTGTCTGGAACATAATATGGGAGGACATGTGGAGCTGCAATGCTCCCAAAAACTCTGATATAAGTGAATGTTTCTTCACCGAACCATCTTGCGACTGGAAAGATGTCTATCTTGGCTTCTTCGGAAAGCCTAGGGGTTGTTTTATCAAAAATGGTTTTATAAATAGGCAACATAATACCATGGCATATTTTGTAAAAATGGGAATTGAATTGGGATTCCCACAATATTTTATGGTACACATGGATGGGGAGAGGGTTCTGTACAGTCCACTTCCAACCCATGTTTGGAAATTGAGAGCAAAAAAAAATGGCATCCATTACATAAGCGCTCATATAAAAAGGGGGAATAATTCTTGAGGAAACACTTCTCTTTTGCCTATATTCCCTAATAGCCATAGCTAAATTGTTTGATAAAATATTACTCCGATTCATAATCATTGTGTTAAATTTTGCATCAATTAATGGAAGCCATTCTATAGAAAATTTGGTATTATCATCTTTACCAAATAATCTACACATCATCGCAGCCATGAAATTATGTGGGGCCGAGAGGGATGCAATTGGGTACATACCAGATTTCTCTCGTTTGAATTCTCTCAAGCCTGACCTCCAAGTCTTTGTAATATCCAATGGGTCCTTGTTCTCTTTGGAAAAATGCTCGAGGAAATCTTTGTCATAGAGCTTTCTAGGCTCTAGTAGATGGTACATCTGGCGTAAGTTGTCTGGTGTGAAAGACCCCATGACCTCATGTCTATCATTCCTAAAAGTTATGTCTCTGATATTCATATTATCAATCACCCATTTTACCATATATGTGTATGGTAATATCTTAGGTCTTGCAGTTATTTTGTGTCAAAACGAACATGCTGCCTCAAAGTAGGAAGTCTCAGAGGATTCTTTGGCATCATCTGTTGCCTTTGCTTCTAGTGGCATGGGTTTCTCTTCTTCCAGTAGGTTATACATGGCTTCCCATGATGTGGTTCCTCTGTCTTTGCTGGAGGTGGTATCAGAGAAGATTGGTACCATGTCAGATTTCTCAAATGCAGTAGCTTTTCCCTTCTTCACCATCTTTTCAAATGTTGTTTTCTTTGAAGGTTCCCTGAAATTGAACAATGGAAGTTATCGGATAAATACACAGAGCAAAAATCACAGTGAAAGTGCAATGGTACATTTAATTCCGAAAGGTGACAAGGAAGAAGCTTTTATTCGAAAATGCAGATGAAATATATCAAATCACGTCGAGCCATTTTAAACATAAATGCCATTAAAACTCATTAAATACGCACTAAGATCTTTTATTATTTCCTTTATTATTCATTTAAGCCATCGCATCGCAAATGTGTAAGAAAAACTTCAAGTTGATGAGTTTAAAGTGCGCAATGTCGATTATGTGATTGCGATAAAGATTATCGCAATATTGCAAATCACAACATTGCACTTTCGGTTATGCGTTATTTCAAAGTTATTTAGAATTTTGCGACATGTGATGTGAGCAGCGTACCTTTTATCGTTTTGAGTGCATTTTGCTTGAATGAATATTTATTGCATAAAGTAACATTTTATTATGTGTCGGATCTAACCTAATTTATAACAATTATCGCATACTTCCATCGGGTCCGGGTCATATCGCATTTCACAACCTTTCATGGTTCACAAGATTGGCCTTTGTGTAAGCATCGTGATGCGATGAGTGTTCAGCTCGTTATGTCGCAATATCGCAAATCATGTATTCTAAAGGTTTTGCTTGTTTGTGCTTTTGTGAATGCCGCTATGTGATTGTGATAGGTACTTTATTTTGTAAGAAATACTTTAAGCCTTAGTTTTAATGAAAAGATTAATGATACCATAATTCTACGTTGGTCCCTCTTATCGCAATTCACAGATCCCAATTGTTAATTAAATTGTGATACGCATGATCTAGTGATGTGTGATAAACCAAGAATATCTAGTCACAAATGGATTTTGGCTTGATACCTTATGTTTATTTATAAATTTATTTCTAATAATTTAAAAAGGAAGCGCTTAAGTACTAATTTTTTTGGAGAATATTTATAAAGGGTCCCAATTTATCAATAGAATATTAACTATTAAATCAATAAATGGGGGGGTTGTTGAATATTACAACAGAACATCTCAAGGGACAATACCTCAATTGTTATTGTAGCCAAGGATGAAGTTGTGAAGTCTATTTCCTTGGGAGATGAAGAAGGATTAAGTTTTGTTTCTAGGTGGTGAACAAGAAGAAAAAAACGAGGCAAGTTAGTTCTTATAAGGCTATCCTAGAAGAATTTGTTCACCTCGAGAACCCATATCTTGGTGACTCATAATATTTTCATCACAGACCAATGGGTAGCTAGGAGGTTTGCCCCACTGAATTTCTAAATTGTGTGTTGTTTTCCCAATATTATGCCTAATAGAGAAGAATGCGAAGAATGCCTCCATAAGTTTCACATAGTTGATGATGATAACCTTGGGAAACACTTGAGGAATCCCTATATTTTTTAATCGGCATAAAATTTCTTGTGAAGATATCTTGATAACATTGTTTATGATGTCCCTTAAGAAATATGCGAGAAAATGGTATAGTAATTTTCTCATGGTTAGGATTTCATCATGTTTTTATATATTTTTGTAATCTCTAACAGTGGTATCGTGACATCTATTAGTGTCATTTCTAGTATATGTTGTATTATCAAAGTTCCTAACATACACTTAAAATGGTTTTCATTGTAAGGGATCAAAGGTGCAAGAGAATCACTATTGATCCCAATGGAAAAAAAACAAAAAAACAAAACAAAACAATATATATATATATATATATATATATATATTGTTTGAATGGGGCCTAAATAGACCTACCAATAATCAGATCAAGGTGTTATATCTCTATCAAGGGTGTTATGAACATAAATATATAAAATAATATAAATAAATAATTCATAATTAAATAATAAATAATAATTGGTATAATGAAAGATTGTGTCTCGAGAGAGGAACGGAGCAGAGAAATCTAGGGTTGGCAAAGAGAAGTTAAGCATTGGGTACCATGGAGAGAGAGGGGGGGGGGGGGGGATGGGGTTCCACTCCATCCTATAGTCAAGCGGTCTCCAATCGATTCAAGAAACCTATGCAAGCTGAAATCAGAATTTCAGGAGGAGGGAAACAGGACAACAGAGGTACACAGGAGCAGGAAAATATGTAGGAAGAAGTCAGAAAAGAAAGAAGAATAGAAGGAGAAAATCAGAATTGGGATACCAAAAATCGAACTGGACCGTGTAAGCCTAGGGCAACTATCACACCCAAAGTTGTGTTAAGTGATCCAGCGCTACAGGCGCATAGGGAACACATGGCGACTTACGAAGTCATTTGTAAATTCATGCGGTTATGGCCAACGGAAAAGGCTTTACAAGCATGGATAAAGAATCATTGGAAACCTAAGGGGGATATAGAGTTGCACCTTGGATCAAAGGGTTTCTTCACTGTTGTTTTTACGAACATTGAGGATAAAGATAAGGTGTTTGAAGGAGGGCCCTACTTCTATGCTACTGCAGGCCTCTATATGCGACCTTGGGTAATGAATTTTGTCCCGGAGAGTGAGACATCACTTCATTCCTAGTTTGGGTAAGGCTTTACTCCTTACCACTGGATTATTGGCAGCCAAAATCATTAAAAGAAATAGGAAATAAACTAGGGCACTTTGTTAAAATATCGGAGGCTATTAGGCAAGGAAAGTATACCTCCTTTGCCCGGATTTGCGTAGAGATGGACCTCTCTGGAGCTCTACAGGATGAAGTTATTTAGGAATTTTTTGATGAAGAATGGGTACAAGCGGTGGACTATGAGCATGTTCCTTTTAGATGCCGCAAGTGCCATGAACATAGGCATTTATTCAGGGATTTCCCCTTAAACAAAATGGAAAGTAGAACTAAAGCTACCTCAGGGAAATAAACTGAAAGCTTTAACAAAGTGGGAAACAAAGGTAAAGGAGGGATAAAGTATCAAAAGAAAATAAATGAGGAAAAGTAGCCAAGTCAGAATAGGTACAAGGTACTAGAAGAAGAAGAGGAGAAAAATAACGCAATTCAGACTCAAGAGGTAAGCCCTACGGAGAAGGAAAAGGAAGAGAGTATGGAGGACACACAAGACAACAATAAACAAAAGGAGGATTTTCTGAACATAATGGAACTTGACAGGGACCAAGACATGACCCCGAGCGAGGTGGGAACAGAAGATCATGAACTGCAGGATATTCTTGATAGGGAGCATATAGATCTGGAAAAGTTCCTGGAGCAGGGAACCACCAAAGGAATGGATTCGCTACCACAAGAGGAGTTCAACAGAGTGCAACAGTTGTTCCTATGGAGAACTCAAGAAGAATGTTTGGTAGTCAAAAGAAACCATGATAGCCAGGACAACGAAGGGGTGAAAACAATGAAGGAAGCAACGGGACTAGCTCCTAGGAACCCAGGCAGGAAAAGAGGTAGGAAAAAACAGAATGAGCTATTGATAGAGTGTGGAAAACTCATGATCGATTCAAGTAAGATGAAAGACCTTACCAGTTACTCATTTACAAATCTTTCTTAATGAAGCTTACATCATGGAATATTAGGGGCCTAGGGAGAAAAAGGAAGCAAAGAAATCTTAGCAATAGAATGAAAGAAGAAAAACTAGATATGATTTTTATCCAGGAAACAAAATGTTCAGTAGAAAAAATAAGAGAAATTCACAGCAAATGGCTGAATAAATATGAATATCTAGAAGTCAAAGCAAACAAAACAGCAGGAGGAATTCTCACACTATGGAACCCTCAGAAAATAGGAATCCTAGATGCAGAAGCATCTAGGAACTACTTATCAGTGGTTATTCAACCTTTGGGGGACAAGGAAGCTTATTTAATCACAAATGTTTATTGTCCTCAGAAGCCGAAAGACAAACTAAGACTTCTTACTTCACTGGAGGATCTAAGAGATAGACATTCGGGCATCCCCTAGATTTTGGGAGGGGACCTTAATATGATTAGGTCACTGACAGAAAAAAAAAAAGGTGGAACTAGATCACTAGGCAAAGACTCCATAGCATTTAAGAATTTTATAAACAATATGAGGCTAGTAGACACAGAGACAAGTAATGGCATCTTTACTTGGAATAACAAAAGGGGAGGAGAGTCTCAGGTGGCCTCAAAACTAGACTAATTTATTATCTCGGAGAACCTTATCCTAACAAACCTTGACCTGTCAGCAATGATACTCCCTTTTGGTGGCTCAGATCATTGGCCTGTTCAACTTGAAGCGTCCTTTATAGGAACTCCAAGAAACAGACCTTTCAGGTTTGAAAACATTTGACTCACCCATCTGGACTTTATCGACAATATTGAAAAATGGTGGACAGAGGATATGCAAGTTCAGGGCACTAAAATGTTCCTCCTACATAAAATATTAAAACATATCAAAATCAGGCTTAAAAATTGGAATAAGAATGAGTTTGGAAACATTTTTGAAGAAAAAAAAGTGGCAGAATGAAACCTACATGAAATTAACTAGATCCTCATTACAAATGACTTCAACGGTGAAAGAAAGGAACAAGCTGAATACCATCAACAAGAATGGGAAGAATTATGAAAACAAGAGGAGATATTCTGGAAACAGAATTCAAGGGTACAATGGTTAAAAGAAGGAGAAAGGAACACAAGGTTTTTTCACAAATCTACCATGGATCACAGGTCTCATAACAGGATCTCAAAAATCAAAGATTCTCAAGGGAATAAACTTGATACCCACAAAGAAATAGAAGTTGAGCTAGTTAAGCATTTCGAAGGAATAGCAGAGGAACCTCTCTTGGACAGATCGCAATTCATTAGTGACTTTACAAGGCACATTCCTAAGCTTGTGACATGAGAAGACAATTACAATCTAAACAGGACTGTGAATGAAGAGGAGGTCAGCAAAGTCATCAAAGAAATGAAAAATGGGAAGGCACTAGGTCTAGATGGTTTTAATGTTGACTTCTTTAAAGGATGTTGGAAAATAATCAAGCAGGATATCCTCGATGTGGTGGAGGACTCGAGGAAAAATAGAATTGTTTTGAAGGCACTCAATACCTCTTTCATATCCTTAATTCCAAAACAGGATAATGTTATAACACCAAACATATTCATACCAATGGCATTATGCAATGTGGTGTATAAAATAATTTCCAAAATTATTGCCAACAGGCTTAAACCCCTTCTCTCAACCCTCTTATCTGAGGAACAAACTGGGTTTGTGGAAGGCAAAAAAATTCTAAACAATATCATTCAAGCACACGAGGTGGTTCACTCACTTATAAGTAATAGGCAGGCGGGGATGATTATGCAACTTGACCTAGAAAAGGCTTATGATCAGATAAGTTGGGCTTACATAAGGAGAGTTCATATAGCATATGGATTTGACCATAACTGGGTAAGATGGGTGATAGCCCTTGTAACTACCTCTAGTTTTTAAATCTTGGTAAATGGTTCACCATCCAAGCCCTTTATTCCGATGAGAGATCTCAGACAAGGAGATCCTCTCTCACCCTTTCTCTTTATTCTCATGATGGAAGGGCTAGGCAAAGCTATTAAGTCTGCCAAAGCAGAAGGTAAAATCCAGGGTCTCAAACTCACCATGAACGGAGAGGCTTTGACCCATTAGTAATTTTTGAATGATACTATGCTTCAGGGAACTCCTACAGTCAGAGAAGCTCTAGCCTACAAACAAATCCTAAAAGACTTTGCAATGGCGGCAGGCACAGAGGTAAGCCTTACCAAAACTAAGATTTTCTTTTTCAATACTGACATATCTAGAATTCTAGGCTTTCGAAGAGATGTGCTACCCTCCAAATACCTGGGAGTCTCGCTCACTGAAAAACCTCTGAGCAAGATGGTTTAGAAGCCTGTGATTAATAAGCTACAGGACAAAATACAGAAATGGACAAGTAGGTCTTTGAACCTAGCAGGATGACTTGTACTCGTAAAAGTTGTCGTACAAACGGTCCCCATCTTCATGCTTTCAGTCCTTCCAGCTCCTAAAGGAGTCATGCAACTATGCAGAAATATCCAAAGAGATTTTCTTTGGGGCAAAGGGGAAGAGAAAAAAAAATGGGCCTTGGTAGCCTGCGAAAATATCTATAAACCTAAGTCACATGGAAGTTTGGGACTGGATGATCCTGAAGTGCTAAACAAAGTTTTGGGGGAAAAACTTTGGTGGAGATGGCTAAAAGATTTAGCTTCCCCTTGGGCCCAGATTTGGAGACAGAAATATGCAAACAATTGGCAAGACAGGGATCACATTAGAATGTCGGGGATCATCAAAGGCTCCCACATTTGGAACAAAGCCTGGGAGAATAGAGACATTTTTCAGAAACACAGTTTCTGGGAAATTAGAGATGGAAATCTTGCATGGTTTTGGGAGGATAAGTGGCAACAGGAACCCAAATTGTTAAGAGAATAATTTTCAAATCTCAAGAACGATATTTATAATAAAAGGTTACTCAAATTAAATGAATTCTGGGACCAGGAAAAAAGTGAGGGAAAATGGAGGATATGGAAGCACTTGGAATACAATAATGACTCCCCCTTGAAGGCACAGGCAGAAGCTCTAACAGCTATCCTGGAACAGAGAAAGATACTGACATCAGCAGATTCAAACCAAATGAGATGGGGCAATAACAATGAAGGCAACTTTAACCTCAAAGAGGCCAAGCGCATAACAATTGTATCATCCAAGAATTGTTCATTTGTGTAATGTAAAGGAGGTTTCCCCCTTGAAGAGGCTGAATTCAAAGGCATTCAACTATCTTTTCTATCTTTTTGTGAGTTGGTTTCATAACATAGACAAACAGACAGAGACATGGGGACTATTACCAGCACCTTAAGGAAGTGGAGGAAAAATTTCTCTGATAATGAAATAGTCAACAAAGCTTGCGTTTTAGCTCCAATATTTTTAATCTAGGATTTCTTGAAAGAACGCAACAACAGAATATTCAAAAATAGGAAAGGTTCTTCCCAATGCATGATCCGAATCGGATCCATAAACGGCTGCCATAGAACCATGACTATATTGGGACGAAACAAATCCTTCAAGAATCCAAAACAGCAACTGAAAACACCTTGAACCAGTGGCCATGGCAGCTGGCATGGAACGACAAGGACTTCGGTCAAAGCGCGCTGACCGAGGCCCATGGAGACTGCGCAGGAGGTCAAAATAGCACCTGGGAGCCCCGGATCGGGAAAAGGAGCTGATTTTCGATGCGTGTTAGCACTTAGCGCTAACGCGCATCGCTGGGCAAATAGGGCCGAAAAGGAGGAGCCTTAAGCACTCGGTCGTGTGGGGGAACCAGAGGACTACGGGCGGAAAAAGGTAAAGGCGCTAAAGTACAAAGGCGAGACCCGCGCCCTGGAAACTGGCAGTATTGATCGGGACGCCCTTGAACGGTAAGCGGTTTTGGAGAAAGTGGAGCGATCACACTCAGCGATCAATGCGTGGCAGTGGAGGTGAGAGAAAAACCACTGTGATCGCGCGTTATCGGTTGAGCAAGTCAACCGCGCTCAACATGCGAATGACGTTGGATCTGGAGGAGCCCATATCGGACGGCTGAGATTGCGCTCGATAGACAGAAGTGGAATCGACAGGGGATTAAGCAGCGATTTAAGGGGATTTGGAATCCATTGACCGCCACGGTGGAGAAAGAAACGAATCAATGAACAGGTTGGTGTTGTTCCGATGGAGACACGTGGCTACTTCCCGAGCGTTCATGCTGACGCCGAACAGGGAACTCCCAGCACGCAGGCGACAGGCGAATCGACGCAGGCGGGAGAGGAACCGAACAGGCATGGAGGTTGAATGGCTAAAGCCATGAATAGAGACAGTGAACAGAGATTCAGAGAGAGAACGAAGAGTCCAAGCGACCAAGAGAGACAGTGAACAGTGAACCCTGAGAGGAGGACTAAGCACAGAGAGAAGTAAAGCCAAGCAGAGGAGACAAAGGGCCGAGCTGACCACAGGCAACATTGAGCACCAGAGAGCTTGAGGAATCAAGACTTCCCATAGAGGAATCTGTCCAGATTGAGCATCACAGTTGGCTCTTTCCACTGTAGACCGAGGGTCACAGAGCTGGTAGGAAGAACAAGAGTTTGTGTACTCCAAGTGGCTTGGGGAATCCAAGAACCACCCTGCCAAGCAAAATCTGCTTCAGGAGAACTCATATTGAGTCCCTGCATTGTAATTTCTCTGCTGAAAGACACAATAAAACAAGGCCACCACTGAAGCTGGATCGGAGACGTAGCCCTGGAGAATAGGGTGAACTCCTTATTAAAAACTATTTGTATCTTTGTGTTGCTTATTGTATTTCTCTATTGTCTTTCCATTTATTTTCTATGTATTGGCAATTTGATCAATCCGTTGTTTCAATAACACAGAACACACACACCAGCACATGGGTCTGTAATACCTTTTGTTTAATAAATCTTCACTGAGGTCACTCATAGGGTGATTATCAGATCAAGTGGTATTAGAGCTCTAGGCTGTAAGGTTAGACAAGCTTGTGTTGGTTTAGCTGTGAATGTTCACTAGATCAAAGCTCAAATTAGGAGAAGGAGAGTTGGTGGAAACTAATCCTGAAATTGGGAGAGTCTATTCTCGGAAGACAATGTCAGAAGAAGGTTCTATAGGGCCAGACTCTCAATTCATAGAAAGTTTCCTAGCTATAAAGTCTATGGTAGAAGAAATTTATAGGGACTTTAGAAAGCATAAGGGTGAAGATTCATCAGGCTCTAAGCAAGATAAAGAAGAAGATGAATCTCATTCCCATGACCACTCCAAAGGAAAGGGGAAGGAAGAAAGCTTCCCTACACCTCCTACTAGCCCTGTGCATAATAAGAAGGCATCTTTGATTAAGTTAGATGTTAAATTTGATTTGCCTATATATGATGGAGAGCTAAATGCTGAAAAGTTGGACAATTGGATTAGACAAATTGATGTGTATTGCAGAGTACAAAATATAGACTCAGACAAGAGCAAGATTCAGCTGGCAAGCCTTCGCCTAGGGGGCACTACCTTGGTATGGTGGGAAGGCAGAACCCAAGCTGATATGAGGAAGCATGGTAAGACCATCTCTGTTTGGAGTGAATTTGTTACTGCAATCAAAAAGCAGTTCTATCCATTGGCCTACATGCAACAAGCCATGATGAGTTGGCAAACTCTTCGGCAGTTGAAAGGGAAAAGTGTACAAGGGTATACTCAAGAGTTCCGAAAGAGAGCATTGATGTTGGGTATTTCATTAGACTCACCAGAAACTCTTTTGAAGTACATTGGTGGTCTACACAGCTACATGAGGCACACCATCCTCATGTTTAATCCCACTAGTATAGATGAGGTATCTGTACAAGCTACTCATCTAGAAGCTAGAGGAAAGAATGGAAATCCAGAAGTTGGGGGACCATCCCAACCCACTGTAAGCAAGAGCAAGGAGAAAAGAAAGCAGAAGTGGAAAGCAAGGAAGGCTAACACTGCACAGAAAGGCAAAGCCTCATGCACCCACTGTAAAAAGGAGGGGCATGATGATGAGCATTGTTGGATTCTGCATCCAGAGCTGATATGACGCAGGGAAATCCCTGCAAACCCAGAATCACACTATGACTAATGCATATAAAATACATCTCAGAAATATACTTCAAATCCTGGCAATTTCACAAACTTTTTTACACACCAACAGTGAGATTCCCCTTACACCAATGGCGCCCTCCATGAGACCGACTCATCAAACTGAGGTTCTAACATTGATTCGAATCGAGCTTTCGATTCAATCCTTTTATTTAAGGTTCGATACATACACAGATTTCACAAACTGATATTAACTGAAGAGGATTTCAAAACCTCTGTTCCAAATCGAATAGCCCTTCCAACCCATAATTATACCACAATCAGAAGTGGTTTCGCTTCATTAAGAAATTGCCGGCACTTATAGGTTTGTCACCTCTGATCCAATACACCTTTTGAAACTGCGCCTTTTATAACAGACAGTCTCTCCAATCTTCCAACAAGCTCTTCAATATTTGGGTCAACTTTCCTTTCTTCTGTGACATCTGGCGCATCATACATTAAACTGATGTCTCATCCCTTTTAAGAAACTCACTATCAGTTTTCCTACAAACAATGCTCTTCTTGGAAGCGCTTAAGGAAGAGCCAACTGTATCTGCTACATCCACTAATTCCCAACCCTCTACGCACCGAAGGCATATATATATATATATATATATATATATATATATATATATATATATATATATATATATATATATATATATATATATATATATATATATAACTGTCACGGGTTGTAATTTGAGCATACGCACAACAGATTTATAGAACCTTGTTATACCAATATCTTCCTCGGCAATTAAACATCCAACAGGCATAACGAATCTTCAATTGATTATTAAACCTACGCATATAATACGCAGACAATATATATATATCTATATAAATCGTCGGCTATGATTACATGCGAGCCTTTATTATGGGCAAAGGTTCAATACTATGGACGGACAATTATATATCTCCGCTCCTCATAATGTTGAATCCACATAAATGTAATTAACACAGACCTGCTGTTTTATGAACTCACAGACCCTTAGACTCAGCAAAATATATGTAGACTCACCTTGTTATGCCGCGGCGGATTTATACCTCATAATACATACATATAGATACGCTATGTGACATAGCGTTACACCTCTCAACCGCATACATTGCCATCTCCAAGGATTACCACACCTCCAGCCACTTACGCAATTGAAATTATAGTTGTCACAGCCACGATTTATAAATTGAGCACATCATAACAGGCTTATGCCATTCAGCTTGGCATGGGCTTCAAAATTCGATTTTAACGCAGAGGCTACGCATCGTAATACCACTCTGTAAACTCTCTTACAGACAATTCCAAAGTCTCTGGCTCCTGTATATGGACAAACAGTGATAATAAATTTGCAGGTATATCATTCAATTATAAAACAGAGGTAATAATCTTGGAGAACCAGAGGCATGTGCGCAACCATAAATTAAAGTTGTATGTCATCACGCAAGAAAACTAATTCAATTATGAACGCACAATGATTGCGCATGAGGGACCAAAATGAACCATTCCAACACACACTTTTATTCCACAGTTTTTCATATGAGTATATACATTACACAGAGGCTTTCAAGCTTTGGCTGTCCAAGCTTCACTTTCTCCCCTGTATTCTATCCTATCTACCCCAATTTGCCTTTGAGGCTCATAAATTTATGAAAATTGAATTAAACCAATTTAGGTTCAAATCCCTTTAATCACTCAACAAAGTCCTCAAATATCTCAACATCCCTACAATCTAGATTTTATCCCTAAAATCCTTCAACTAATTAAATTTCCTCATATCCTTTTATTAATAAAAAGATATTTACATAAATCATCACCTTCTCCTATCTAATTCAAATTAATTAATAAAATATTAAAAATCATCACACCCCATATTTACAAATTAATATTATCACACCCCATATTTACAAATGGAGAAAAAGGTCTTGATGCTCCTGCATCAGACTCCCCATGTAAGAAAATTCATGACCACCTGGTCATAAGTCTGGATATCTCCTCCTGGATCCCAAATTTTATTTTGTAATCCTTCCGTGCTTGTTGATTGCTTCACTGCTGTTGTTATCTACTGTTGTCTTCCAGGTTTCCATATTTTGTGCTACAGTGCTCCACCTGCTCTGCTCTTGCAATCCTTCACTGTCATTCTCTTGTTGTCGTTCCTTTTCTTTCTTTCGGCTGTCTTTCTCTGGGATGTTTTTACCATTAACCTCCTTATCAACTCAATTTCTCTGTCCAGTATGTCCTCTGTCTGCTGATTGTTTCCATCCCTTGATTGCTGAGCTCTCATTCTTGCTTGCTCTTCACTTGTTTTGATCACCTTTCCTGCTGCTGCTACTATAAATGTCGCCTCACATGTTGCTCTAGTTGTCAATATGAATGTTGCGGCCTCCCAAACTTCCTTTCCCTCTGCAACATTCCTTTGCTCGTCACCTGCAATTTCATCTTGATTATCATTTATGACAACTGCTTTGTCATCCTTCATCAGCAATCTATCCTGGACATTCATCCTCTGTTCTTCCAATTTCCTCCTTTGAAAGTCCATTTCTCTATATAACTCAATGATTTTACTTGGAGTGAACTTTGGAAATTTTACACGATCTTCCATTTCCTCACATGGTCTTTCTTCTGCTAAATCTTCCTTAACATCCTTCAGTAGATGTTCTTCCAAACCTGCAATCATACACAAATCGTTAGTTTTAAAATTACAAGACCTTACGGTCTTATTTGATGCTTCAGTCATCAAGTCTTTGGGCTGCTTCGAATCATTCATATGATTCAACTCCTCTAGCTCTTCATCACTTTCAAAAAGTAATGGTCCATTCTCTGGGTAACATAACGAAACTTCAACATCTTCTTCAACATCTTCATTTTGCTGTAGCTCAACTCTTTCGAGCTTCTCTCTCTTCTGTCTGGAAACTATAACCTGTTCAAGTTTCCTTAGTTCCTTTATCAACTGCATATTTACCTGATGATTCCACTTCTCTTGTAGTCTCTGCCACTTCAACTTCTTTCTCATGACATAACCATGCTTCTGGTCTTCCTCATTTCTTTGCAACATCTCCATTAACACCTCAAGCTGAACTGCTATCTCAGCCTTCTCCCTCTCATATTCCTCTTTGCTTAACTGTCTCTGTATGCCAACTGCCTTGGCGCCCTTCTCCTTTTGTCCTCTGCTGTGATTTATTTCAGAACCTTTGTTACGACTGTCACTAGTCATCATCCTTTCCATCTCTATGAGTTCCTTACTCACTTTTCTATGAGTTGCACTAAAGCCTCTTCAGCAGCAAGTCCTGTCCTGCCGCCACTTACCTCACCAAGCTCTCCTCACTCAGTCTTTTGGCAAGCAATTGGTTCTATCTCTGGAACCTCCTTTGAGCACTTCTCTTTGCTCTTCCCGGGCTTCAACTCATCTGCCTGTTCTAAGAACACAACTGTCCTCCTTATCCAATCTCTATTGGATTTCCTCAAGGTTCTGCCACCTCTATGTTTTCACCTAGAAACTTTCACTAGCTTCCTTTATCTGTTAGCAATTCTAATCACATTGCCTTTTGGGAGTTGCAATAATATTTAAATGCAAAGACTACAATACTCTATTCTTCAAAAACATATCATCTTACCGCCAAGATCTCATCTGATCTTGTCCTTCCATTCGCCTGCACTTCATTTACCTTCAGAATCTCACCACTTCTGCAAATTTGTTCCAGCAAATTTTTATGCTTCCTCTGCAAAATTTCACTGTCAATCAGATTTTAAAATCTGATTCTCTCTTCCAATCTTCTGGCAACTTCAGCTGTCAGCAACAATTCCCTCTTTGCTAAGTTTCTTCTTTGCTGCAACCATCAATTCTCATTCCATTTCTTGTCAGTAAAATTCAAATCAAAATTAACCAAACACAATACCTGCATGATCTTTCATTCCTTCAGCTGTATTCTGGTTGCTTGACTTTCAATTAGAATCTGATCTTCTTTACCTGCATTCTGTTTACTTGCAATTGTATATGCTGCATATCAGATTTAAAATCTGATCATTCATCACACATTCAGAAATATATTCCAGTTCAACAAACCTTCTGACTTCAAACAAACATTCCTCATTTCAATAGAGCCAAGCTCTGATACCAAAAATGACGCAGGGAAATCCCTGCAAACCCAGAATCACACTATGGCTAATGCATATAAAATACATCTCAGAAATATACTTCAAATCCTGGCAATTTCACAAACATTTTTACACACCAACAGTGAGATTCCCCTTAAACCAATGGTGCCCTCCATGAGACCGACTCATCAAACTGAGGTTCTAACATTGATTCGAATCGAGCTTTCGATTCAATCCTTTTATTTAAGGTTCGATACATATAGAGATTTCACAAATTGATATTAACTGAAGAGGATTTCAAAACCTCTGTTCCAAATCGAACAGCCCTTCCAACCCATAATTATACCACAATCAGAAGTGGTTTCGCTTCATTAAGAAATTGTCGACACTTATAGGTTTGTCACCTCTGATCCAATACACCTTTTGAAACTGCGCCTTTTATAACAGACAGTCTCTCCAATCTTCCAACAAGCTCTTCAATATTTGGGTCAACTTTCCTTTCTTCTGCGACATCTGGCGCATCATACATTAAACTGATGTCTCATCCCTTTTAAGAAACTCACTATCAGTTTTCCTACAAACAACGCTCTTCCTGGAAGCGCTTAAGGAAGAGCCAACTGTATCTGCTACATCCACTAATTCCCAACCCTCTACGCAACCGAAGGCATATATATATATATATATATATATATATATATATATATATATATATATATATATATAACTGTCACGGGTTGTAATTTGAGCATACGCACAACAGATTTATAGAACCTTGTTATACCAATATCTTCCTCGGCAATTAAACATCCAACAGGCATAACGAATCTTCAATTGATTATTAAACCTACGCATATAATACGCAGACAATATATATATCTATATAAATCGCCGGCTATGATTACATGCGAGCCTTTATTATGGGCAAAGGTTCAATACTATGGACGGACAGTTATATATCTCCGCTCCTCATAATGTTCAATCCACATAAATGTAATTAACACAGACCTGCTGTTTTATGAACTCACGGACCCTTAGACTCAGCAAAATATATGTAGACTCACCTTGTTACGCCGCGGCGGATTTATACCTCATAATACATACATATAGATACGCTATGTGACATAGCGTTACACCTCTCAACCGCATACATTGCCATCTCCAAGGATTACCACGCCTCCAGCCACTTACGCAATTGAAATTATAGTTGTCACAGCCACGATTTATAAATTGAGCACATAATAACAGGTTTATGCCATTCAGCTTGGCATGGGCTTCAACATTCGATTTTAACGCAGAGGCTACGCATCGTAATACCACTCTGTAAAATCTCTTACAGACAATTCCAAAGTCTCTGGCGCCGGTATATGGACAAACAGTGATAATAAATTTGCAGGTATATCATTCAATTATAAAACAGAGGTAATAATCTTGGAGAACCAGAGGCATGTGCGCAACCATAAATTAAAGCTGTATGTCATCACGCAAGAAAACTAATTCAATTATGAACGCACAATGATTGCGCATGAGGGACCAAAACGAACCATTCCAACACACACTTTTATTCCACAGTTTTTCATATGAGTATATACATTACACAGAGGCTTTCAAGCTTTGGCTCTCCAAGCTTCACTTTCTCCCCTGTATCCTATCCTATCTACCCCAATTTGCCTTTGAGGCTCATAAATTTATGCAAATTGAATTAAACCAATTTAGGTTCAAATCCCTTTAATCACTCAACAAAGTCCTCAAATATCTCAACATCCCTACAATCTAGATTTTATCCCTAAAATCCTTCAACTAATTAAATTTCCTCATTTCCTTTTATTAATAAAAATATATTTACATAAATCCTCACCTTCTCCTATCTAATTCAAATTAATTAATAAAATATTAAAAATCATCACACCCCATATTTACAAATTAATATTATCACACCCCATATTTACAAATGGAGAAAACGGTCTTGATGCTCCTGCATCATGATACCTAAGAAGTCCGAGGGAAAGAAGAAGAAGACTGCTGCAGCTATTCAGAAAGATTTGGGGTCAAACTCGGGAGATGAAACAATCATTGCAGCCATAGGTATAAAAGGTAAGAATTCTGAAGCATCTACTAGTAATTCTGCTCAATCTGTTATTGATGAAGAACATGAGAGAAAAAGGCATGAGCTTTTCCATATTCGAGTTGTTTCCAAAAATCAAAAGATTGATACTTTGTTTGATAGTGGCTCACAAGTAAATCTGATTTCTGAAGCAATTGTAAAGAAATTGGGATTAGCAACTACACCTCATAAGAAGCCATACCCATTAGGATGGTTGAATGATAAAGCACAACTACAAGTGACAAGACAGTGAAAACTCAAGTTTTCTTTTGGGTCAGCATTTGTAGATGAGGTTGAGTTAGATATAATTCCTTTGGATATATGTGGAGTTGTTTTAGGAAATCCTTACTTGTATGATAGAAAGGCTATTTTCTATAGAGCTGAGAACAAGTATCTACTTGTTAAAGATGGAATCGAATACTTTGTAAGAGCTCATAAGCTCAAGAATAATTATACTCTCATAAACTCAGGACAGATGAAAAGAATGATAAATTCATGCAAACAGTTCTTACTAATGGTTCTAAAGGAAAAGAAAACTGATAAAACCAATGTATTTGAGAGCTATAATTCTGATCAGCAAGCTGATATAGAAAAGATTGTTTCAGAGTATGATGTCTTGTTTCAAGAACCTCAAGTTCTGCCACCCAAAAAGGGAATAGTACATGATATTATTTTGCAGCAAGATGTTCCTTTGCCTAACATTGGGATGTACAGGTTATCTGCTTTAGAGAATGCTGAAATCAAGAAGCAGGTGCAGGAGTTGCTTGAGAAAGGGTTCATCAGGCCTAGCACATCACCATGTGGGTCACCAATCGTTTTGGTGAGAAAGAAAGATGGCTCGTGGAGAATGTGCATTGATTACCGAGCACTGAATAAAATAACGATCAAAAATCGTTATCCCCTTCCTCGCATAGATGATCTTTTAGATCAATTGAAGGAAGTTGTTTATTTCACCAAGCTGGATTTGCATAGTGGATACCATCAGGTCAAAGTTGCAGAGCA
This sequence comes from Pinus tabuliformis, assembly GCA_031772625.1. NCBI lineage: Eukaryota > Viridiplantae > Streptophyta > Pinopsida > Pinales > Pinaceae > Pinus > Pinus tabuliformis. The sequence continues at coordinate 1,610,634,425 of CM062820.1, read as the reverse complement.
AGATGCATGGAAGATTGCTTTCAAAACAAACCAGGGATTGTACGAATGGTTGGTTATGCCTTTTGGCTTGACCAATGCCCCTACTAATTTCATGAGATTAATGAATGATGTACTCAGACCCTTTCTTGATGATTTTGTTATTGTGTATCTGGATGACATTCTGATTTTTAGTAAAATGTGGGAAGAACATTTAAAGCATGTTAAGCAGACATTAGATGTTTTTAAAAGAGAAAAACTTTATGTTAAACTCTCCAAATGTGAATTTGGCAAAACCTCTTTGAATTATTTGGTTCATATAGTAGGGGGAGGTGAATTGAAAATAGATCCCTCTAAAGTGGCAGTCATTGTAAACTGGCCTAAACCCAAGTCTGCTACAGAAGTGAGAAGCTTCTTAGGAGCAGCACAGTATTGGAGGAAGTTCATTTCAAATTTTTCCTCAATTGTAGCTCCCTCACATGCTTTGACAGGATTGAACAAGGTGTTTCAGTGGGGAGGCAAACAGCAGAAAGCCTTCGACACCTTGAAAGAAAAAATTAGTACAACACCTGTACTAGCACTGCCAGATCTACAAAGACCATTTGAGATCCAAACTGATGCCAGTGACTATGCCATGGGAGCAGTGTTGACACAGCACGGTAAACCCATATGTTATCATTCTGAGACTTTTAATCCTGCAGTAGTCAACTATCCCACATATGATAAAGAATTGTATGCATTAGTTCAGAGTGTGACAAAGTGGAAACATTACTTAATGGGCAAAGAAACAGTAATACATACTGATCATCAGCCACTTCAATATCTACACTCCCAAACTAAGTTGCAACAATCAAGACATTACAGATGGATGGGTTTTCTACAACAGTTTCATTTAGTCATCAGATATAAAAAGGGCATACATAACAAGGTTGCAGACATGTTATCTAGACCCATTATAAATGCATCTACCATACTTAAGCATAATTATGTGCTACATGAAAGCTACATAGAACAGTATGCTCAGGATGTGGACTTTAAAGATGTATATGCAACTTTGAGTCAAGGCAAAAGAGTAGAAGAATTGGACTATCATGTGAAGGACCGACTCTTATATCATTGTGGGAAACTCTGCATTCCACAAACTGAGAGAGCAAAGATAATTAGGGAAGCACACACTTCTCTGATATTAGGTCACTTTGGGGTAAGTAAAACAGTTGCACAGCTGCAAAGGTTCTGTTATTGGCCAAGAATGAGTGAGATAGTTTCTAGATATGTAAAGGGTTGTGCTATGTGTGCTAAAAGCAAGCCCAGCAACAAAAAACTAGGCTTCTACACTCCATTGCCAGTTCCTTCTGACCCTCGGGAAAGCATTTTCATGGATTTTGTTGGAGGACTGCCTAAATCTAGGAAAGGTCATGATTATCTATATGTTGTTGTGGATAGGTTTAGTAAAATGTGTATTTTGATACCCCGTAGTAAACAAAATACAGCTGAACAAACTGCAAAATTATTCTTTGAACATGTATGGGTTCATTTTGGATTACTCACTTCTATTATATCTGATCGAGACACCTGATTTGTGGGAAAATTTTGGTCCAATCTGTGGGAACTAATGGACACCAAATTAAAGAAAAGCACATCTTTTCATCCACAAACAGATGGCCAGACAGAAGTAGTTAACAGGACAGTGATCCAGTTACTGAGAGGATATTGCAGCAAACACCCTAAGCTTTGGTATGAACACTTGTGTTATGTGCAGCATGCTTACAATAGAGCCAAACACTCTTCTACCCAGAGATCTCCTTTTGAGACCTGCTTTGGTTTCATACCAAGGTCTCCCTTGGATTTTGTCTTTGGTAAAGATACCATGGTTGATGGACACAGTGATGTGGACAAAGCAACTAGGTTCATTGAACAAATCCAGGAGATCCACCAGGCAATACAAGAACAGCTGTAAAAGAGCCAGGCCAAGTACAAGGCTAGGCATGATAAGCATCGGATGGAGCATAGTTTTCAAGTTGGAGACCAAAATCTGGCTATATATTAGCAAGGACAGGATGCAAGGTGAAGGCAAGAAGCTAAAACCTATCAGGTATGGACCCTTCAGGATACTTGAGAATATTGGTGAAAATTCTTTTCGCCTTGATCTGCCAACTTACATGCACATCTACTCAGTCGTGAACGCAGATTTCTTGAGGTTGTTTGAACCTTCAACTATTGAGGACCCTGAAGAGTAGAGTCAATTTCCTTCTGTTGATGACCTACTACCTGAATATCTTAATGAGTTGCAGGAAGATATAGTGCTGGACAGGAAGGTAAGGACGACGCGTAGTGGACAGGTGGAATACCTCAGAATTGGGCTTAAAGGTTCGAAGCCGAGCAGTGTGAAGTGGATTGAGATTGGACAAGTGAGACAGCAGTTTCCTCACTTAGTCGATACTTGAAAAAAAAAAACCAACTTTTGGTAGTCCAAAAGATTTTTAGTTGGGAAGTCGTGATCCAAATTAGATCCATAAACGACTGTCATAGAACCATGACTAGATCAGGACGAAACAAATCCTTGAAGAATCCAAAATAGCAATCGAAAACACCTTGAACCAGTGGCCATGGCAGCCGGCGTGGAACGACGAGGACCTTGGTCAAAGCGCGCTGACCGAGGCCCATGGAGACTCGCAGGAGGTCAAAATAGCCCCTAGGAGCCCTGGATCAGGAAAAGGAATTGATTTTCAATGCGCGTTAGCGCGTTAACGCGCATTGCTAAGAAAATAAGGTCGAAAAGGAGGAGCCTTAAGCACTCAGTCGCGTGGGGGAACTAGAGGACCGCGGGTGGAAAAAGGTAAAGGCGCTAAAGTACAAAGGCGGGACTCGCGCCCTGGAAACTAGCGGTATCGATCAGGGCACCCTTGAACATAAGTGGTTTTGGAGAAAGCGGAGCGATCACACTCAGTGATCGACGCGTGGCAGCGGAGGTGAGAGAAAAACCACCGTGATCGTGCGTTATCGGTCGAGCAAGTCAACCGTGCTCGACGTGCGAATGACGTTGGATCTAGAGGAGCCCAGATCGGATGGTTGAGATTGCGTCCGATAGACAGAAGCGGAATCGACAAGGGATTAAGCCGTGATTTAAGGGGATTTGGAATCCGTTGACCGCCACGGTGGAGAAAGAAACGAATCGATGAACAGGCTGGCGCTGTTCCGATGGAGACACGTGGCTACTTCCCGAGCGTTCATGCTGACGCCGAACAGGGAACTCCCAGCACGTAGGCGACAGGTGAATCGACGCAGGCGGGAGAGGAACCGAACAGGCATGGAGGTCGAATGGCTAAAGCCATGAATAGAGACAAAGAATAGAGATTCGGAGAGAGAACGAAGAGTCCAAGCGACCAAGAGAGACAGTGAACAGTGAACCCTGAGAGGAGGACTGAGCACAGAGAGCAGTAAAGCCAAGCGGAGGAGACAGAGGGCCGAGCTAACCACAGGCAGCATTAAGCACTAGAGAGCTTGAGGAATCAAGCCTTCCCATAGAGGAATCTATCCGGATTGAGCATCATAGTTGGATCTTTCCACTGTAGACCGAGGGTCATAGAGCTGGTAGGAAGAACAAGAGTCTGTGTACTCCAAGTGGCTTGGGGAATCCAAGAACCACCCTGCCAAGCAAAATCTGCTTCAGAAGAACTCATATTGAGTCCCTGCATTGTAATTTCTCTGCTGAAAGACACAAAAAAACAAGGCCACCACTGAAGCTCGACTAGAGACATAGCCCTGGAGAATAGGGTGAACTCCTTATTAAAAATTGTTTGTGTCTTTGTGTTGCTTACTGTATTTCTCTGTTGTCTTTCCATTTATTTTCTGTGTATTGGCAATCTGATCGATCCGTTGCTTCAATAACACATAACACACACACCAGCACATGGGTCTGTAATACCTTTTGTTTAATAAATCTTCACTGAGGTCACTCATAGGGTGATTATCAGATCAGTGCATCATGGAAAAAATTTTAAGACAACCCAATGAGATGGTGGGAACTCTCATTTAAAACCCCCCTAAGAACCAACCGAAAGATACGGATGTGCAGATTCTAAGGCAGTTGGGTATGTAGGGGCTCAACCCAAAAGGAAAAAACAAAAATGCAAATCATATAACTGCTGATAAGGATTTTTGGCAACCCCCCCCCCCCCTCAAGGTTCTCTGAAATGTAATATTGATGGGGCCTCAAAAGGAAACCTGGGCATGGTTGGTTATGGAGGAGTGATAAGGGATGAAAGGGGTTGTATAAAAATCATCTTTCGTAGTAATTTGGGGAAAGCCACAAACAATATGGCAGATCTCATGGCCCTGGAGCAATGCTTAGAAATCCTAAGGGACTCAAATCTTCATAACATTATAATTGAAGCCGATTCCGAATTGATTATCAATTCGGTCAAGAGAATTTGCTATGGCTCAGCTCCATAAAAAGTGTCGAGACATTGGAGGCTTCTTCAAGTCTATGAAAGGATTCAATCCCACTTGCAGAACATGAGAACCTTGAGTTTCACTCATGTGCACCGAATAGCCAAAAAATTAGTGGACGTTTTAGCTAATGAAAGCGTACTCTGTGCTAAAAGCAACAATAGATGTAATTGGAGAGAGATCCCCCAGGGTAGATTGAGGGAAGAATGTCTCAGACAGGTGAATGTGGACTGGGAGCTTTATTAGAGTAGGAGATACTAGAAAGTTGTAGTCTTCTGGAAACAGTTGAATGTTATTCCACATGAAACAGCAGTCCAGGGATATAAAAAAAAAAGAATGGCAGTTCCTCAGGTCAGAATAGGTGCCCAGAATCCTACAATCCCAAGGTTCTCGGGTGGGTGTCAATTAAAAACACAAGTATTTAAATGAATTTGAATCATGTTACAGAAATCCATGTCATTGGCTATGCAGGGAGATTGGTTAAAGTACGAGCAGGTAGGAGAAATAGCAACAATCGCATCAAATCCGCGTTGCAAATAGCAAGATGGTTATCAAGCCAATCAGACCCAAAATCGACTTCAACAGTAATTTTATCAAGCTTTGGGTCTGAAAGCAGTGTTAAAGAGCAAGAAAGTTACACAGTTGGGTGGGAATCGCATGCATCTGGTGCATTTCAGGCGGATTACATGCGTGAGGGTTATCAGCCAAAACGGACCTAAAATTTTTATAGATCGGTCTCTATAGGCTCATCGGGTCCAATTCAAGAATTAAAGGGAGTGCTTGTTAACGCCCAATATTGTTAATGACCATTAGAATTCTGAGGATAGATCGAATGGTCAGGGCCTACGATTATCTTTTGTGGTCGCGTTGTCATGTTTTCGTGGGCCCCAGGCCCAGTGAGTGGGCCTTAGGCTCAGTATCCTAGGCTTTAGGTGGCCCACATCTCTTATGTAAATTATGTAATATGGTTGTAATATTAATTTGAACAGAAGGTCGACGCTTAACTCAGTAAAAAAAATGAAAGAGTGTGTCTCAGAAGGTAAAACTATTCATGACAGGACATCTCTCCTTTGTATATATATGGGACCCTCATTGTATTCCATCATATCATATTCATTCATACATGATTCAATATATTAGTCATAAAATGGATTTATTCATTGTTTTCCAAGTATTTAAGATACTTCACTGGTGAACCATATTTGGTTATCACATTTGGTATTAGAGTTTCGTTTTCCAATCTCGGCCTTTGGACACTAGAATTTTCCTCAAAATCCATTTCCCTTGGACACACTCTTACTAGAGCCATTCTAACCAAGCCTTTCGCCAAAAAAAATATTTTTGTTGTTGGGTGTGGAGCCTAATTGTCTTCATAATTCAGAGGTTTTGTTTCAACTGTGTTTGGATCTCAGTCCTTGATGGGGGGTGTGGGGGGGCTTCCCCCTACTAGTGTTACCAGGGGGGTCCCCTTTTAGCTCCCCCCAGCAGGGGTTCGAGGGCAGCACCCACGAAAGAAAATTTAGAGAAAAAATGCCTTGTAAAATATCGTAATTACATAGTCAATTTGGGTCATTCATTAGGAAGAAAATAAGACAAGTAGATGTTAATTTAGGGTGTTTTTCCCTAGAAGGAAACCCTCAATTTATATAAGGTAAATGTATTACGGATATGTATTTTCTGTGATAAAAAGAGAGGATATTGTGTGAGAGAGAAGATGAAGTTACAGTGGATTTGTTGTAGGTTGTATCCCTTTAGTTTGTTGGATAATATAAAGGGAAGGATTGGTTATTTCTTCATGGGCATACCTCAGATTAGGTGAACCATGTATATTTGTGTCTCTCTTATTTATGCTTTTTTGTGTTTCTGCAATATTTTATGTGTTCCATTGCTCTGTTATTTAATTTCTAACATTTTTCAAAGTTTCTCTAGTTTTTTGGTCATTAACCATAATCAGACCCTTGGCCAAGTTTTTTTAAAGGAAAATAACAAATAATTTTGTTGGAGGTCAAAGAAATTTTGTTAAATAATTCAAAGGAAGGTTAGGAAGATACAATCATAGTTGCAACAATTTTAAAAAATTGTTGCTCATCCATACCATTTAATTGTAAATCCTACCACTATACAATCATCGATTTGTGGTTTTCACCATCATAACAACCTTTAGTGTCATTTGTACAAACTACGGAATAATTGATTGTCCATACAAAAAATCAAAAAATAGTTTACCTTTCGCTACCATCTGTATGTTGATTGTAGTTCATACCAAAATCTATACTCAGTCATACCTTCCACCATCATCAATAGCTATCAAGAAAATCACAAGGTCAGTATAATTGAGGAATAATGCATATATTGGTGTTGTCTTAAGAGAAATGTATGAAAGCCAAATCTCTATCATATGAATTTTGGATTTTATGGTAGACGAGAATTTGAGGCCAACCACTCAACAAAACAATGTTGTTGACAATATAATAAAACATCCATATTTTTCATCAAAGAAAAGGGGAGTGTTTTTTTGTACGACCGATCTCATGGAAATTTCTATCTTAATTTTTGAAACATTGTACAGAAACTTGAAGATCCTTCCAAGAAATTATTGTAGATATTTCTACAAATCTATCTCTGATACCATGTAGAACATTCTACAAATCTAGCTCTGAAACCATGTAAAAATTCCTTGTAGATTCAAACTGCATATTGTAATATGCTAGAACAATTGAATTGAATCTACTCTACTCATCAAATGAAACAATAATTTATCAATGAAATCATGAAGCATAAAAGAGAGAATTTAAACACACATAACACAATAATTTTTTGGGGAAAGCCACTGCTAAAAACCCCTGCTATTTATATATTGAATTAATCAGAAAATTTGAGAAGATTATAATGCTTTTCTCAAGCTCGAGCAACCTTTACACTGTCTCTATCTATATCACTACCAACATGTGCACAAGCTTCTCTTGGCACACTTTTCTCTCACAAGCTCCATGCACAAACTTGTTCTTCCTATTGCTTGGTCTCACCAACTCTTGCTCAACAAAACAATGATTAAACTTGTGCCTTCTTTCTTCCTTTTAAAGGAATTTGGAATGGTTAAAATTAGTGAGTTTTCTAACTAAGGAATGATTTATTTTAGGCCTTCTTCTGATTCCATGCACCATCTATTCAATTTAGATGATTATACAACTAATAGTACATTGCCCCTGAACTCCAATCTCAACTGGGTATTTCTCTGATCTAACATGCATGAGTTAATTATGAGTGAATCTTCAGTTTACCAGTTGAGTAGTGTTGGTTACACCCCACTACTAGATCTCCCACTAATTCCTCCATTAGCTAAAACTAGTTTAACTGAATTTAACTCAGTTAAACTAAATCAAATAATTAAAACTCAAAAGAACTCAACCTGGGCCCCTAAAGTTTAGGAACCACTCTACATGACTCTGGATAGACTCCCAACTTGAATTAACTGAGTCAACTAAGTCAAATTAACTTAGTTAACGATTACAAGTTGCTATGAGAATTAGAATTACAATTTAGTTCCTAACTTAATTCAAGGACAAATTAAATTAGGATTTTTCTTGATGATATTTTTAATATTTCTTGTTTCTATTTTCAACAATTATTGGACCATTGTATTATGATATTGCAACAACCAGGCATCGAGGATTCATTTTAAAGGCTCGTGATGTTTGAATGATATTTAACCTAGTATAAGTAAAATAACCTTAAATATACATGCACAAAAGGTTTAAACCATTAATACACACTAGAAAAGTTCATAAGTTTTTTTGTTTTTCATAACTCTTTATTTTTATAAAATTAGAAGTAAAAGGGCCAATTCAAAGTAAGAGGAATATTTAAGCAAACAACATTTTGAAATTTTTTGAAATTACTATTAAATTATTTTTCATTAAAGGAAACAAAAGATATATTTTTATAAAATCAAAAAAGGTATTACTCTTCAAGCTATGGACAAAATTTAAGTGAAATTAATTATTTGAAGTTGATAAAAGGTATCATATCAATAATATCTAAATCACAAAAATTGTAAAATTTAAATATTAAGTAAAATATTATACAATTTCGACAAACGCAAAATGGAGACCAATAATAGAAGATTTCCTAAAACTTTTGCACTATTTAAAGTCAAAAGAACAACTGTAGGAAAATATGTTCTTATCTCTAACATTGTTACTCAATATAATGATTATGTTAGTACCAAATGTGCTAACTAATTAGTGTTCAATCTTTATTTTATGATAATAGTGGCATAGTTCTACAATCGCCCTAGATGGTAGCACTAGATACATTTTATCATAAGTATAAAGTAATTCTTCACAGTTCCTACTAGAAGAAAAAGATAATGGTGCACAAACAATTTGTTTTGCAAATTAACAGTTGACATATTTATATATAATATTTCAAAAAACAATATGATGAATTACAAAGGCAAGAGACCCTAGCTTAAATACAGCCTAGGTTTGTTTACATGAGGGGGCATAATCTTTTGATCGTGCCTATTAATTAAACATTAAATTAAATTAATTTTATACATAACATTGTCTTCCTCTCGAAATAATGATGTTTCCTCAAAACCTAGGTAACGAAGGGTGTTGTTGATGAAATGCTTCGATCTCCCAAGAGGATTCTTCTTCTGGTAGGTCCTTCCACTTAATCCAGTATTCTTTTATTACTCGTGATCGCCAATTTTTTTCCTTGTTGGTGATGATTCCTTCTAGTTCTAAAATGGTCTTCCCTTCCTCATCTAATGTCGGAAGTGTTTTCTGTGTCACTTAGTGTTTTCAGTGTCACTGATATTTAACTATTGGAAGTTTTGTCTCAATAATGGTAAAGTCCTTCCATTTAGGAGGCTCATAACCATACAAAGCTTAAAATGGAGTCATTTTTGTTGAAGTGTGATAAGTGGAATTATACCATTGCTAAGCGAGATGTAACCATTGAACCCACTTTTTTTTTTTGCATAAAAACAAAGGTAAGCTTCTAAACATATATCGGAAATTGAGGATGGTATGTTGAAATCATGTTGAGGTATGTTCTAATATGTTTGAAATTTTCTTTCCAGAAATTTCCTTTAAATTTGGTGTCTCTATCGCTAACAATACCTTGGGAAAACCATATCGTTTGTAGACATTCTAGCAAAATATATGAGTGATTTGTTTTGTTGCGTTTGATTTCTTCATTCCTATAAAGTGTGCATACTTGGTGAGTTTGTCAACTACTACAAGAATTTGTCTTTTCCATCAGACATGGGCAACCCTTCAATAAATTCCATCGATATTTCTTCCCATTTTTGGTTTGGAATATTTAAGGGGTGGAGTAGTTTGGGGGTCATAATGTTCTCATTTTTATTTCTTTGGCATTGATCACATTCTGTCGTATATTTTTGAATGTCATTATTCATTCATTTCTAGAAAAATGGTAGGCGTGCATTATAGTAGGTTTTAAAGAAACGTACATGTCCTCCCGATAGTGAATCATGGGACTCTTTGAAAACATTGGACTAAAATTTGGAATTTTTTGCGTAGGTAAATTCTCACCTTATACCAAAGAATATCGTTTTTCCATTCGAATTTTGAATTCTGAGTAGGATTATTTATTACAGCACATATTTCTAGATCTTTTGCATACTGACTTCGAATTTCGTTAAACCATTCTCGGATTACAACCGAAATTGCAAGTAATGACGACTCTTTATCTTTCATGGACAGAGTATCTTCTACTACATTGTTTTCATCAGTTTTGATCCATTTTTGTTGTTCTATAGAGAGTTTTTTCAGTTGGAAGAGGTGTTGAAGATTATTATGGTTTGTTCATATTAAGGACTTACTTCCCAACGAATATTTCCTCCACTTGGCTAATGCATGCATAATAGCGAGCATTTCCTTATTGTATGTAGACTTTAGATATTCTCACTTGTTGAGATTCCTACTTTCAAATGTTATTGGATGGTCATCATCCATCAATACTGCTCCTATTCCAAAACCTGAAGCATCACATTCAAAAACAAAGGGCTTTAAAAAGTTTTGACTTGTTAATACATGTGCATTGGACATAATTTCTTTTAAATCTTCAAAACACTTTTTTGCCTTATCATCCCATCGAAATGAGTTCTTCTTTAGAAGGTTTGTTAAGGGTATAGTTACATGAGCATAGTTTCGAATAAACCTTCGATAGTATCCAGTCAACCCTAAGAATCCTCTTAATTTGGTGATGTTAGTAGGTTTGGGCCATTCTTTTATAGCCTTGATCTTATTAGGATCTACTTTTACTCCTTCCTTGGATATTATGTGTCTGAGGTACTCTACTTCTTCCTTCCCAAAGGTGCATTTGGACATCTTTGCATAAAATTGATGTTCTTCTAATATAGTGAGAACTTTCTCCAGATGTTGTAGATGCTCCTTCCATGTTTTACTATAGATTAGAATATCATCAAAGAACACTAACACAAACTTCCTTAGATATGAACGAAATACCTCATTCATGGTATCCTAGAGGTTGTTGGAGCATTAGTTAATCTGAAGGTCTTAAATTCATAATGACCTTAATGTGTTCAAAAGGGAGTCTTCACTATGTCCTCTAGCCTTATTATGATTTGGTAGTATTCAGATCTCAAGTCCAATTTTGAAAAATATTGGGCTCCATGAAGTTCATATAGCATTTCGTCCATAAAGGGGATTGGAAACCTTTTCTTAATCATTATATTTTTCAACCCTCGATAATCTACGCATAGTCTAAATGATCCATCCTTCTTTCGAACTAGAACCACTGGAGCAGCGTAAGGGCTTCTACTTTTTGTGATTATACCACACTTTAAAAGATCCTCGACTAATATTTCGATTTTGGTTTTTTGATGATGTGGATACCTATATGGATTTATGTTGACAAGGTTTGACCCCGATTTGACTTTGATTATGTGCTCGATTTCTCTTTCAGGAGGCATCTTCATTGGAAGATCTTGGAACACCTTTTTGTGTTTTTAAATCAGTTCTGAACTTTAGGTGGTTCTTTGCTAACCAATTTTGAATCCATCATCTCCATGGAGTGGCATTGCACTATATACACTGGTGCTCCTTTTCGAATCAACTTGGTCTAGTAGGATGATACAATTTTCTTTTGAGGTGGTTGCAAACCATATAACTTATATTTCTTCCCCTATCATCTAAACTTTATAAATTGTTTTTTATGGTTAGTGGAGTAAGTGCCCAGGGTTTGTATCCATTGGATACCTAGGACCACATCTGTTGAAGAAAAGTGTAACTAGGTTTAGTGTTTGTCAATATAATTTTAATATTTGTACTTGTCAAGAAAAAGAAATATTATTTTTATAAATTATATGAATGAGTTTCTTGCTCATTCCATATATCTAGGAAATTCAAAGAGTCAAACTTATGTTGAAGAGCTCTTCTTGAGAACTTATGTAATATACATGGGTCAACCTAGTGTCAAGTAACCCTCCATGACAAGCACTGTCCTTTAAAGAAGAAGACTGCAAGAAAAAAATGAAGAGAACATCATGTCAGCCTCAAAATATGCATATTAATGTAATGTCGGATCATATAAAAGACACAATGATTCATCTGGACACGTCGGCTAATTATGGAGGACGAACTACTAAAAATACCCATCTAGGGTATCCACAAAACTGCACAACAAAATTTCGGACATCTCTGAAATTGCGTATGAGGTGCAGGATTGTAATTCCATATGGGTGCAAGACACTCTGAATTTCGGATGGGTACAGGAGGTGTAGAATCTCGGAAGGCATAGTGAGTACACTGCTCTGAAATCTCGGACAAGAAGAGTACAGAACTCGAACATCACTGTAATATTAGATAAGTTCAAACTTCGTATGGGTGCAGGAAGGTTCTTGGATGCCTCTACAATTTCGTAGACAATTACAGTGGGGAAAACTGCAGTGTAATACTCCTCGGTGGTGGAAATCTTAGCATACCTGTAAAAATAATCTCGATACAAGGATAGAAATCATTGTCTCAGTAAAATAAGTAGTAATTAAGGTCTCAATAATGGTCACAGTCTCGGCCTACTAGCACAGCGAAGAAGCCTCACTATCTTTGCATATGTGAGAAGAGAAAGATCTTGAAGTGACACTCTATCTCGGTCTAGAAGCAGTCCTAATAGATGTAAAAATGATCTCAGAATAACAACAGTCAAGACCTTAATAGAGAGATCATTGTCTCGATGAATCTAAGTGCATCTTTACTATATATCTCAGATCTCTTTGTTGTGGAGAATATCTCAGTGAGGACACAGCAGCAATAATGATCTTTGTGGTAAGTGTAGCAAGGTGCAATAATGATGTAACAGTAATGGTGGTAGAGATGATCTCAGTGTATACCAATGATCTAAGTAAATATGGATCAATGATGAAGCAACAGTGATGATGATCTTAGCAATAACAAAGAATATTATTGTTCTCTTGGTCTTGGGGTGGAATGATAGGTTAAGGGTCATGGTCTTGGTATTCGTCAATTGGAATCTCTATAAGAATAATTTTGTGTGAGTTTTCCTCTCCAAGAGGGAGAGGTTTTGGCCCTGGCAGAAATCCAACATCTTGTGTTCTTGTCTCTTGTATTTTGGTAATTGTTTGATGAAGTAAGAAATACACACACTAATGATATCAAGAGAAGATTGTGATAATAAGAAAAAGTTAAAATACCTCACAAATAGTTATCATGCTAAGAAGAATCACATTAACTCTAATTTACCTATATTATTCAACATGGGATGAAGGGTAAGGTGTTGAAGTCAAAGGAAGGGAAGAAAAAGAGACATACAAGGATCAGTCTTCAAGAAGGGCATGAAAACAAGTTTAAGGGTTTTGTCAAGATTAAAGAATCAAGTCCACAACAAGCAGTCTACAACAGCAAGGTAACTCCACATCAAGAACTTGTGTCTCCACATCAACATCAGCAAAATACCACCAAGACTCTCATCAAGATACCTACAAAGCTATGAAACTCAAAGGACCTCAAAATGAAGATCTTATCATCTTGGAAAATATTGAAGCAGTACAAACCTACCCTACAAAAGAAGGCATTTTTATCTTCAAGGTTATAATCAAGCAAGGATCATCTCCTTATCTGAGAAGAAGATCATCCAAGAAGAAGCCCTCATATATCTTCTTCAACCATCATCAAAGAAATCAAGGTTGGATGGGTCATCAAGATTCCTTGCATGAAGAAGGAGGATAGGCATAGTCCTCTAAGTAGTTGAAGTCATCAAAAGGTCTCCTTTGAATTCATGGAAAGGGATACTTATGAAAGATCCCCTCATATAGCAATATTTGAGACATCAAAGAAAAACTCACTCTTAGAAGGTGTAATGAAGAAGGTCACATGGAATCTGATCTTCATTCAACAACTTGTGGTCTCTATGCTAGATAGATAAAGACAAGATGACAAAAATATTGAAGGTTAAAAGAACTCAACCATGTGCACAAAGGAAAGACAAGGTTGGTCCTCAAGCAAGACAAAATAAGTATAGCTAAGATTCAATGCTATATAAATATTTTGGAAGCTCATATCACTTAAAGATGGAGGAAGCTGAAGAAAAGGGCCAAGGAAAGAGGGAGTAACAAATCTATCCTATGAGTAAGATAGTATCCCTCACAAAAGGGTCCTATCATAAGCTCCTAAATCTTGTGTTATAAGATATGGAAATGATAATAAGATGCATCATGGCATCATGGAAGCATTAGAAACAAGAGATCGTGACATCACCATGGGAATCATGAAGGAAAAAATCCATGGCAGAAAAACATGTAGGATATATAGCTCTTGGGAACCTCAGTGGACATTGAAGAAAAGAAAGGAGTCATCTAAGGCTCATCATACATCAAGTCAAAAAGGAAACATCTGCCAGTTGGGGATATACAATATCCTCAAAATTCTTTGATGGAATCCTCATCATAGGGTTCATTAATCTAGAGAGGAAGCAAGTGTTTCAACAATATCTCCAACTTATGGAATCCATGAGATGATGATATGATGACATGAAGCAGAGCAAGGGATTGAAGATATTTTCAATCAAGGAAGATGATGGAAGAAACTTCGATGATCTGAAGGTAAAATAAGGTATGTATGCTTGTTTTTAATATTATAATTCCATTTCATATGGTTTCAGGTAACATGGATCATTGCTTTCTATCTTAAGAAGCATGATCAATAAGAAAAAGGATCTCCTCCCCTGAAAGGATGCAGGAAGGCATAAGTCACACTAGATGAAATCAACATAATATGTCCTCATATGAAGTATGAGGTGGTTGACTACAATGAAGAAACCCTGATTGAAAGCTATTGGGAATGAAATGCGTGAGGAAGGAAGATATCGTGAGATATGCAACCATAATGAAGGCAATCAACATCCAAAAGACCAAGAAGATTTTACTAGAAAATCTCCCGGAAAGATATGAAGATTCTAATGGAAAAGATGTAAACCCTTGACAATGGATATGGTTGGGAGATGTGTCAACATGAATGCAGGATGATAATACCTATAAGAATATGTCATGATTGAAGAGCCATCTCATAAGGTATGATTTAATTTAATATGATGTGTTGATTTCTCGAATAATATCTGGATGAGCTCATGCAAGGCTACTAGAACAAGACTTGTAAGTACAAGTAAAACCAGCATTCATGTGGTGGATGGATACTCTTGAAAGAAGCATGGAGAGAAAATAAGTAGCCATATGAAGAAGGTTTCAGAGATGTACCAAGAAGGCCACCTTCCATGAAGAAAGGAATGACATGACAGAATAAGAAGGAAAGTGATTGATGGATGGTGCCCTACCAAGAAGAAGTTCGAACAAAGACTTCATGACATCAAAGCAGGACCCACGAATAATAATTTGTTAATGAATGGACAAGTCCCTAGCTAAGAGAGAGTTATAACAAGTTCCCAATTACAAAGGAACTTGGACAAGTAACTTTTCAGAGCATACTTGAGCATGTCTTCCTCAATTGAGAGGAAGAGATAGACATAACATTCTTGTCTTCACTTGGGAAGAAAGAATGGGAAGATTGGTTAATCATCTGGAATTTGATACTCTTTGAGGATGTGTAGGTCATCCAAGACAATAGTAAGCAAGAGGACTGATATTCTTTTATGGTTGGGAACCCAAGACAAGAATGGTCCTAGAAGGTCATACTCAGTGAAAACCCGGGTGGGTATGTACCTTGAGAGACAATGACTAAGGTGTCTATAAGTCATTGGTCTCGCCAACATTGTGCTCTGATCTATTGAGAGATAGAGTTGTCAGTCAAGGCCTCGCTGTGGAAACAATGTTGGTTACTTGTTGGGTTGTGTTATATTCTTTCCATGACTAGCCCACGTAGTTAACCGGGGGGTAATTTCTCTTCAGGGTTAAAACCTACATTTGGAATCAGAGTTGTTTTGGCTTCAAGAGGATGCCTTTGTTGCTGATTGGGAGATCTAAATCTAGAGGAAGATCTAAATCTCCAGGAAAACCTGTAAAGGTGGTGTGCTGGAAATGCATAAAGGAAGGGCACTACAAAAGGGACTGTAAATCTAAAGCTCTTGATAAAGGAAAGGGATCTGATGATGCTCCTTATGCAGAGGCAAAAACCACCTCAGATGAAGGTGGGGATGTGTACTTGGCTTCTTCAAGTACACATGTAGATCATGAGGCATGGTTGATTGACTCAGGTGCATCCTATCACTTCACTCCCCATAGAGAGTGGTTCTGAGAGTATGAGAAATACGATGGTGGTGATGTCTTCTTAGAGGATGACAGGAAGGCTAGAATCGTTATCGCAGAAAAGTAAAGTTGAAGTTGCAAGGTGAAAGGGTTAGAACACTTCCGGGTGTTCTGCATATCCCTGCATTGGCCAGAAATCCAATTTTTGTAAGCAAGTTAGATGATGCAGGTGTAAAAACAGTGTTCGAGAAGGATACCCGCAAGATGGTTTGGGGAGCACTGGTATTAATGCGGGGAGTTTGGATTGGAACTATGTACAAGCTGCAAGGTAGCACAGTTGTTAATGGGTGTAACAGTTTTGTGGTTCTTGAAAGTGGAGCAGAAAATCTAGTGGTCTCTGGAGAGAAGACCATGTTGTGGCATCAAAGGCTTGGACATATTGGAGAGAAGGGCCTTCAAATACTTCATGGTAAAGGTATGAGTAATAGCTCTCTGCATTTTGATTTCTGTGAAAATTGTGTATATGGGAAGCAGAATCGGGTGAGGTTCCCCTCTGTTGGTAAGAGGGTGAAACATATATTAGAGCTTGTGCATAGTGATGTGTTTGGACCTGTGAAGGTTCCATCATTGGGTAAGTCTGTGTACTATGTATCATTTATAGATGACTTCTCAAGGAATACATGGATATATTTCCTTAAGAAAAAATTTTAAGTCTTTGACAGGTTTAAAGAATTCAAGGCTCTAGTGGAAAACCAAACAGAGAAGAAGATAAAGGTGCTGAGGACACATAACGGTGGAGAGTTTTGCAATAAGGAATTTGAAGAATTCTGTAAGAAGTGTGGTATATCATGAAAGAAGACTAGTCCATATACACCTCAGCAAAATGGAGTTGCAGAAAGACTAAACAAGACGTTGATGGAAAGGGAAAGAAGCATGCTCAGTGGTGCCGGGTTAGGACAAGAATTCTGGGCAGAGGCGGTGGAGACAGCATGTTACCTGGTCAACAGATCACCTCCATTAGCATTGGAGGATAAAATTCCACAAGAGGTATGGACTGGTAAGAAACCCTCTCTTTCACATCTGAGGGTATTTGGATGTGATGCATATGTACATGTTCCAAAGGGGAAACGAACCAAGTTGGATAGTAAATTTGAAGAGTGCATCTTTATTGGGTATAAGGATGGTTTAAAGGGTTATAAGCTTTGGAACCCAGTAACAAGGAAGGTTGCATACAGCCGAGATGTGGTGTTCAGAGAGGTGAAAGATGTTATTAAACATGAAGTCCAACCAAAGGAACCTGAGAAAATAGAGTTTGAGCTAAAGGAGGAAGAAGCAGACTCTACAGCAAAGGAGGAATCAGAATATGAAGAGCCACAAACTCCGAGTGTGAGAATATCAGTTCGAGAAAGAAGGCAGCCAGAAAGGTATAGTCCATCTGCTTTCTGTTCAATTTTTGCTTTATCTATTACTGATGATGATCCCAGATTTGTGAAGGAAGCAGTAGATTAAGAGGATGGAAAACCCTGGAAAGAGGCCATGGTTGATGAAATGGCATCTTTGCACAAAAATGAGGCTTGGGATTGGTAGAGTTGTTGGCTGGAAGGAAACCCATTGGCAGCAAATGGGTGTTCAAGAAGAAGACAAATGCAAAAGGAAAGGTGGAGAAATACAAAGCTCGGTTGGTAGCAAAAGGTTATTCCCAGGTATCGGGAATTTATTTTGGTGATATTTTTTCTCCTATTGCCAAGGTAACTTCTATTAGATTACTTTTATCTGTTGTTGTTTCTTTTGATTTTGAGGTAGAATAGATGGATGTGAAGACATCATTTCTTCACAGGGATCTGGAAGAGGAAATCTACATGAAGCAACCTGAAGGCTTTGCGGTGAAGGGTAAGAAAGAACAAGTATGCAAGTTAAAGAAGTCTTTATATGGGTTAAAACAGTCACCAAGGATGTGGTATTAGAAATTTGATACATTTATACGGGGACTTGGCTTCACCAGAAGCAAAGTAGATCATTGTGTGTATTTTAAATTAATTGGTGACTGTGTTATTTATCTGGTCTTGTATGTGGATGATATGTTGATGGTTGTAAATGAAAAAGAAATTATCCAGGATTTGAAGACCCAATTGTCCTCCAAATTCGACATGAAAAATCTTGGTGCTGCAAACTATATTTTGGGCATGGAAATTAAAAGAGATCGGGCAAAGAGGAAGCTTTGGTTAAACTAGAGGAAGTATGTCGAGACAATATTGCAGAGATTTAATATGCAGGATAGTAAACCGGTGAAGGTTCCTATTCTTGTAGGTGTAAAGTTATCTATTGAACAGTGTCCCAAGACACAAAAAGAGGAAGAGGACATGTCCCGTGTTCCATATGCAAGTGCAGTTGGTAGCCTGATGTATGCAATGGTCTATACTAGACTAGACATTGCACATGCAGTGGGAGTATTGAGTAGGTTTATGTCAAAACCAGGAAAGGAGCATTGGATAGCAGTGAAGCGGGTTTTCAAGTATTTGCGTGGCACTAGTGATTATGGTTTGTGCTACCAAGGAAGACCAGGATTGGACAGAGTGTTGGATATTCGTGGCTTTGTTGATGCAGACTGGGATGCAGATCTGGATCAGAGAAGCTCTACAAGTGGGTATGTGTTTAACCTATTTGGAGGTGCAGTTAATTGGATGAGTAAGAAACAATCTGTAGTGGCACTATCAACTACGGAGGCAGAATACATGGCAGCCACTCATGCAAGCAAGGAAGTAGTTTGGTTGCAGAGATTGTCTTCAAGTATGGGGTTAGTACAAGGAGCTATAAGGATAGACTGTGATAGCCAAAGTGCAATTTTCTTGGCAAAGAACCCTGCATATCATTCAAAGACAAAGCACATTGATGTTCAGTATCACTTTGTCAGGGATATGATAGAAGACAAAAAGGTGTTGCTGGTAAAGGTGGACACTTTGAAGAACACTGTAGATGCATTGACAAAATTTGTGAGCTCTCAGAAGTTCTCTTGGTGTAGAGAAACAATGGGCGTTGCAGGGCTGGATAAATGACTAAGCTCTCTTGTGCCCCCCTATGGAAAGAAAACAACAAGTGGGAGAATGTTGGGTTGTGTTGTATTCTTTCCACGACTAGCCCATGTAGTTAACCAGGGGGTTAGAGGGGGGGTAGAGCCCCCCCTTTGTTGCGCCGATTGCGTAGCGAGGGAGTCATAGGAGGTTTGAGGGGTGTAGGTAACCCCACTCTATGGGGTCCACGGCAGCGCCCCGAAAAATTTTGGTTTTGGAACCTATGTTAGGTTGGGCGAACCCACCTATGGTTTTGTGCATGATTTTCGCACATGTTTTTTGGACGCGATGGTTTTCGGTCCATGGTATTGGACGCGATGGTTTTCAGTCCATGATATTGGATGCTTCGGCATGTATAAATATGTATTATAACATTGAAAGGAACATAATGAAAAATCAAGCTGGTAGTTCTGGTTTTGAGATCCAGAGGAAAATCTCTGTGTATATGTGTTTTATGTGTTATGCTCTCGCATTGTTTATTTTATGTGTTTTAGAATTCATATGCAGGTAATTTCTGTACGAGTTTAAAACCTACATTACTGTGATGCTATACAGATGGGATTACCAATTTGATTTTTCTTATGAGAAATTCTTCGGATTGAGAATAACCAAGTACCATTGTAAATACCTCCCTAGTTAAGAGGGAGTGTTGAAGAAAAGTGTAACTAGGTTCGGTATTTGTCAATATCATTTTGATCTTTGTACTTGTCAAGCAAAAGAAATATTATTTTTATATATTATATGAATGAGTTTCTTCCTCATTCCATAGATCTTGGAAAGTCAAAGAGTCAAAAATTAGGTTGAAGAGCTCTTCTTGAGCATTTATGTAATGTACATGGGTCAACCTAGTGTCAAGTATCCCTCCAAGACAAGCACCATCCTTCAAAGAAGAAGATTGCAAGCAAAATAATGAAGTGTTGGGTTGTGTTATATTCTTTCCACGTAGTTAACAGGGGGTTTGAGGGGCACCCGTAACCCCACTTTATGGGGTCTGGGGCAGCGCCTCGGAAAATTTTGGTTTTGGACCCTATGTTACGTTGGGCGGACCGACCTATGGTTTGGTGCATGATTTTCGCACATGTTTTTTGGACGCGATGGTTTTCGGTCCATCGTATTGGATGCTTCAGCATGTATAAATATGTATTATAACATTGAAAGGAATATCATGAAAAATCAAGCTGGTAGTCCCAGTTTTTGGATCCAAGGGAAAATCTCTCTGTATATGTGTTTTATGTGTTCTTCTCTTGCAATATTTATTTTATGTGTTTTAGAATTCGTATGCAGGTAATTTCTGTATGCGGTTAAAACCTACATTTGGTATCAGAGCATATTTGGCTTCAAGGGGATGCCTTTGTAGCTGAGGGGTTTCGCTCGGGCCTGTGGTAGACCCTATTTAGTGGGAGATCTGCGAGATCGATTCTAGTGGTGAAAGAAGATGGCGAGCAGTGGAAAGATAGAGATCAAGAAATTTAATGGTCAGAATTTTGAGTTGTGGAAACTCAAGATGGAGGATCTGTTGGTGGATAAAGATCAGTGGATCACGGTAGATCCAGGTACTAAACCAACGGGAGTGTCCGATGAAGAATGGAAGAAGTTGGATCGGAAGCACAATACGATTGTGTGTCTCAGATTCAATATTGCTGAATGTATCAGGGGAAGCTACAACAAAGGCTTTGTGGAACAAGTTAGGGACTTTGTACCAATCTAAGTCTCTGGTGAATAAATTGTTCCTGTGGAAAAAGTTGTATAACCTGAGGATGAAAGATGGAGACTCGATGATAGAGCATCTGAACGCATTTAATACTATGGTAAGTCAGTTAGCATCTTTTGATATTAAAATTTCAGATGAAGATAAGTGCATTAGTTTGTTGTGTTCTCTACTAGATTCGTGGGATATTCTGGTTATTGCAATAGGTAGCAATGCAACTGCCTTACAATTTGATGAAATAGTCTCAGCCTTGCTGACGGAGGAGATGAGACGAAAAAATATGGAGAGCCAAAATGGTGATGCCTTTTCTGTACGAGGACGGTCCCAGAACAGAAACAAAAATAAGTCATCGAGTGGGAGATCTAAATCTCCAGGAAAACCTGTAAAGGTGGTGTACTGGAAATGCGGAAAGGAAGGCCACTTCAAAAGGGACTCTAAATCTAAAGCTCCTGACAAAGGAAAGGGATCTAATGAGGCTCCTTCTGCAGAGGTGAAAACCACCTCAGATGAAGGTGGGGATGTATACTTGGCTTCTTAAAGTACACATGTAGATCATGAGGCATGGTTGATTGACTCAGGTGCATCCTTTCACTTCACTCCCCATAGAGAGTGGTTCTGTGAGTATGAGAAATATGATGGTGGTGATGTCTTCTTGGGGGATGACACGAAGACTAGAATCATTGGTCATGGAAAAGTAAAGTTGAAGCTGCAATGTGGAAGGGTTTGAACACTTCCAGGTGTTCTACATATTCTTGCATTAGCCAGAAATCTGATTTCTATAAGCAAGTTGGATGATGCAAGTGTAAAAACAGTGTTCGAGAAGGATACCTGCAAGATGGCTTGGGGAGCACTGGTATTGATGCGGGGAGTTCGGATTGGAACTCTGTACAAGCTGCAAGGTAGCACTGTTATTGATGGGTGCAACAGTTCTGTGGTTCCTAAAAGTGGAGCAGAAAATCTAGTGGTCTCTGGAGAGAAGACCATGTTGTGGCATCAAAGGCTTGGACATATTGGAGAGAAAGGCCTTCGAATACTTCATGGTAAAGGTATGGTAGAAGGTATGAGTAATAGCTCTCTGGATTTTGATTTCTGAGAAAATTGTGTATATGGGAAGCAGAATCGGGTGAGTTTCCCCACTAGTAGTAAGAGGGTGAAACAGATATTAGAACTTGTGCACAGTAATGTGTTTGGACCTGTGAAGGTTCCATCACTAGGGAAGTCTATGTACTATGTATCATTTATAGATGACTTCTCAAGGAATACATGGATATATTTCCTTAAGAAGAAATCTGAAGTCTTTGATAGGCTTAAATAATTTAAGGCTCTGGTGGAAAACCAGACAGAGAAGAAGATAAAGGCGCTGAGGACAAATAACAGTGGAGAGTTTTGCAGTAAGGAATTTGAAGAATTCTCGAAGAAGTGTGGTATAGCACGGCAGAAGACTACTCCATATACACCTCAGCAAAATGGAGTTGCAGAAAGAATGAATAAGACGTTGATGGAAAGGGCAAGAAGCATGCTCAGTGGTGCTGGGTTAGGATAGGAATTCTGGGCAGAGGCGGTGGATATTGCATTTTACCTGGTCAACAGGTCAACTTCATCAGCATTGGAGGATAAGACTCCACAAGAGGTATGGACTGGTAAGAAACCCTCTCTTTCACATCTGAGGGTATTTGGATATGATGCATATGTACATGTTCCAAAGGAGAAAGGAACAAAGTTGGATAGTAAATCTGAAAAGTGCATCTTTATTGGGTATAAGGATGGTTTAAAGGGTTATAAGCTTTGGATCCTAGTAACAAGGAAGGTTATGTATAGCCGAGATGTGGTGTTCATAGAGGTGAAAGATGTTATTAAACATGAATTCCAACTAAAGGAACCTGAAAAGATAGAGTTTGAACTAAAGGAGGAAGAATCAAACTCTACAGCAAAGGAGGAATCAGAGATAAAGAGCCACAAACTCTGGCTGTGAGAAGATCAGTTCGAGAAAGAAGGCAGCCATAAAAGTATAGTCCATCTGCTTTTTGTTCAAATTTTGTTGACTATTACTGATGATGATCCCAGAACTATGAAGGAAGCAGTGGATTCAGAGGATGGAAAACTCTGGAAAGAGGCCATGGTTGATGAAATGGCATCTTTGCACAAAAATGAAGCTTGGGATCTGGTGGATTAGCCGGCTAGAAGGAAACCCATTGGCAGCGAATGGGTGTTCAAAAAGAAGACAAATGTAGAAGGAAAAGTGGAGAAATACAAAGCTCGGTTGGTAGCAAAAGGTTATTCCCAGGTGCCAGGAATTGATTTTGGTGATATTTTTTCTCCTGTTGCCAAGGTAACTTCTATTAGATTACTTTTATCTGTTGCTGATACTTTTGATTTTGAGGTAGAACAGATGGATGTGAAGACAGCATTTCTTCACGGGGATCTGGAATAGGAGATCTACATGAAGCAACCTGAAGGCTTTGCGGTGAAGGGTAAGAAAGAACTGGTGTGTAAGTTAAATAAGTCTCTGTATGGGTTAAAACAGTCACCAAGGATGCGGTATCAGAAATTTGATACATTTATACAGGGACTTGGCTTCACCAGAAGCAAAGCAGATCACTGTGTGTATTTTAAATTAATTGGTGATCGTGTTATTTATCTGGTCTTGTATGTGGATGATATGTTGCTGGTTGGAAATGACAAAGAAATTATTCAGGATTTGAAGACCCAATTGTCCTCCAAATTCGACATGAAAGATCTTGGTGCTACAAACTATATTTTGGGCATGGAAATTAAAAGAGATCGTACAAAGAGGAAGCTCTGGTTAAACCAGAGGAAGTATGTCGATACAATACTGCCGAGGTTTAATATGCAGGATAGTAAACCAGTGAAGGTTCTATTCCTGTAGGTGTGAGGTTATCTGCTGAACAGTGTCCCAAGACACAAGAAGAAGAAGAAGACATGTCTCGTGTTCCATATGCAAGTGCAATCAGTAGCCTGATGTATGCGATGGTCTGTAGTAGACCAGACATTGCACATGCAGTGGGAGTATTGAGCAGGTTTATGTCAAAACCAGGGAAGGAGCACTAGACAGCAGTGAAGCGGGTTTTCAGGTGTTTGCGTGGCACTAGTGATTATGGTTTTGTGCTACCAAGGAAGACCAGGATTGGACGGAGTGTTGGATATTCATGGCTTTGTTGATGCAGACTAGGCTGGAGATCTGGATCAAAGAAGATCTACAAGTTGGTATGTGTTTAACCTATTTGGAGGTGCAGTTAGTTGGATGAGTAAGAAACAATCTGTAGTGGCACTATCAACTATAGAGGCAGAATTCATGGCAGTCACTCATGCAAGCAAGGAAGCAGTTTGGTTTCAGAGATTGTGTTCAAGTATGGGGTTAGTACAGGAAGCTATAAGGATAGACTGTGACAGCCAAAGTGCAATTTTCTTGGCAAAGAACCCCACATATCATTCAAAGACAAAGCACATTGATGTTCAGTATCACTTTGTGAGGGATATGATAGAAGACAAAAGGGTGTTGTTGGTAAAGGTGGACACTTTGAAGAATAATGCAGATGCATTGACAAAATCTATGAGCTCTGAGAAGTTTTCTTGGTGTAGAGAAACAATGGGCATTTTAGGGCTGGAAAAATGACTAAGCTCTCTTGTGGCCCCCTGTGGAAAGAAAATAACAAGTGGGAGAATGTTGGGTTGTGTTATATTCTTTCCACATAGTTAACAGGGGGTTTAAGGGGCACCCGTAACCCCACTTTATGGGGTCCAGGGCAGCGCCCCGGAAAATTTTGGTTTTGGACCCTATGTTAGGTTGGGCGGACCCACCTATGGTTTGGTGCATGATTTTCGCACATGTTTTTTGGACGCGATGGTTTTTGGTCCATCGTATTGGATGCTTCGGCATGTATAAATATGTATTATAACATTGAAAGGAATATAATGAAAAATCAATCTAGTAGTCCCGGTTTTGGGATCCAGGGGAAAATATCTATGTATGTGTTTTATCTGTTCTGCTCTCGCATTATTTATTTTTGTGTTTTAGAATTCATATGCAAGTAATTTATGTACGGGGTTAAAATCTACATGAAGAGAACATATCGTCCTCAAAATGTGTATATTAATGTAATTTTGGCTCATATAAAATACACAATGATTCATCTGGACATGTCAGCTAATTATGGAGGACGAACTACTATAAACACCCATCTAAGGTATCCCCAAAACCGCACAACAAAATTTTGGAAATATCTGAAATTTCGTATGAGGTGCAGGACTGTAATTTCGTATGGGTGCAGGACACTCTGAATTTCTGATGGGTACAGGAGGTGCAGAATCTCAAATGGCACAGTGAGTACACCACTCTGAAATTTCAAACAAGAAGAGTACATAACTTGGACATCACTATAATCTTGGATAGATACAGACTTCGGATGGGTGCAAGAAAGTTCTCAGATGCCTCTGCAATTTTGTAGGCAATTATAGTGAGGAAAATTGCAGTCTAATACTCCTCGGTGGTGGAAATATTAGCATACCTGCAAAAATAATCTCAGTACAAGGATAGCAGTCATTGTGTCAGTAAAATAAGTAGTAATGAAGGTCTCAATAATGGTCACAGTCTCGACCTACTAACACAGTGAAGCAGCGTCACTATCTCGGCATATGTGTGAAGAGAAAGATCATGAAATGACACTATATCTCAGTCCAAAAGCAGTCATAATAGATGTAATAATGATCTCAGAATGACTATAGCCCATACCTTAATATAGAGATCATTGTCTCGGTGAATCTAAGTGCAACTCTACTATATATCTCAGATATCTTTGTTGTGGAGAAGATCTCAGTGAGGACACAACAGTAATGAATATCTTCGTGGTAAGTGCAACAAGGTGCAATAATGATGTAACAATAATGGTGGTAGAGATGATCTCAGTGTGCAGCAATGATCTAAGTAAAGATGGATCAATGATGAAGCAACAGTGATGATGATATCAGCAATAACAAAGAAGAGGATTGTTTTCTTGGTCTTGGAGTGGCATGATAGGTTAGGGGTCATGGTCTTGGTATTCGTCAATTGGAATCTCTATAAGAAGAATTTTGTGTGGTTTTCCCTCTCCAAGAGGGAGAGGTTTTGGCCCTAACAGAAAGCCAACATCTTGTGCTCTTGTCTCTTGTATTTTGGCAACTATTTGATGAAGTAAGAAATACACACACTAATGATATCAAGAGAATATTTTGCGAATAAGAAAAAGTTAAAATACCTCACAAATAGTTATCATGCTAAGAGGTATCACATTAACTCTAATTGCCCTAGATTCTTCAACAACATCCACTCCTCCTAGTGGTACAATTTAGAATGGAGATTCTAGACTGTAGTCCTAAATTTGTAATTTGACCATATGGCATTTCCTTACTTTTTCTATTTTCTTTCCATTTGCTACCATTACCTTCATATTAGGCATTGGATATGTGAAGATGTTAAGCCTTTTTGCCATGTTGGTTTCCAAAAAATTGGGAGTGCTCCCTGTATCTATTAGAACCATTACATTGTTTTTTTTATATATCATTTTAACTTCAAGGTATGGGGCTGGGATATCCCTATCATCGTTGATAATGATACTTACGATATATTTTCGATGTCTAATTCTGGGAAAAATTATGGAGAACCTTCAACTTCTTCTATGCGTGATTCTTCATTATTTGAATAATTAATTGCTTCACATGTATACAAGTTTTTGGTCTATTTTCCTTTAACACATTTATGTCTAGAATTCCATTTTTCACCAAAACAATTGCACTTACCCTCTTTCATTCTTTACACTTCCAAATTAGTTTTTCCTCCTTCACGTAGTTGTGCTAGAACATACTTTGTATTCCCTATGTTAGAAGTTTGGGGAAACCTTCATCTCGAATATACTCTTTGAACTTTTGGCAATTGTATTCTTTCAAGCTTCTTTTCTGCAACTTTGGCTTTATGTCTTGCTTCTTCGATAGAGGTGATTTCATGGAGCTTAAGCTCGTCCTGGAGAAGTGGTTTAAGTCTGGTGATGCATGACTGAATAAGGCATGTTTATGATAACCCATGTACTCATGTAGCTAGAGTTTCTCATTTTTTAGTATATTCATCCAGATCACCTTCTTCTTTGACATCTTAGAACCTCTTAAAGAAATCATTTCTGAATTTCCTCCAACTGATAGCATATTTCATTTTCTTCCACCAAATATACATGGATGCATGCTTGATTCTTTCATTGTCATTGTCAATACCGTAAATCTCGAAATATTCTTCTGCTTTATTGAACCATGCAATGTTGTATTTTTCGTTACCGTAAAATTTGGAAAGCTCAAGTTTTGCTCTTCCTTGTTATGTAGCAATCAGTGGAGCGAACAAGGGGAATTAGTTCGAGCTGCATATTTTGAAAATTCAAGTTGCTATTTTGTGGATTGGAAATGAAAGATGTATATGGGGATTCAGAGATACGAGGTGAGTTTGATGGGTTTGATGTATTTGAAGAATCTAGTTGTTGAGTCACTTTATTATTCTAATGTAGTTTATCAGTTGTAATATTCAACTTTTGACAGATAAGGTTTAGCACCACCATTGCTTGAGTATGATTTTGATCAACCTTATTTGAAAGAGTTGCTTGTCCCCTTTTTAGTTCATCATAATTTTGTTGGAGTTGATTATCTATTCTCAGCGTTGTATCCTGGAGCATCTTAATGTTTTCGACATTACTTTGACCTTATTCTCAAGTTCTATCAATTGTTTACTAAATTCGCTTGTTGGCATTAACAACATTGATCGAGTGTGTGGTGGTCTATAGCAATCCCGTTTAACCCAAACCTCAACTTGAAACTTTTTTTCGTTTCTCTTTTTATTATAATAATAATAATTTATTTTAATTATAATAATGATATAAAATCAATAAATTACTATATAATTAATTTATATAGTTATTAATTAATTATATATATATATATCTATATAGAGTTATATAATTTAATTTTTATTTTTTTTTTTAAAAGGCACGTTGATGGTATGTATAGTTGGACAGAATGAAACGCCGAAATTTTTTTGTGTTTGACATGGTAGTGAAATGATGGGATTGTTTGGTGTTTGACACGATAGTGAAACAACGTGATTGTTGGCGTTGGCACGGCAGTGAAATGAAAAATCAACGAAAAGTGAACACAGTGGGCGACAAGGGAGCACAAGTTGACAAGCAGGGGACAATGAGGCAACGTTGGAAGAAGACAAATACAAAGGATGTTGACGATTGAATTGCGATGGAATTGTGGTAGAAGTATAGGGATATGTCGTGATAGGTGGTGCGAATGATGAATGAGAACGTCGAAAACAGGACTGGGAACGAGAGGTGCAGGGATGAGACGCAGGGACAAAATGCAGTGATGGTTAACCGCGGATGGCGTAGAGAAATCGCCAACAGTGAATGAAGCGGAGCAACAATGGTTGAACAGCGAACAGAAGCTACAATAGCGGTTGGCTCTGATACCAGAGGGTGGACAAACAATTTGTTCTGCAAATTAACATTGATATATTTGTATATTGCATTAGAAAAAAAATATGATGAATTACAAAGGGGGGAGTTCCTGGCTTAAATACAGCTATGTACCTTTACATGAGGAGGCGCGATCTTTTGATCGTGCTCCTTAATTAAATTAAATTAATTTTATACATAACAGATAACATTACATGACACTACATTGAGATTCAACAACAATAAAGGATTTCAAAGATATCTCAACGATAATCATTCAAGAAAATAAAAAGTTAGTGTTAAATATGCAAAATAAAAAGACAATTTTTTGCTTCAAAGATCAAAGTGAAAAATTATTTACGCAAATAAAGAAGCTTAAAATGGATAAGAAATCACTAGAAAACAAAGTGTAACAACTTATCAAAAGAGAAACATCCAAATTTTCAAATGTGGTTGTGGAGAGAGAGAAAAAAATGAGATTCAATTAATATCACAACTCAAGAAGATGTCAAACCAATCGAAGTAAAGACATACTGAGGGGTTGGAGTACAAACAATATAAATACCAAGTGTACTTATTAATACAACCTCAACAATTAATAAAACAACAACAATATATCAAAAAATAAAACTTCAAAATAAATCAAAGGAACAATATAAACATTGTTAAACACACACATGGCAAAGACAAATAGGAAAGATAAAACATGAGAGTACATTTTTTATTAACAAATGATATACATTTATAGTACATGGTTTGACCATTAGGTTCCACATCCCAAGGTCTTTTGGACTTCCTTAGTCTATTCGACTTCCACACTAACCCTTAGAGGATTAGGTGTCCAACATTCCCCCCCCCCCCTTAATCTGAAGGGTTATGTATGAGTCCAAGAAGAGAGCTGTAATACAAAATGTGCAAAAATGCATGGCAGCACTAGGTTGAATGTGCTCTCTGAAACGTTGGTATAAAGGGTGGTGGTTTAAGGATGACCACCAACACTGGAATGCTTAGTGCAGTTCCCGGAACTCTTCCAAAACTGGCAAGAAGCTGAAGTATTCTGCTAAAGGAAGTGCTCCTATTATTTTGAAGAGGGAAACCTTCAACCATGAAAGGGAGGTCTCACCTCGCATAAAGGGAGAACTTCAACCTGAACAAGGAAGTCTCAACCTATGATGGTTTAAGGATTACCACCAACTCTGGAATGCTTAATGCAATTCCTGAAACTCTTCCAAAACTGGCAAGAAGCTGAAGTTTTCTGTTAGAGGAAGTGTCCCAGATTACCAAGTGAAGGCATGCTCAAGGGCATCTTTGTCTCTGGCTACAACTCTAAAACTGGTGTGGTAGGTTGTGGCTCAGGCTCGCTTTATATGGCTTTGAAGCTTGTAGATGACCATCATTTCCCTCCCTGTTAGACACAAGGTGAGATGATGGAAAAAACTCAACTGCAAGACTGTTCAATACTCTGGAACAATTTCTGACTGTGATTGGAATATCTTCTTGGTTGTTGATGCCCATTGCCAAGAAGCGATCCATCTAAGATGAATCTTTGTTCTTGCAGGATGTTTCTTTTTGAAGCATCTGTGTGAAGAATGGGTGGTTTTATGACAATGCTTACATGGATGAAGATCAAAACAATGATCTTTTAAATGGCCAACTTGGTCACAGTGTTGGCATTTCACAATCTGTTGTTGTTGTTGTGGAAGAGGAGTAGAATTTGGAACAGCTGGAGGTGAACTTTCATGAAGGAATTCAGCACTTTGAAACCGAATGGGCTTTGAGTAGTCTGAAATATGAAAGGACAAGTCCTTCTCATATTTGAGACCAGTTCTGTGTTTGTTGTGGACAAGCTCTTCCCAAGGTCTGATGATGGGCTTGGGAAGTGCAAGCTGAACTTCTGCATCTGCATGTAGCCTTGCTGCTTTATGGGAGTTTGTTTCAATATTCTAAACAGAAACAGGTTCAGAATGACTCCTCTGTTTTAATTCTTCTTGCTGTATCTGAGATTCGAGCTGCAAAAAATCAATTTTTTCTTGTGCATTTTGTAGACAGACCTGAATGTCTGTGAGAGAAACTTTGCTGACTTTTAATGTATCATGAGTAGTAGAAAATATCAGAGTTTTGAGGAACTCTAATACTTCATTGATTCTGGCCATTTTCCCCGATGGTAAACTTACTCTTTAAACCAACTATGAACCAATGTCACTACAAGATATTCTCAAGGTTTGTTCTCCCAGAAAACTACAACAATCAAATGAGATTATTCATTGAGGAATGAACCAAAAGAAAGATTTTAACTCTACAATTATTCTCCAAATCCACACACAACGATGGTTGGTTGCATTCATATACAAGGAAAATATATTGTGCATTCACAAACAATGAGACTCAAACGCTACAACAAATAAAATACTTGTTTCTCCATTATGAATACTCATAAGTATATATCAGCAAGGATGCAAGCTTTACACAGTGATCTATTCAAGAAATACAGTGCACAAATTAAAAAGGAATCTGACCCAGCCACTTGTATAACAAATTCAAATTCTAGAGAGTCTGCTACAGCCCTAGGATTGCCTGCTATACCAAGGGAATGATTGTCCACTGTTAAGTCTGCACCAGAACTTGATAAATTTAGTCCCACTTAAAGATTTTTTCAAGCCATTAGAGGCCTCTGCACCAGCGATAAGAACCCTTTTCCTGAAGAAATACAAACTTAAAAAAAGGAGGCCTCGAGCAGCATAACCTATAACCAAGCTAAGGAAAGAGATCTGAGATACACAGGATGAACCCGAACACTAGGGTTGCAGAAAGCTTCAAGGAAAAGTAGAGCCGGTGATTATAACAGCCTGGGGCGATTACTTGGAAAGTTTGCGAAAGTAAATGAGATGGATCAGTGGATCTCCATGGACGTTTTGTTAGCAAATGTCATACTGGATGATGGAAATCATCACTTCTCATCATTGGAGTGGAGATAGCAGAGAGGTTTGCCTTTACAGGCATACATTCAAACTTGGTGACTTGCCTCACAGATGTTTTGAGTGAGAGCACTGCTACTGCTGCAAAGAATGTGAATGACTGGTCAGGAGTGGTGTCCATGCTTCCTTTCCTAGGGGCTTTTGTTGCAGATTCATATTTGGGTCGTTATTGGACTATTGTCGTCTCATCTATCATATATTTGATGGGATTTATTTTGGTCAATTTGTCCGCCTCTTTGACAAGTCTGAAGCAGGTTGGGATTTTCTTCTTCTCAATCTATTTGGTTGCTTTGGGGCAAGGAGGCTTCAAACCATATATTCAGGACAATATCGGATTGGGCCGAGTCATTCTGAGTTCTTCATCATCTACCATGGCCATGGAGCAGGGTCGAACCCAGGATAATGCCGAGGATGGCAATGTTCTGGTTAGACTGTTGAGCTCGGATGGAAAAATTTCGAGGTGCTGAAGGCGGTGGTGTTGCAGTCAGTGATCCTAATGAAAGTGATGGGTATTGAAGACCCCGTTCCTCTGTTCGACGTTTCCAGGAAAATTTTGGAGAAGATTATCGAATACTGCATATATCATATAGATCATACACCATGGCCCATGGATTCCATAAATGATCTTAATCCCATGGAGACCATAGACGATAGCATGCTTCCAAATTGCAATGGCCACCCACTTTCTTGATATCCCGAGTCTTTCACGCCTGGTTTGTCGAAAAATTTCTGAGATAATTAAGAGTTGTGAAACACCCGAAAGAGTCCGTCAGACGCTTGGCATTCCAAATGATCTTTCTTCGGAAGTTGAGGAGCATTCATCTAATAATGTATACTTTAGTATCTTCTCCTGACAAGACTCCTTGAGCGATGACCCCCATGCGGTGACCTCCGACGAACAGTTTTGCGTCGAAATGGACCATTGTTGAAGGCCCAATCAACAGATATGTTGTGAGTCAATAATTATGCTCCATTAAGATTCGTTATTGCAGCCTGAGCGTCCTTAAATGTTTCATACTCAATTAAGGCATAGCCCTTAACGAAACCAGTTCTGCGATCAGATCAAATGCGAGCACGGGAACTGAGACCAGGATGAATCCCTTGCAAATATTACACAGAAAGAAAAGGACCTTCTGGCGAAAACAGTAAATGTCTTGAACTCTATGCAAAATGTTGTGGATCTGAATACAATTATCACGTTCGACTTTGAACTCACCGAATTCCAACGTGAGATGGAGAGAGTTAGAGAACAACGACTGAAAATAGTGAATGGTGAATATCAACAGTTCTCAACACAGAAAATAGTGAACGGTGAAACACATAAAATAGTGAACAGTGAGGAGATATACCACTCAATGCACAGCGCAGGGAATCAAAGACATATTTTCAGAGGTCGAATCAACAAACTTCTAATACAGACAATATCCGCACACAAAAAGAGAGTTAGTCGCTCCAGCGTTCGAATCTCATAGTGAAAAATTCTCCCTCGGATGCTTGTCTTCTTGATGGTTTCCACGAGCTTCTGCTACATTGTTCCCAAAGCCCGCTTATGCTCCCGCTGGGAAGACCAGTCAATTTTGATCTGGCGTACTGCCTAGATGGGGGAGATTATGTGTGCTGCAAACAACCTGAAATGGAACGTTATGCCAGAGGTCAATTAACTTATGCAATATCACCAAATATGCACTCATCACACCATACTATGTCAGTGATGTTAGTTCTTGCAATATGAGCAGAACATAGGCAGAATAGGCAAATAGGCAGAAAAGGGAGTTACAAGGGCAGGAATGCTAAAAATAGGGTTGGAGAAATGACAGAGATTGCAGCTAGAATTTAACTGAGAAAATATTCATGAAATGCATAAGTGATGGCAGAAATGACTTGCACATAAAGGCCATAAAACAAATGGCTCAAAGTAATTATGCAGGGCAGGAATACGCCTGCTCTGATACCATGTTAAACACACACATGGCAAAGACAAATAGGAAAGATAAAACATGAGAGTACATTTTTTATTAACAAATGATATACATTTATAGTACATGGTTTGACCGTTGGGTTCCACATCCCAAGGTCTATTGGACTTCCTTAGTCTATTCAGCTTTCACACTAACCCTTAGAGGATTAGGTGTCCAACAAAAACACATTATCAACATTCTAACCATAAACGTAGGCACATTAACCAATCAATGTATCAACATCACTCATGAGGGAAAAAATGACCCCAACTTTAGAAAAATATTGATACCAATACTATCAAGTCTCATGATAATTCACCTTGGAAAGCCTATAAGTGAGAAATGCTCCACAAAAGATCGAATTGAGATGGTTAGATCATTTTTCAATTCGACAATTTTGCTCATCGCTTAAAGGTTTATATTGTCTTATATTATCGAAGATGACAACTACAAAAATTGGGACAAATGTAAAAACATTCCAAGACAAAAAATATCAATCATTTTCTACAATATCCTTTGAAGGCAAAACATTTATAAAGGAAAAGCAATGTTATGAACATAAATATATAAAACAATATAAATAAATAATTCATAATTAAATAATAAATAATAATTAGTATAGTGAAAAGGCATGTCTTAAAGGACTTGATTATTCATGAAATAAAATCTCATCCTATGTATATATAGGAAGCCCTCATTGTATGTCATTACATCATATTCATTCATATATTATTCAATATATTTTACTAAAATAATTTTCCTTATTGTTTTCCATATATTTTGGATACTTTATTGTTGATTCATATATGGTTATCACAAATAACATAATATTATTGATCATAGGTGATTAAAGAACTTAAATCTCATTAAAAACTCGGCAATAATTACAAAAGTCATGCAATGCTCTTCTGTCCTATGGCAATCTAGCAAGGCTTTCTACGAATTCATAAAGAATATGGACTTCTTGAATCTAGAGTATTTTCACATTCTAAAATATTGAAATACATTGGTTGACCATTTGGCCAATGAGGCCTTTCACCTAGAAAAAGGAACCCTTCAAAAGGTGGGGTATCCTCCTCTACAATTCCTTAATTTCATTAAATTGAATTATCCAAAATTTTGCATACTATTAACTATCCAAGCCAAGTGGTATGTCAAATTTAAAATAGGAAAATGGAAATCGAAGGCCATCATAAACCATGTATTATTGCACACTTTGAATTTAATAGAGGAGTGATCTTTTCCATTATGTTTTATTGTGAGAATTTCTGAATTATACGTTGTGTGGCAATGCTCTCTTTTGTATTATTATATTGTCCAATGAAGTCACACCAACTTTCTAATACACAAAACAAACAAACAAACAACAACTTCTTCATTTATTAAAAACATTGATTCCAATCTCATTCTTAGAATACAATTTGTGTAGAGATGATGATTTGGTTTATTTCTACAAATTCATTGCATGTTTTTGGTTCATAAATGAATGGATACAAGAGAAATCTACATTTTTTAATTGATGATATGTTGAGTGGGCCTAATGATTACGTTCATGTGTTAGGTCTTATGAAGGTCGTAGGTTTGAGTCTAGGAAATGAAATAACTATACAGAATATTTTGTCTCACAAACAAAAATATCTAATATGCCAATTTGTCACCTAATTACTCTGTGACCTTAATAATCTTGAATTACTATTATAAATATCAATGCTTGAACCACTAAAATCTTTGCATTTACAATATTTCATTGTCTTCTAACATTTAAACTCAAATAATAATTTTTAATTCATATATTTAGCAGCAAATAAACAATATATACTTCTTAAAAAAATGACGTAAATTTACTTAACCATTAATAAAAAATATATACTTTTTAAAAGAATAATGTAAATTTACTTATCCATTAATATATCTAACTGCCCATAAGAAAACAAAGAAATCCCCCTGCTAAATAGAAGATATAAAATTTACCTTAACAAATAAATATTGCTAAAATAACATAATCCAAAATTAGCCTAAAAATTCCTAAAATCATGTTATTTAAAATCAATTAAAAACATATATTAATATTTTAATAAACACTAATTAATATAGGTATAGTATCAAAAACTCTCCTATATTAATATTTTAATATATTTAATACTTTATTATATTTTAATATAATAAGATATAGATATAATATCAAGAGCTCTCTTTCACAACTTTCCTTTACCTTAACATTATATGAAACACTAACACCACAACTCTCCTTCACCTTAACATTATATGAAACACCAACACCACACAAAATAAACCATCTAACCAGACAAAATAATTATTGTCTAATATGGATACTTCAAAAATCTAAATGCACAATTCTCCTTCACAATACTCTATGAGCAGGATTCCAAGGGTGACCCTCCCCCCTTGGTCAACACTAATGCTGAACTCTCCACGGTGCAAGAGGTAGAAATGGGTATCAAGAAGTTGAGTGTTAGATAAGCAAAAGACTTCGCTAAACTCCAAGCACAATATCTAAAGTGGGGCTCAAAAATTCTTGCACCTCACATTACAAAAAATTTCAACATCATACAACAGGGGCTTCCCATAGATTGGACAACCTAGTCTGGCAATACCTCTTTTCAAGAGCAGTGACGTCAATAATCCCTTCGATTATAGGACCATCATGATAAACCCTTTGTTTGCAAAGCTATTTGGAAGCATGCTAGAAAACAAAATTAGCAAGTGGGCAGAAGAAAGAGAAGCATGCTAAAAGGCAAGCAGGTTTAGACCTAGACATTCCACAGTTGATCATTGTATAACTTTAAGGCACATCATTGAACAAGTTTGGGAGAAAAAGGAAAAAGTCTTTTGTTGTTTTGTTCATTTCAGAAAAGCGTTTGACTCGATTCCTAGGGATAAGTTTTGGCACAGAATGGAGGAACTTGGGGTTCCTAAACGTTTGAGAGCAGTGGTGCATAGGCTGTATGAAGAGGTGAAAATCAAAATTAGAACTTCAGTAGACATTTCTGAAAGTTTCAGAAGCGACATCGGCGTCAAGCAAGGTTGCCCATTGTCTCCTACCCTTTTTAGTTTGTTTATATATCGACAAGCTTGAGTGGTTAAATTCGCAAGAGGGTGATGGTATTTATTTGGGCAAGTTTGTTATAAGGCTTCTTTTGCATGCAGATGACTTTATTTTGCTTGCTAAATCGGCTCTTGGTTTGCAAAAGCACTCGCTATCCCTTGAACATTTTTGTAGAAGTGTTGGGATGCAAGTCAATATCAGCAAAGCAAAAGTAGTGGTTTTCTCAAAGAAAATAAAACATAACCAACATAAGTTCTAATTTGAAGGCAACATTCTAGAAGAAGTTGTGGATTACAAATATTTCGGAATTGACTTCAACGAAAATCTAAGCTGAAATGGTTGTAGAAAAAAAAAGAACTTTAGGGGGTTGGAAATCATTTTATGCTTTTCAAAATAGCTGTAGAGAGGCAGAGTTATGAGACTGGAAAACCACCGGTGATTCTCTATGGTTGTGAACTATGGGCTAGCAGTACATCCGACATGCAGTGAAGACAATTTGAGAAAATTCAAAAGTGTTTGATTACAAACAAATTCAAGATTAAAAGTGTAGTTCATTATGCTATATTGTTAAGTGAAACAGGAACTGCTCCTATTGAAGCAATTGTTATGGTGCGAGTCATAAGGTATTAAAAAATTTGAGCAAATGGAAGAAGGTAGATGGCTTAAGGTTGTCTTTAATGACAGATTGTGCACGAGAAAAAATACTTGAATGCAGCGAAATAACAAATGGTTTAGTAAATGGGGTATTTGTTTGAACGCGTGTCCCATAAACAACAAAGAGATAAAAGTTTTTGTTATGGAAAAATTCCACAAGCGTACTTGGGATAAGGAGCTATGAAGAAAGAAAACATTATATTGACGTGTTTAATCTCACTCATAGCCATCAACCAAAAGCATACATAGAAGCCAATATCTCTTGGAGAGCTAAAATTCTTATTGCTCAGTTAAGGACTAATTTTCATCAACTCAGTTGTGAAACAGGGCGTTGGAAAATGCCAAAAGTAGTGCAGTAGGAAAGAGCATGCATTTTTTGTTCTTCCGGAAAAATAGAAACAGAAAAACATTTTATTTTTGAATCCGGAAAATTATGCAGATATGCTGGCAGCTAGCTCTTGGGATAATCTATTTAGTGAGGGGTTTGTCGAGAAGCTAGGAGCATTTATTTTGAAGCTTCACAAAAAAGGACCCAAATACATCAAGCAGATGAAGAAGCAATCTGTCCCATAAGCTATTTTTAGCCTCGTGGACATTAAAATAATTTATTTCTTTCTTTTTTTCTTATTGATTTCAAATTGATTATTATGGTCTATATGGCTACTTTAAAAATCTAAATGCACAATCCTGCCTCGCAATACATTTTAATTTGATTTCAAATATCAATCATAGTTTCTACCGTGTGTCAAATTCAAACCGAACAATGGTTCAAACTCAATTTTGAACTCAACAAAATCAAAAATATTATATATATCGCTAAAACAATTTTACTTATCAAATATATATGTCAAAAAAGAAATTTCCATTGCCTGGAGAAATCTCATTATATATTCCATATCACACATCTAAAATTATTAAGTTTACAGCATTGAAATGAAAACTTACATTTAAAAGAAAACCTAAAAACTAAAAGCCCTTGTTTTTTACGGAGGGTTCTGATGATAGCCCTCGTGGATACTTGTCAATACAAACAACATCAAATAGTAGGGATACGCCTAACACTAAGACTTCAACTACGCTACGCCAACCAGTATAGACATAATACCAACTAGTATAGATGCCAATAGCCAGTGAGTACATACCTATGATCTATCAAGTTTTTGGGATACGAGAATAGGGAGACACACAAGGGGATGTTTGAGAGCAGTCGGGAATCCCTAGCATAAGGGTGCAAATTCATTATAATAATGATAAAATCTCAACTATAACAATTTATTCCATGCAAATTCATTATTACGCAATCAAGTGGAAATGTTAGAATTCTGCTAATCCTGAAACCATGAAAATTAAGTCTGATGAATTCTAAATGAAACATAAAATTTTACTCTCTATATAAATCTGATTAGGTTGGAACCACTCTCAAAACATCCTCTAACAATTAATGGTAATGTTAAAATTTTGGTAAAAGGACTAAAGAGAATGTCTCTTTTAATAATAATCACCAAAATCACATACCCATCAAAGAATTTAAGAATTTACAAATTAACATTAATTACCAAGGTCGTATTTATCTTCCACGCTCATTTAAAGTTTAATTAATGGTAAAATTAAAATAACCATTAATTAGACTCCTCAAAGCTTTATTCCCTCTTTTGTTCTATTTTCAGGTTTGTTGGACAAAAATCTAAGGGGGAGCATCCAAGAAACCCCCGTGGAAGATTTTAGATAGCCGTGGAAGTGACAAAATTCTAGAAGGGAGATATTCGTCATTTTCTAACCTGAATGCCAATAAACATGTATATGAAGACATTGGAACAATGGCATATATATTGAGAAGTTCCAGTGAAGGATGTAAGAAAAGGATATTTCCTAGAACGGAGAAAAGAAAAAGGGAAACCAGAAACAACTAACAAACAAAAATCTAAGGGGGAGCATCCAAGAAACCCCCTTCTCAGGGAGGGGGGAGCCCATACATCTGCCTTTTGGGGAAACACATCCCCCACACTTGTGAAATGTTTCCTCATGTGTTTCCCCAAATTGTTCCCAAAGGAGGATGTGGGGAAACGTGTTCCTCGGTGCCCCCGGTCCCTCGGGCATGGGAAATGTGGGGGGTACACCCCCACACTGGGGGACATCCCCATGGAACAATGGTATATACATTGAGAAGTTCCAGTAAAGGATGTAAGAAAAGGATATTTCCTAGAACGTAGCAAAGAAAAAAGGAAACCAGAAACAACTAACAAACAATTAAGATGAGTGACCTCGCAAAAAAAAGTTCCTTGACTAACATAGTGAAGCCTAACTACACCCAAAAAAACACTTGGAAACCTGATAGCAAATCAGCAAACGCTTCAAAAACCAAACCCCTGGATATCAAAGACATACATCTAGGACCAACCATCATAGACCCATGTGGAAGATTTTAGATAGCTGTGGAAGTGACAATATTCTAGAAGGGAGATATTCGTCATTTTCTAACCTGAATGCCAATAAACATGTATATGAAGACATTGGAACAATGGCATATATATTGAGAAGTTCCAGTGAAGGATGTAAGAAAAGGATATTTCCTAGAACAGAGAAAAGAAAAAGGGAAACCAGAAACAACTAACAAACAATGACCTGGAAAATAAAAGTTACTTGACTAACAAACAATTAAGATGAGTGACCTGGAAAATAAAAGTTACTTGACTAACATAGTGAAGCCTAACTACACCCAAAAAAACACTTGGAAACGTGATAGTGAATCAGCAAACGCTTCAAAAACCAAACCCCTGGATATCAAAGACATACATCTAGGACCAACCATCATCAACCCATGTGGAAGATTTTAGATAGCTGTGGAAGTGACAAAATTCTAGATGGGAGATATTCGTCATTTTCTAACCTAAATGCCAATAAACATGTATATGAAGACATTTGAAACGACAATATAAGCACTGGTGCAGGAAGTAAACTCTAATCCTCCACTATTTCAACAATCTAAATGGACAAAATATTTATGTTGCTTAAAAGACTCCAATATGTTTTGTAGAACATAATCTTTGGATAAGCTATTTAAGGAAAATTCAAGACAAATAGCACAAAGAAAATTTAGAAACTCAAAACTTTATTACAAAACCAATGGAAAATCTGAAGCTTGTATAAGTTCAAGAAAAAAACATAGTGCCAGATTAAAACTATTTCATTATAGTATAACTTATTCTCCCATACATAATGAATTACAGATATTGCACTTGCAAGATTTAAAATGTAATAACAGATGTACAGGTCTATTGGCCTAACAGACACTCTGCCACTAAACCTCATTATGATATACATCCTTGAATGGAAATGTAACAGCACCCAATATCATTGCTGAAATGTGCAAGTTGATGCTTGTTACTCCATTGGACATGGGAGAAGCAGAAACCATGTGCAGCAAAAGGACTTAACCATCCACAAATACTTTCAGAAATTACATCTTCAAGCATTTTCAATAGACCTGTGGTCCAATACCTTCCATCCAAAGAAATCTGGCAAAACACAATATCATATAAAATAAGATTAGACAAACAAAAATGATGCCTTTCACTCATTCCCTGCGTATTCTTTTACTACAAACTTTAACATTGATTAAAAAAAGGATGAAAGAAAGATGATCAAACTGAATATCTTCCATCCAAAGAAATATGGCAAAACACAATACCATGTAAAAATAATATCAGTCACATAAGAATGATACCTTTCACTTCTTCCCTCATGTACTCACATTAAATTTAACGCTGATCAAAAATATATGAAAGAACGATGTTAAAACTGAAAGGAGACAAATGAAAAACATGTCATACATACAAGTGTAAACAGATGAGACCAATGACGAGAACTCTGCAAGCGACATAAGCAACGTATGTTGCTCACTCTTTGCACCGTGCCGAAAACTCATACAATGAGTTTGCATTGACAGAAGTTAGGTTATGGGATACGATAAAGAGGGAGGGTGAGACTGTACATAAATGGGCAACCATATTTCAATGTAAGCTAGTTGCTGCAACTAAAATAATACAAATATATGCTTTACCCAAGTAATCTGCAACCATAAAATAAATGAAACAATATGTAAAAGATATCACATCAAAAGGCTACAGAAACATTTTCATATAGATACAATGTTGAAAATTGGTTGTCATTGATGTCAACTCCAGTAGAAGACAGAAGAAGCCCTACATTTCCCGCTTCTGTTATGGAAAATGAACATGATAATGCATGCAAGACCATCATCATCTAATAGTACTCATCATGTCGTTTCCAATGGTAGGTAGCACTCCACGTAGTTTCTCACTGTTGAGGAGATATGTCCTCCTGAAATTGAAGTCCCGAAGTCTTGGTAAAGGCTGCACTATTGTTGGTTCCAAAATTTGGCATAAAATTTAATGACAATAAATGTGGAGAGAATAACTCTGATTTTTACTAAATAAATGTATATATACTATTAATGAACTGAATGATGGTTTTTTACAATGAGGGTCCCTGGGGCTTATATACTGCCATGGGTACCTTTTCGGGAAAGGGTATTATGAATAAAAATACATATAAAATAATATAAATGATGTAAAACTATAATAATAAATAAATAATGATTAATTAGTAACTAGTTAATGAAAAGGTTTGTTCCTAAGGACATACCCGTTGGTGAAAAGGTACATGCCTAAGGTATATAAGCAGACCCTCACCCTCATTGTAATCATCTCATATCTCATCAATTTTTATATAATATTTAATGTACAATTATTATGCTATTATGGATGTAAACGTCTTCCAAGCCTTTTGAAGATTACTCCGCTGCATATATGTGATCCAAATTGGATCATTATATTGTTTGTCATCCATCTCGATACATTTGGAGTGGAAAAAGTGGAGGAATCAGCTCACGTGGCCGTTTTTACCAGCAGGACCCAGTTTGGCGAAATGGGGTTCGAAACCTTCCGGGAGCGTTTTGAGGCATCAAACGACGTTTTTTGGGGGTAAAACTCGCCCGCTTTAGCAAAGCACCTTTTCATGCTATTCTACACACAGAAAGCTTTCTAAACAACACAAGAATTGCGTCAATCGGAGTCCGTATGCAAAAGTTATGCCACTCAGAAGTTGACCTTCCTGTTTTCACACCTATAGTTCAGGAGGATGTCGCATCAGTCTCCATTATTCATGGAAAAGGGGCTAGCCACATGTTTGTGATGTAAACGATTCTAGAAGAGTCTATTTTGTAACTCTAGTTAAGAGTTATGTAGTCAAACTTAACCACTAGTAGGCTATCGGGTTGTGTTATAATCGGGCCACTAGAGAGGAAGAGGCATTACTTCTTTGTACCTGCAACCATATTTCCAGAGAGAAAGAGAGCGAAGCGACCTCACCTTCCAACTGGGTTTTCTCCCGAAAGGGTTTCCCAAAGAGCATATCTTGTGTCTTATGTGTGTGTGAGCTTATTTTGTCATTCTCTTCTTTTTAGCATAATTTACTTTTAAAATGCATGCATTAATTACAGTAAGATCTATAGGTCTAGAAATTAAATAAAATTGTAAGTGTAGAATCTCGGATTTTTAATATAATATTCTCAGATCTGTTGTGAAGAACTATCCAGTGGAATCTCCACGGTCGTTTACGAATCATTTGGTATCAGAGCAGGTTTCTTTGGATATTTTGTGGAGATTGCAGGGATCTAGATCAGCTAGGTCGAAAATCATAAAACCCTAATCATGGGCAACGAATTTGTAAACGAACCTCGTGATCCTGCAAAGGTGAGGTTTTCGCGGCTCGAAAAACAAGTTGCGACATAAACTGCAATGTAAACCTCCTCATGGCGGCCCTAAGCAATAAGTTGGGGATATTTGGAGAAGAAGGGGGTTCAAATGCAGAGGACAAATCAGAAGGGAGATCGGGAAGACGTAGCTAACCAGCTGAAGAAAGAACCCGGAAAAGATCAACCCAGTTTGAGTGTCGTGAACCAATCCCTGTTTAAAGTGAAAGCAAAAGTCAATATCAAGCCATACCATGGCGAGATCGACGCTCTGAAGCTGAACCACCAGTTGCAGCAACTGGAAATTTATTTCAGTGTCCATCACATCGAGGAAGGGCAGAAGATCTCATTCACGCGGCTGAAATTGGAGGGCCATGCACTGACTTGGTGGGAGAGCCACACGGAAACCCTGAGGTTGGAGGGAGAACCTCCAGTGACTAAGTGGGAGGATTTCAAAACCCTCATTAAGTCACAGTTTTATCCCATTAGGTACGTGGAAGACCAGTGGATCCGGTGGCATTACTTCAGGCAAAAGTCGGGCCAAAGCGTGCAGGAGTACACCACAGAATTCAGAAAGATGGCTATAATGTTGGGTATCTCTCCAAAGAACCCAGATGTACTCCTCAAGTATTTGGGGGGTTTGCACCGCCATCTGCGTAAGCAAGTGATGTTGTTCAAGCCCAAAACAGTGGACGGGGCTTGTGTACAGGCACAGTACCTGGAGAACATAGGCCTGAAAGGAGCACAATCAATTGGATCGAAGCAATAGGAGCAACAAGACGCTTCTAAGGATGGGAAGAAGAAGTAAAAAGGGGGAAAAGATAAAAAGATGGCAACCACAGCACACAAGTGCAAAGATCCTAGCAACCACTGCAACATTGATGGCCATACAGAGAAAAAGTGTTGGAAGTTGCATCCAGAGCTAAACCCGAAGAACAAGAAGAAAGATAATAAGA
Source organism: Pinus tabuliformis (assembly GCA_031772625.1). NCBI lineage: Eukaryota > Viridiplantae > Streptophyta > Pinopsida > Pinales > Pinaceae > Pinus > Pinus tabuliformis. Next base: position 1,610,590,644 of record CM062820.1, on the reverse strand, counting down.
AGAAGAATCTCATGGCCACTGATTCGAGCAACCAAGTTGAAAGCAGCTCGGACGTGGATGAGAAGATTGTTTGTACATCAATGCAGAAGGAGGTGAATCTGAGTAGCCTTCAGCAACAGGAAGAGAAAGAAATGACCAAACTCTTCCATGTAAAGATACAGGTCAAGAAGACGAAGATTGATGCTCTGTTTGACTCAAGATCGCAAGAAAATCTCATTGCAACAGATCTAGTCAAGAAGTTGGGGCTGGAAGTTCATGATCATCCAAACCCATATCCACAGGGATGGGTACATAAGGATGCAGAACTGAAGGTAACAAAACAGTGTAAAATTAGATTTGCTATCAATGTTGATTTTATTGATGAAGTAGATCTAAATGTGGTTCCCCTTGATGTATGTGGAGTCATGTTTGGGAGTCCATACATGTACATGCGTGAAGCAATATTCATGAGGAGAGCTAACCAGTGCTGACTCATCAAGGATAGAAAATCATTCATCATCAATGCACACAAAGGCAAGTCGAAAATTTCACTGGTAAGTGTCAACCAAGCCAAGAAATTTATCAGTTCCAGCAAGAAATATGTTTTATTGTTTTTAAGAGAAAATCAGTCTATGGAGGAGTTAATAAGAGGCAAGGCATCCCTAGAGGGGTGTACTAAGAAACAAAAACAACAATTGGAGGAGTTGTTACAGGCATACAAGGATGTGTTCCAAGAACCTAAAGGGCTACCCCCTAAGAGAGAAGTGGAGCACGAGATCCAGCTATTGCCAAACTTCCCATTGCCAAATATTGGGTTTTACAAGCAGTCTGTTATAGAAGCAAGTGAGGTGAAGAAACAGTTGCAACAGCTGCTGGAACAAGGTGTCATTCGACCGAGTACATCACCATGTGGGTCATCCATCATCATTGTGCCAAAGAAGGATGGGACTTTGCGGATGTGTATAGATTACAGGGCGTTGAATAAAATCACGCTCAAGAATAGATACCCCCTGCCCAGGATAAACGATATGCTAGATCAGTTGCCGCAAGCAAAGTATTTCACCCAACTAGACTTGAAGTCTAGATATCACCAAGTTCGAGTCAAAGAAGAAGATACATGGAAGATCGCCTTCAAAATCAGGCAAGATTTGTATGAGTGGTTAGTTATGTCATTTGGCTTATGTAATGCACCACCAACATTTATGAGATTAATGAATGATGTATTGCGCCATTTTATAGATTCATTTGTTATTGTCTATTTGGATAATATATGGGTATATAGTGCTACCTGGGAGGAGCATATTTCACATTTGACATAGGTGTTGGAAACATTGAAGAAGCACCAGCTGCTAGCAAATCTCAAGAAGTGCGAGTATGCGCAGCAGTCCTTGGTGTATTTGGGATATGTGATTGGTGGAGGAGAATTGAAGATAGATCCTTCCAAGATGGAGGCCATCATGAAATGGTCAATGCCTACTAATGTTACTGAAGTTAGGAGTCTCATTGGAGCAGCACAGTACCTGAGGAAATTCATAGCCTCATTTTCAGCATTAGCAGCACCGCTCCACGCCATAACAGCGAGTGGCAAAAGTTTCCAGTGGGGAAAAGGTTAGCAAAAGGCTTTCGATGAGTTAAAGAAGAAGATAAGTGAAGCACTAGTTCTGGCATTACCAAAATTGCAACGGCCCTTTGAAGTGGAGACATATGCGAGTGGGTATGCTATGGGAGCTGTCTTGATGCAAGGAGGAAGGCCTGTATGTTACAATTCTGAATTTTTTCATGGGTCAGTGCTTAACTACCCTACCTTTGATAAGGAGCTCTATGCCATGGTGCAAGATGTGAAGAAGCGGAAGCACTATCTCATGGGAAAGGAGACAATAATCCACATCGATCACCAGTCGTTACAATCCCTGCAGGCCCAAAATAAGCTACAACATACCAGGCATTACAAGTGGATGGGGTTTTTACAGCAATTTCATTTGGTGATCAAGTATAAGAAGGACAACACAAACAAGTTGGCTGATATGCTTTCAACGCCACCCACATCAAAGATTACAACTTTGGGGATGCTTATGCACATGGAGCCATTCACCCATGATGCATACAGAGAGGCATATTCAGAAGATGAGGACTTCAAGGAAGTGTATCAATAGTTGCAAAGTCAGAGACGTGCATGACGGCTACAACACCATTGACTACCATCTCCAGGATGGGTTACTCTACAAGCTGGATAAGCTATGTGTTCCTAAAGGTGAACGTTTGCAACTGATTAGAGAGGCTCACACCTCCAGGGTTGCAGGGCACTTTGGTGTAGAGAAGATCGTGGCTAACTTGCAGTGGTATGTGTATTGGCCCAAGATGCAAGAACAAGTAGCTAGGTTCATAAGAGGATGCATGCTTTGTTGTACCAACAAGCCTAGCAACAAGAAACAGGGTCTGTATCATCCCTTGCCTGTACCTACTCGTCCTTGGGAAAGCATTTCCATGGACTTTGTGGGAGGTTTACCGACAACCAGGAAGAGACATGACTACATGTTCGTGGATGTTGATAGGTTCAGCAAGATGTGTGTTCTAATGCCTTGTAAAAAGACCATCAGAGGACAAGAAGCAACAAACTTGTTCTCTGGACAGCTCTGGGTACACTTTAGGATACTAAGGAGCAACATTTCAAACAAGGATACAAGATTTCTCAGTTCATTCTAGACTACATTGTGGGAGAAGATGGATACGAAGTTGAAGAGATCTACAACATTCCATCCACAAACAGATGGGCAGACAGAAGTAGTCAATAGGATTTTGGTGCAGCTTCTAAGGGGTTACAACCAGAAGCATCCGAAGACCTAGGACGAAAATTTGGTATATATACAACATTCTTATAACAGAGTGGTCCACACTTCTACAGGAAAGTCCATATTTGAAACTTGTTTTGGATATTTTCCACCTTCACCTTTGGATATTGCATATGGGCAACAAGGAAGAGTGAGGGAAGATCTTACAGTAGATGCTTTGAGGGCTGAAAAATATATAGGGAAGATCAGGGAGATCCATATACAAGTATAGGAAACACTACAGCAGTAGCAGGAGAAGTATAAGGTTGGGCATGATTAGCAAAGAACAGAGAAAACATTCAAGGTGGGAGACAGAGTATAGCTACAGTTGAACAAGGAGAGGTTGCAGGGGCATGTTAAGAAAATCAAGGCTCTAAGGTATGGTCCCTTTGAGATACTGGAAAAGGTGGGTGATAATGCCTATCGACTCAGTTTACCACCATATATGCACATTTACTCAGTTGTAAATATGGAGAATTTGAAACTCTATGAGCCTTCCATGCTAGATCAGGAAGAGGAACAAGTCCTACCTTCTGTGGAGGATTTGGCACCAAATGCTCAGGCAAAGTTGATAGAAGATACAGTTTTGCAAAAGAGGTCCAGAACTACAAGACAGGGGCAGCATGACCTTTGGCAGATTGGGTTGAAGGGACAACTTCCAGGCAAAGCTAAATGGTACACCAGAGAGAAGGTGGAGGAAAATTTTCCTCACCTCATTCAGTAAAAGCTTTTGGGGACCAAAAGCCTCCCAAAATGGGGAGGTGTGATCCGAATTGGATCACTATATTGTTTGTCATCCATCTCGATGCATTTGGAGTGGGAAAAATGGAGGAATCACCTCACGAGACCATTTTTACCATCGGGACCCAATTCGGCGAAACGGGGTTCGAAACCTTCCAGGAGCACTTTGAGGCATCAAACAACGTTTTTTTAGGGTAAAACTTGGTCGCTTTAGCAAAGCACCTTTCATGTTATTCTACACCATAGTTTTTAAAACCGGAACCAGTGACTGGACCAGTCCACCTAATGAACCGGTTTACGGAACGAAACCGGTCTAATCGGGACTAGTTTGGTCTAAACGAACCGGTTTTAAAAAAATACATTAAATAATTAATTTTTAATGAAACAAAACTATTTTTAAGATGTAAAACCATGATTCCAAGCCAATAGAGACAAAATATGCAAAGTTTGCTCATTTATATACCATGTAAAGGTGAATATATCAAAATGGCACCGAGTGCAATACATATCATCGACAAAACAGCAAAATACATAATAAATGAGGCTCTAAATGGCCTATAAAGTCTAAAAACAATGTTGTAAGCTATGAGGCCATTGGCCTAATACAAGCCTACAGTGTACACATGATCAATCATCAAGTTCATAACCACTACTAGACACAGGATCATCATCAGAAGCTACATAGACAACATCTGGTTCAAAGTCTAAGGATGCCTCAGCCTGATCTGCAACCTCAGTATCAATGCCACCAATGACAATAGAAGTGGACCTAATGGAAGCACGAGTTTGTCGACCTACATGACTAGTGCCTTCCATTGGTTCTTTGCCTTTCCGCTACTGATCCTGGTTCTGATGCCACCACATAATCTGCTTCAACCCCTGCTAAAGCCATGTCGATATCAAAATCAGCTTCAAACACAAGTTCTTCAGTCTCCTCCACCCATTCTGATGTTCGATCAATATCGTCCAACACAATGGGATCTAGATCAGGAGTTTTGCTCATCATTTGGAGCTCTGATTGCATTTATTGTTTACCCCCAAACCATGAAATCTTGAAAACCATTAAATCTGCTGAATTTTCAGTGAAATCTAAAATTCTAGTTTCTCCATATGAAATCCAACGAGGTCGAAACCACTCTCAAACATCCTGAGTCATTTCATGGTAATGTTAAAAATTTAAGTAAAAGGATGAAAATAAAAATTAAAGGAAATGTCACTTTTACTTTAAGAATTTAACATTACCATTAATTGCCAACATTGTTAGGGTTGAAACACCCTTAGTTTCCCCCCAAAACCCCTAAACCACAATCAGGAATACGCTTTTTGCAAGTTTCGGTGGGCATGCCTAAAACCAGCCAGTTTCGTCCTCAACCGGCCGGTTTTTCACCGGTTAGGGCAAAAAATGGGTGAAAGGGCCTTTCCAACCGGGTTTTTTGGCCGGTTAGACCGGCGACCTTGCTAACCGACCGATAACCGGTTTTTTTAAACGGTTTTGAAAACTATGTTCTACACACATAAAGCTTTCCAACGGCACAAGAATCGCGTCAATCGGAGTCTGTATGCAAAAGTTATGCCACTCAAAAGTTGACCTTCATGTTTTCACACCTATAGTTCGAGAGAATGCCGCGTCAGCCCCTATTATTCATGGAAAAGGAGCTAGCCACATGTTTGTGATGTAAAAGACTCTAGAAGAGTCTATTTTCTAACTCTAGTTAAGAGTTGATGTAGTCAAACTTAACCACTAGTAGGCTATCGGGTTGTGTTATAACCGGGCCACTAGACAGGAAGAGGCATTCCATTCTTTCGGGAGCATTTGTTCCATAGATGAGCAAAGATAGCCAACAGAGATAGGAGGTAGAGCACACAGAGAGAATTTTTACACTGTAGCAGCCCACGGGCATTACTTCTTTGTACTTGCAACCATATTTCCAGATAGAGAAAGAGAGCGAAACGACCTCACCTTCGAGCTGGGATTTCTCTCGAAAGGGTTTCCCAGAGACCATATCTTGTGTCTTATGTGTGTGTGAGCTTATTTTGTCATTCTCTTCTTTTCTGCATAATTTACTTTTACATGCATGCACTAATTACAGTAAGATCTACAGATCTAGAAATTAAATAGAACTATAATAGTGTAGAATCTCGGATTTTTAATATAATATTATTAGATCTATTGTGACGAACTGTCCAGTGGAATATCCACAGCAGTTTACGGATCAATATGAACCTTGTTCGTTACATTGGTATCAGAGCATTCCTTTGAATATACGAACTTTGCTCATTACATTGGTATCAGACCAGTCAATAGCAAAACTCAAGAAGAGGATCAATCAGTTGAAGGAAAAACACACTCACATGTTACAATCCAAATGATGAAAATTCCAAACGAAGATTGTGTACCTAATTCAACAACCATAGTACTTGAAGTAAATCAAGAAACAGCCACACACAAGATAAGGGAAAGTCCAACTAGAAGAACTGTGTATTGACGTCTGAATCACAAAAGCAGACAACTAAATCAATCTACATATTTGAACCAATCAGAATGGAAGCAACAGATTTATGTTCCAAGGAATACTGAAGTTTACAAAATCCAGTCGTATGATAACAATTCATTACCAATTTCCAATGATCGAAACATTCCACAAAAGATTAATCTAGGACAGCCAGATCCATTCTCAGCCCACCAATTTTATCTATCACTTGAAGGATCCTACTGTCTTGTGTCAACAAAGACGACAATTCCACGACGAGAAGACACTCAAAACAGGAAAAGAGATCAAGCCCCTACATCAGTAAGCTTTGAGGACAAAGTTATGATCGTGGCCTTTCGTCTAATTACACTAAATAATCTTTACAAAATAATTTTTACATAACATTGCCTCCCTCTTGAAAAGATGCTTTGTCCTCAAAGCATACGTAACGATAAGTGTTTTTGGCAAAATGCTTTTGTCTCCCAAGAGGCTTCTTCTTCTGGTAGATTCTTCCACTTGATAAGGTATTCTTTAATTACTCGTGAACATAACTTCTTCTCCCTGGTGGTGATGATCCCCTTTGGTTCTAGAATGAGCTTGCCTTCATCATCTAACATTGGCAGGGTAGTTTGTGCTGATTGGTGCTTGCCCAATGCCTTTTTAAGACAAGATACATGAAAAACGTTGTGAACTCGACTATTATCAGGAAGGCTTAAGCTATATGCCACTTGGCTGATCTTTTTGTTGATCTGGTACGATCCATAGAATTTCAGTGCCAGCTTGTTTTTACCCTTCTGCTTTAGGGATACTTGTTTGTAAGGTTGAAGCTTAACAAATACCCACTCTCCAACTTCAAATTCTCTTTCCGATCTATGCTGGTCAGCTTGTTGTTTCATGCGATTCCTTGCAATACTTATATTTTCTTTCTTGGAATATTCAAGGGATGGAGTAGGCCAGGGGTCTTAACGCTTTCACTTTTATTCCTTTGGCACTGATCACATTCTGCTACATATTTTTTAATATCAATATTCATTCCTTTCTAGAAAAAAGACTAACGTGCGTTATAGTAGGTTTTAAAGAAACCTACATGTTCGGTTAGTTTTTTAAATTTACTTAGATTAAAGTTATAGTTATATAAAGTTATAACTATAGTATATAGTTATGATATAGTATTTAGTTAAAAAATAATTAAAAAAAATACTATATCAAATATAAATATAAATATCTATCTATATATATATATATATATATATATATATAGATATTATTAGTTTAAAAAAATAAATAAACAAAAATTGAAAAAAATTAGGGTCAAATTAAGGAAGAAGGTTAAGCTGGATAAGTATACTCCACCACATACCCGATCAATGTCTTCATCAATGTCGATGGCTGATTTAACAAAAAATTGATAGATCTTGAGAATAAGGTCAATGGACATGCCAAAAAAATCGAGGAACTCCAAAATTCAATGAAGAGAATAGAGAATCAACTTGAGTAGAATCATAACAAATTTAAAAAGGATCATGCAATCCTTTCAAATAAGGTGGATCGAAATCATAATGCAACTTCTATAGCTCATGATTGAGCAATGGCGATGTTGACTCGTATTTGTGACAAGTTGAAGATTACACCTGATCAAATACCCCATAATAACAAAGCTACTCAACATCCAAATTCTTCGGATACATCAAACTCATGAGATTCACATGAGACCCTTGAGTCTCTAAAGGCATCTTCCATCCCCAATCAACAAAATAGTAACACGAGTTTTCAAAATATGCAGTTCTGGAATCAACACTCAAATATGCAGTTCTCGAACCAATACCCTTTCTTCACTCCACCAGTGGCTACATATCAACGAAGAGAAAAATTGGACCTCTACAAATTTGACGAAAACGAGAAATGCAATGTTGCATGGTTCAATAAAGCAGAAGAATATTTCAAGATTTACGGTATTGACAATGATGACGAAAAGATTAGGCATGCATCCCATGCAAATGGAAGGTGAAGCATATAATTGGTATGTGGTGGACAAAGATGACACCTGCTATTAGTTGAAAGAACTTCAAAAATGCATTCTTTAAAAGGTTCCAAGGTGTCAAGGAAGAAGGATTTTGCTCAACACTCACCAGACTGCAACAAAAAGGAGATGTAGACGAATACACTTGAGAATGGGAAACTTTAGCTACACGAGTACCTGGATTATTAGAAACTTGTCCCATTTAATCATACATAATGAGACTTAAACCCCATCTTCAGGCTGAGCTTGAGCTTTATGACATCACTTCTATAGAAGAAGCAAGACAGAAAGCAAAAGCTACTGAAAAGAAGCACGAAAAAATGCAGTGGCCAAAAGTTGAAAGAGTATATTTGAGACAGAGATTTTCCCAAACTGCGAACATGGATAATACAAAGTATGTTCCACCACATCTTCGTGAAGGAGACAAAACTAATTTGGAAATGCAAAGAATGAAAGAAGGTAAGTGCATATGTTGTGGCGAAAAATGGGACCCTAAACATTGATGTGCTGAGGGAAAAGAAACCAAGAACCTGTATACATGTGAAACAACCAATGATTCAGGTAGTGAAGAATCATACGTAGAATTTGAAAATTCTCCACAATTTTCTCCAGAACCCGATAACGAGAATATTTCGCAAGTGTCATTATTGGCCATGATAGGTATATCTTAGCCCCAAACATTAAAGTTAAAAGGACATATCAAAAAGAGCAACGTAATGGTTCTAATCGATACCAGTAGCACCCACAACTTTTTGGACTCAACTATGGCAAAAAGGCTCAACATTTTGCATTTCCCATGCCCAACATGAAAGTTATGGTAGCTGATGGTAAGAAACTTGTAGAAGTAGGGAAATGCCATAAAGTCAAATTACAAATTCAAGACTATAATCTAGAATCTTCGTTCTACACTGTACCATTAGGAGGAGTGGATGTGGTCCTAGGTATTCAATGGCCACAAACCTTAGGCACTTACTCTGCCAACCATCAAAAGCAATTTATAAAATTTAAATGGGAAGGGCATAAATACAAGTTATATGGGTTCCAGCGCCTTGAGAATCAAATTGTATCATCATCCCAGATGATGAAAATGATTCGAAAGGGAGCACCAACTTATTTAGTGCAGTGTCATCAATTAGAAATGCTAATTTCGAATCTGGTTAACGAAGGAGTCCCATGAAGTTCAAGAACTAATTCAAAAGCACAAAAAAGTGTTCTAAGACCTTCCAATGAAGATGCCTCCTAAAAGAGAAATCGAGCACATAATAGAAGTCAAATCAGGACCAAATCTCGTCAACATCAAACCGTATCGATATCCACATCATCAAAATTTTTAAATTGAGAGAATAGTTTAGGATCTTTTAAAATGTGGTATTATCACAAAAAGTAGAAGTCCATATGCTGCTCCAGTTTTATTAGTTCGGAAAAAAGATTCATTGTTTAGACTATGTGTAGGTTACCGAGCGCTAAACAAGATAACTATTAAGAATAAATTTCCGAATCCTTTTATCGATGAAACGCTAGGTGAACTACATGGAGCTAAATACTTTTCAAAATTAGATTTGAGATAATGGTACTACCAAATAAAGATAAGGTTGGAAGACATAGCAAAAATTGCTTTTCGAACACATGAAGGTCATTATGAATTTAACGTAATGCCCTTCGGATTAACTAATGCTCCGACAACCTTCGAAGCCACCATGAATGAGGTATTTCGTCCGTATCCAAGGAAGTTTGTGTTAGTGTTCTTTGTCGATATTATAATCTATAGCAAAACATGGAACGAGCATCTACAACATCTGGAGCAAGTTCTCACTATATTAGAAGAACATTAGTTCTATGCAAAGATGTCAAAGCGCACCTTCGGAAAAGAAGAAGTAGAGTACCTCAGACACATAATATCCAAGGAAGGAGTAAAAGTAGATCCTAATTAGATCAAGGCTATTAAAGAATGGCCCAAACTAGTTAACATCTCCAAGTTAAGAGGATTCTTAGGGTTGACTAGGTACCATTGAAGGTTTATTAAAAACTTTGCCCATGTAACTACACCTCTAACAAACCTTCTAAATAAGAACTCATTTCGATGGGATGAGGAAACTGAGAAGTGTTTTGAAGATTTGAAGCAAATTATGTCTAATGCACTTGTATTAGCAACTCCAGATTTTTTAAAGCCGTTTGTAATTGAGTGTGACACTTCAGGTTTTGGCATAGGAGCAATATTAATGCAGGATGGTCACCCAATTGTGTTTGAAAGCAGGAAGCTCAACAAGAAAGAATGTCTCAAGTCTACATTATAACAAGGAGATTTTTGCCGTTATTCACGCATTATCCAAGTGGAGACAATATCTTTTGGGAAGTAAATTCTTAATTTGAACAGACCATAACAATCTTCAACAATTCCTCCAATAGAAAACACTATCTATAGAACAACAAAAATGGATCAAAAAACCTGTTGGATTCGACATGGATATATTACATAAGAAAGGGAAAGACAATGTAGTAGCAAATGCTCTATCCAGGAAAGACGAAGAATCATCATTACTTGCAATTTCAGTTGTCCTAGAATGGCTTAATGAAATTCGAAGTGAATATGCAAAGGATCCAGAAACAAGTGCTATAATTAATAACCCTCCTCAAAATTCAACATTTGAATGGAAAAATGATATTCTGTGGTATAGGGGGAGAATTTACCTAAGTCCAAATTCCAAATTTAAAGCCAAAGTACTCAAAGAGTCCCATGATTCATTGATTGGAACACCACGATCATCGAGGTCAGTGGCTCCAAAAGAAACAGTGGACGCGCGGCAAGAGCCGGAGATGGTGGCATGGTGAGGGTGAATGAATGGTCAGTTTGGACGTTGTCGAAAGCAATGACGGGGGACGTGGTGCGACAGGTTTGATCTGCAGGAAATGGCAGAGCCAAGGAACAAGGTATCAGTGCTAGAACGTGCGGCAAGCGAAGCATGGGAACAGTTGCAGATGGTGGACAACGACAGGGAGCACAACACCGCGAAGGAAGAACACCGATGACGTCGGGGAGAAAAAGCAAGCCAGAGACTACGCAGAACAGTGAGCATAGCGGAAAGGCAGGAGAATTACAATAGCATTTGCAGTATGACATATGAGAAAAAATCAACGGTCGGTAAACCGGTGATTACGTCAATCGAATGATGCAATGAACAGGCCAGAAGATTGAACTGCTCTGATACCAAATGGAGAAAATAACTCTGATTTTTACTGAATAAATGTATATATATTATTAATGAACTGAATGATGGTTTTTTACAATGAGGGTCCCTCGCTTATATACTGCCATGGGTACCTTTTAGGGAAGGGCATGATCTTATGATCGTGCCCTTTCGTCTAATTACACTAAATAATCTTTACAAAATAATTTTTACATAACAAAACGTTGTTTATGTTGGACTTCAGGCAAATAACATGGGTCCTGGAAGTAGCAAAAAGAGCCTCCCCCTCAACCCCTTCATGCTTAAAATGTTGACCAAGTCAGCACTTAAGAAGAGGAATTTGCATTAAACCTTGTGTATAGGTCAGCCCCCCTTTAGTCCCTCTTCATAACTATAAAAGGAGGCACCCGTCCAAGTATTAAGGCCATCAAAATCATCACACATTGAGCTCTGAAATTCTGAGGCCGTGGAATAAATTGAAGATCAGGTGCAGAGGCCAAGGAGAATCGTGTTCTGGGGTGTATCTTTGTCCTTTTTTTTGTTTAATGGCTCACTGATCAGGCTGTTCAAGACCAAGTTTCTGAGCCCTGATCTGAGGCCTGTCTTCTGATCCACTGCTGTTTAAGGGTCTGTTTGGGCCACAATCATAGGTTAAGTTTGGGTCGCAGTTAGAGGCCAAGTTTGGGCCACAGTAAGCCCTGTCTAGGCCACAGTTTAAGAGGCTGACGTAAGGCCTCTTTAGGCTGCAGTGATAATCCCTGTATGAAATGGAGTTAAGGGCAGACATAAGACCTGTTTAGGCTCATAGAGAAATGGCAGCTTAAGGTCTGTTCAGGTAGCAGTTAGGGGGAAGACTTAAGGCCTGGTTAGACCACAGTCTAAGGGTAGAGTTTAAGGCCAGATTAAGGCCTGTTCTGGCCACCTTCAAGGGTAAATCTTAGGCAAGGTGTGGAGCAAAGTGGCAGCAATATTAAGATCAATTCTCTTCTGTAGTATGACCAGATCTCCTTCACTTTTAGCATGAAGAGCTGAGGTATGAAATTACAAGATTTGTTATGTACCAGACCCTCTCATTTCTCATAAATATTGGAGCCTGTCCATGACTGTGTGTAAGATCCACGTTTGATGAGAATGATTTAAAAAGACAGATCAAAAGCAGCATTTATATTAGATCAGATTTATGATTTATCAAAAAAGTTTAAGAGCCAACTGTTGAAGAATGTAACTAGGTTCGGTCTTCATAATTGTAATTGAGACATGATGTAATATATAATTGTCAATAGAAATTTTTATTATTAAACTGACTTATTAAAGCATGGGTTTCATACTTGGGTCAATAGTCAATAGGTCAAAGCACCCATTGTGTGCTCTAGGATTTGTGTTGAATCAAAGTCAATATTATTTTTGTAAGAAACCCTTCTTGGGCTCCTTAAGGTCAAGAAAGAAAATTATTTTTATTGTCCTACTCCTTCCCCATCAAGTCAGCCTCCTCAACTATCTACTAGTCGGCCTACAACACAATGACAAGTCAGCCTAGCCTTATTGATCATGTCGGCTCATTTGTGGAGGCTCCAACGACTATATATACCAAGTAAACTCGTCCCTGTTTGTGTGTGTGACATGGAAGTTCAGTTCTGAAATCCCACAGTGAGTGAAGGAAACCGAAGTCTGCAATTACACAGTGAATAAAGGAAGCCGAAGTCTGCAATTACACAGTGAATAAAGGAAGCCGAAGTCTGCAGTTCCGCAGTGATAGAAGGAGGCTAAGTCTGCATTCTACAGTGACATGCAAGTACCTAAGAAGGAAGTCACCAGAAGGAAGACAACGGGCTTGTTTGAGAGCTCACAAGGAGAGGAAGTCAACTACAAGGCCAGAGGAGGAGGAAAACAAAATATTTTAGCATCCCAAGAAGGAAAAACTCGAGTTTGGACCAAATTTCTTCGCCAAAGCATAGTTTCCAGGTATGGGCACCAAATTTGGCCCTTTTTTTTTTTTTGCTTAAGTTTCTATAACCCATTGATTATCAATGCTTTTTTAGTGGATTTGATTGTGTTTTTCTTTCATTTTTTGTTGCATAGAGTGGAGAGGGTTCGGTTCATTTTGGTCAAAAATGCAAAAACTTGATTGTTAGATTTATTAGTTTAATTTCTTCTTGTGCTCTATTTTTGCACCATTTTTGGTTGGGTTTGAATGTGCATTTTTTCTATTATTGTTGCATAGAGTTGAGGATTTTTTTCTCAAAAATTCAATGTGTTGTATGTAATTTTTTTTTTTTGTATATGGTTTTAAGTAGGCTGTTTTTCAAGAACATGCTCACCAGCGCCAACATAAACAACACTAATACTATGGCCTGTTATATATGATGAAGATCACTAAGTTGAGAGATCAGTTTGCAACCATAGGAGATAAGGTTGATAAGGGTAAGTTAGTTCACATAACTCTAAATGGATTCTCATCCTTGTTGGAACCATTTGTTCAAGGTACATGTGCTCGTGACCAGTTGGCCATCTTTGAGAAACAGTGACACAACTTCAACCACACAAAAAAAAGAGGTTCAAGATAGCAACATCCAAAGACAAGGAGGTTCAAACCCCATCCCACATCAACAAGGTGACAATGAAGGCAAATAAAGAGGACCTGGAAAGGGTCAAAAGAACAAGTAAGACTCAAGTTCCTAGAACTGAGGCAAGAAATACCTAAGCCATATAAAGTGATTCAAGTGCAATGACAATGGACATTATGCTTCTTAATGTGAAGATTTTATCACTGCAAAAACTGATTTATTTTACCTACTTATTTTCCAATAAGTTATTTATGAAAACCCTTTAGTAAATATTAAAATAAATTCTATTGCAGATATCGCACCATAATACAAAAACAAATACATGCACAAGAATCAAACACATCAACACAGATATTTTTGGACAATTGTCCCCAGAAAAACCCAATGCAGGAAAACCGGTGCAACAGAGGACGATTTTATTATTAAGCTTTTCTCGAGTACAACTAGGGTGCCAAACTGGCTCACCCAACAAAGACAAATCCTCCGACGCCTCCCCTAGGCTCAGCGTCTATCCAGCGAGCCTCTACGCAACTCCTAGACCCTTTGCGTCAACATCTACCTCACTGCGTCAGCACTTGGGCTCTCTGCGTCACCCACGCAAGCCCTCCAGTGATTACGCAATCCAGCGGCCTCTGCATCTTCCTAAGTAGCTTTGTGTCTGCCTCTTTGAACTCTGTGTTGGTCCTCCGGCACTGTTCCTGCCTCTCTTTTATGTACTCGCTACCTCTTGCTGCAATCGAGGCCCCACTCCAGAAATCTAATTGACTGGTCTCCCTCAGTATTTCTCCAACTGACCCTCAATCCTTCTCTTATATTGTTCCTGTTGATGAATCAACAATCGAGATTAAGTCCCTAATCAACGGCTAAGATTAGAATAGACTTGATCTTCGTCTCTTAGAAGCTTCTCATCCTTATCTTTATTAATACCCATTAATATTTTTAATTTCCTAAGTTTAGACTTAGGAACGCATTAAAAATATTAATTATTTTAATAACTCTTCATCCAGATGGAATTTTCCAGAACGATTTCTGGGTCTTGGAGATCTCATGTGCTTTAGCCTCTCCACCAAATCAACACTCCCTCTTAGCGAGGAATGTGCTCTAGTAATACTCCACAACTAAGCATTACCCTGATCATCTAGCACCGGTACCTGTGCTGATGTTTGGCCTTCATGCCCAACATCCTCTACATTGTTGCATCCTGTACTGTTGCCCATGGCTCTACCACTGCCACTACTACATTTGTACTGCAACTCTCTCTGCATCCGTGTTGTTGCTAGTCCTTCCTCCCAACACTACATCTGCACTGCAACTCCCTTTGCATTCGTGCTACTGCTAGTACTTCCTCCCAACACTACATTTGCGCTGCAACATCATACCCATTTCTGCTACTGAAATGCATTCTTTATCATCCCCATCTTTTCCCTGAAATAATCAAACTTTGTTCTTCCAAGGGCCTTGGTAAGGATGTCTGCAACCCGTTCTCTCGTAGGAGTGTAGCTCAATTGTACAGCTCCTCGTTGGACATAATCTCTAACAAAGTGACACTGAATATCAATGTGTTTTGACCGATCATGAAATATTAGATTCTCAGAGAGCTTGATGCAACTCTGATTATCACACATGGTCCTGGTCGCTTCCATCCTTCTTCTGAATAGGTTCATAAGCAGTTTTCTAAGCCATATGGCTTCACACGAAGTTGTGCTAGCGGCCATATATTCTGCGTCAACTAAGCTCAGAGCTATGGATTTTCGTTTCCTACTGCACCAGGAGGTCATTCCCGATCCAATGTTGAAACAATACCCAGAGGTACTTTTCTAGTCCACTGAACTTCAAGCCCAATCTGCATCAGTAAACCCACTCAATCTGATATCCTTACTTCTGGTGTACAAGAGTCCATAATCAACTGTTCCCTGTAAATATCTGAGAACATGTTTGGCTGTTGCCCAATGAGCCCTCTTTGGTTCCACCATGAACTAACTGAGGGTGTTGACAGCGTAACAAATGTCTGGCCTGGTATTAACCAAATACATCAGGGACCCTATGAGCTGCCTGTATAAGGTGGGATCAACATCTTTGTCTTCTGATGCATCAATTTTCTTCTAGTTGGTGATCATTGGAGTAGCCATCGGCCTACAGTCCTACATCCTGAATCTCTTCAAGATCTCTATAGCATATCTCCCTTGTCCAAGGAAGATTTTATCCTTCTGCTGCCAAATTTCCAACCCTAGGAAATAATGCATCTGTCCCAAATCCTTCATGTCAAATTCTGTGGCTAGATTCTTCTTGTAGTCCTCGATTATCCTAGATGAACCTGTCAGAAACAGATCATCCACATATAATACTAGTATTAGAGGCTCACCTTCTACAACCAAATAGTAGAGATTGGGATCAGCATCACTCTTGACGAACCCCATTTTCTGCAAGTAGCCATCAATTCAACCATACCATGCTCTAGGTGCCTATTTGAGCCCATAAAAGGCTTTCGTCAATCTGCATACATGAGAATTCTTCTCATGTGTCTCAAACCCTTTTGGTTGTTCAATGTATACTTCCTCTTCTATTACTCCTTTCAAGAATGTCGTCTTGACATCCATCTAATGAATTTCCCACCCTATCTGAGCTGCAAGAGATATCACGGTTCTAATAGATGTATACCTGGCTAATGGGGCGAAGGTCTCTTCGTAATCAATTCCTTCCTTCTGAATATACCCCTTACCCATAAACCTGGCTTTGTATTTTTCCACATTGTCGTCTGCAGCGTATTTAATCTTGTAGATCCATCTCGAACCTACCATTGATCTGTCTTGAGGCCTAGGCACTACTTCCCAAACATCATTCACCATTATAGAGTTGTATTCCTCTACCATCCAATCCAACCAAACTTGATGTTGAGCCGCGCCCTGAAAACTGGAAGGCTTCCCATCCTAAGCTACTAATCCCTGATATCTATCTGGTTGTTTTCACTCCCTTTTATTGTTTCTTGGTGCACCGATGAAATCTTCTGCATCCCACAGAATCTATCAAAGTTCCCTGCTAGTTTTTCCTCTGGTAGCAGGTGCTTCTGTTAGCTCCTCCTCTTCCTGTGATTCTTCCAGTTCTGAGGAAGAATTCTTGGCTTCTGCTAGTTGGAGTGGTTTGACCAACAGCTCATCTTTTTACTACTCCTCAGAAGGCATTTCTCGAGTTTTTTTGAAGGCCCTATCTTCCATGAACTTCACATCTCGTCGAACTACCAACTTCTTGTTCCCTGGAAGATAGATTATATATGCCTTAACGTTCTCGCTATATCCCACTAGATATCCTTTCTCTGCAGTTTGATCTAACTTCTTCTTTTTCTCCTCGGGTATACGGCAATATGCTAAACTCCCAAATATCCTGAAATGCCCGACTTCAAGTGTCTTTCCGGTGAAGACATTCTCTAGAATAATCTTGCCCAATGCCCTATGAGGAGTTCTATTCTGGACATAGGTTGTCGTGCTACATGCTTCTGCCCACCAGAATTTTGGCATATCCTGAACATACATCATGGCCCTAGTTTCTTCCACGATAGTCCTGTTCTTCCTTTCTACTACTCCATTCTGCTCCAGATTGTAAGGAGTTGTCCACTCTCTTCTAATGCCCTCCTTAGTGCAAAAATCAGTGAAGTCCTTATCGACATATTCTCCACTACTATCTAATCGCAAAACTTTTATTTTCTTCCCTGTCATGTTCTCCAATAGAGCCTTAAACTCTTTGAATCGACAGAAAACTTCATCCTTGGTTTTCAGAAAATAAATCCAAGTTTTCCTTGAGTAGTCATCAATGAAGGTGACAAAGTATTTGGCACCACTAAGAGCTTTAGTGGACATAGGTCCGCAAATATCTAAGTGTATCAATCCTAATACACTCTTGGCCCTATTTTTACTTCTAGGAAATGTTGCTTTGGCATACTTGCCCAGAGCACATCCTCTGCATACATCATCTCGTTCTGTACTAAGATCTGGAACTCCTATTATAGTTTTCCTGAGAATTCTCAAAGCCCCATGGTGCAAATGTCCCATTCTTCTGTGCCATAGTTCATTCAAATCCTTGTCTCCATTACTGCCTATCAGTGCCATTGGTGATTCTAGTTGTAACCTGTACAACCTGTTACTTCTGATTCCGATTTGTACTTTCTTTTTCCAGCTCGGGTGTTTGACGTATACTTTCTCCTTAATGAAGAAAACGTCATAGCCCTTGCCTTGAAGTTGCGATATGGAAAGTAAGTTCATCCACGGCAGCACATTGGTAGCACAAAATCGTTCTCCTGTTTCTGTTTGAAAAACTATCATACCCTTCCCTACTGGAGTACACTTTGCCTTATTCCCCATGGTAATCTGAAAATTCATCCTTTCCTCCTGATAATCTGAAAAACATTCCCGAATTCTTGTCATATGCCAAGAGGCTCCACTGTCTATATACCATACCTCTGATTGCAAAGCTTGTCACACAAGCAACTTCTTCTTCTAATCTAAAAGCTAGCATAGAGAAATCGAAATTACTGTCTCTTGTGCAATTTTCTAAAAATTTGCACAAGTCTTCTAACGTGGATGCCTCTACATCATGATCTCGACCCATAATTGATTTTCCCTTCCTATCTCTGATTACTTGCTCTGATACCATGTGAAGATTCTAGTACTACAACAACTGATTTATTTTACCTACTTATTTTCCAATAAGTTATTTATGAAAACCCTTTAGTAAATATTAAAATAAATTCAACTGCAGATATCGCACCATAATATAGAAACAAATACATGCACAAGAATCAAACACATCAGCACAAATATTTTTGGACAATTGTCCCTAGAAAAACCAAATGCGGGAAAACCGGTGTGACAGAAGAGGATTTTATTATTAAGATTTTCTCGAGTACAACTAGGGTGCCAGATTGGATCACCCAACAGAGACAAATCCTCCAGCGCCTCCCCTAGGCTCAACATATGTCGATCTAGCCTCTATGCACCTCCTAGACCCTCTGTGTTGGCATCTACCTCACTGTGTCAACACTTGGGCTCTCTACGTCACCCACACAAGCCCTCCAGTGACTGCGCAGTCCAGTTGCCTCTGCGTCTTCCTAAGTAGCTCTATGTCTGCCTCTCTGAACTCTGCGTTGGTCCTCCGACATTGTTCCTGCCTCTCTGTTATGTACTCGCTACCTCTTGCTGCAATCCAGACCTCTAATTCGAATTTCTCAGCAAGCCCCGCTCCAGAAATCGAACTGACTGGTCTCCCTCAGTATGTCTCCAACTGACCCTCAAGCCTTCTCTTATACTTTTCCTGTTGATGAATCAATGGCCAAGATTAAGTCCCTAACCAACGGCTAATATTAGAATAGACTTGATCTTCATCTCTTAGAAGCTTCTCATCCTTATCTTTATTAATACCCATTAATATTTTTATTTTTCCTAAGTTTAGACTTAGGAACTCATTAAAAATATTAATTATTTTAATAACTCTTCATCCAGATGGAATTTTCCAAAACGATTTCTAGGTCTTGGAGATCTCATGTGCTTTAGCCTCTCCACCAAGTTTCATGGCTAGAGCACATTCGATGCTACCCCAAATCAACACTTAATGTCCTGAGAAGAAGAAAAGGAACAGCAAGCAATAGTAGCAGAAAGAAATTGTAAAAGTGTAGAAGCTTCCTTGAGAGTAGATGAACTTGCATTTAGAATGGAAATAACCACCTCCATAGTGTCATGCCATTCAATTAACACTATTTCTAGAGTCAAATGATATGTGGAGAGTGGAGCATCTAGACACATTACAATCAACAAATCAGTGTCTATCAAATTAGAAGAACAAGATTTTATCAAACCAGTGGAGCTCGATGATTGGGATAGGTTTTATCTCATTCTACATGCCAAAATGGAAGGCTCTTGATTCACATGAGATATTGTATGTTGCAGGTTTAACCAAGAATCATTTGGTTTCTTGTCTAACATATCTAATGTGTATCGTTGAGTTTGATGATCAACGAGTGATCATCAAAAAGAACAACCCTAATCCTAGTCGCGTTTTGGCTAGAGGAGCCCATGAGGATGGCCTTTACAAATTGCTAGCAAATACTATTAGGCATGAAGCTTTGGCACATAGCAATAACAATTTCTCAAAGCTTTGGCATAAAAAATTAGGTCACTTACATTATGTAGTTGACTCTCTTGAAAAACATGCTACAATAAACTGTATTGGATTATTATATTGTTTTTCATCCATCTAGATGTTTCTAGGGTGGAAAAATTAGAGAAAATGGCTTACAGTAGTAGTTTAGTTGCAGGAAACAGTTTGGAGAATTAGGGTCAAAACCCTTCCATGGCCAGTTTGATGCCTTAAATGATGTTTTTTGGTGCTCAAACTTTGTCAGTAAATGTTGCGCCCCAAATGCTATTATACACACAAAGACCTTTCTAATGGTCCATGAAAAACATCAATCGAAAATTGAATTCAAAAGCTATGCCCCCCAAAGTTGACCTATCATGATTAAGTGCCATAATTCGAGAGGATGCCACGTCAACCCCCATTACTCATGGAAAAGGAGCTAGCCACATAGTGACTATGAAGAAGACTCTAGAAGGGTCGAGTTGTAACTCATGTTGAGGTTTGAATGGATGAAATTTAACCCCTAGTTGGCTAAAGTTGTATTATAATTGGGCCACTAAGAGGGAAAGTGGTTCGATTCTATTCAAGTGCATTTTGTTCCATAATAAAGCAAAGTAGTTGGCAGTGGATAGAGAGAATTAAAACAAAGGAGTTTGTGTTATCTAACAGCCCACAAGTCTCAAGGAACTCCATAGAGAGTATCTACTCCTTTTCATTTGCCTCATTTCTACTACAGAAAAAAGAAAGCAGAGCGACATCACCTTCTAGTTGTGTTTTCTCCTAAAAGGGTTTCCCAGATCATATCATGGTGTTCATGGTGTTTGGTGTGTGTTTGTATTTCATTGTCCTCTATTTTCCGCAATTTATCTATTGCATGCATAAGCAAAAAATATTAATTCATAAATCTAGAAATCCAAGGAAAAGTTAACCCTCATAGTATGAATTTCATGTTTCGATTTATTTTTATTAGATATGTTGTCACAAACTTTTCAGTGGAATATTCGCAATAGCTTACAGACCATGCAAGGATTTTCAAATTGAGGACAAGAGCCTGCAAGAGATGTGCACTCTAAAATAATGCCAAGACTACTTTTTCAAGCAATGTGCATATAGATTTAGAGGGGATTTGGATCTGCTACATTTGGATGTATGGGGACTCACGTCATCATCTTCATTGACAAGTAAGATCTATATGTTTCTTTCACTAGTAAGTCTTCTATATAAACCTAAATTTATCTTACAAAGACCAAAGATTAGGTCTTTAGTATGTTCTGAGCAATGTTACCAGACTCGGAATCGACAATAAATCGGCAACGCAAAAGAGCAAAGGGTTTAAATGGGATCGGGAAAAAAAGGGAAACAATCGGTGAATGCAATAAATAAAGATATACATGTATATTGAATTAAAAGAAAACATTTTTCATTGATATCAAATAAATCCATGTCCAAACACTGTATAATATCAACAAATGTCCAAAATGTCATCAAGACAATGTGTATACTTCAAGTATAAAATATATTTAGTGTTGGAATTCAAAATCAAGGTGTTTGCAGTTGTTTGACCAGCGTTGATTGCAGAGTTGTTGACCGCAGAGTTGATTGTGTGTTGATCAGGTTTAACCAAGAATTTCGGGACTGTTTTGGGCTGATTTGGACCATCTTTGGAGGTCGAGTTGATTGGGTTTTTCTGTTGGTTTGACCAATGTTAACATTTTGGTTAAGGCATCTTGTTGACTGCAATTTGACTGGACAGTTCTAACAGTGTTTGGGCAAGTAAATATTGTATATTGAACTTCTCTCTCTGTTGAACTTTTGAAGAATAATAAGAAGATTTGATCAGAGGGTTTTCCCCACATTGGGGTTTTTCCCGGGCATCCGCCAAATATTGTGTCCTCTTGTCTTGGCTTGTCTTCTTCTTATTATTTATGTTCTATCTACATTTACTATCAATGTTAATGCGATTGCTAATCTTGAAATTGATATTGGGCTAATAAGAAAAATTGAAGTAAATTGTTCTTAAGCATAGAACATACCATTGTTAACTAAAATTAACAGTGGTTAATGTAAGTAGGTTTGGTTGCTATAGTAGTCAATATGAGATCACGGCCTGTGTAAACTAATCGCCTCACTGAAGTATGTTGAGTTACATTGCAGACAAGGCTCATTTTGTCGTCGTTATTAGAAATACTTTGTACTGCTATAATTTGATTGGCCAGTTTCAAGGATATCTATATGTCTATGAGTTTGTGTTGATGATGACATGTGACTCAACCAAATAATAGTGACAGTTAAGATTGCAAATGTTTTTCTTGGTGGAAAATATCAATGATTGCTAAGTTGTTATATGCAAGCCATGCAAGGAGAATTTATGGATGGGTGCATCATCATCATCAAATAAGTGGAACACGAGCAAGCAATGGACGGTAGTAATGGATCCCATGGTGTGACAATTTGCTCTCTACTATAGTGGAGACCCATGGCTCTCAACGCTTGCCCTACAAATGCCAATATGACTCTCTAGAGGGCTTAGACCCCATATCGGGAGACCAAACCCCAGATGAAGACCCACCTGTGATCCTGTATAAGATCCAGTGCATCTCCTTACCTTCCAGTGCAACCAATCATCAGTGTAATTGAGTAAATGAGTTTAAAAATCATGGAACCAAGTGGACACTTTATGAAAATTCTTCAACAGAACTCCTACTGCAGCAACTGATAATATTACTCCTATTTGTTAAATTCCTTTAAACAAATTACTTCCAGTTTGCTACGGCAAATATCGTAATACATACACAACAACCTTCACTTAATTAAATTAGAAGTGGAAACAAGATATTGAACAAGAAAGAAAATACAACACAATAAACATCGTTATTTTTGGACAAATGTCTCTGGAAAAACCCGATGCACGAAAACCGGAGCAGCAGTTCTGAGGGTTTATTATTATTAAGCAGTAGCAAATTCTAAATGCATCTCTAAATACCTCTCAGGTTATTCAATTACAGAGAGAGAAATATTGGTAGAAAGATTTGTGAGATTACCTCGCACTATCACTGGAAATCTTGGCTGATCCAGCCCCAGAATGATTACCCGCTTTCTCGCTACCTTTGCGTCAAGCTCTCTGGGGACAGCGTCAATCCTCTCGTTGGTCGATTTGCTGCCCATGAGATTCGATTTCTGCCTCCCAGTCTCACACCCCGGCTCCCGGCTTCTGAAACTCAAATTCCCTCTGCAAATTTCGAACTCCCTCTTGGCTTCTGCACTGCCTCTGCGTGGCTCTGCGTCAACCCCTCTGGCTCAGTGCTACCACTGCTAGATTACTCTCTGCCTCTCTCTGTTGATGATTCTCCGGCTGAGAAAATCACTCTCTCTGGATGTTATCCCTGCCCCTCAACTGCAAGAAATCTCCTCAATCGAATTTCCTCCTGAGAACTTCTCACTTCAGAAATTCGATCTCTTGATCTCTCAGTGTGTTTTCCAAATGACCCTCAAGCCCCTTCTTATATCTTTCTGTTGGACAACCAACGACCTAGATTAACTCCTAATCAAAGGCTCAAATCGTTTTGGCTTGATCTCTGTCTTCTTCTAGAAGTTACACACACAATTAGACTAATAACCATTAATATTTTAATTTTCCTAAGTTTAGACTTAGAAACTCCATTAAAAATATTAATTATTTTAATAAAATCATTTCTGAGTGGAATTTCCCAAAACGCTTTCTGGGTTCTTTGGAATACATGTGCCCAAGCCTCCTTACAAAATTTGAGGCCTAGAGCACATGCAATGCTACCCCAAATCAACACACTTCATAGTGGTATACCCTTCCATAATGGGCTTTAGATTGTACAAGTGTCTCCATGTTCAAGAAGAAGGTTAACCAAGGACCCTATTAGGTGGTTTCAACCTTTAAGGGAGTAACAGGTACTCTTTGTCTCTTTGTGATCTTTATACTTTGAACATTTGTATAATTGCTTGATGAAGAGAACATTAAAATAATAAGATATCTAAAATTCACAAGTAATTATCAAGAAAGAAGAATCAAGCATTAAACTATCTAGCACTTGGTTTCTCAAAAAATGGCGATATTTTCCTTAGCTTCTCATAAAGCTTCAAACAACATTTTAGCTCGATGGAACAAAATAATATACCCATCCAGAAAAGCACTCGAGTTAACACACAATAGTTGGATAAAACCTTAAATCAGATTAAAATAAGCTTTCAGAACTTTTTCTAAAGTTCAGAAAATATGCACTTCTTGTATCCTTGTTCCTATAAGACTCATAAAGCTAGAAGAAATAACAGTACACACAATGACCAAATACAAGAGGGCTGAATAATCATGAATCACCTTTGGAATTGAAAAGCACAATGGCCAACTACTTCACCCACAGGTTGACAGCTTCTAAGATAAAAAGTAAATGAACCAAAGATACCCAAGTTTAAGACACCTTACCAACAATAATCAGAAACGAAGATTGCCAGATGGAAATAAGGCAGCTTTGCTGTCTATGCACACTTGTCTTTGAATCATTAATGAAATCCAATTAGACTTACAAACCAGTAGTACTGATTTGGGGTTCACCCCAACAGTGGTGATTCTGTAAGACATCATCAGGTGTCTCATCTTCGAGAGTTTACCAAGAATTTTCCATAAGAAACAAACTGGAGGTAAAAAGAAAAGGAAAGCTACAGCAGTCAGCAAATCTTCATTACAAGTAATCTGCTTTGACACATTGTACCTTTTGTTCTCCATAAAATCCTGAAGAGAGTTATCATGAACGTATGCTTAAGGTTCCGATGTGGCTAATTCATACAAAAACATGTGGAACAACAGATCAAGTTTGGGAACCACCAATCGCCAAACATGCAGAGATTCAAGATAAATTTCCACCTATCTTAGACATGGACCACTATGATTCAATAATCTTCTTGGAGATTCATGCCAAATTACCTCGTTACTCCCACAAGAACAATCTCTTTTAAAATACCTTTTTTCCATGATTCTTGCAATTGAACCATTGTTTAAGGAGTATTGAATATCTGTGCATATATTTGTTTTCCCTAAGCCACAAATTACATTTATGGACTACCAGTTTAAACTCCTCAGATAGCTTGGAAACAAAAAATAACTACTGACATAAATATGAACTTATTAATACCAAAAGGCAACCTAGCTGAATATACCAAGATGACCAAACCTGGAAAATCAGAATGTCCATTCTGTGCTAGAGATTAGCATGGAAATAAAAGATAACTACTGGCATATGTCTGAAATTATGAATATCAAAAGGCAATATACCTGAACATACCAAGACGACCAAGCCTGGCTAATGAGAATGACCATTCTATTCAAGAGGAGAGATCTCCTCTTGAGTCCCATGCTCTTCTTTCAGTTTCTGCACTTCTTTCTCCACTGGAAGTTTCTCAGTCCCTTGGTTTGACAGCTGCTTATTTTGTTCATCACTCCCTGGAAAATCTGGGGTTCCATTCTTCTTTTCTTCTTTATTTGATGGCAATTTATAAATTTCATGGTCTACCTCCTGCTTATCTTGTTCATTTTTTCCCAGGCCATTTGTTATGATGTCTCCTTGATTACGTTGTTCAGACTCCCCCAGAGCATCAACCATCACAACCCCTAATTGCTTCACTTCTTCCCCGGCACTCACCACCATCTCTTGATCCTCACTCTTCTGTCCAGTCCCTTGAGAATCAAGCCCCTCTGCTTGTTTTATTTGCTGCCCATCATCTATGGTCACTTGTTGCAGATGACTCTGTTGGTCTTTTATATCTATTGTGAATGTATTCTCTGCAGATGTTACTTGTTTTATTTGCTGTCCATCATCTACCGACATCTGTTGTGGATGACTCTGTTGGTCTTTCATATCTATTGCCAATGTATTCTCTGCAGACGTTACTTGTTTTATTTGATGTCCATCATCTATGGACATCTGTTGCGGATGACTCTGTTCGGTTTTTATATCTTTTGCTGACGTATTCTCTGTGGATGTTACTTGTTTTAATTGCTGTCCATCATCTATGGACATCTGTTGTGGATGACTCTGTTCACCTTGTATAGCTATTGCCGATGTATTATCGGCAGATGTTGTCTGTTGCCCATTCACAGCCGTTTTTTCCCGTCTTTTGCCCGTCCTCTTTTTTGATTGCTTCCGCTTTTTAGCTTTCACAGCTGTTCGCTCTCCAGAGGGTTGGTCAGATGCTCTTTCCCTCTTTATGCCAGAATGAACATCAAGATGTGTACTATTTGTGCCAGCTCCATGGTGGCTGCTTGTAGGGTTTGTAAAGGTACCTTGGGAACCTAAACCAGATGAAGCACCACGGCAGATCATCAGTACTCTGCTCCATATTTACAACAGTTGGTAAAGAAGTAAAACAGAGCATTATCAGAAGTTTCAAGAGAATGAAAAATAATCAGCAATAGAGAGAAACTTACAGTATTGTGTTTGGATTGCTGACAGTGCTGTTCGGGCAGCCTTAATTTCTGCTGTCTTCTTGTTTTTTGCAGGACCTCCTACATAGGAAATCCCTGCAATCTCGACAGTAGAAATAAAGATGCCTGTATGTCCCTCCCCTGACTTTTCACAGCAGTAAGAAGGAACTGGCAAGTTCAGTTTCTGTGCGTACTCCTGAAGTAGGTTTTTACAAAGTCCTGACTCAAACTGGGATGACAACATAATGCGTAAGGCGGGAGCTTTGCTGCTTTTTAGAAAACTTCATAACAGTCACCTACACTTCTTTAAAAAAAATAGAGGAAAGATCAAAATGTACATATAAATTCCAACTAATAACATCAACATTTCAGCAGAAGATATTCTTTTGGGAAAACAGTAGATATCCTTGTAAACATGACACTGGGGATGCCACTGGCGTGGTACTGTTCGCATCATATAGGTGATGCTTGGCTCTTGTATTCTTGTGTCATGTTGGCGAAATTACATTGTTAGAAACAGATTCTCGGATCCCTCAGATAGGTATATGTGCTGTGTGATGTACCCAATACCCAATGTGCACTGTGAGGATATTGGGTACTTTTAACCAATGTGGAAAAACTCAAAGTCGGGATTAAATCAGCAAGGGTCCAGAAATTGAAAAAGTCGTTAAAGTCAGGAGGTTTTTGAAAAAGTCGGCAAAATTTAAAAAAAAAAAAGTACAAAAATATTCATTTTAAAAATATATATTAAAAAAATTGTTAAAAAAACTACCTTGCTCACGATTTTTTGGAAAAACTCCCGATTTTATCTAGACTTTTTCAATAAAATCCCCATTTTTTCAACAACAAAAAAAAAGTCGTTAAAGAAACTACCTCGCTCACGATTGTTTGGAAAAAGTCCCGATTTAATCCCGACTTTTTCAACTGGGAAAAAATTGCCAAAAAGTCGGCCAATTAAATCGGCTAGTCCAAAAAAATGGACTTTGCCGATTTAATCGCGACTTTTTCCACACTGCTTTTAACCACCCAAGTTCCCACCAATATACTAAGAAACCGAATTCATTGTTTTGTTATTAACTATTTACCATAAGCAAGCATGACAGAACAGATTTATGCATCATAGATGTAACCATTCAATTATTCACGAAACCATAAATCATAAATGCAGGGAAAAACAGGCAGTTAGAAGAACAAACTGGTAACTACTTCAACCATTGCAGAAACATTAACAATTCAGTACTAGTTCAACACATTTCCTAGATACATTTATGAACACTTATCTGTCTGGAATTGTGTAATATCCCCATTTATGAACAGCCAGGTCACAGGAGCGAGATTACGTCATAAGTGGGCCCAGAGGGTTTTGGAGGAGTTTTATGGGGCCCAACGGGGTTCACTTGCTTATATTTCATCATCAAGGTCAATTCTGCACAGTTCGTTCCCGGTTTTGTCGCATTCCGACAATTCCAGTAAAACTGGTTTATTATCAACCTATTTTAATTAAATTCTCTAAAAGCGTTATTTGGAACAGAATATTTGGAGAAACACCTTAGTGTAGTCGCTCATTGGAACCAGGATGAAGAGATCTATAGGATCAGATGGTAAAAATGACTTTCAGTGGCCAAAAAAATCGTGGAGGCAGATTAACCATTTTCCACTATTAAAAGTGACTTAAATAAAATAAAATTAAAAGAGTCACTTAAATAAAATAAAAGGGAGAAGCCTCTAGAATGGAAATGAAATAATAAAATAAAGGTGCATCTAGAAGATTGGAGAGATCCATCAGATTTTTAAAAAGGGAGGAAGCAAGTCATTTGGGGTCATCTTGGATTTGGATATTTTCTATTGGAGAGTTCTTTTGAGAACTTGGTTTTCAGGTTCAGAGAGCCCTAGAACGAAAACCCTTGGGTTTCTTGGTGTGTTGGACGAAACCCCGACTCACTACTGTGGAGGTTTCATTCAGAAATCTCATTAAGCTTCATCGGCATCAGTTGATGACTCAATCTAGAGTAGATTTGTGGGTTGGAAGTGGGGATCACCCAGATCTACAATTTGGACTCCCTTTCCAGTTTCAATTTTGGGAGGCCGTGAGCTATATTGCCCGAGTAATTTTGGAGGCCATCACAGCCATTTTCTAGCTATTTTATATTGGCAGGTAATATCAGATTCCATATTAATATATAATAAGGTTGAAATTTGTTGCATGTGTCTTTGATTATTTTGAGTTGTCATATTTAAGATGGCCAAATTTACCACTTGTACCATTAATTCATTGTGCTTTAAATAAAATTTTATGGTGTGTTTTTTTGAAGAAAATTTCTAGAAAATTTTGTCAAATTATTATTCGGGATATTACAATGGAATCAGAGCAAAAATTTTAAGCAAAATTCCGAAAGGAATATTACAGTGGTATCAAAGCATGATCTTTGCCAATTGTGGATTTGAAGGAAACTAATGTCGAGTTCAAGATGCATGAGGGTCTATTCGTAGATCGAAACACATTTAGACTGAGGAATGAAGGGTTTCATTCCATTTTTAGCAGGATCGAGTTGATAGTTGAAGGGTTAAGTAACCCATAGAGCAAAGTTGCGCTCTAGTTGCGAGAGGAGTTTAAGATTGGATAGTGTTTGGGAAATGTTTTCACACTAGATATTCATGTCATAGTAGCACCTACCGAGACGAGCAATATTAGCAATTAAACGAGTGGATCAGAGCACATGCGGATATCCATTCTCAGCGACTCAATCCCAGCCAAAATAGTGTCATGAGGGATTAGGGCATATCAAGGGAAATCAATTGCCCCTTCGCAATGATTGTGGTTCAGATTGTGTATTGTTACAATGTTAAGAGACGTGCATGGATTGTAATCGTGTGGTTACGTGCCATCGAGGAACGCATGGGAGCAAGGAAGGTTTAAGATGCTCTAAGATTTGTATTGATGCGTCTGAATAATGTCTGTTGATGGACAAAGTACGCATTGTTTTTTGCCTGTGTATGGAACAAGGGATCGAAAGTGCAAAAGAAAATATGCTTGTAGCGTATGTTGTGCATCGGGCTAAGGATTGCATCCAGTGCGTGGGATTGATCAGGTAATTCATGTGTAATTGGTCGATGGAAAGCTAATGTGATTTAGTTGTGCATTGTGTTGAAAAAAGTAACCAAGTTCAGTCTTCATGAATTGTATTTGAGTCATAATGAATTGTATTTATCAAAAGAAAGAAAAAGAAATTTTTATTATTATTAATATGACTTATTAAAGCATGAGTTCCATGTTTGGGTCATCATGTTTTAGGTCAAAATCCCCATTGAGGACTTTTAGGATTTATTTTGAGTCATTAGAGTCATTGTCCATTAAAAGAGACCCTACTTGGGCCTTTGAATCATGTAAAAATGTTTATTATTGAGTCAAATAAGCTATTTGTCACCTCCACACCAAGTCGGCCTCAATCTGGGTAATTCGACCTCACCAGAAGCCTATAAATAGAAGCGATCCGAATTCATTTGGAGCACACTCTCTCACTCAAGTTCGATATCCAAGAAGAAGCGCTAGAAAAGTGCGAAGTTGAAAAGGAGGCTAAAAGGAGTCTGAAGTTGGAAAAGAAAGAAGAAAAGGTCAAGATCGAAATTTTTGGCTATCTATTTCTCTCTCTCGTGTGGATTCCTCTAGGAGATCGAAGTCTCTCTTGTCAAATCGAAGTTGTTGTTGTTGTTGCTGCCAGATGCTGGGTCGAAATTTACTAGTGCAAGTTGTTGTTAAAGAAATATCATCTGCAAGAAGGAAGAAAGGGCTGACTTGGTGTGGAGGAAGTATGTGTCTAGGTCAAAAGTCTTGGATTATCTCAAGAAGTTATTAAGGAAGAGTTGTTGACTGGGCTTTCCCCTAGAAAGGGGTTTTTCCATGGTTGTCTGCCTATATCTGGTGTCTGTGAGCTTTGTGCTATTGTTTTGGTAATTGCTTGATGAACTAAAAGATAAAAGAAGAACATAAAGATATGAAAGTCACAAGTAATTATATATATCAAGAAAATATTTCTGCCTTTCTAATTTTCTAATAGTGATCACCCCTCTTTTACTTCTCTTTTTCTCCTCCAAAATTTTCGGCCTCCTATCATAGACGGCCTAGCTAGGACACCCTACGAAATCCCTTAGGGTATTTCAAATCCGCTTGGACAAGAATCTGCGCTATCTTTCTGCTTTTCTGATTTTCTAACACATTGTTGTGTTTCTATACCTATGCAAGCGTATGGGGTTTCGATTGATTGTTGTTGCACTATCTTTCTGCTTTTCTGATTTTCTAACACATTGTTGTGTTTCTATACCTATGTCGATGTATGGGGTTTTGATTGATTGTTGGGCATAATGTTATAGTTCTTGCCTATCAAACCTCCTTGCAACAGTATGGTAGCTCAGATTTGATTGCACAATTATCTCTAGGAAATAATGCTGGGAGCGGTGTAATGTCATCTAGTGCGATATTGTCCAAAAGGTCACATATCTGAAATCACATCCCTTGTGCCAGTCATCATTCAAAGAGCAACATAATTATTCTTACCTAAGAAACATTGGTTTCCTTTTAAGAACGCTGATTCATTCCTACTGAAGGTCAAGGTGGTCACTTTCGGCAACAGCAAAACTAATATCTTATTATCCCCTCTATGTGGCAACTGAGTGTTTATTATTACAAGTTGAGGTTTAAAACCCAAAGGCATAGCATTATGACCAATGGCA
Organism: Pinus tabuliformis; assembly: GCA_031772625.1. Lineage (NCBI taxonomy): Eukaryota > Viridiplantae > Streptophyta > Pinopsida > Pinales > Pinaceae > Pinus > Pinus tabuliformis. The sequence continues at coordinate 1,610,559,557 of CM062820.1, read as the reverse complement.
GCAATCGTGTATACCTGCAACAGATCGTTTGGGCGTTGATCTTTATTTAAGCATTGGATCGACCAGAGAAGAAATAGTGTTGTTGTAGCAGACATAGAAAATGGTATAGTGTTGTTGTAGCAGAGAGAGAAACCAAGTGCGTGCAACTATTGGTTCGACCAGGGTTAAGTGACAGTGTGTATAACTATTGGAGCCAGAATATGGTGCATTATGTTTTGTTGTGTAATTTACCCTTGGATTGACCATAGATTGGTGACCAAGCATATACATATATGTTTACCTCTACAGACGCTTGTAGCAGAGTCTTGCTTGTTGTCACTGTATATGTTAGTCATGGTTATTATCAAAGGCTCTGTATAGTTGTGTCTTGATGTCATGGTATATGTTGTTGAAAGTGTAGTACAATGCATACATCTTTTTTATTGTTTGTCTGAGATTTGTTGAGTCAGAGAGATGGAAATAGGCCTTAGAAGGCCCCACAAATGTTGTTACGAATATAATTCATAACAAGTAAAATAAATGTAAATAGTAAATAATCAAATATTGATTAGGTTAAATAGTCATTAAGTTAAGTGAAAAGGCATGTCTAAAAGACATGCCCTGTCACGAAAGGACACCTGCTTGGATATATATATGAGGGTCCTCATTGTAACAATCATCACCTATATATATATATATATATATATATATATATATATATTACAAATACCTCTTGTGTATTTTTACATTCAAGTCTACAAGCTATCAGTTTTTATGCTTCAGTGGTATCAGAACCATGGCACACAATATAATCATGCGGATCTTTGAACATTGTTCGCCGCACAATGTGCCATTACGTTCATGTCCTGAATGCGTTGAGCAGTTTAGTAAAATTCAAGAAGCATTTTAGCGTTTAGAAAAACCATATGCAGAAGATAAAGAATGTCGAAAGGAAATCAATAATAAGGAAGATGATAATAATAATGAAGAAATTAAAAAAGATCAAGATGATGATTCAGATGAAGTTGATGTTGAAAGTAAAGGAGAAGGAGCAGATACCAAGCTAGTTATAGAACTAAGTGATCAAGGTGATGATCACCATGTAACTCGTTCAACAGTACATATGCATGATGTTTTTGGTTATTCTAGCAAGGAAGAACAATCTAAATATGCTTCTCAACATAGTCTAGAGCAAAGTGTTGGTAGGGTTACTTCAGAGGAGGGAAGAAGTGAACAAAGGGGATTACATCAGGATGATATAATACATGATGAAGTGGATCAATATGAATCAGAAGAAGAACAACAATATGAGCAAAGGAAAAAGGAGAAACCAGTAGTCCCTCCCTTAGAGCTGGAGTTTCCATTACGCCCACCTCCAAGTCAGCTAGAACCAATGGATATTCTAGACGAGGAGAAAGAGAAGGCGACTTAGAAAGAAAAGAAAGATTTGGGACAACAAGAAGATTTTGATCCAAAGTTGGCAGATGAAAGAGCGCTTGAAGTGGAGAAAGAAAACCTTGACAATGTGTCAAAATCACTAAAGAACCTTGAACTTCAAATCAAGGATAAAAAAGAGCAAGTTGCATATCTCAAGGAGGTCTTGCTTTATGAAAAGAAGACAGCAAGGAAAAAAGCTAAACTTGATAAGCAACCAGAACTCCTCGAGCTGAAAGAAGCAATATCTTGGATCACACAAAAAATTAAGAGCAGTGGGAAAAAATTGGAGAAAAGGAAAGAAGATCAGATCACCTTCACTAACAACAGCCATGGAGATCAAATTCACAAAGAGAAGTTACCAAAAATACACAATTTTGCAGACAAAATGGGTGCCAAGAACCTTAAAGTGTTTGGCATTGACTTTGGGTTAAAAAATAACGTGCATACATGGAGGGCTGGAGCTTGTCGAAGAATATTATAGTTACAACTAGTTCTCTATGGCCTTGGAGGGCTCGAGCCTATCGAAGAATATTACGTGAGAGAGTATGAGGTACAGTGTAGTTGCATGCAGTTGGCTTTTGCCATTTTAATGAGGGAGAAATTTGAATGGATTAATGATATCGTTGTGTATGATCCGCTTGTGTCTTCATTCGACGAAATTGCCATAAATGCCCTCGACTGTACTTGTCTCTCTGTCAACGAAAATTGCAGATGGGCAGTGGATAGACCAACGCTATTTTTCATGCCTCACTGTGCAACTTTTCTCTCCGAGAATGTTTTGAATTCAAATCAACTGCAATCAATCCTTGCTCGTCCTACAAGCGAAAATGGGAGAGGTAAACAAAACATATTGTTCGAGTTGAAGAAGCAGTGTGGTAATAAATTGACATTAAAGATGCAGGGCATGCTAAATGGTTTCGCTCCTTCAAAGGAAATCCAAGCAAGTTTTACAGCAAATTTAAATAACAAGCTAGTCAACCATCCATGTGGGTTACCCGCTGACATTTCAATCTGTTGCGTATTTCAGTCGGCTATCATCATTCCAATCACACCATCGCTCGTGTCCCCATCCGCTACCCTATCCGATGTTCAACCCTTGCCCACGAAACTCTGCCACTCCCACTCCGCGCTGCTCTCAGTCCCATCTTCAATCCGCCCAACATTCCGACAGTCTCCACTCCACTGCAACTTTCCAAACCGCTGCCCGCCAAATGTCCACGAGCGAGTCTTTCCAGTCTTTCCACAACAAGAGACGAAAACATCGCAACAAATGGGCCGGAGGTACAACAAATAGAGTGGACGGAAATGACTGGACCTGAGTATGTCTGCATCTACACTAGCACATTGTTCTGTTTCACATTCTTCTGTTGTAAATTCTCTGTCGGCAGGTGTGACGAGGGGTGTGTCTTCTATCAAAGGTCAAACAACATGTCTTCGTAGGTTCATTGAGCTCTATGTATATATATGTTCGGTGGGTACTTGTTGTCTCTGCTGCGTGGTCTATCGAGCTCGTCAACGTCAACCATGTTGCAGAGAAACCCCACACCCGACACACCTTTGACTTGTGCATACAGAGTAAATTGTGTTGGGGGGATATACGCAATGGTCAGATTGTGAAACTGAAGACCTCCAATAGAAAAGTATTCAATGTGCAAGAAGCAGTGGCGTTGTAGTCGGTGATAATAAAGAAGATGGTGGAGGACTTCGGCTCTGAAAATCCCATTCCTCTGTTGTCTATGTCCAACGAGATTTTAGAAAATATTATCAAATATTGGACACATCATGTCGATCATCCCCCGTGTCCCATGGAGACCCCAAAGGATGTTGACCTGTGGGATGTGGACCTTGTCAAAGTGGATTGTTCGACTCTGTTTCAACTTGCACTCGCTACCCAATATTTGCATATCAGGAGTCTTTTCGACATGGTCTGCGGAAGAGTTTTCAACATTAAAAATGATCTTACTCCACCAGAGCTGGAGGATATCACGCGTGAAGTACCTTGGGCTTTCGATAACTCATAAATGAACTCTCAAATGTTATAATTATGATTATCAACCCATAACATATATATTTCTTATTGTGTAGTAACATTTACAAAAACAAACAAACAAACAGTTAAAACAAGTGTAAAAAAAACAGTAAAAAAAGAAAAGAGTTCAGTATTAAAAAATAAAAATAAAAACAAAGTGGAGATAGAGAAACCCTAGCTTTATGATAGCTATTAAAAAAAAATCCAAGGGAATATTACTGATGAGCTACATGGCGAGAGGTTGGCCAGATTATAGACATCAAGACGACAGACACTAAGTGAAGAAAATCCACAGCATTAAAGCTTTGAGGACAAAGCTCCCAAAGGAAGGGGCTATGTTATGAATATAATTCATAACAAGTAAAATAAATGTAAATAGTGAATAATCAAATATTGATTAGGTTAAATAGTCATTAAGTTAAGTGAAAAGGCATGTCTAAAATGCATGCCCTGTCACGAAAGGACACCTGCTTGGATATATATATGAGGGTCCTCATTGTAACAATCATCACTTACACATTTATATATATATAATAAATTATTATTACAAATACCTCTTGTGTATTTTTACATTCAAGTCTACAAGCTATCAGTTTTTATGCTTCAAATGCCATGAAAAAAATTAGAGAGAAGGCAACAACACAACAGCACATCTGTTGGTTCTTTGGATTGCTATAATCAGAGAAAAAGGCAAAACAACAAACCCTTCTCAAGAAGAGTCCATGTTATTCGACAATTAGAGCAGCGAAGGGATCTGCAGAAAGAAAGGGATGTGGGAAATTTGTTCTTTGCACAAGGGTCAGATTTGAAGATCATGAAGGTGATCGTGAAATCCCTTCTTTAATTGGAGAAGTTAGACTCACTTCTTTCTGAGGTAAAACAATAAAACTGGAGGAATTTAAATTGGGCCCTAAAACCATCAATGTTTACCTTGATACATAAAAAGTTCTTAGAACACCTTTGTGAAGTGATAATACTTATGGTTGCCTCATGTCTTCGTGAGATCATATGGATAACTTCATCTATACCTTCTTACAATGATGTCATTATCAGGGATGTTTTCCAGATGATATTAGAAATCTTGCAAGGGTTGCATAACACCATGGGTCCTACCTGGGGAAAGAGGCTCAAGATTTTAGAAATCATGGCCAAAGTTATGGGTATCCATGATGCCTTTCGTAAGCTGCTACAGTCCAAGTTGTTGCCCATTTAAAGGAAGGAACAAATTGTCTCACTTGTTGCCTATGAATTAGCAAAAAGGTTAGTTAGGCAAAACATGAGATTGTTAGTAAGACAATTGATCGAGGAAGAACTCATGAGGATGCAAGTTACAAGTAAGGGTTGTTACCCACCACCTGTGGGTAGTGTGTATGGGAGAAAAAAAATCTCCTAGATGGTCCTCAATCGACAACAAACAACCCCTTGCAGACACCAGATAGATCGATGTGCCATTTTCTCCGCCACCTGAGCCGGTTATGTGGTCCCTCAACCACTTGTCATGAATGTATGTTTGAAGGTGGGCTTTACAAAGGTATGGCTTTTCATTAGTATAGTTGAGTAATTTTCCTTACTTGTCATGGCACTTTTGGACATAGATTGGTGGGGGGATTCGGCAGAAAGAGTGGGTTAAGCTTATATTCTTGTCTCCATTGCTTGATTTCATGATTACCCTTGTATTCTAGTCCCGTGGGATTTCCTTTACTGACCATTTGGCTTTTGGATTGGCACTTCACAAGAAATCTCGATTTTGGTTGCGTGGTCCCGCTTCCCAATACCACATACATCACTCCCCTTCCACTCATTTTACCCCCATTCATCCATTTTCCCATTTGGGTCCACATGTGTCCACTTGGTCCACATGGAGTTAGCCTTCGTCTCCCCTTGTCCACACCTTAGGTCGAGCTTGGAACGATGCCCCGAAGGTTGATGCAACTAAAAAGAAAAGACAAAGCATAATTGGCCACATTCGACAAGAAATTGTACCACAAAATGCAAAAAATGGTCGGGACAAACATATTTAGCATGTAGGCAAAAGCCAATACATGAGCTATACCCCCTTCCATGCCCATCACCCTGGTTCCTATAGGCCCTAGATGAGCTTCCTCTATCATTCATAAACCCATGATTATCCCAACCCCTAGTGGGCGATGAACTGCCCCACCTTAAAAGGGGTGTCCACTGCTATACTTTACACATCATGCTCTCATTCCCTTGAGCCCCGAGAAGTTATGAAGAAAAATCAATAAAAGGCAAAAGGCATATGATGAAGGGTGGAAAAACAAAGGTCGAGGTAACTAATGTACCACGATTTGCTCCCTCTTGCAATTATATACCCAAGTATGGGCTTCCCCTATTATAGCTACCCTAGCACCTTAACATGTGACCCGGATGTTTCCCCTGATCCCCACTCTATTCCATTATTATATCATTTGCCACCTTCCACTTGAAGGATGCACTATGGACATGTCATCCCCTTTAGAGGTTGAAACCATCTAATAGGGTCCTTAGCTAACCCCCTATTGAGCTTGGAGACACTTATACATGCAAAAGACCACTATGGAAGGGCATGCCACCATGAACTGCCCCACTGGTTCCATGAGTTGTAAAATCTTTTATTTGATTATTCTAATGATTTGTTATATTGGAGGGCAAGGAGATGCATTTGATCTTATGTAGGATTGCAGGTGGATTGCCATTTGGGGCTTGGTCTCCTTATACGAAGTCCTAGTCCTCCGAAGGGCCACTTCGGCACTTGTAGGGTGGGTGTTGAGAGTTATGCGCCTCCACCATAGCCGAGATTACTTCTTGGATCCCCAGCAGTGTTTGATGATTACTCTTATTCCACCTTTTGGACGAGGTTGATAAACCTAGATCACCATGCCCAGTGGGTTCCACAAATGCACCATACACTTGGCAAATGTTCTAGGGCCCAAAGGATTGTTCCCCGCTACAGAGGCAAGGCTTATGTCATCATTCTAGCCCTTACAAATGGTTTACAAGCATTTCCGATCCATTTGGATACCCATGAGGATAACCTCGTGCCCCCAACATCCACTTGGGAGCACCACAAGGTTTTGCTTGGAAAACAAAGGGCCAACCCCTTGTCCACTATGTTGGGAGTCCATTTCTACATCATGGCACCCTTTGGACTTCATTAGGCCTCCTCAAAGGTCCAACGACTCACTTAGTTCATCATTCAACCCTCTTGAGAGGCTTATTCATGTAATATTGAGCTATTTGGTGGGCTTGTCACCAAAAGTACTTGTTATTTTGCACATTATTTTATTCTAAGGGCTAAATTAGGCCAAAATAAGCTAAATCAGATTCATTACACATTGTACAAATAGATGATCACTTGATTCATTCTCTCATCATCACTTGGATTAATCATTCTCTCTTAAGAGATTTTCATTATTCTTTTTGGAGGAGGAAATTGGATGGATGGATGAAATTTGATATTTGGATATCTTCATTTTAGTCTTGGAGCTTCTATATTGGCATATGTTGATGATTGGATATACTTGTTATCACATGTAAGTGCTCTTTTAACGCCATTTTGTCATTTTTTTCTATTCACATAAATGATGCTAGGATTTTCGCTATACTAGGCCGAAATTTGGTTGCTTTTCTTTGGTGAAAGGGTATAAATTTGTATTTTATTAGCATTGCATCATGTTGTGGGCCATGTTTGAATAAGTGAATGTTCCTAAAGATATTTCATTGAAATTTATCTCGATAAGTCATTCACATATTGCACATTGAAGTATATAGGCCTTGAAGCAATTTTCATCATGCCCTAATTGTCATGCGAAATTGTTCTAGAGGCCTCCTTGATTGATTGAAATCTTCTTGACTCCATTTCTCCCAAAGGAAAAGGCACTAGTCTTCCATAGGTGATCGCCTTAAAGCATATTTTTCTCACCTTCTCCCTTTCTTTCTAGGCCTGGCCTACATAGGTTGCATTGGGCAACACTTATCTCACAATCCAGCGATCCAAATACTTCGATTTAACTGCGCTAGAGTTTGCTCTAGAGGCACTCCGAGTTTGAAGCAAATAAGACAGTGGGATCTTGAGATATTGCGAGCCCTAGCTCAAAGACCATTTCCTGCCCTAGGTTTCCCTTGGTTAGTGACCTCATTGGGATCATTGCATTACCTTTCATTGAAAATTCTTTCTTTGATCCCCTTCTCCTCACTAATTAATTCAAGCACATCATTGGTTGCTCAATGTTATCCCCTTGACCTAACCTGGGGTCCACTTAGTCTCGTGTGGTCCCATAACGTTTGGAAGGTAATTCTTCAAAGACCATTTAGAAACCAAGTCTTCATAAGGGTTTCTAGGACTAGGTCCCTCCTCAAGAAGTCTCATTCCTTAAACCTAGCCCCTAATACCCTCTTGGCCCTTCTTAGAGAGCCTTTCATCTTGCCTCTTGGGCAAGCAAGCCATATACTGAGCCTCTCTTTTGAATTGGCCTCTTTAGGAATCACTCTTTTCCCTTTATTGACCAATTCATCTAGGTGATTCCCTTCATACCGAGTCTCCTCCCATCGGTGAAAGTCCGTAAAGAGTAGGGAGCTTTAGCTGAGGTGACAGTGGGCTATTGCTCCATTGTTGCCCTTGACCTAGCAGTTGCCCCTCTAGGATCCCCTTTTAGGACCCCTGCTAGTTTGAGCGGTAACATTTTGGTGTCATTGTCGAAGACACGACACGTGTGTCTTGCTCCACATACGACATTATTGACATATCATTGGAAGAACGAAGCCCTAGTTCTTCATTGAACCTTAAGGTCAAATGCTTGTAGGGTGAAGCGAGCATTTGTTAAGGCAATTTTTGTTCACCCTGGCGACTCCCATGATATTAATATATAAAAATCAATGGCTTCTAAAAAGCTTCATGAGTGGTTTCCTGCTTTGGATATCACATGGGTTCCAGGATACCCAAATGGCCTGGATCAGAAGTTTATGCAAAATATGCCACAATTCGAGGGTGAGGTGATCCATCCATAATTAATGGACCACATAGAAAAACTTATTAAGCATGCTTCCGAAGTTAATGTGTTTAATCTAGACAGCCTCATGGAGTTATTTATTACTTCTATTGAATACAAGCACCGAGGTTGGCTTAACTCATGCGAGCCTGAAAGTATTTCATCTTTATTGTATTGCTCAACAAATTCATAAAGTATAAGCGACCCAAATTTCATCTTTTATCGAGTTGTTTGTGATAGACTAGAGGAAGCACTTCGAAGGGAAGGTCTCATTAGTCAAGATGAAGGATTTGGAGATAACCTTGAGGATCTTAGTGGTGAGCAGGAAGATGAGCCTTCATTGGATCAACACGATGAACAAGATGACTTTGAAAACACATGTGTTAGTAAGGATGAGTATATGAAAAATGAAGTTGAAACTAACCTTGCCTTTCTCAAGGATATTACTCCCGACGACTCTTCTTTTGAGAACCTTGAGGAAGGTGATCCCATTAGCCCCTTGGAAAATGACATTGGACATTATTTCCATATTGAAAAGAGAAAATGGGAAATTGTTGGTCCTCAATTTGACTGTGCTCCCATTTATGACACCGACAAGGAGGATGAGGTTGAGAGTGGTCCTCCCCTTCTCTCGGGCATTGTTTATGATGACATATCCATCGATACCCTTGGGAAGGAGAATTATCATTTTCCCTTGCATGAAAGGGAGCAATTGGAGATGATTGATTCTCCTTTTTGGGAAGATCCTCTCTTTGATACCAACAATGATAGGATTGATAAGGCCGTTGCCCTACCTTCTTTATGATGTTGGGAGTATATTCAAATCACTTGAGCCTCTAGAATTGCATTTTCAGGAAAAGGATCCTGTTGAGACTACACCCTCCCCTTTGCCCTTCATCAAGTGATTCTCTCACCCCTTGTCATATGATCTCAAGTGACTGTGAACCCATTCCCCATTCTGAGTATAGTATCAAGGAAGAGCCCCTCATTGATTATACTTTACCTCCTTGGACACACCCTCAGGGTTTTGATCACTCCATGACCTCCCCTCTCCAATGTGACCATCACCTTGAGCAACCTATTTGTTGCACTCCTTTCCCTCACCCTTCATTCCCCTCTCATCACAACCTTGTGGCATCTACAAAGCATAATATTATAAACAATGATTGTGATAAGGAGTTCTTGAGAGTGATCATTCATTCCACCATTGTGTACTTAGAAGGAAAGCCCAGGACTTCTAGATTGACTTAATTTTTGTCCCCTAGGACTTCCCTTTACCTTGAATGGAGATCATGTTTTCCCGCCTCCCACCCGCTTCATCCTCCGTGTCACTATGTCCACATTTGATTTGGGAATTGCTACATGAGTAATCATACTGGCAGACATATGTATATTGATGTGATGATATGTTGGTTGCATTGGCTTTATGATTAAACTTAGTATTAACCTTACTATATGTATGTTAGTATAGGATGCATTGCACGCTGATTTTCTCATTTGAACTAACATCATATGATATTTCTCATGATATATTGAGTTGCATTTAGAATAAATTTTGATCCAAATTGGATCCACGAAGATTATCAAAGTGCCATGACTGTATCAAATCAGGACAGACTTCAAAATTTATGCAAAGAGCGATCAGGAAGACCTCTAGATAGTGGCAGTTTGCAACCAGCAAGGAACGACGAGGACTTCGGTCAAAGCGAGCTGACCAAGGCCCATGGAAATCGCGCAGGAGGCAAAACTGGCAGTTAGGAAGCCCAGATTGGGAAACGGAGGCCATTTCTGAGGCAATTTCTCATCATGCATCGCTGGGCAAAACCCCTCGAGAAGGAAAAGCCCCGAAGCGCTTGGTTGCATGAGAAGCCAGGAATCCGTAGGGAAAGCGATAAGGCGAAAGGCGGGTCCCGCACTCCAAAACCGGCGATATATCGGGGGCACCCTTGGACGGTAAGTGGATATGGCTGAAAACGAGCGATTCCATTCAACGCACGACGCGTGTCCGGCGGATGAGAGAGAAAACTGCCTCTCATCGCGCGCTAATGGTCGAGCAAGTCAACCGCGCGAAATGAGCGAACAACGTAGGATCTGGGGGCTCCAGATCTGACCAAGATTGCGACCGATGGAGAAAACGGATTTGATAGCGGAATAAGCCACAACAAATAAGAGTTTGAAGTCCAATTTGACCGCTGAGTTGGCAGATGAGTCATTCCATAGTGTAACCGAAATACCGAACCGTTGAGTTAGAGTCGGCGCAGTTCATGAGAGGACAAGTGGCCACCTCCTTGTGAGACGTTGGCGATAACGCAGAGGCAGGAAACTCCAAGCGAACAGCAGCAGGCGATCCGAAGGGATAGAAGAGGAAGCGAACAGTCAAGGACAAATTGGCTTTAAGCCACGAACAGACAGAAAACAGAGCAGAGAAGGAGAAGGAAGACAGAGAGAGCAAAGAAGAGACAGTGAAGCAAGAAGCAGAAAATAGAGAGTCGAGCTGACCTAAGGCAGCATTGAGCAGACAGAAAGCTTGAGAGGTTCAAGCAATCCCTGTGAGGATCTGTCGGGAATCGAGTACCACATTGGGCTCCTCCCATTAAAGACCAGAGAGGTCAAGACTTGGAAAGGAAAAGAATCTGTGCAATCTAGTGGCTTGGGGAATCCAAGAACCACCCTACCAAGCATTATCTGTTTTAGGAGACTCGAATTGAGCTCCTCATTGTAAATCTTTGCTTTAAAGACACAATAAAAGAAGGCCACCACTAAAAGCTGGACTGGAGACATAGCCCTGGAGGATAAGGTGAACTCCTTATTAATTGTTGTCTTCTTGTATTTGCTTATTGTGTTTCTCTTACTGTTTTCCATTTTCCAATGTCTATGTATTTTGCAATCTGATCGATTCGTTGCCTAAGATAACATAGAAACACACCAGCCCATGAGTCTATAATACCTTTATTCATTAATTAATTAACTGAGGTCACTCAATAGTGATTTTCAAATCAAGTGGTATCAGAGCTTTAGGTTGTTAAACTTAGACAAGCTTGTGTTGATTTAGCTGTTGAATGCTAACTAGATCAAAGCTCAAATTAGGAGAAGGAGAGTTGGTCGAAACTAATCCTGAAATTGGGAGAGTCTATCCTCGGAAGACAATGTCAGAGGAAGGTCCTACGGGACCAGACCCTCAATTCATAGATAATTTCCTAGCCATAAAGTCCATGGTAGAGGAAATGTATAGGGACTTTAGAAAACATCAGGATGAAGATTCATCGGGCTCTAAACAAGACAAAGGAGAAGATGAGTCACATTTCTATGACCACTCAAAAGGCAAAGGAAAAGAGGAAAGCTTTCTCACACTTCCTAATAGCCCTGTACATAACAAGAAGGCATCTCTAGATGTTAAATTTGATTTACCTATATATGATGGAGAGTTAAATGCAGAAAATCTAGACAATTGGATTAGACAAATTGATGTTTATTGCAGAGTGCAGAATATCGATTCAGACAAGAGCAACATTCAGCTAGCAAGCCTACGCCTTGGAGGCACTGCCTTGGTTTGGTAGGAAGGCAGGACCAAAGCTGACATAAAAAGACATGGTAAGACTATCTTTGTTTGGAGTGAATTTGTTTCTGCAATCACAAAGCAATTCTATCCATTGGCCTACATGCAGCAAGCCATGATGAGTTGGCAAACTCTTCAACAGTTGAAAAGGAAAAGTGTGCAAAGGGTACACTCAAGAATTTAGAACGAGAGCATTGATTCTAGGAATCTCATTAGACTCACCTGAGACTCTGTTGAAGTACATGGGTGGTCTACACAACTACATGAAGCACACTATCCTCATGTTTAATCCCACTAGCATAGATGAGGTATCTGTACAAGCTACTCATCTAGAAGCTAGAGGAAAGAATGGAAGTCCAGAAGTTGGGGGATCATCCCAACCCACTGCAAGCAAGAATAAAGAGAAAAGAAAGCAAAAATGGAAAACAAGCAAGGCTAACACTGCACATAAAAGCAAAGCTTCATGCACTCATTGTGAAAAGAATGGGCATGATGATGAGCATTGTTGGATTCTGCATCCAAAGCTGAGACCTAAGAAGTTCGAGGGCAAAAAGAAGAAGATTGTTGCAGCTATTCAAAAAGACTTGGGGTCATACTCAGGAGATGAAACAACCATTGCAACCACAGGTATAAAAGGTAAGAATTCTGAAGCATCTACTAGTAATTCTGCACAATCTACTATTGATAAAGAAAATGAGAGAAAAAGAGATGAGCTTTTCCATATTCGAGTTATTTCCAAACATCAAAAGATTGATACTTTGTTCGATAGTGGCTCACAAGTAAATTTAATTTCTGAAGCAATTGTAAAGAAGTTGGGATTAGTAACTACACCTCACAAGAAACCATACCCATTAGGATGGTTGAATGATAAAGCACAACTACAAGTGACTAGACAGCGCAAACTCAAGTTTTCTTTTGGGTCAACGTTTGTAGATGAGGTTGAGTTAGACATAATTCCTTTGGATATATGTGGAATTGTTTTAGGAAGTCCTTACTTGTATGACAGAAAAGCTATTTTCTATAGAGCTGAGAACAAGTATCTACTTGTTAAAGATGGAATCGAATACTTTGTAAGAGCTCATAAGCTCAAGAATAATTATACTCTCATAAACTCAGAGCAGATGAAACGAATGATAAATTCATGCAAACAATTCTTACTGATGGTCGTAAAGAAAAAGAAACCTGATAAAACCAATGTATTTGAGGGTTGTAATGTTGAGCAGCAAGCTGATTTAGAAAAGGTTGTTTCAGAGTATGATATCTTGTTTCAAGAACCTAAAGGTCTGCCACCCAAAAAGGAAATAGCGCATGATATTATTTTGCAGCAAGATGCTCCATTGCCTAACATTGGAATGTATAGGTTATTCGCTTTAGAGATGTTGAAATCAAGAAGCAGGAGCCGGAGTTGCTCGAGAAGGGGTTCATCAAACCTAGCACATCACCATGTGGGTCACCAATCGTCTTGGTGAGAAAGAAAAATGGCTCGTGGAGAATGTGCATTGATTACCAAGCATTGAATAAGATAACAATCAAAAATCGTTATCCCCTTCCTCGCATAGATGATCTGTTAGATCAATTGAAAGAAGTTGTTTATTTTTCCAAGCTAGACTTGCACAATGGATACCATCAGGTCAGAGTTGCAGAACAAGATGCATGGAAGACTGCTTTCAAAACAAAGCAGGGACTGTATGAGTGGTTGGTTATGCCTTTTGGCCTAACTAATGCTCCTGCTACTTTTATGAGATTAATGAATGATGTACTCAGACCTTTTCTTGATGATTTTGTTATTGTGTATCTGGATGACATTCTGATATGTAGCAAAACATGGGAAGAACGCTTAAAGCATGTTAAGCAGACACTAGATGTTTTGAAAAGAGAAAAACTTTATGTTAAACTCTCAAAATGTGAATTTGGCAAAACATCTTTGAATTATTTGGGTCATATAGTAGGTGGTGGTGAATTGAAGATAGATCCCTCTAAGGTGGCAGTCATTGTAAACTGGCCAAAACCCAAATCTGCTACAGAAGTTAGAAGCTTCTTAGGAGCAGCACAATATTGGAGGAAGTTCATTTCTAACTTTTCCTCAATTGCAGCTCCCTTACATGCTTTAACAAGATTGAACAAGGTGTTTTAGTGGGGAGGCAAACAGCGGAAAGCCTTCAACACCTTGAAAGAAAAGATTAGTACAGCACTTGTACTAGCCCTACCTGATCTTCAAAGGCCATTTGAGATCCAAACGGATGCCAGTGACTATGCCATGGGAGCAGTGTTGACACAGCATGGTAAACCCATATGTTATCATTTTGAGACATTTAATTTTGCAGTAGTTAACTATCCTACATATGATAAAGAATTGTATGCATTAGTACAGAGTGTGAAAAAGTGGAAACATTATTTAATGGGCAAAGAGACAGTAATACATACTGATCATCAACCACTTCAATATCTACACTCCCAAACTAAGTTGCAGCGATCAAGACACTATAGATGGATGGGTTTTCTACAATAGTTTCATATAGTCATCAAATATAAAAAGGGCATGCATAATAAGGTTGCAGACATGTTATCTAGACCCATTATAAATGCATCTACTATACTTAAACATAATTCTGTGTTACATGAGAGCTACATTGAACAACATGCTCAAGATATAGACTTTAAATATGTATATGCAACTTTAAGTCAAGGCAAACGAGTAGAAGAATTGGATTATCATGTAAAGGACGGACTCTTATATCATTGTGAGTAGTTATGCATTCCACAAACTAAAAGAGTAAAGATAATTCGAGAAGCACACACTTCTCTAATATCAGGTCACTTTGGGGTAAGTAAAACAGTTGCACATCTGCAAAAATATTGTTATTGGCCAAAAATGAACGAGACAGTTTCTAGATATGTAAAAGGGTGTACTATGTGTGCTAAAAGCAAGCCCAGCAATAGAAAACTAGGCTTGTACACTCCATTTCCAGTTCCTTTTCACCCTTGGGAAAGTGTTTCCATGGATTTTGTTGGAGGACTGCCCAAATCTAAGAAAGGTCATGATTATCTGTATGTTGTTGTAGATAGGTTCAGCAAAATGTGTATTTTGATACCTTGTAATAAACAGATTACAGCTGAACAAACTGCAAAACTATTTTTTGAATATGTATGGGTTCATTTTGGATTACCCACTTCCATTGTATCTGATCGAGACACCCGATTTGCGAGCAAGTTTTGGTCAAGTCTGTGGGAACTGATGGACACCAAATTGAAGAAGAGCACAGCTTTTCATCCACAAACCGATGGCCAGACCGAAGTAGTTAACAGGACAGTGATCCAATTACTTAGGGGATATTGCAGCAAGCATCCTAAGCTTTGGGATGAACATTTGTGTTGTGTGCAACATGCTTACAACAGAGAAAAACATTCTTCTACACGGAGATCTCCTTTTGAAACCTGTTTTGGTTTCACCCCAAGATCTCCTTTGGATTTTGTCTTAGGTAAAGACAGCACAGTTGAGGGACACAGTGATGTGGACAGAGCAACTAGGTTCATTGAACAAATCAAAGAGATCCACCAGGCAGTACAGGAACAGCTGGAAAAGAGCCAAGCCAAATACAAGGCAAGGCATGACAAGCATCGGATGGAGCATAGTTTCCAAGTTGGTGACCAAGTCTGGCTGTATATCAGCAAGGACAGGATGCAAGGTGAAGGTAAAAAGCTAAAGCCTATCAGGTATGGACCCTTCAAGATACTTGAGAAGATTGGTGAGAATGCTTTTCGCCTTGATCTACCAGCTTACATGCACATCTACTCAGTCGTAAATGCAGATTGCTTGAGATTGTTTGAACCTTCACTAATTGAAGATCCCGAAGAGCAGAGTCAATTGCCTTCTATTGATGACCTACTACCTGAATATCTTAATGAATTGCAGGAAGACACAATTCTGGATAGGAAGGTGAAGACTACGCGCAGGGGAGATGTTGAGTACTTTAGAGTTGGGCTCAAGGGTTCAAAGCCAAGTAGTGCAAAGTGGATAGAGATTAGACAAGTGAGACAATTGTACCCTAACTTAGTCAATGCTTGACAACCAACTTTCGGTGGTCCAAAAGCTTTTTTCAGTGGGAAGGTCGTGATCCGAATTGGATCCATGAAGATTATCAAAGTCCCATGACTGTATCAAATCAGGGCAGACTTCAAAATTTATGCAAAGAGCAATCAGGAAAACCTCTGGACAGTGGCAGTTTGCAGCCAGTAAGGAACAACGAGGACCTCGGTCAAAGCGCGCTAACCAAGGCCCATGGAGACCGCGCAAGAGGCAAAACTGGCAGTTAGGAAGCCCGGATCGGGAAACATAGGCCATTTCTGATGCGCATCGCTGGGCAAAACCCCTCAAGAAGGAAAAACCCCGAAGCGCTCGGTCGCATGAGAAGCCAGGAAACAGTAGGGAAAGCGCTAAGGCGAAAGGCGAGTCTCGCGCTCCAAAATCGACAGCATATCGAGGGCACCCTTGGGCGGTAAGCGGCTTTGGCTGAAAATGAGTGATTCCATTCAGCGCACGACGCATGTCCGACGGATGAGAGAGAAAACTGCCTCTCATCGCACGCTAACAGTCGAGCAAGTCAACCACGCGAAATGAGCGAACAACATAGGATCTGGGGGGGCTCCAGATCTAACGGCAAAGATTGCGCCCGATGGAGAAAACCGGATTTGACAGGGGATTAAGCCGCAACACATAAGAATTTGAAGTCCGATTTGACTGCTGAGTCGGCAGATGAGTCACTCCACAGTGTAACCGAAATACCGAACTGTTGAGCAAGAGTTGGCGCAGTTCGTGAGAGGATAAGTGGCACCTCCCTATGAGACGTTGGCGATAACGCACAGGCAGGGAACTCCAAGCGAACAACAGCAGGCGATCCGAAGGGGCGGAAGAGGAAGCGAACAGTCAAGGACAAATTGGCTTTAAGCCATGAATAGACAGAAAACAGAGTAGAGAAGGAGAAGGAAGACAGAGGAGGAAGAAGAGACAGTGAAGCAAGAAGCAGAAAATAGAGAGTCGAGCTGACCTAAGGCAGCATCGAGCAGACAGAAAGCTTGAGAGGTTCAAGCAATCCTTGTGAGGATCTGTCGGGAATCGAGTACCACATTGGGCTCCTCCCATTAAAGACCAAAGAGGTCGAGACTTGGAAAGGAAAAGAGTCTGTGCACTCTAGTGGCTTGGGGAATCCAAGAACCACCCTGCCAAGCATTATCTGTTTCAGGAGACTCAAATTGAGCTCCTCATTGTAAATCTCTGCTTTAAAGACACAATAAAAGAAGGCCACCACTGAAAGCTGGACCAGAGACGTAGCCCTGCAGGATAGGGTGAACTCTTTATTAAATGTTGTGTTCTTGTATTTGCTTACTGTGTTTCTCTTACTGTTTTCCATTTTCCAATGTCTATGTATTTTGCAATATGATCAATCCGTTACCTAAGATAACATAGACACACACACCAACCCATGAGTCTGTAATACCTTCATTCATTAATTAATTAACTGAGGTCACTCAAGAGTGATTTTCAGATCAAATTTGCATATATTTTCTTTCCTGTTGATTTTTACGGCCTAATACCAAGCATGGGTGATCATAAAACACCATAAAAACATGTTGCCCTGTGTTCTTAGTCTTTGTATGTGCAGGGAACAGGTCTATGGTAACCAAGAGATTTTTGGTGTTCACATTATCTCCCGTTCGAGTAGCTTCACACACATTTCCGAGAGCTCATGTCCGAGTTGGAGCAAGATGTTACCCACCACCTGTGGATAGTGTGTATGGGAGACAATTTCTCCTAGATGGTCCTCAGTCGACAGCCCCTTGTAGCCACCAGATAGATCATCGGGCCATTTTCTCCGCCACCTGAGCAGGTCATGTGGTCCCTCAACCACTTGTCATAAATGGATGCTTGAAGGTGGACCTTCTAACCCCAAAGGCATGGCTTTCCATTGCTATAGTTGAGTAATTTTCCTTACTTGTCATGGGCACTTTTGGACATAGATTGGTGGGGGGATTCAGCTGAAAGAGTGGGTTAGGCTTATATTCTTGTCTCCATTGCCCGATTTCGTGGTTATCCTCGTATTCTAGTCATGGGGGTCTCCTTTACTGACCATTTGGCTTTTGGGTTGGCACTACACGGGAAATCCCGATTTTGGTTGCATGGTCCCGCTTCCCAATACCACCTACATCACTCCCCTTCCACTCATTTTACCCCCATTCATCTATTTTCCCATCCGGGTCCACATGTGTCCACATGGTGTTAGCCTCCCTCTCCCCTTGTCCACACCTTGGGTCGGGCCTGGAACGATGCCCCGAAGGTTGATGCAGCTAAAAAGAAAAGAAAAAGCATAATTGGCCACATTCAACAACAAATTGTACCACAAAATGCAAAAGGCGGTCGGGACAAACACATTTAGCACATTGGCAAAAGCCAATACATGAGCTATACACCCTTCCATGGCCATCACTTTCATTCCTATAGGCCCTAGATGAGCCTCTTCTATCATTCATAAACCCATGATTGTCCCAACCATTGGTGGGCGATGAACTAACCCACCTTAAAAGGGGTGTCCATTGTTATACTTTACACAGCATGCTCTCATTCCCTTGACCCTCGAGCAGTTATGAAGAAAAATCAATAAAAGGCAAAAGGCATATGAAGAAGGGTGGGAAAACAAAGGTCGAGGTAACTCATTTACCACGATTTGCTCCCTCCTGCAATTATATACCCAAGAATGGGCTTCCCCTATTATAGCTACCCTAGCACCTTAACATGTGGCCTGGATGTTTCCCTTGATCACCACCCCATTCCATTATTATATCATTTGCCACCTTCTACTTGAAAGATGCACCATGGACATGTCACCCCCTTTAGAGATTGAAACCACCTAATAGGGTCCTTGGCTAACCCCCTATTGAGCTTGGAGACACTTATACACACCAAAGCCCACTATGGAAGAACATGCCACCATGAAGTGCCCCACTGTTTCTATGACTTGTAAGCTCTTTTACTTGATTATTCTAATAATTTTTTGTATTGGAGGGCAAGGGGACGCATTGGATCTTATGCAGGATTGCAAGTGGATTGCCATTTGGCGCTTGGTTTCCCTGTACGAGGTCCTAGCCCTTCGAAAGTCCACATTGGCACTTGTAGGGTGGGCATTGAGAAATATGGGCCTCCACCATGGTTGAGATTACTTCATGGATCCCCAGCAACATTTGTTAATTGCTCCTATTCCACCTTTAAGACGAGGACGATGCCCCTGGTTCACCATGCTCAGTCAATTCCACAGATGCACCATACACTTGGTAGATGTTCCAAGGGCTAGAGGATTGTTCCCCACTACAGAGACATGGTTTATGTCATCTTTCCAACCCTTAAAGATGGTCTGTAGGCACTTCCGATCCATTCGAAGACCCATGAGGATAACCTCATGCCCCCCACACCCATTTGGGAGCACCACAAGTTTTTGCTTGGAAAACAAAGGGCCAACCTCTTGTCCACTATGTTGGGAGTCCATTTCTACATCATGGCACCCTTTGGAGTTCATTAGGCCTCCTCAAACGCCCAACGACTCAGTTCATCATTCGACCCTCTTGAGAGGCTTATTCGTGTATTATTAAGCTATTTGGTGGGCTTGTCACCAAAAGTACTTGTTATTTTGCACATTATTTTATTCTAGGGGCTAAATTAGGCCAAATTAAGCTAAATCAAATTCATTAGACATTTTATAAATAGATGATGAGTTGATTCATTCTCTCATCATCACTTGGATTGATCATTTTCTCTTAAGAGATTTTCACTATTATTTTTGGAGGAGGAAATTGGATGGATGGATGAATTTTGATGTTTAGATCTCTTCATTTTTGTCTTGGAGCTTCTATATTGGCATATGATGATGATTGGATATACTTGTTCTCACATGTAAGTGCTCTTTTAATGTTATTTTGTCATTCTTTTCTATGTCACATAAATGATGTTGGGATTTTCGCTATACTAGACCAAATTTTGTTGCTTTTCTTTGGTGAAAGGGTATAAATGTCTTTTATTAGCATTGCATCATGTTGTGGGCCATGTTTGAATAAGTGAATGTTCCTAGAGATATTTCACTGAAACTTATCTCGATAAGTCATCATATATTGCACATTGAATTATAAAGACCTTGAAGCAATTTTCCTCATTCCCTAATTGTCCTGCGAAATTGTTCTAGGGGCCTCCTTGATTGAATGAAATCATCCTAATCATTGAAATCTTCTTGACTCCATTTCTCCCAAAGGAATAGGCACTGGTCTTTCATAGGTGATCACCTTAAAGCATATTTTTCTCACCTTCTCCCTTTCATTCTATGCCTAACCTACATAGGTCACCTAGGGTATCACTTAACTCACAATCTAGCCATCCAAATACTTCGCTTATGGTCCATAACCGCATTGGAGTTTGCTCTAAAATCCCTCCAAATTTGAAGCAAATTCGATGGTGGGATCTCGAGATGTTGCGAGCCCTAACTCAAGGACTATTTCCTGCCCTAGGTTTTCATTGGCTAATGACCTCATTGGGATCATTGCATTACCTTTCATTGAAATTTTTCTTTTGATCCCCTTCTCCTCCCTAATTAGTTCAAGCACATCATTGGTTGCTCAATCCTATCCCCTTGACCTAACCTTGGGTCCACTTGGTCCCATAACTTTTGGAAGGTAATTCTTCAAAGACCATTTGGAAACCAAGTCTTCATAAGGGTTTCTAAGAATAAGTCCCTCCTCAAGAAGTCTCATTCCCTAAAACTAGCCCTAAGACCCTCTTATCCCTTCTTAGAGAGCCTTTCATCTTGCCTCCTGGGTAAGCAATCCATATATTAAGTCTATCTTGTGAATCGGCCCCTTTAGGAATCACTCTTTTCCCTTTATTGACCAATTCATCTATAGGTGATTCCCTGCATACCGGGTCTCCTCCCATCGGTAAAATTCCGTAATGAGTAGGGAGCTTTAGCTGAGGTGACAATGGGCTATTTCTCCATTGTTGTTCTTGACCTAACAATTGCCCCTCTAGGATCCCCTTGTAGGACTGTTGTCGCACAAAGTGTCTAGGCACTGCAACAACATTCAGCATAAGGGTTGTCACTCTAATCCTTATTCACTTTGTTTAGACTCTCTCCTAGACAAGTCAAAGGGGGTAGTCCCTGGGATGAATAAATGAGAATAGTCGATGAAACGCAGGGTCTAGGAGACTTAAAGATGGACAACTTGACGAATGTAAATGAGTATTAGTTAACTAAAATGAATAGATTAAAATAAGACACAACCACAAGATAAAAATAATCATAGACCAGTGCCTTTAGATTCAATTAACCATAGATTAAACAGAAACAAGTTATCCCGAGCAGTTTATAAATGTGGCGAAAGTGACGATCATGAACGATTAAATGTAAACGCCCAAAACTGCAATATATTCTAGCAATTAAATCCCATGAAGAATTATGAAAATTAAATGCTAAGGAATGATTCTAGATTAAAAATTATTTTCTTCAATAACCCAAATCTAGAATTGATTATCTTTCTCCTATAGCCAATATAATTTTCAAAACATTAATCGCACTTGCCAATAGAGAAATCAATACGACAATAATCAAAATTTTACACTTAACACCAATGACACCAAGGAACTTTAAATTAACAACTTAATTATTCCTTAAGCAATTAATTTAATGTGGTAAAATGAAAAAAATTAAATTTTTAATGTGACCAAAAATAATAAAATCAAAAGGACTTTAATAAATTAAAAAAAATTAATGGGCCATAGGCCACATAAAAATTTAATTTTTTAAATGCAAAAGTGTGGGTCCTCTTATGATTTAATTCGTCAGTAATCTCATGGTCACAAAAATGAAAAAAACTTAAAACTTTTTAGATTTTTAAATGTTTTATTTGAATTTTTTAGATTTTTTAAATGAAATCAAAATAAATAAATAAAATGAAAGGAAATCAAAATCAAATCAAATCAAAAGTAAACAAATCGAAAAGTAAAGAAAAATAAAATTGAATTAATTAAGAAAACTAAACTAAAGTAAACAAGAGAAATCCAAAACAAAAATCAAATTTATAATAAAAATGAATCTAGAAACTAATCAAAGTAAAAAAAAAAAAATAATAATAATAATAATAATAATAATTAAAAATGAAAAAGGAAACTAACTAAATCCTAACGCATGAACATAAAATAAAATAAAAATAAAGATGAAACATAAACCTAAGTGAAGGAAAAAAAAGAGAGGTCGAATGCTTGTTGTGTGTGCAGGTCGAGAATGCAGCGGTGAGCAGCTCAACCACAGCGTTTGGCAGAGGAGCACACGAAAGGGAGAAGAGAGGGATGTAGGTTAGGGAGCTGGCAGTCGAGAGGGAAGAGTCGCAGGCTTGTAGGGACGGAGAAGAAGCAATTGGGAAGGAGCCACAGATGGCAATACGCAGGTTTGAAGGAGAAAGCAACACACAGACATGGAGTGTTGCAGTTTTGCTGAAGGATGAAGCCGCTGGTAGAGATGGAAGGTCAAGTAATGGAGGGGTAAGGGTTAAAAAAAATCAAAATTTTGCAGTGAACCCAAAAACCCAGGAACCAAATAGAAGAAACTAATCAGCAAAGAAATGGTAGCCCAGAAACTCTTAAAAACATTTCCAGAAATTTTGATTAAAATGTTGAATCCTTTGCTTCAGATTTATTCCTGAAACCCTTATAAAAATTTCCAGATTTAAAAAATTTGAAACCCTTGGACTACAAAAAAATTGAATAATATCCCTAGAAAATTATGTTGATAAACCCCAGAGATCCAAATCTTACCCTCCAGGGCCTAGATCTGGAATTTACACAGATTTCTTCCTGAGATTTGTAGCTGCATGACAACAAAAAAACACCCAAACGATATATACAATGATAAAAACTAAAACCAAGAAAAACCCACGCTAGAAAATAATTACAAAATTTACAAGTTGTAGGCTCTAATCAGCCAAATCTGTCATTAAGCGCACAAAAAATTAAATTTTTAAATCTTTAAAGAAGATGCTAACTGGAAACCCTTCATGCATCACCAACAAAAAAATATTATGATAAGCCTGGAGCTAATTTAGTTGGGTTCTTCAAGAAACTCAGATGAGGAGTTGGTTGGTCCAACTGAAAGCTTCCCCCAACGCCGAGGATCTAAAATCAAGATTTCCCTGCAAAACTCTATCCAGCCATTAAAAATAGAACGAGAAAATAATAATAAAACTTAGACAAATAGAGATACCTGCTATTACGTTCAAAATTTAGATTATTATTCAAACCCCAGCGACTGAGCAAGATACTTGTACTCAAATCACTCTTCAGAAGCTATCATCAATGGCTTTAAAAAAAATTATGCATGAAAACAACACATCTTACAGTATTCCCATGAAGAGTAACACCAGTAAAACTTAACCCCAAAGTCTTTCTTTATTATCCAGAAAAAGATTACACAAGAGCTTCTTGCTAAGCACACGACTCAAAGGTCAGATGAATCGACTGACAAATGACTTCCTATTTAAAGATAAATCCTCCAATGGCTAGTTCAAGTGATCATCGTCAAAGCAATCTCGACCGTTGATGAAGATTAAAATTTCCCCAGAAATTTGACTTTGACTTAACCCCTACGGATCAAAGGTTTAAAATTTAGCAAAATAATTAATTTGCTTTAGTCCCGTGACCTTTCAAAATTTTAATTTTAAGGACCAACGAATTTTTCCGTTGGAGAATTTAAATTTCCCTGGGCCCTAGAAATAATTAAATTTCTGCCTTAGGATTTTAATTAATTTTTGACCAGAAAATTCAATTAATTAACCTATGAAGGGATAAATTATTTTTCCAACTCTCGAGACACTTTACAACATGATTTTCATATTTTTTACATTATAAAGGGGAAAACCCATTTGTAATAGACCCTCCCAAACTACCCATTTTTGCGACACAAATATAATCCAGCAGACCAAGCAATTTGTAATCAAATAACCTAACCAAATAGTTAAGATTATTCCCAAATCACTTTTAGATAGACTCTATCTAAAACATTAAGACTCGCCTAAAGAACCTAGCGACAAAATCCATTCAAGCTTTGGGTAAGACTGGAGGAAAACTCTGCCAACCATCCAAGAATGGATCCGTGAGACAAAAAAACTCCCAAAATGGAGATCGTCACCAAAAAAATAGGTTTATCTAAGTCGTTATATACATGACACGGATCTGATGAGATTATTTACATTATACATATGCAGAAAGGGTTTACATAACATCTTGAAAGTTAAGCTGATGATGATCGCTGGATGGCACGGACACATCGATCAAGTGCTATCCCTTTCGCGAAAAAAGGGGGTGTACTGCTATGGGCCGTTGACACGTAGTGGTCAACAAGGACCCCTGCTAGTTTCAGCGGTAACAAGGACCACAAGAGTGGTGTTGACAAGGTTGCTCCCTGTGCAGAGGTTCAAACAAGCAGCAAGAATGAATTAAGGAGGAAAAATATTTGCTTCAACTGCAAGGGACCTTGGGAGTCTAATCACTCATGCTTGGGTAAAATGGTAGACATGACGGGGGTAGAGCAAGAGGAAATTCCTTCTAATAATTCTGATGAGAATGAGATGGGTTCTTCAACTATAGCTGAGTCCATTGACACTCAAAACTTGAGGGGTGAGCCACTAGTGATGACCCAACATTAAGAGCACCCAGAGGTGCATGAATATGAGGAGTATGACATACATAATGTGCATTATGAGTCATCTTTGCGGCCAGTCATTGATATGGTGCAAGTAGATGCAAAGGTTTCTAGCAAGACAACAGGATGTCCAAATGTTAGCCACCAAGAGAAGATTGAGCATTTCAGGACATATCTTATTGTGATGAAGGAGACCCAAACACTTTTGTCAGCGATAATTTTGTCCACTTCCTTTTTCATATCTTGCACTGACTTTTGACTTTGTTAAAGAATTACTTTTGAGACATCTTGTATGTCTCTTGGTGTTACTGAATCTAACTTCAACGTAACATCCTGTACTGTTATTTTTTTCTTCCTGTAGGAAAATGTGAAAAACTTCTTCTTATTTAGCATGAAGGAACTAGTTTTTCCATCCAGGGTGAACGCGGAATAATGTCACCTTGATCGTTCCATATGGATCAAATAGAGAAATGGGATGTAAATGTAGTCCCCAATGTTTAATTGTAGGTCAGTTAAGTCATATTGTTTTTTATCCCAAAAGTCTAACTTTTCGATTATATTTGACCGGTGAAACACCAATTGGTTTGTGATTTTTGGGTTTATATAATTTTTATCTTTGATGTAAGACTGACATAGATAGAAGTAGTGACATCTTTTCCTACAAAAGCCCCTTTAATTTTAAATAACACTAGAGCGGAGTTACGTGAGGTTTCTAAAAATCTTCCATCACTAGTTTCCATTTTACATTTTCAAGATGAGCTTAGGGTTTTGAAATAAACCCTTTTAATCTTTATAATAATACTCTTCTTTTTTTCTTTCCTTATAATGTATTTTGATATAACTTATAAATTATCTTCTTTTCGTAAATTAATTCCCTTTATAAAATATACTAAACCCTTTTCTCTCTAGCCTATGGGGCAGACCACCTCACTATCTGATTTCTGCATTCATCCCTTTTCTTATACAATATGACAATGAACGCTCCCATTTTCTAAAAATCCCCTAACTGAATAAATTATCACAAGAACTAATTGTCAAGATATTTACATAACTATCCCTGTTGCCTTTGAAGGCCTCACATTATAAAATGAAATGCTTTTCTGTTTCCAATTTTCCAGAAGTGCAAAAAATATACATTCTTTCTTCCCAAACTTGTTTTGGTCTTTTCCAACACCCTAGTTGACCATGGATTTGATAAGAGTTAGTTCTTAACTAAGCAATAAAAATTTTGGCTCTCCATGAAATATTGGTCCCTATGTATGCTTATTGATGATGATTACAAGTGGGATTAAACTCTTCAATATAGTACTTTCTCTTTCTCCCTAGCTCTTTATCCCAAGAATGTTTGTGGAACTTATCCATAACAAAAGCCTTTATCTCTTACTATTTGTGGGGCACTTATTCAAGTAAAAACCCCATGTATTAAACCATTTGCTATTTTGCCACATCCAAGTCTACTTTCTTTTGCACAATATGCCATTAAAGACAACCTTAGGCCATCTACTCTCTTCCATTTGCTCATTTTCTAAACATCTTATGAGTCGCACAATAGCAATTGCTTCAATAGGAGCAACCCCCATTCCACTTAGCAAGATATCACAAGGAACTGAACTTTTAATTTTGAACTTTCTTTTAATCAAGCGTTTATGAATTTTCTCAATTTGCTTCCATTGTAAGTCAGATGTATTGCTAGCCTGTAGTTCATAACCGTAGAGAATCACCGGAACCACTAAAAGCCCAAAAAGAGTTTGAGTGGTCTTCCAATCCCATAGCTCTACCTCTCTGCACCTAGTTTGAAAAGCATAAAATGCATTCCAACCTCCCAAAGTTCTTTTCTTTCTGCGGCCTTAAACGTCAATTTCGAGGTATTTGTAATCTGCAACTTCTTCAAGAGTGTTGCCTTCAAAGTAGCACTTTATGTTGGCTATATTTTATTTTGATAGAGAAAATTGATAAACTATGGTTGTCATTGATGTCAACCCAAGCAGTAGTCAGTGAAACCCCGCCTTTAAGGACAAAAATGGCAAGGAAATATAAGGTCTTTTTTGTCAATGTCACCTTCATTAGATTCTCCTTGTCATGTCGATTATGGCGGTATGTGGCACACTACAATAGCCCTCACGGTTTGAGAGATATGCTTATTCAAAGTTGAAAGCCCTAGCTTGCAGGCAAAAACCCCAAAGGTGGTTGATGTGGCAGTGTAATATTAGCTGGCAGCTCATGAGTTCAAATGGATTTCTCACTAAAAATTATTTTTTTTCTATGAGGGCATTAGAATTTAAATTTTGATTTAAATTCCAAAGTGGCAAAGAGATTAAAATTTTGACTCCATTATTAAATTTTAAATTTTGAAATAAGGTTTTCCCTCCTAAGTTTTCTCAAGTCGGCTCCTTTAATTTATGCCCTCCAAAAACTATATAAGGGCATTCGTTAGCTATCCTTGAGTAGGCATTCAATGCATATCATTTGAGTGATTTATCTCTAAAATTCTCTCCTCCCTGAGGAATCCTTAAAGATCTAACAAGAGGCAACATTGAAAGGGGTTTATGCTTATGCTTATCTCTTGAGTTATGGAATGATAAGGGTTTCGTTGTTGGGTAAATATCTGCAGGACTAGCGAAAGAGAAAAAAGACTGTATTGTTTCAAGGATCAAGGGATTCGTTTTATTTGGATATTGTTGCAAGCAGCCCTAAACTATTGGTCTATGTCATGAGCCTAATCTGAGACTCGGATCCATTACAGGAACCTGTAGCCTTGATTTGATAAATTGATGGTACTTCTCTGGAACATTTTGTAAGGGCAATAAAGGTTGGTTAAATGTGGCCTCAATCCAATCCTCTGCGGCAGATCTCTAAAATATCTTGGCACCAGGATGAGGTCATTACAAATGTGGGAAAAAACTCTGAAGCAAGTCATGAGGAACAAAACTGAAGTTATTTTCTTGGCTTGATATTGATCTAGGAACTTACTTTAATAGCAAAGTGCAGATTTCTTAAAAGCTTACATTCTATGCCTGCAGTCATCAAGATCTAAAGGAAGAGGAGATTTCAGTGTGCTACTTCAATACTTCTGGGCATTTTTGACAGTTCAATCTCTAATTGTGAGGTCCAGATATGCTTAAGGTACCTGCAGCCTTGATTTATTTTGATGAATGGCATTTTACTTAAACCAGAACAAGGCATATTGACCTAATCAAGCACAGGTATTCGAATTCTTTGTGAACACAACCTGTGGTCTGGAGCACTGGCAATATATTTTGAAGAAAGAATTTCAACACCTATGACTATGCAAGGATGCGGCTTTGTTTTGATATAAAGCTCTGGAATTTTCTAAGGTTTCAATGGTAGATTTGAAGTAGCACTCTTCTATGAATGTTCAGCCTTTTTAAAGACTGAAGTTGAACCTAAATTGAACCTTGATTTGTTACAACTGGCGTGACTATTTATTTCATAGTTTACATCACAGTGATCTGTTGAAAGAAGTTATATCTTATGTAAAGGTGTGACTAGATTTCAATTCAATCATGCGAAGATTTTATTGGAAATACTGAGAGTGGGGTGAATCAGTATTTCTTTTCAATTGTTATTTTTACCAGTTAGATCACTTATATTTAGAACACAAAATGAACAATAAGAATAAATGTTTTTATTAATTTCTTGTTTACAATAAATCAAGTACAATATATGTAGGGTTCCAACCCTAGATGAAAACGTCGATCTTCAATCTCCCGGGCTCTAACCTGTAATATGCTAAGCACCGACTTGGACTTCCAAGGCTCCAACCTTGTCAATTTTGAGGCACCAACCTCAAGGGCTCCAACCCTATATCTGGTTCAGGCTCTGACCTAGTTTCTTGAGGACTCTGATCCCCTAGGGCTCCAACCCTATCCTCCATGGCACCAACCTTGTTTTTTTAAGACTCCAACCTATTGGGCTCCAACCCTTAAATTACTTCGTCAAGATGTATTTGGTTATACTTCACGGTTCTCAATGTCTTCTTCAACAAGCCCTGTCAATCTTTAGCTATGCCTTCACTTAGTCTCCATGTCACATCATCAATGACAACCTTGTTCTTCACATGAAGGTGTCACCACTGCTCTTCATTGTACCCAAAACAAAATCTCCAAGGTCACATCGTAAGGGCCTTCAATCAATGCATCATGGTCTTCAATAATATCTCCAAGACCAAATTCTACAAGTCTTCCAAATATCTTCAAGTATCCTCCAAGGTATCTTCAATAGGCAGCTCTACGAGTGTCTTCAATATCAACTTCTACAAGTCTTCCAAAAGATGTCAATGGGTTGCTCCTTCAACTGAGGTATGCTACTCCAAGGTTGTCTTCAGGAGTTGGTCTTAAGGATGTCTTCAATAGGGTGCTTCCAAATGAAGGTCTAATCAATACTCCTCAAACATTGATCTTCAAATAGGTTGGCAAAGCTCCAATGGAATTCTTCAAGGATGCCTGCTTGGCTCCTCTTAACACCCTCTATTCTTGCCTTCAAAAAGGAACAAATTTTGCTTCAATGAATTCTGAAGATCTGCCCTCAAGCAAACAGCTCTAAAGTGATGCCAAGATTTGCTCCATGTCCGAGTCTTCAAGGCTAAATCCAAGCCCTCTACAGGTCTGAATTATTAAATTGAGCCTCCAAAATGGATCCGAGCTCCACAGCAGACTATTCACACACTTGTCACAAATCCGAAATTGTAAAGCTTGTGATCAAGGTTTCGAGTTCTAAGAGTGAGCCTCCACAGGTGACCAAAGTCTGCAATAAATTCTAAGGCTTTATATCACTCCAACACTGCGGAAAAGCTTCTTCCTCTAGTTGTTGTACCTCGTTGATCTGTTGGGCTGAATACCAACCCCTGTTCTCACCCAACAGCACTCTGTTCACTAAGGAACAGGCCTTGTCCAGTTACCTGTACCTAACCGTAGCCCAAAACTGAGGTAAAACAGGTCTCAAAAGATGACTGTACCCAAGTCCGAATTTAAAGCAGTGCCACAAGATAAATTACAATTACAAGTTCGAGTTGCAGTGTTGCAGGATTGAGTTGCACTGTTGCAAAATCGAGTTGCATAGCCACCAGTTTGAATTCTTCAGGGTAAGCTCTGTAATCAACTCCAGAAAATAGGTGCAACTATAGGACCGAGATTTTATGCCCAAACAGGATTATCCTTTTTTTCTCCTTGGGCTAAACAACAGTCTCCTTGTTCTCCTCGACCTTCTGTCTTGTTCTGTACTTCATATCCCTGAATTCTTACCCAAATTGCTGATCAAAATGAAGTGTTTAGATGTCAATTTATAGTGATTTAGTTTTAAAACTAAAGGGACACGTCTTTCTCGAGGGAGGACGACTTGGCTCAACATTAATTATAATTTTCATAGCTTAAAAATTCAATATCTCACAAACTACTGGGACTTTCGGGACAAATAAGGGCTCATTAGAAAGGAAAAAATATACTCTACAAGATGGTATAGGACCCATGTTGATAGGCTGCCTCCAAGATACCAAAATTTATTTTTCTTTGTAATTGTCCTTGAATTTTTTATGTGCAGA
Organism: Pinus tabuliformis; assembly: GCA_031772625.1. Lineage (NCBI taxonomy): Eukaryota > Viridiplantae > Streptophyta > Pinopsida > Pinales > Pinaceae > Pinus > Pinus tabuliformis. The sequence goes on along the minus strand of CM062820.1, from coordinate 1,610,529,286 downwards.
AGGTGATTAGGACAGCAAGGCTTTTCTATTGTTTGGGACAGCATGGCTTCATCATTGTTTGGCTCAACAATATTATTATGAGCGACATCATGAGTGTATCCAATAATGTCATCATATACTTGTGCAGTGATATGTCATAGTAAAGCATAAATTTCCCATTAGGAGAGCTCCAAGGCAGTGTTCCAATCATGTCATCAAAGACCATCATCAAGTGTGGTCATTCATCAAGTGTATGATATCATCAAGTGTAGTCCTTCATATGTCATCAAGGGCTTCTAGATCATCAATCAAGGCATATGATTGGCACTTGGCACTTCTCAAGACTTCTCTATTAGTGGCTTGACATATTAATTGATGGCATTCTTATCAAACAAGAGTTATGACATCATCATCTGGAACCAGGCATCTATTGTCTTCAACCTTATCATCTCATTCTAGGGTTTCATGATATTCATTAGGCATATCAAGAATATTTGCCACCTCAGCCAATGCTATATTGACATCAATGACAACCTTGACTAACAGATTTACATTATAGTGATCCATTGACAAGATTATTGGATTTTGATTGCAATTAATTGGATAGTAAAGAAGTTCAGTCTTGGTATTATTCTCCTTGGGTTATAGGTTGAGTCATGTTTTGTCTCTCTAAGAAATCCAAATCAGTGTCTTACAGTAGACACTAAGAAGCATTGATGTGGAGGTACGCCCTAATCACATTTTAAGTTGGTCTATGTAATTCTGAAGCATATTCTTGAGTTCAATTTGAGCAAGGATTTCATCATTCAATAGCCTAGCCTTGAGGTAATAATTTGTAGCAGTAAGGGTTTTGTGGTCTCGTTAACAGTTTGCAGCAGTAAAGGTTCAGTATGGGTTTCAAAGACCTTCAACTATCAAGTCAAGCTTCAAGACAGAATAAGAGGTGAAGGCAGTTCTGGCATCAGTTGTTTACAGAGTCCAGCACGGTATTCATTATTGTTCAGGTGTCATTGTAAAAGTTTGATTGTCTCATTGTACATCCAAAGATTATTTGCAGTAATGGCTTCATTGGCAGTAGAGATTTTATTTGCAACAAGGGTTTACCGTAAGGGTTTTGTTGAAAACTTTTGTAAGTGGGTCATTGTCCCTGGTACGAGAACCCACAGTGGTTGGTCTAATCTATGGTTTTGAAGTTAATTAATGCTCTGCAAAAGAAAATTAACTAATTGTAAGTGAAATATTGATTCACCCCCCTCTCAATATTTCCAACAAAAACCACCACTTTTGTCTTTGCTAATATTGACTTGCATCTCCACCCTTCTACCAAAAAATTCAAGGGAAAGTAAGTTCTCTTGGCTTGCAAGAGAAAATTAGGCAATCAAAACAAGGCCATCCGCATACAAAAGAAGCCTTATAACAAACTCGCCCAAATGGACACCATCACCGCCTTGTAAGTATAACCACTCTTCAAGTTTGTCAACATATAAACAAAAAAGGGTAGGGGACAATCGACACTCATGCTTGACCCCAATATCGCTCCTAAAACTTTAGGAGATGCCAACTCAAGTTCTTATTTTGACTTTCACCTCCTCATACATCATATGAACAAATACTCCCAGATGCTTAGGAACCCCAAGTTCCTCCATTTTGTGCCAAAGCTTATCCCTCGGGACCGTCTCAAAAGAGTTTTTGAAATCAACAAAGCAACAAAAGGCTTCCTCCTTTTTCTCCCAAACTTTTTCAATGATGTGCCTCAAAGTTATACTGTGATCAACCATTGAATAATTAGGTCTAAAACCTGGTTGCCCTTTAGCATCTTCGTCTCTTTCTTCCAGCCACTTGCTAATTTTATTTTCTAGCATGCTTCCAAATAGCTTTGCAAACAAGGGGTTTATCATTATGGACCTATAACTTGAGGGATTATAGACATCACCACTCTTGAAAAGAGGTATTGCTAGGCTAGTTGTTCAATTTGTTGGCAACCCCTACTGCATGATGTTCTTGAAAAATTTTGTAATGTGAGGTGCAAGAATTTTCAAACCCCACTTTAGATTCTCCGCTTGAATTTCAACCAAGTCTTTTACTTTTCAAACACCCAACTTCTTAATACCCATCTCGACCTCTTGCACAGTGAAAAGTGTAGGGAACAATTTTTTGTAACCTTGTCCACTTCATTTTTGACATTTTCATCCTCCATTTGAACCTTCAATCCTTCTCCTTTACCAATTTGATGAAGGAAATGTCATAAAAAGGATAAATTGAAGATAATAGTCTTTCATGGAAAATATTTTTTCTTTTTAATTCATAATATTTATTAAATACATTTATTTCATGTACTAATGGGTAAAACTGTAAATTACAGGAATTTCTGTAATTACAGGAAATTAACAAATGCATAATTCTTGTAACCCGTTCAAGTTTTGTGGAGGTCCACGTCATCTAACACGATTCTAACACATGGAGCATGATCAAGATGTTCATCTAATGGAGGAGTATCTATCTGACCTTCTTGTAGTTGCTTGCAACCCATAAGTCAAAAGTTGGTTAATGCATCATATCCACTCAGCAAATCTTGCAAGCCCTTTAATAAATTGCCTGAATCCTCACCATCAGTTGGAATTCGGTCATCTGTACTTGGACATTAGCATACGAGTCATGAAGGATCAAGGAGACCATGCAAAGATCACTATTTTTCCTTTGTAATCATTTTAGCTTAGCTTGAAGCGTTGAACTGACCCTGTGTTTTGGGAAGTCAATTTAAGTTTCACATTTTTTGTATAAAAGTCGATGCATAAAGAAGATATAGGTTAGCAGCATATACTATAGTTATTATCTCTTAACAAACTGGCGATTATGTATTAAGCTTGTGACTTTCATTAATACAAGGACTTTTCTAATATTGTGCACAGTTTTATGTAGTTTCTGGGTGTTTCATTGGCAACATACACCAGGAGGGCCCCTTGGTATGTGTTGCATATCTTTTGTCATGTATTTTATCAGTTCTACCATGTTTTGAGTGATTTTTGTTTATCATTTTTGTTATATATCTCAAAAATGTGCATACTTTTTCTTGTAAATACACAGATTTCCTGTAATAATTTCCTGCAATTTTCTTGTAGTGATCCTGTAATCACATAGAATTCCCATAACTTTCCTGTAGTGATTCTGTAATCACACAGAATTCTTGTAATGTGTGCTCTATTTTTCCTGTAGTAGTCCAATTTGATAAAAACGTAGCGAGTAGGATTTAGTTAGATTTGTTTCCTTGATTAGAATTTATTGTATTTTAAATTTAAATCATCAAAATTAGTTAAGTTTTGTGTGCTTGAAATAGTGATTAGAGTGATAAATTGGTGAAGTTTTCATTTGAATTAAAATAATTATTCATTGTATTTGAGTGAATTTGCTTATAATCTTGGAACGTTGATTTCACTTAGAATTATTTTCCATTACATTCTTAAATCAATTTTGACCAAACAATTACTATTTCAAGAAGAGCATTTGGTGAGAAAGTGTAATGCATTTGTCTGAATCTGCAATCTTGTTCCAACAAGGTCAGAAATTGAATTTAGAATTATGAAAACCATTGTAAGCTAGAATCAACTCTGAGATTTACTTGTAATTGGTTTGTTCTTTGTTTTTGCATAGGAAATAACCAAGTAGCCAGTTTACATATATTGTGTTTCACCTCACAGTTTACCTACCTGGGTTGCTAACAAATGTTAAATTATTTACTCCACTTTACGACTTGACATTTTGGCGCAGTTATCAGGGAGTTGTAAACTAACTGGTGCCTGGGAATTCAGATTGTTTTATTAAAAAGAAAAACACAAAAATATTTAGCAATTCTCTTTACGTTGCCTTAAAATATAAAAAATAATATGGGGGAGTAGGAATATAAGACGGGAGGTAAGAACCTGTACCACCACCATAGTGTGTCCTACAAAACCAATTGTGTTTAATATTGTATGTATAGATTAAGATATAAAAGAGAAGATTTATTATAGCATCATTAGGTAGAGGTAGAATTCAAAGAATTCAAGATATAATTCCCCCATATACTGACTTGACTGCAGGAGAAGAAAGGGAATTTGATAGTTCAGTGGAAGCACAAAATGGATCAAGTACATCAAGTGATACATCTAGGGTCCAATTAGAACTACATCTCGTTTTCCTCCTGACAGTTGTAATACAATATATATTTTGTTTTGGAACGAAGATATGGCAGACAAGGAAAGAGGATCTAATATAGGAGGAGGTGAAGGTAATGGACATAGGATTGGAAGAAATAGTGGAGGAGGATGAGGAAATGGAGGAAGAAATGGACCACCACAAGAAGGTGATGACAATCACAGAGAAGCAACATTTGGTTTACCTATTGTGGAGATTCCAAGGATTGAACTCGGAATGAAGAACATTCCACTATCTGTATTGCTAACATTGTATGGTAGGGTAACTAAAGACCCCGACTTCTTTCTATTTGAATTTGATATTTTATGTCGCAGTTACGTTTATAATATTGATGCACAGAAATTACATTCATTTCCTGCAACATTGAAAGGAGTTTCATTGCGTTGGCTCATGGGATTAGGTGAAGGTACTATTGCATATTGGGATGGTATGAAGAAAGCTTTCCTGAAGAAATACCAACCCTATTGCAAACCTAGAGATTCTCAAGAGAATATATTTCGAATGATGCAACAAGAAGATGAAAGCCTAGAAGATTACCTAAAAAGATTCTTGTATAATTTGTAGAAATCAAAACAACATGATTTGAGTCCTGACACAGTCCGCACAATATTCTTAAAAGGCATCTGTGATGAATATATAGTTATACTCAATTTAATGGTTGTTGGTGATATTTCTCATCTAACATTTGACAGAATTAGTAATTTGTCTAGAAAGTACTCAAGAGGGAAAGCTAAAACTGGTGCAGGGATAAGAAATCCTCTTACCAAAGTTACTAAATCGGCTACTAGAGGTGTCAGTAGAGCAGAATTAGGAAATTTGTTAGAGGGTTTCAAAACTAATCTTTTAAATACTATTACTTCTCAAATAGATGATTTGAAAATTAGGAAAAAGAAAGAAGAGCAAGAATCAATTTTGTCTATTTTTTGTACTAAATGTCGAAAGAAACATCCATTAAGAGAGTGCCCTCTAGATAACATTCAAGTTTGTTTGATTTGTGCAGAACCACATAAAACTGAGGAATGTCCGACATAACCTAAGTTAAAAGCAACTTACCAAGGAAACTCTGGAAATGCAAAATCACTTTACAACATTGCACCCCGAAGACATTGGCAACCACGCGGAGCAGGTATGTATCAAAATCTCAGTCAACAATATCTTCCTTATTATAATGTTCCTCATAATACATTATGAGATAATGTAATTAATTTCATATATGTATATATATATATATACATATATGTATATATATATATATATACATATATGTATATATATATATATATGAAATTAATTACATTGTCTCATAATATATATTATTTTATAAATAAAATATAATATTATTATTATATAAACAAAGGTTGTATGAATAATGATATACATGAAATTTATTATAAACATTATATAATATATTGAAATAATAGATATAGATATTTATATATGTTTTTTATTTTCAAAAACTATAAAATATATTTATACTATTTGTGCTTGTTGTTTTTTCAGTGTTCCACGGGGTCGCGTCCCCCCACCTCGGGGTCAAGTTTCCTAGCTCCCTCGCGCCCCGAGGACTTGGGGACGACTTAGGGTCATTTCCCCATGCTCCCAAAAAGCAGGGTACGCTTGGAAACTTCTAAGGGAGTGTTTCCTCGATTTTTTTGGGTCAAATCCTCCAAATGGGGTCGTTTCCTAGGCGAAAGGGGGCGTGTGGGGTCGTGAGGGGCGTTTCCCTAGACAAAGTTCAGAAATTTTTTTAATGAAACAAAAAAATCCTAATTTTTATGAACCGGGAAGGGTTTAAACTTTATTTTCAATGTTCATTTCACATTGTTTCATCTTTTCATGATATCGATCTGCTCAATCATCCTTTCACATTTGCTTTTATGTTTCAGACTTCAGTTGTAGACTTCAGTTTATTTTGAATCTTGATATATGATATCTTAGACTTGAGTCCTGACTCTATAAAAATTTGACTCTTGATGTATCAGACTTAACTTTTATTTCAATATTCAGTATTCATAGTTGGAACTTCAATATGGTTTAAACTTTAAAACTTTAAACATTTATTTTCATTGTAAATTGTCAGTAGTTACACTGTACAATTACAAATTTACATGTATGATGTATGATTATATGATATCATGCTTTTCGTTTTAAATTTGTTTCAGACTTCAGTTATATGATTCATCGATTTATCATTTATCCTTCATGATGCAAGTGTTATATATTATATAATAATAAAGACAATTACATTATAAATATTAGAATTTCAATGATATATGATATATTATTATATTTATAAGTTTTTAAGACCCCGACGTCCCCCCACGTTTCCCAAAAATTGGTGGGGAGCTTTTGCATAGGCTGCCCCTGCATATCCCCGCTCCCTCGTCCCCATGTCTAGGAAACTTGTTGGGACATTGGTTTTTTGCCATATCCGGATCCTAGCTTTACAAAAATGGTGAATCCGTATCCGTATCCGGATTCGCGTCCTGGTAACTTAGGTTTTAAGACCCCTTTTTCCTTGTCAATTTCAGTGGTGAAAGATTCCACCCTAGTTGACACCTCTCTTCTCTCTTCTTTCTGTTTTGGGCAAAGGGTATTTGGCTGGGAAATTGAATTATGGTTTATTGGCTTGCATCTAAAGGCAGAAAAACCTCTCTAAGGCTTGGTACAACTTCTTGAGGATGTGAGTTCTTCATTTTGAAGCTTTGGGTCCCTCTTTGATCTTAAAACAGTGCGAAACACGCATGTAAAAGAATATTGAATGAATTAATTAACCTGGAGCAAACAGCTCAATGATAATACAAAGATATTTACAATAATAGAAACATCAGGTTTCTATGTAGAATATAGAACAAACAGTTTCATCTAAGAAACTGCTAAAAGAATAAAAATAGAAACAGCTAAAAGACTGAGCATTACTAAATAGAGATATATTCTAATACCCTCCCTTAATGCTCAATCTATTTACAACACCAATAGACCCGCGAAATTTTACAAATTTATCAGGACCAAGAGGCTTGGTGAAAATATCGGCGGGCTGCTCTGTTGTGGGAACATAGTGCAACTGAACTGAGCCGTCTTCAACCAGCTGTCGAATGTAGTGGCAGTGAGTTTCCACATGCTTTGTTCGTTCATGAAAGACTGGATTCTTGGCAAGTTTGAGCACTCCCTGATTATCACAAAACAAAGAAGTAGGCCCTGTCTGAAAAACATGCATATCTACAAGCATACGACGAAGCCAAACTGCCTCACAGGCTGCCTTAATTGCTCCCCGATACTCTGCTTCTGTTGAGGAGAGAGCCACTGCCTGTTGCTTCTTACTAGTCCAAGTAACAGCACCAGATCCTAGACTAAACACATACCCAGCTGTAGATTTACGGTCATCAACCGAACCGGCCCAGTCAGAGTCAGTGTAGCCACTGAGAATAGGATTGGAGCTGCGAGTATATAAGAGGCCATAATCAGAAGTACCACGCACATATCGTAGCACCCGCTTTGCTGCTATCCAATGATCAGCTTTAGGAGCTGACATAAAGCGAGAAATGTAGCTTACTGCAAAACTGATGTCAGGTCTGGTAGCAGTAAGATAGATGAGACTGCCCACTAATTGCCTGAATAAAGTTTCATCCACAAGAGAAGAGGATGACTGTGCTGAAAGTTTGAGCCCTGGTTCCATAGGAGTCGTGGCCGGTTTGCAATCCTGCATTCTGAACCTTTCCACAAGATTTTTGGCATACTTGGACTGAGAAAGAAAGATCTGATTTTCAGTCTGCCACACTTCAACCCCCAGACAGTAATGAAGAAGTCCCAAGTCTGTCATCTCAAAAGTTCTGCATAGATCTTGTTTGATCCCATGGATCAAATGTGCAGAGCTGCCAGTAATGATAAGATCATCCACATAGACAACTACAAACAAGATATCATCACCAGTATGCTTGATATACAGGTTTGCATCAGATGGACTCCGCTGAAAACCCTGATCTGTCAGGTACTGATCAATTTTCATGTACCAAGCCCGAGGAGCTTGTTTCAATCCATAGATTGCTTTAACTAACCGACACACTTTCTGTTCTTGACCAGCAACCTTGAATCCTGGAGGCTGCGTCATGTAGACTTCTTCTTGGAGATCACCATTTAGGAAAGCACTCTTTACATCCATCTGATGAACTTTCCAATTGAACTGAGCTGCTAGGGCAAGCACAAGCCTTATGGTACTCATCTTGGTTGTAGGAGCAAAAGTCTCCTCATCGTCAATGCCTTCCTCCTGTGAGAACCCTCGAGCCACAAGACGAGCTTTATACTTATCTATGGTTCCATCAGCTTTGTATTTCACTTTATACACCCATTTGCAGCCTATGGGTTTTTTCTCTGCAGGAAGATCAGAAAGTGTCCATGTATGATTCTTCTGAAGACTTTGGAATTCGGCTTCCATAGCCTGTTCCCACTCAGATGTACCCTTAGCCTCTGAATAGGTTTGAGGCTCAAAAATACTGTGTATGTTAGCCATAAGAGCAAAATTGACTGTAGACTGTTGTCTGTTCTTATGTCTAGAAGTTCTACCTTCAAGGAGCTCATCATCCCGGAGATCACCTATGGTTTTAGCCCACCATTTAGGCCGAAGAGAAGAAGAACCAATATCAGGAGCAGAGGAACCAATATCAGAAGGAGGTGGAGAAGGCTCAAGAGCAATAGGGACAGCAAGAGGAGGGTTGGCTTCTGGAGGAAGCTCAGATAGAGTATTATCAAATACTGATGCTACATCATCCCTCCCATCAGGTGGACCGACTGGAAGAAGAACACTGTGAGGCTGGTCCTCAGAACATTGCTGAAAGAATCCTCTGTCCTCATCAAAGACTACATCCCGACTGAAGCTAAGACGACCAGTGGCTATATCTATCAGCCTATAGGCTTTGTGATGATCACTGTACCCTGTCATCATGAGTTTCTGGCTTTTGGAATCCAACTTAGAGCGCTTAGCAGCTGGAATCCAAACATATGCAACTGAGCCAAATACTTTGAGATGACTGATCTTAGGCTTACGGCCAGACCAAACCTCTTCAGGAGTCTTCCCTGTAACAGCCTGAGTGGGTGATCTGTTAAGAAGGTAAACAGCAGTAAATACTGCTTCAGCCCAGAATCTGTTTGGAACACTCCTGTGTTGTAACATGGAACGAGCCATTTCAACAACCGTGCGGTTGCGGTGCTCGACAACACTGTTCTGTTGAGGAGTGTAGGGTGCGGTTAACTGATGTTTGATGCCATGAATATCACAGAAATTGGAAAAAGCTGAAGAACAAAATTCCCCCCCATTGTCGGTCCTAAGAGTCATGATGTTACAGCCAGACTCTTTTTCAACTAAGGTTTTAAACTTCTGAAAGGTACTAAGTGCATCAGATTTATTTTTTAGAAAATACACCCACATCTTTCTACTGAAATCATCGACAATAAGTAAAAAATATTTGCAAGCAGTGATAGAAGCTGTATTCATAGGACCACAAATATCAGCGTGAAGTAATTGGAGTACCTTAGATGCACGCCAAGATTCTCCATTCTTGAATGAAGACCGATGTTGCTTTCCCGCTTGACAGGCGCCGCATACCCCCAACTGCTGAGTCTGAATATCAGGTAATCCTGACACAAGTCCCTCCCGGGAGAGCTGAGAGAGATACTGCATATTTAGATGCCCATATCGCTGATGCCAAAGAGTACTGATGGGAGAGACACGTGCTGCTAGAGCCACTTCTGGAGAGTCACCGGTGTCAAGTAGCCTATATAGACCATGGTCCTCTAGGCCAACAGTAACTGTTATACTAGTCTCCCTGTCAATAATAGAGCACTTGTGTGCACTGAACACAACATCAAGCTGAGGAGAATTCCTCATAATCTGGCTGACAGACAGCAGATTAATTTCCATACCAGGAACATAGTATACATTCAGAAATATGAGTGTGCGCCCACCAGACTGAATTTGAACTGTACCTCTGCCAGCTACTGTGTACTTTTCACCTCCGCCAAATACCACGGAATCACTAAAAGGTGAGAAGTCAATAAACCAGTCACGCCTGTGAGAGAAATGGCGTGATGCACCAGAGTCAATATACCAAGCAGAAGACGGTACATGATCTGACGACCTTTTAGCCATAAAGGCATAAAAAACAGATTCTGTCTGCTCGGAATATTCCTGACTGCCTTCCAACATGAGATTGGTTAGCGAAGCCATCTGCACGTTTCCCAAGATATGGAAAAAAACAAAAAATCCTGCACGGATTTCAAACGAGGATGCAGGCTGATCCAGACAGAAATTGACAGATGCTGATATAAGTATGAAAAGATTCCCAAAGAAGACTGATTTACTGTAAGAAACACAAACAAACACTAGATAGGAAGAATCAATAAATTGTGGAGATCTCACAAGACAGAAGGGTTCATTTCTGTATCGAGATAGACGACTGTAAGCTTTTATCACAGTGAGCAAAGCCGGGGCTAAGACTCAGTGAAGGCTACCTGGCTTACAGAGGGCTCGACCTTAGAAAGGAATGAAAGAACTCAAGAGATTAGGATGCAAAGAAGCTAGCTGATCAAGAACACTCCCTGAGCGCAGTTTCGAAATGAACTACTGAATACAATGCTGCCTGCTTAAAAATCTTCTTTCAAGATGACTGTAGCAAATCTTAACAAATTCTGTTTTTAAAAAAACAATAGACTTGCATACAAAAAAAATTTCTCAGATCTGTATCAGTGCACCAGATAAAAAAAAAACTAGACCAAAGGATAACTGTGACGCTGGTTTGATCACTTGTACTGATGATAAACTGCGATGCTGTTCTGATCCCACTTCAAAAAAATAACTGTGATGTTATTTCTGGTCCCACCGTTTCAAATATAATCACAATATTTTTTTAATCCAAATTCTAATCAAACCCGTCACTATAAACTGGAAAATACGTGGATCTGAAAATACCTTTATGTGTTTTCCGTCACTGTAGCCGTGAACCACAAAGACAGCAAATACAAATATTGAAAAGTGGACCCACATGTGCTGTCTCAGCTTCACGTTTCTGCTGATTGGTAACACACTGCCGGCACACACCACGGATATATACGTCTCAGCTACAGGTCACGTCTCAGCTACAGGTGTATAGATCCACAGGTGAATACGCGGGTTTGAAATATATTCACGGGTCTGATAATACTTGAAATATAACACACGCGTATATCCACGCCACAGATTTTGACAGATATCCACACCACAGAGTTATCAAAGCTTCACGTCACGTCTCAGCGACTCGGTATAGATCCACAGGGGAATACGCGGGTTTTGAAATATATTCACGGGTCTGATAACACTTAAAATACAAAACACGCGTATATCCACGGGTTTTGAAATTACACGCGTATCACAGTGTTTCAAATATCCACGGGTTTGACAGATATCTACGCCACAGAGTTTCAAATACACGCGTATCACAGGGTTTCAAATATCCACGGGTTTGACAGATATCTACGCCACAGAGTTTCAAATATATATTCACGGGTTTTGAAATATATATATCCACGGATTTCAATTGTAATACCATCCACGGGTTTTATACCATAAAATCTGGAGGATCTGAGAGCGAGAATACTCAAACAAATGTTGACGCGGATACCCAAAGCCGCTGGAAAGTGCCGTGGTTCTGTCGAACACGTGAGCGAAAATATTCAAAAAAAACGTATTAACTTTGATTTCTGCTACCGCTTCCAGCTTTATGCACCAGATATCATGACAGAAGAAGACTGCTGCCCCCGGATTCACAATAGCTTTCAGATCTCAGACCATGAACAAGCGTTCTTTGTAAATGGAGACGCTAACCCTTGGAGAGAAAAAAAAATTTCGAATGTGGCCACGATAACAAAAAAATCCAGATCCCTAAAGAGCAATTTCGAAATGAAACAAAAATTTTCAAACAGTGAAAAATTATTTCGAAAGACACCTGTGCTCTGATACCATAAAACAGTGCGAAACACGCATGTAAAAGAATATTGAATGAATTAATTAACCTGGAGCAAACAGCTCAATGATAATACAAAGATATTTACAATAATAGAAACATCAGGTTTCTATGTAGAATATAGAACAAACAGTTTCATCTAAGAAACTGCTAAAAGAATAAAAATAGAAACAGCTAAAAGACTGAGCATTACTAAATAGAGATATATTCTAATAGATCTCATTCTGTGGCAGCAACGCAAATCCTTGAGACAGCGAGTTCCTGTGGTGATTTGGAGCTGGATTAAAGAGCAGCACGGCTCTGTTTTCTTTAACACAGCACAGAAGGCAGTGAGTCCTCTTGTGGCAGTGAGGTAACTGTACAGGGTTTTTGGTGACAACGAGTTCATTTAGGCTCCATTTGGGACAGCAAGTGTACACAGTCCACATTTCCTAAGGCTGCGGATCTATCTAGGCCTCTCCCTGTGATAGCGAGATCCATTCAGTGTACAGCAGAATCATTTGGTTTCCATTTATGGCAGCAATTTACATGATCTACTCTCCCTGAGGCCGCGAGGTCATCTAGATTCTACACCCTTGTTTGTGACAACGAGGAGCAGCAAAGCTCTGTTCTTGAGAATGAGGCCTGTGATTTGGAGTAAAGAGTCTTGTTTGGATAAGCAAGGCCCTGTGCATCTGTGGATACAGCGAGAAGGGAAGCGGAGTCTGTTCTGGGCATGAAACACAGTTGCAGGAGGAACACAAGTTCGTGTGGAAGTAGTTTGAAGCTTAGCACAGAAAACACAACTCAGTAGACAGTGAAGACACCCTGCAGATGCATGATCCAATTCTGGCAGCTTGTTGTGGAGGTCAGTCACAGCGTATAGTGAGTGTTCCAATCCATCTGCATTGAAAAGCACTGTTTATACAGGACAGCGAGGGTTTCTGTCTGCAGATCATATGAGTTGGATCCCACACAGGAGCATCAGATAGACCAGTAAGAGATTTAGGGATATCTATAGGTCACGAAATCTGTATAGAATAGAAGCATTTGAATTATAAACTGTTTGCAATGAACTGTCTAATAATGATGCTGCTGCATAAGTGAAGTTATAATTGGAGTACTGTAATTGGTGGGTTGAAGTTGCTGTTGTGGAATCGTTGAATTATAATATTGTTGCTACAATAGAAGAATTGACGAATTATTGGCCATTTGTTTATTTATTCCTGATTGCATATATATATATGAATTTTGGTTTAAATCCCTAGGGGAAAACTAGGGCAAAATTTCACTTCTACATTACAGGGGGCTGCATTGTTCAGTGATATAGTGTATATCTCTAATACCAATTGAAAGAAACGAAGCTCTAAGTAACACCTAGCATTCACACAAACAAGAAAAATCTCAAGAAATGGAAAAGAATGCATAACCCATTCAATTATATTCGCGCCAATGATACAAATATATGGTACATGTGTGTAACCAGCTCTTGAGCTAGTTACACCAACATTTCATCTAAGAGATAACACTAGGAGGCAAAAGAAGAAAAAGCGAAAACAGTACATAAGCATCTAAGTGACACACGTTTATGGAAAGACTCACTTCCCACAAATAAGAAGAGAAAAATCTTCAAGAATGGACATTCATCTATTCAAAAAAAAAGCAACAAACAATCCATAACTTTCATCTAATCACTACTCGAAGTCATTAGACAAAACTGCACTTTAAAAAAATCCTATTCACATAATCATCATTTATGTCCTCAATGGCACATGTATATGGAAATATTCACTTCCAATAAATAAGAAAGAAAAAAAGAAAAATGTTCAAGAGTGGATAGGAGAAGAAACAAACTTTACCACTGGGTTGGGAATGCCTCCTGCTCCATTTCCTGCCTTTCCCAATTCCTGAAGAGCAACTTGAGCTGCTGCATGCTCTGCAGTTTTGCGGTTACGAAAAGCTGTTGGAGAATCATATCTTATTCCATTCACAATTACAGTGGCTGTAAAATTTGGTTCATGGGAAGGTCCTTCCTTTACATGCTCATATATAGGCGCAGAAAGAGAATGCTTCTGCGTATACTCCTGCAACTGGCTTTTGAACATAACTGGGTTGGACATACCTGAAAAGATTACATTAATGAGATAAGATCATTTTATTAAAGTCCAACAAATGTCCAAAAAGGCAGGTCAATGGATCTAGGAGTACAATAGGTGATAAAGACAAGACTGCACTAGGCTACTGCAAACACAACTATAAGCTAAAAAAATACACATAGAAGTATATGTTCTGCATCACAGCTAAAAGAGAAAAAAACTATCTGACACCACATTGAACACTAATAAGAGAATAATCCATTATATTTAACTTTTAAATGGTTAAAGGGAAAATACATAAATGACTGGATATATGCTCCTGAACACCTTTCAAGATATCAGTAGTTACCAGTTAAAGAAATGGCAGCCAACCAACAGCAACCCTTAGCTCAAACAATTTGTTATGAATAAATATATAGGAAATAATGTAAATGATAATAATTAATAATGATTAGTTAATTAGTAATTAAGTTGAAGAGAAGCTCAAACAATTTGTTATTAATAAATATACAGGAAATAATGTAAATGATAATAATTAATAATGATTAGTTAATTAGTAATTAAGTTGAAGAGTCATGTCTAATGAGACATGACTCTCCATGAAGAGGCACCTGCCTAGTATATAAGCAGGCCTCTCACTCTCATTTGTATCATCATTCTTGGTACATTTAATATATAATATTTGTATCCTCAATGGATATCTTTATATTCCAAGTTTTCTGGAGTAATTAATCAAATAAACAACTTTGTTCGCTTCATTTGAAATTCGAGGGCATCTTCAGCAAGCAGAACTTGCATTTCAAGGCAGGAAGTCTGGCACTAAAATCAAGGCCTGTCTCTGCATTTAAATCTGGGTCTGTTAGTGAGTTTTTTGAGACTCTAGCAGCACAGAAATCGAAGCATTATGGGCAGAAGTTGAGGCACGAATTTCCAGGAGAATTTCTGCTGTGTTTGGCACATAAATCGAGGCATTGTCAGAGAGTTTAGGCACAGAATTTGAGGCAAAAAATCAGTCTGAGTTGTGACTGTGTGGAGGCTCTAATTTCTATGCAATCTGACAGTGACATCAGTATACACAAAAAGGGAGATAAGTTGTTGATCTCCGCTGTGCATTTATTTTCTCAAGAGCAATTAAAATCCTCCTTAGAAGTTAGAACCAGATTTCCCCTTGTGGGTTTTTCCAAGATCATTAGACCAAAAATATTGTGTCTATTTTCAAGTGTGCGCTTGCATTTATATCTTGTATCATCTGTGTAAAAGTCAAAATGGTAGAGTAGTCTTATGTTTCATGATTGAATGCATGTCTAACATCTATATCAGCTACATGTAATGTTGGGTTTGGGCATTAAACTACATGCAAAAACCTGACACTGGGTGAGCTACAGCATACAAAAACTTTCTACACGGTCGACAAAGCAACAAATGACAGAAGGCCAGGTTCCGTCAACCAACCCAGTATCAAGTTGGGCAGAATTGGAAATGGATGAGGCTAATTCGATGAAGTATTGCTTGGGGGGGCGGTAGCCAATGTAACAACTATTGGTCTGTGAAGGGCATTGTGGCAGCTGACAAGCCATGGACCAATGTGATCGTA
This sequence comes from Pinus tabuliformis, assembly GCA_031772625.1. Taxonomy (NCBI): domain Eukaryota; kingdom Viridiplantae; phylum Streptophyta; class Pinopsida; order Pinales; family Pinaceae; genus Pinus; species Pinus tabuliformis. The sequence goes on along the minus strand of CM062820.1, from coordinate 1,610,513,456 downwards.
ACACATGTGCCAGGTTTGCCACATGTTTCCAACGTGGCTCTATATGGATGCTGATGTGGCCCTTTAAGGGGCAAATCTTCTAGTGGGCATAACTTTCTGGTCATAGCTCAAAATAAGATAATAAGTAGATCATTGGAATGCTCTCAACGAGCAAAAGACAACGGTGGCCTCGAAAATAAGTTTTGAGGTGGCTAAAGAAAGAGGATTTTGGCAACCCCACTTCCTTAAGGTGATCTCAGAGGTCGATTCTAGGTACCCCATAGCCTTAATCAGGCATTAAAGGGCTGGGTGTGTTACACTCCCTAAGGAGGGTGGTTGAATGATAGCCTACAATATTGTAACAAAAGTTGTCAAATTCTTGATCAATTTGCACAATTATTGAAGTAGTTTGACCCCCAACTACTCGTGCAACTTACAAATAATTTAGACAATGGACCTTTGGGGCACAGAACCCATTCAAGGCTCAAATCAATATTGGCATTATGCAATTTGAAGGTAAGATCAGCATAGAGTCTCTAAACATACGGTTGCAAAAGATTGAAGCTACTTCATTGTGGATCATTTTGCCAACAAGGAAAAGATAGCAATTGTCACATTGAAATTTGCACCAACGCTGGTTGTGGAAGTCACACAACGAACAATAACAAGACCCACACCAATTAGCTACTAAAAATATCAATAGATTAGAGTAGATGTTAACATATTTACATATACACTTGTGGTCACAATATGCTTGAATATGGTAGTTATCCCTCAAAGTGAAATTCGTTAGCCAAAGAGTAGGCGATTTGGATGACAAAAACTGTTTTCCCAAGCAATCTAGCTAACATCTTTCAATAAACAACTTCCAAGTGCATTCATTTGGAATATTAACTTGAACGTTACTGCCACTTCTACCACTTATTCCTGATTCTGAAACCAAATATGCTAAAAGTTTTAATAAAAATAGCTTCTGGTTTCACTAATCTTCTCCCTTTAAGTTTTTAGACTCTAAACATAACTACAAGTTACCTGCTAAGTATAAAAAGGTACCACATTGTTATTGCTCTTCAATTAGGATACTTTCCAAATATTATTTTCTCTAAGCATAACATAGAACCCCTATGAATAACATAATGTGCAACATAAAACAATAATAAGCTAACACAGCATACTATTAAGTTCATAAAACATCAATGGTGGCTTGTCAGGTCAATCAAGAGAGGGTAAGTCCTACCAAGTAACACACTTGCTCGTGTTTGTGCTTGTGCTCGTGCTTGTGCTTGCACATGTGGATGCACCACAATGCACGCAATAGAGATTGGGGCGGGTGCAAGTCTTGGGTGACTTTGGCAGGATAGATAACCCAATTGGATAGTAAATTTGGGTGTATTAGCACCATTGTGATCAAAGGTAGATTAGTTCAAAAAACAAATAACTACATAACATAAACTGCACAGAGTGCATAACCTTTCAGCATCATAACAGTGTTCCCTCCTTGAATTGCTTTGCCCTTGAAGCAATCATAGCGTTGAGTAGGAAGAGCAAGTATAAATAAAAGGCTTGGCATTTGACTAAACCATCTGCTGTAGAGATTTAGGGTTTTGCACGTATTGCTTAAGAGACAAAGCTGGGCCAACTGCAGAGTCTATGTTCCCTTGGATAATCTTGGCCTGAATTGATGACCATCTCTTCTCAGGAAAATTCCTCTATTATATGCATGGTTTTCTAAGCTATATCATAATCAAATGCACATTAATTTTCTGTTAAGATTTACAAATGTTCAGTTTTGAAGTTTTTCTGTGCTGAAATCTCTATGATTTAGCTGTTGTTCCTAGTGCTCTTATGTGAATCTGTTGCAATGTTACCAAACTCGGAATCGGCAATAAATCGGCGAGGCAAAAGAGTGAAGAGTTTTAATCGGATCGGCAAAAAATCGGCAAAAAATTGCTGAATTCATTAAATAAAAATATGCACATATATTGAAATGAAAAAAATAAAAAAATAAATTTCATTAATATTCAGTAAAGGCATGTCCAAAAAATGCATAATATCAATAGATGTCCAAAATATCATGAATGAATAAGTATCTCATACCCGTCATAAAAAATACATTGGAAATAATTGATTTTTAATAAGTGATATCTTAACCTCCTGAACTCTAATTATGATGTTTTTTTAGTGAAAGCGGGTGATATTTCATGAGAATTCAATACAATAATAATACACAAAAAAAGAGCAATTTACCACATATTTGAAAATATAATTACATACAAAATATCCAAAAATAATAATTAAAACTCCAAACATACCCAATTCTGGTTGTTTCGTTTTTTGTGTGCATACCTAAAACAGATATATCTACCACCGAATTATAAAAAAATCCATACAGCCAATACCGGTTTTAATCGTCCTTTTTTCACACCATACATATATATGTGTAAAAGTGCACGCACACCTAAAACAGATATATTTACCCCCGAACTATTAAAAATCCAAATATAACCGGTTCCAAAATAGATCACCGATTCTCTGCAATATTCATGTCCATTTTTTTTGGTTCGAAGGTCGCGTATTATTAATAAACAGGAATTTCAGATATATGCTCGTAACCGGCCTGCTTCAACTGCCGCTTGGCCTCGCCTACATTCACCACCTATCAGACCCCTTCAACAAACCCTTGGGATAATATTTACAGATTTCGGGGAGAACAAACTGAAACTTACCGACGGCATGAAATGGGGTGGGAGAAGCATTTAAGAAATCAATGAATTCCGCGGCCATGGGATGAACCTCGACTTTGGCCTGCATTGCCATTGATGAAATGACCTGACCCAAGCGAAAACCCTAAACCCAAAACTGGCGGGACTCGGCAAAATCGGGAAAATCAGAAAAATCGGCAGACTCGCGAGTCAAACTCGGTCAACGCGATTTGACTCGCAGAGTTTCGGATCGGATCGTTTCACGGGCGATCAGATTGGGAATCGCGAGTACTCGCTGATTCCTGTTACACTGATCTGTTGTCAATGATATTAATTCATTGGTAACAATTTTAGGCTCATAACAATGCTATTAGAACCTTTCTTGGCCTCACAGGTGCACACCTTCGATGGCAGCTTTTCTAGATGCAAAGAAGTTACAAGAGGAGAGGCAGACTGCTTATTAGCCCTCATCGATGAATATTAAAGCTTATCTAAATCTTATAATGAAGAAAGTTTCTCAGAATATCTTCGGCATTCAGCCTCAGATGTTAGGAGAGATGAGTCTGATCCTCAGACCTATTAGCTCCTGGATCTTCTCCGCTAGGGCCAGATGTTGATTTACTTCATGCATTGTATCTTTTATAGGAGACCGTTTGGTTTTCTCGCTTTGTATATACATCAGTGTACTCAACAGTCCCTTTGACCTACTTTGTGGTCATTAGTTGGACATAAATATAATTATCTTGTCTTGTCTTATCTCTTAGAGGAAGATCAGAGGAGATGACTCAAAGAACTTAGAAGATTACACAGAAAGGAAATCTGCAGGTGAAGAGGAACATGCAGATCATGTTGAGGAATATAAGGATGAATTCAACACCCTAGTTCACAAGTCAAATGCTCCAGAATTGGACAATGCTTTATGAAGAAGACCAGAGGAGATGGTCTATGAACTTGAAAAATCTACAGCGAAATTAGTAGGTGACAAGGAACATTCAGGTCATCTTGAGAATTATAAAGATGAAGTCAACATCCTAGTTCGCACCTCACATGCTCGAGAAATTTGTGAGTGCTTTCTCAATGCTTCTTCAGGATTTGTTAACAAGATGGAGAAGAGGATTCTGCCAAACAATCAAGGATTATTGCATTGCACACTGGAAATGATGCTGTTAAGCAAAATGTTGCAATCACTGATACAAACTCGATACTCTAGGACTGTGATTTTGGCTTCACTGGAACAAAAACTAAGCCAGTGCCTAGTGAAAAGAAAATTATTCATACAAATAATGTTAAGAAGTAAAAGAAGGGATCTACAATTCATGACCAGAAATTTGGTGCTAGTAAAGCCATTTGTTTATGCCTCGTTGCAACTATTTGTAGTACATCAGTGGAAGCCAAGGACCTGTTCATTTGATAGTGCAGCATTGCTTAAGAGGAACAGAAAACTTCATGTGCAGGTCCTCTTAATAGCAGTCAACAGTGTACATCATCCTGTACCATGCAGTCAACTTTGCCAGATTTGAATGCAATGGTAGCACTAACATCAGTGTCTGTATTCACTTCAAGTAAAAAAAATTGCAGAGATTCTTGTGTACAGATGGCCTATTCAAGGGTTGCTACCATAAGAGGTGATCATGCTGACAGATTTTGATGATATAGTGGCATCTCAAAATGGTACATTTTTATCAACTAGAGACAGGAGTTTGTGGAAGAATGTTTGCCGTATTGCTGCAGATTGTATTGATATTAAAAACAGATTTGTTCATTCTTCTTGTTCAAGCAAACTAGCAACAAACTCTACAAAATTGGTGAAGGCATGAAGACTCCAAGTCTTGAAACAAAAGCTAATGTCAATGATGCAAAATTAAGACCTTCCTTGGCTATGAAGGAAAGAAAAGTAGAGCAGGCTGTAGCAGTCCATTATTTGGCCCAGACAGATGATACTCTGGAGCAACTAGAGTTTGAGCTTTTAAGACCTCTTGGACTACTGCCGGATCACAAAAGAGACCACACCATTCATTGAACTGGGGCCAGAAGATTCACCAGCTACCACTAACCACCATTGACCAAATCCACCAACTACAGCTTAATATCAAATACCCTATGACTAAGATAAATCATTGATAACTAGCATAAAACATAACTCCAAAACATAAAATGCAAAAGGTGCATTATCTTTGAGTCATAACACTGGTGCATTTCTCAAGGCTACTTACAAGTACCTTTGGGGCACCCCCTACAGGACCTTTACAAGAGGACTGTGACAGCTATGTTGCCTAGCATAATAAACACTCTTATGCTCCTTACAATAGTTACAAGGCAGGTTGTCAGCTACCTAACGGTTTATTGCAGTTTCTAGAAAACGTTTTGAAGTCAATCAGCATTTTCTTGACCAAGACTCATACCGGTTCCCATGGTACAATGTTTTCTAGCATTTATCAAGAAAAACTTCAACTTTGTTCCAATAAGTGCCAAAATGTTTTGTTCTATTTCAATATATTTTTCAATGTACATATAAAAGTCAATTTATTGTTCAATGCCCAACAGGTTTGAAACTAGTGATGGGGAGCAAGAATTAACACCATTGGTCAAGGTTCTATTCCCCAAGTTTTTCCCACTACCTTAAGGTAGTTGTAGAAGCACTTGGAGGTAGGGGTAGAAGCTATGATCCCAGGTAATAATGACTCACATGTATACCGGTTCCCATGGTACAATGTTTTCTAGCATTTATCAAGAAAAGCTTTAACTTTGTTCCAATAAGTGCCAAAATGTTTTGTTCTATTTCAATACATTTTTCAATGTACATATAAAAGTCAATTTATTGTTCAATGCCCAACAGGTTTGAAACTAATAATGGGGAGCAAGAATTAACACCATTGGTCAAGGTTCTATTCCCCAAGTTTTTCCCACTAACTTAAGGTAGTTGTGGAAGCACTTGGAGGCAGGGGTTGAAGCTATGATCCCAGGTAGCTATGAATCCAAGCCCAACTCCACATTCTCCTTTAGATGGACACCACTGACAAGGTTCCATTCACACGGGCTTCACACAGCTCCTTGAAGTAACCACGGGGCACCCAGAGGTAGGGCTTGAACTTATGACACCAAGATGTGATGACCCCTGTAAACATATTAAAACTCCTGGGCCAACCCCATGTTCTCCTTAACACCTAAGGAAATTTAACCCAACACACTGGGGACTAATGATGGCAAGCAAGACGGAATTACCCCATGATAAATTTGTAAAGTCATTGCTCTTGTGCAGTGGAGAAGTGCAAGGTTCAAATCTCTCTCCCCCATGTTAAAGTGGGTATTAGTATGGTGGGTTCATACTCATAGCTCCCAACAGATCAAACAAAAGTGTTTGCATGTATAAGAAAAAATGGAGCCGAGTGAGCAGTTTCTCACCATTGATGGTCAAGGTTCATTCCCATGAGACTAGAACTTGAAACCAAAGGATGAAGACCCATATGTACTTATCGGGGCCCAAACCCACCCCCAAATGCTCCTTACCGTGAACATCATTGCCCACATTGCCTTCCCAGGCCTTCACCTGCCACATCAACGCAGCCATGGAAGCACCTGGAGGTAAGCGTTGTACTTTTGACATTGACAGGCCGCAGATGAACCCATGAATGCATATTATGACCCGAGACCACCACTATGTTCTCCTCAAGACCCGCCAAAACTGTAAGTAAAGCGGGCTGTGCCTAAGTTGTTAAAACTTAAACCGAAGTTCCAAAGCCCCCGAAGGCATGTTGTCGTGTGAATGCAACCAATGGAATTAATTAGTGCATCCACACGGACGGATAACAATTGCATCCCACACCAGGCAGAAAGCCCTACTGATACTGAGTGAATTTGGTGCAATAGATAACCTCTGCTGGCTCCTTATTTCAACAGCTATGATTCCACATTTTACTTCTGTTGATGAAGATAAGTTTTACAGCTTTGGAATGTTGCCAGACTTTGACAAAACATGGAACTTAGTTTCCTGACACTAATTTCTCTAACCAACACTGGAAATACAGTAGGAAGAGTTCCGTGTTTCAGAATTTATTGCAGGCTTTCCTCGAAATGAACACTGATGCCATGAATACCGAGAATGCAAATTCATTCGTTTATTAAATTATTAACCAATATTTTGACATGAAACATTTCTTTAAAACGTAGATGGCCAGAAGCACCCTCAAATACAGAAATTGGTCAACTTGGTCTGAACAGAAACCTCCCAGAAGCGCAAAAATAAACTCAATTTTCAGTTTATTTAGCTCAACTTATATGCAACCCCCCAGCCACTGCAACATGGCAAGCACCATAGTCATCGCAGAGCTAAACACGAGGCATGCACTTGTTACAAATTAAGTTTTGGCTTCTTCGCCCAGAAAGGAGTCACTAAGCAAAACATTACAAGCTTAAGATTAGCCACGGTATCCTTTGCATGTTACTTGCAAAATACTGCCAAGAACATAAAACCCTAGGCGGACAAACCCTTGGCCCTTACGGCGTTTTGTCGTATTGCCTAATTACTTGCTAACATGCTCTCTTAGCAACGAACAGGGATTCACATATTATTAAGCTGATTTTAACAACAGCGATGGCAGGTTTTAAAGCAGCACCTAATAATGTTATGCAGAAAAGAAATCGATAGGTAAAACCTTACTCCCGGGTTTATCCAGAAAACAAGAAATAACATCTTTTGAAGCAAATAATCTTCAAAGAGTTGCATTATTCGTATCCAAAGCAACCAAATATTGCAGAACTCACCGTTAAACTCCGAAGGAAAAACAAAACACTGTCATGGAATGCAAGACAAAAATCAAGACAACATAACATGCATGTTCAGCCGAAAAAATTCTCAATGCAGATGCATAAATAATCCAGGAGGTTACGAGTTCCATACCTGTTGATGTATTCCCTTCCTTTCTGAACAGATATTTTACGGGGCTCTGAATATGCTCTCTGTGTCTGTCACTGCCCTCCTTCCACAAACTGTAAGCACACAGATATTTGCTATATGTGGTGTGTGAATGGCATTTATGAACAGTGCTACTACCCAATCGTACGGTCAGTACGAGCCGTTTAAGGGTTAAGAATCTGTGAGACGTCCGATCATAACTCCGTTCAGCAAATTGCTCGTCTGAGCGCTGTTACTGTTGTAGCCTTTGTATACCATATCGAATAAAGCGCAAATAAATAAATCGTTGAATTCATCTTTCACTTTGTCTTCACGCTCCAAATTTTTAATATTACAGGAAATTTCATCTTAGAAGCATTTCACTGACCACTTCACGCGAAACTGAAATTTCAAAACGTTGGTCAACACTATGTTCCCCGCTCCCTTCTCGGACCTCCACGTTACCATTCAGCCAGTGGCAGTTCCATGAGATTGAGTTATATTTTGAGATAAATATGTATAATGTTTAGAATTAAATTTGAAATTGTAAATGAAATCTGATTTTAATGTTTATGGGAATATTAAATTTTTTTAATTTTCTTTTTTCTTATTCAAATTGATTGCGAGTGGCTTAATTTTCTAATATATTTTTTTGCTAAAAAGACAATGTCAATAAATCAATGCTAATGTATTCTCATAACTTCCTATCATGTCTTTGGACCCATCACATTCCAAAATAAAATGTTTTACTAATTTCACGCAAAATGTATACACTTGTTCTTCCTAAGCTTCTTTAGGCCTTTTCCACCATCATGTTTCACACCGAAGTTGAAGCGAGTTGATTCTTAATTGAGCAATAAGAACATTTGCCCTCCACGGAATGTTAGCTCGAATGTACTCTTTTTGTTGGAGATCACACGTAGGGTTTCCTTAATGTAGTACTTCTTTCTACCCAACTCTTTTCCCCATACCCATTTATAAAACTTCTCCATAACAAAACCAGTTGGTTCTTAATTGAGCAATAAGAACATTTGCCCTCCATGGATGTTAGCTCGAATGTACTCTTTTTTTTGGAGATCGCACATAGGGTTTCCTTAATGTAGTACTTCTTCTTTCTACCCAACTCTCTTCCCCATACCCGTTTATAAAACTTCTCCATAACAAAATTCTTTAGCTCCTTGCTATTGCTATTTGTAGGACACACATTGAAGTAGATATTCCATTTTTACATCCATGTAAATAGTTATAAGGCAGTGTTTTTATCTCATAAGAATAATCCAAGGATAGTGTTTACCGTAACTATGAATTTTTATCAACAATTTAGCAAAAGACATCCTTTAAAAAGTAATTTTTACAAAGTATTATTGTAACTCGTACATTCCAACCACGCCTTCTTTTTATTTTAAGGGATTTATATATTATCTTGAAACATGTAATTTATAACAAAGGTTCAAATTAGAAACCATTCTTAATGGAATTAGAATTTTGGTAGAAAAATGAATTGAATAGAAAAAAACACCTTTCATTGATAAAAGATGGTATATTTACATTGTTCTTCATTTACATTGAATAGTTTCACATGTGATAGTATAATAATAAATTGGATAACTCCCGAGCCAATTTAGCTACCCCATATAAATTAAACTTGTAGTCTAACTAATAGATAAATGGCATTTTTCTAAACATTTTTTTGGTCAATTTTGTCCAAAATCCTAAAGAGATTTTCAAAAATTATAAGTTTAAGTTGTTTAATCTACAAAGATAGGGTGTCTCAAGTTTTTTAGGGTGTCGAATTTAACATTCAAAGGTGCATTTTAAATAATAATAAAAACAAAATCTTACTCAAAATTGTATAGCATCCAAAAAGTCATTTCGTCTATAAATAGTTGATAAATGTCAATATGTATCAATTCATGGTACATACAAAAGTGCATTTTAAACAATAAGAAATCAAAATCTTACTCAAAATTGTATAGCATCCAAAAAGTCATTTCGTCTATAAATAGTTGATAAATGTCAATATGTATCAATTCATAATAAACATCAAAACACTTACTTCATGATACATCTTACATTACCATGGCCAAAAATAATAATAATAATTAACTAAATTATAATTTTATTTTAAATTATGATTATTAATTATATAAATAATTAATATAGACGTAGTCTAACTTATAGACGAAAATCTCAAGCAAGATTGTGATTCCCTCGAATTTTACAGATTAAACAACTTAAACTAAAGTTTTTAAAAATCTCTGTGGGATTTTGATTAAAATTAACCAAAAAAATGCTTTGGAAAAAAGTCATTTCATCTATAAGTTAGACTGCTCCATTAATATATAGTTAAACATGTATACATTTAATAAAACATATCACAAGATTCTTAATCATACTCACCCTTTACTGTGGAGATTTTTGAAATGTAAATTGGTTTTGTTATAATACTATGGGTCAATACCATGGACCAATACCATAACTTATCAAATACCATATTCAAAAAAACCATAACTCATTTCCTATGACACTTGTTCATACACCATTTTTTTTAATTAATCAATTTAATTAAAAAGGCAAGCATAACAACTTTTGAGATAAATTTGAATATTCCATCTCTCACTATTACTAAAAATATCATAAAATAGTCCAAAGAGATTAAATTCCAATCACTTACCTAACAATGAAATTAAAATTATGAAAAACATATTCTAAAATAAATACAATTAAAATCTTAGAAGTCTTATTCCAAAATAAATGAAAAATAAGGGAGATTGTTTTTAATTAATGAGCAACTAGTCAATTCTTTGATTTTGAGGGTCTCAATTTCTTTGTATCTCTTAAATCAATATATGATAAATATTTTAGATGGTTTTGAATTGTAAATCATGAATAAAAATTAATTATTTATTTATGTAAATCATTAATACGCTTTTGCTATAATTTTTTATAAATATATATATATATATATATATATTTCTTCTAAAAACAAAAATATAAAATTACAAAATATTTATATTAATATATATAAAAGTTTATTCAACTTATTTAAATAAACATTTAAAGAAAGCATTGTAAAATGAGTATTAGGAAAAATCATTTGTGGGAAATTCTGGTAATACAAAAGATGAAAGAGAATGATCATGTAAGAAAGCATGTTCATCTCATACTATAATAAACTATTATAGTAAATGGAAACACTAATTTCTAATCCACATAGGAGACATTTTAAAAGAAGAGGTTATGTTCACATTTGTGTTGTGTATTTCAACAAATACACACATGTATTTGTTGAAATACCGCTACAGGCAAGGTTGGTTTGGTACATACGCTGACTGAAAATTCAGTGGCAAGATCTTCTCGAGGATGCTCCACGGCTCTTCATCCTAAGGCGTTTATCAAAGATCTAGTCTCGGTGGCTCAGATCTCAGAAGTCTTCCGCAGATCTCTTCCGCAAGCATTTAGCAGTCTCGGTGGCTCAGATCTAGTCTCGGTGGCTCAGATTTAGCAATCTCGGTGGCTCAGATCTAGTCTCGGTGGCTCATATCTCAGAAGTCTTCCGCAAATCTCTTCCGCAAGCATTTAGCAGTCTCGGTGGCTCATATCTCAGAAGTCTTCCGCAAGCATTTAGCAGTCTCGGTGGCTCAGATCTAGTCTCGGTGGCTCAGAGCAAGCATTTAGCAGTCTCGGTGGCTCAGATCTAGTCTCGGTGACTCAGATCTCAGAAGTCTTCCGCAGATCTCTTCCGCAAGCATTTAGCAGTCTCGGTGGCTCAGATCTAGTCTCGGTGGCTCAGATCTCAGAAGTCTTCCGCAGAAGTCTTGATAGTCTCAAATACGATTTCAAAAGTCTCGGTGGGACTCCAGAAGTCTCGGTGGGAAGTATCGGGTTTTCTCAGATTTCCTATCTCCTCTTCCGCAGATCAGGCTTTCTCAGATCTCTTTCGCAGATCTCCTTTTATATATATATCTGCGATTTATTGGAAAACATATAAACCAACTAGCACGCAGATCTTGCTAGGCTTTCGCTACGTTCTACGAGCAAGTAAAATATGGCTCCGAGCTTCGCAAAAATAATTGGTGGCTCATCCGCCTCTGAAGGGCAATCTCTTGCCCATATCGTGAGTGAAGCCCCAGCTCCCACTATCCAAGTGGTCCAGGACTCACTCGATGAAGCTTTGAAGTTCTCCGAAAGTGCCCTAATTTGCCGGTTCAATGGTTTTTGGCCGCGGCTGATAGCACTCCACAATTGGATCTCGGAGGTATGGAAGCCTATCATTTCTGATGAAATTAATATCTACCCCTGTGCTAGAGGTTTCTTTATAGTAGATTTTGAAAATCCTAAAAGCAGACAATATATTCTAGATTCCGGCCCTTGGTTTTGGGAAAAATCAGGCCTATTCATGAAGCCATGGAACCCATCATTCGATCCCTCTACAGCAGTGATAACCTCAGCACCAGTTTGGGTGAGATTGCCAAGCCTACCTTTGCATCTCTGGAATCTCTCCTCGCTAAAAGCCATCGGAAATGCAATTGGGAAATTTTACTGCAGGTGCCCAGAAACAGAGGAATATGCCAGAACCACCTATGCACGCATCTGTGTGGAAATGGATTTCAGCGCCGGATTCCCAGCTGAAATAAACCTAACAAGTAAAGACTATGTGTGGAACCAGAAGCTTGATTATGAAAGTGTCCTCTTCAGATGTCGATCGTGCTTTGAGACGGGGCATCTAGCCAAAAATTGCCCAAAAGCCTCTGAGAAAAATTTTGCTAGAAAAAACCACCACAGATCTACATGGTGGGAAGGAGCACAAAAAGAACACTACACTGTCATCAAAGAAGAAGAATATTCTAGAGAAAATGAGTCACAAGAAATCAAGGAAGAAGGAAACAACTCTCAAAACAAGTAAGGAGAAAGCCCGCCCCAACAAATCAACAGTTATGAGGATTTGAATACCCCAGAAAATAAATCTTCATTTAACAGCAAAGCAGATCTCCTAAACCAAACTTCTTCTCCGACTATTTTCAAAAGAACGAACACAATAGATAGCGAAGCTAAGGCACCAATGTCCCAAGAACCAGAAGAGTTGAAGGAGATACAAGACAAAGGAAGTTGGAAGACCGTAGAGAAAAGAAAGAAAGCTACAACATCAATCTCGCCAAGAAAGACGAGGAGCCAGACAAGTAAAAATTAAGAAAATTGTAGGTCCGATAGACCAATTTGGTCTGAGTGGACGTTAACCATCATCATCATCATCATGTAAATGAGAAAGGTAATTTTGATGGATAAAATTTAGCATATTTTAGTGTTTAGTGAAGTTATATTTTTTTGGTTTAGGGAAAAAAAAAAAAATTAACCAATTTAATTGTGGGAGCATTCGAATCGTTTTTTTTTTTTTGGTAAAAATGGATTTAGCATTATTATAAACAAAGTAACGCCCAAAACCTTAACTCAAATTTCCAAAAATTTCTAATAAACTACTACATATTTTAGTAGATAAAATCAAATATATATTTTTTAATAAATTTAACCTAATAAATATTTATCTATTTTAAGAAGAAAAAAATATTACTTTATATGAAATGTTTTCACATAAATAATACACAAAATTATATTAAATAATAACAAAAATATATTTTTATATAAATTTAAAAATAAAAATTAATATTTAGATGAGATTTGCGGACCATGCATTTTCTTAACTTTGCCTATACGATTTGCTCTATTCTGCATCGCTCGGGGAAATCTTTGGTTCGGACTGCTTGTAAATATCCCCTATATAAACCCAAAACCTGGCTTTGCATTGCCGAGAGCCTTTGCGCAGGCGCCATCGATGACGGATTCTATAAATTATGGTGGCGAATATAATTATTATTATTATTATTTTGAGTTTTAAGTTTATTGCGGAAATAAAATAATTTTGGGAGTTGTTTTTAGTGATAATTTTTGGAAGTTTTCTGATGAGTTTTTTCCCGTCTAATTTCTCTAAAATGAAGTAGGAATTTATTGAAAACACAGACTTATAATTTTTCCATATATAGAGTGAAAAAACTAGTTTAAATAATTTATTGAAAACACAAACTTATGGTTTTTCCATATATACAGTGAAAAAACCAGTTTACATAACACAAATCAAGATTTCACCTAAAAATTTCCCGATGTCCAAAATATCGCGATAATTTTTTAGTTAATTTGGAATAAGAAAAATACTAGAGACTTATTTTTTTTGTTCATAAATCCTTGACTTAAAAAAAAAAAAAACAAAACAAAACAAACTTAATTTAAAAAAACAAAAAAACAAAAAAAAAAAACAAAAAACAAAAAAAGTTTTTTTAATGGAAAATGAATAAAAAATATTAATTCATAATTCATTGCACCTAGAATAAAGAAGCTCTTTACATTTCAATATAGGGGAGATGTTGTCACATTAATGTTAAATAACATTATATTAAAAAAGCGTAGTTTGACTAATAAACAAAATGGGTTTTTTCTTGCGCATTTTTTCTAGTCAATTTTGCCAAAATCGTGTAGAAATTTTTAAGATTCATAAGTTTAAGTTTTTAATTTGCAAAGTTCAAGTGCCTAGAAGTTTTCAGGGTGTTGAATCCATTTAGGCATTCAAAAACACATTTTATATAACAATAAATTGTATCAGTAGCATATTCTGCTGAAAGATCATTAGACTATGTCATTAAAAAAACACAAGTTGACTTTAAATATAAAAGATACAATTGATTTAAGATTTATGTTTTGAAATAGAATTATGAATAGAAAAGTTGTTCATGGAAATAGTGTTAATAAAAACAAGTAAAAAATAAATACATAATAAAACTAAAGCATAGGCATGATATTTTTATCATGGAAACCCTTGGAGAAACAATTGTGAATAATAAATCTAGTATTCATCATGTCATGCCTAATACTAAAAGAATTTAAGCTAGTAACATCATAAGTGGCAAAGTGAACCCTCTCTTGAATTTGGGTACAATACAATGGAGAATCCCAAAGTCTTTTAAATATTTTATCACATGTAATCCATGGGAACCCTCTATTGAATTTGGGTACATTACAATGGAGAGTCCTGGCGCTTTTTAGATACTTTACCACATGTAATCCATGAGCTCTAATACCACGAGCCACCAGAAACATGTGCCAGATAAGAACCTAACAACTTTGAAGCTTACACTAACATTCCCCCCTTTAAACTTCACCGAGCAAATCTACATGGGCTCCTCCCCTATCACTTAGGTCTATGCTACTGCTATTTTATTTATTTTATTTTATTTCAAAGTCAAGCACGTGTGACATCATTCTTTCACTTTTGCACACCTACTCACACCAAGTGCTCTCCTTAGGAGATCTAGCTTTTGTGGCTACATCCCACCCGATTGGACCTCAATTTCGTATCATGCCATGTTAACTTTACCCTCAACATACAATGTATTAGCATTTCAACCATCATCTCCTTCAATCCCAGGGCTCTAATAACACTTATTAGTAAAAACAAAATAAACATGGACATAATATTTTTACCTTCGAAACCTTTGGCATACCATTTGTTAGTAAAATGAGAGGCATGGACACAATATTCTTACCCAGGAAATTATGGACACAATATTTTTATCCTATAAACCCTTTAGGAAAAATGAGTTGAAAATAATAGATCTATTATTCGTGGTGGCTCCATGTATCGACTTAAAAGCACTAAACCGAACTGAGTCATTGGCTCAAGTTAAGCACATTACAATGGAGAATCCGCGAGCTTTTTAAAGGCTTCATCACATGTAATTCATGGACTCTAATACCATTGGTCACTAAACCCATGTGCGGAAACCACCATTGGACCTAAAAACTTTGATTTTTTCAAGCCACATTTACCCTAAAGGGCGCACACACATAGATATGTATTTTACCCTCTCTCTCACACACACACACATGTATATATCAGATATATATCTTACCCTCGCCCACACATACACAAATATATATCTTACCCTCAAAACCTTGCTAGAAATTATAGACACAAAATTTTTACCATGGAAACCTTGTAGAAAAAGATCTATTGTTCCTTGTAGCTAAAAAGTAACCATGCATTGACTTAAAAGCACATTGTTCCTTGTAGCTAAAAAGCAACCATGCATTGACTTAAAAGCACGAAACCCAAGTGATTCCTTGGCTCAACTCAAGCACCTTACAATGGAAATCTCTGAGCCTTTTAAAGGCTTCTTCACATGTAATTCATGGACTCCAATACTGTTGGTCACCAAAACCATGTGCATAAACCACCATTGGACTCAAAACTTTGATTTTTTCACAAGGTCACATTTACCCTAACTAATATATATCTACATAATACTTAAAAATAGAAAATTGATTTTTTTTAAATTAATTGACTAGAAACAAACAAACAAAAAGGAAAACTATACTTCATCCATAGTTGATTGCACCAAGAGTAATAAGGTAAATCGATCTTCTTTAGATCTACCAAGTGCCAAGAGGGGCCAAATATCCCTCTCCACCCTTGGTAGATCCAAAGTTAAAGATGGATCTGAGTTGGTTTAATTCCCCCCTTTAAATAGACTATATTCCACATGAATACCATGGGTCAATACCATGGCTTCTCATAAACCTGTAGCTCAAAATCCACTTGTAATTTGACCAAATCAAAATTACCTTAACTACCCAACAAAATTTAATTAAAAATATAATAATAACATAGAATTTTTAACTTTATTATTTTAGTTTGAAGTTATTTTTATTTTAACATAAGGTTATTTTTATTTTTATTTTATTTTTACGAGTCAAAATGTTTACATGACATTACAACATCTATACCATACAGTTGTAAAGCCTCTCTCAAAGAGCTCGTTATGTTCATAGGTCCCGAGATAAATCTCTCTTTTAATCCAAAATTTTATCTTATGGCCATAAGTAAAAGAGATTGACATATTTTCATATCTCCTCTATAGTAATACAATTACGAAATTACCTTGCAAATTATCAAATAACAAATAGCATAATCCGAGTACATGTTTACCTTTTCATATTTACCTAATATAATTATAAAATAACCATACAAATTATCAAATAACAAATAAGTACAAAAAATTGTAAAATAAATAACTAAACTAAAACCATTAATTTAAAAGAAAAGAAAATAACATTAATCTACAAAGGATGAAAATGTTGTTTCTTTGTCTATAGTCCAGAGAGAGAACAAGCACACCCCAAAAATAAAACGTTTAGCTCCTTCTAATAAGAGGATAAAGAGAAGATTCAAACACCTTTGGTCAATGAGAGGGAAAAGATGGAGCTCCGGGTGACTCTTCAGTCAGAGCTTTATACAGGCTAAGGTTTGGAATACTTTATTCCCGGCAGAACCTGCACACATGGCCATGCCTGTCCATCCTTAACGATACGTGTATAAATTTTTAAGATTCATAAGTTTAAGTTTTTAATTTGCAAAGTTCAAGTGCCTAGAAGTTTTCAGGGTGTTGAATCCATTTAGGCATTCAAAAACACATTTTATATAACAATAAATTGTATCAGTAGCATATTCTGCGGAAAGATCATTAGACTATGTCATTAAAAAACACAAGTTGACTTTAAATATAAAAGATACAATTGATTTAAGATTTATGTTCTGAAATAGAATTATGAAAAGAAAAGTTGTTCATGGAAAGTGTTAATAAAAACAAGTAAGAAATAAATACATAATAAAAATAAAGCATAGGCATGATATTTTTATCATGGAAACCCTTGGAGAAACAATTGTGAATAATAAATCTAGTATTCATCATGTCATGCCTAATACTAAAAGAATATAAGCTAGTAACATCATAAGTGGCCAAGTGAGCCCTCTGTTGAATTTGGGTACATTACAATGGAGAATCCCAAAGTCTTTTAAATATTTCATCACATGTAATCCATGGGAACCCTCTATTGAATTTGGGTACATTACAATGGAGAATCCTCGCACTTTTTAGATACTTTACCACATGTAATCCATGAGCTCTAATACCACTAGCCACCAGAAACATGTGACAGATAAGAACCTAACAACTTTGAAGCTTACACTAACATTCCCCCCTTTAAACTTCACCGAGCAAATCTACATGGGCTCCACCCCTATCACTTAGATCTATGCTACTGCTATTTTATTTATTTTATTTTATTTCAAAGTCAAGCACGTGTGACATCATTCTTTCACTTTTTCACACCTACTCGCACCAAGTGCTCTCCTAGCTTTTGTGTCTACATCCCACCCGATTGGACCTCAATTTCGTATCATGCCATGTTAACTTTACCCTCAACATACAATGTATTAGCATTTCAACCATCATCTCCTTCAATCCCAGGGCTCTAATAACACTTATTAGTAAAAACAAAATAAACATGGACACAATATTTTTACCTTCAAAACCTTTGGCATACCATTTGTTAGTAAAATGAGAGGCATGGACACAATATTCTTACCCAGGAAATTATGGACACAATATTTTTATCCTATAAACCCTTTAGGAAAAATGAGTTGAAAATAATAGATCTCTTATTCGTGGTGGCTCCATGTATCGACTTAAAAGCACTAAACCGAACTGAGTCATTGGCTCAAGTTAAGCACATTACAATGGAGAATCCCGAGCCTTTTAAAGGCTTCATCACATGTAATTCATGGACTCTAATACCATTGATCACGAAAACCATGTGCGGAAACCACCATTGGACCTAAAAACTTTGATTTTTTCAAGCCACATTTACCCTAAAGGGCGCACACACATAGATATATATTTTACCCTCACACACACACACATATATCAAATATATATCTTACCCTCGCCCACACATACACACATATATATATCTTACCCTCAAAACCTTGCTAGAAATTATAGACACAAAATTTTTACCATGGAAACCTTGTAGAAAAAGATCTATTGTTCCTTGTAGCTAAAAAGTAACCATGCATTGACTTAAAAGCACATTGTTCCTTGTAGCTAAAAAGCAACCATGCATTGACTTAAAAGCACGAAACCCAAGTGATTCCTTGGCTCAACTCAAGCACCTTACAATGGAAATCTTTGAGCCTTTTAAAGGCTTCGTCACATGTAATTCATGGACTCCAATACTGTTGGTCACCAAAACCATGTGCATAAACCACCATTGGACTCAAAACTTTGATTTTTTCACGAGGTCACATTTACCCTAACTAATATATATCTACATAATACTTAAAAATAGAAAATTGATTTTTTTTTTTAACTAGAAACAAACAAACAAAAAGAAAAACTATACTTCATTCATAGTTGATTGCAACAAGAGTAGTAAGGTAAATCGATCTTAACTTTGGATCCACCAAGCCCAAGAGGGGCCAAATATCCCTCTCCACCCTTGGTAGATCCAGAGTTAAAGATGGATCTGGGTTGGTTTAATTCCCCCCTTTAAATAGACTATATTCCACATGAATACCATGGGTCAATACCATGGCTTCTCATAAACCTGTAGCTCAAAATCCACTTGTAATTTGACCAAATCAAAATTACCTTAACTACCCAACAAAATTTATTTAAAAATATAATAATAATGTAGAATTTTTAACTTTATTATTTTAGTTTGAAGTTATTTTTATTTTAACATAAGGTTATTTTTATTTTTATTTTATTTTTACGAGTCAAAACGTTTACACGACATTACAACATCTATACCATACAGTTATAAAGCCTCTCAAAGAGCTCGTTATGTTCATAGGTCCCGAGATAAATCTCTCTTTTAATCCAAAATTTTATCTTATGGCCATAAGTAAAAGAGATTGACATATTTTCATATCTCCTCTATAGTAATACAATTACGAAATTACCGTGCAAATTATCAAATAACAAATAGCATAATCCTAGTACATGTTTACCTTTTCATATTTACCTAATATAATTATAGAATTACCATACAAATTATCAAATAACAAATAAGTACAAAAAATTGTAAAACAAATAACTAAACTAAAACCATTAATTTAAAAGAAAAGAAAATAACATTAATCTACAAAGGATGAAAATGTTGTTTCTTTGTGTAGTCCCGAGAGAGAACAAGCACACCCCAAAAATAAAACGTTTAGCTCCTTCTAATAAGAGGATAAAGAGAAGATTCAAACACCTTTGGTCAATGAGAGGGAAAAGATGGAGCTCCGGGTGACTCCTCACTCAGAGCCTTATACACGCTAAGGTTTGGAATACTTTATTCCCGGCAGAACCTGCACACATGGCCGTGCCTGTCCATCCTTAACGATACCAGCTCATTCGCTTCCCCATTGTCGTTACCCTCCTCACGCCCGTGAACTACTTCCTGGTCCCGTTTACCCTCCACATGCGGTGCAGTTACAAAAACAGCGGATCGCGGTTTCTGGTGGTAGCTAGCATGTCATTTTCGGATGGTTAGGCATGGAGCTCGAACATGTCGATTACTCCGAGGACCCATATGCCAATGTCTCCATCTAGACATCTCCTCCCTCAATTTCGGAAGGGTTGTTCCCTCAAAACAATGGCCTGTCGGATGTCCTTGTGCCCTCGCCATCGCTTTCAGGTCCCTCCTATCCAGTCGTTTCCACGCCTGAAGAGCCCCCCCTGGCCGGTTTCTGCTACTCCCCCCCCCATCGTTGGCATCCCTACAGTTCATGGCTAGCTGCATAGGACCTAACCACCCCATTGACCCCTTGGGTTACTCATCTCACCCTCAGTTTGATGTTTCTCATTATCCTACAACTGCCCCTGTAGGAGGACCCTCGGTACTACCTCAAGGACCCCCTTTTCCTCATCATTCAATGCCTCCCTCCTCAGGTTGTTTTGCAGGCTTTCCTCTGAACCTGGAAGCGCACCCCTCAATGCTTGGACCGGAATTACAGAATCCCCCTCAGCGGGCACATTAGGCTGAAGAATTTGGCAAGGGTCACAGGCCAGGGAAAAAGGTGAAGTGTGTTAAGGCCAGGTCCCAGAATATTGCTCTACATTTGGGTGAGGACATCCAATGGGGCGAAGCCATGGACACTATTGATAGGGTTTTGGTGGGTAGGGTTCGTGGGCTGAACTACACCACGGCTAGGCTCAGGCAATGGATTGCATAGATTTGGGGACACTACATGACTGAACTGCCTTTTGTTCAAACCTTCGTGCGGGGATGGTTTGCGCTGCGCTTTGCTAGAGCTGAATATACCACCTAGGTATTATCCAGTTTCTGGCACATTAAGAAAACCCCTGTGCTTCTCAAAAGATGGAACCCCCTCTTCGACCCTGAGAGGGAGCAGTTGGGCGCAGGACAATTATGGGTCAGATTACCAGGTTTGCCTCTTCACTTCTGGTCTGAGGACATTTTCATGCGCATCGGGAATGCTCTGGGAACCTATTTGGAGCACGACTATTCATAACTATCCTCGAGCATCATGGCATATGCAAGGATTCTAGTTCATCTTGATACTGGGGAGGGATTGGAAGAACACATTACTCTGCACTGGAAACATTACACTCAAGTACAAATTCTTGATTATGAAGGAGTCCCCTTCAGGTGCAGGAGGTGCCACAAGGTCGGACATTTATTTAAGGATTGCCTTCTGAAATGGACATCCAAAGCAGCAGACTAGGGGAATACGATCCCATCCAAAGCTACGGGAGCACCTGAGCAAAGATCCAGCTCTGAAGCATCAGCAACAAAGATGGCCTCGAAGAATCCTAAGAAGCACAACAATGCTCCCATTCGGCCATCCTCTCCTCCTATGACTAGGGCCCGGGTGGCTGTAGCGGTTGCGCTGTCTTCGAGTATGCCTTTTTCTACTCCTTGCACTTTGAATTTCACTTCTTCGTCTTGTATTTCTACACCTTCCTCTGTTGGTCATCATGGTGTTGCATCTACCTGCCCAACTCCTCGTTCCTTGGCCTGCACTCTGCGACCTCCCCCCTGCACATTCTCTTGCACCCCCATCTTTCCCAGAGACGAACACCCTTGCCCAATCCTCTAACTCTGAGATGGGGTCTCACTCTCACAATTACCAACTCAAATCTCTATCTCGATCACAGCCCCTTGATTCTATCGGCATTGGTATCATACCCCCTCCCATCCCTCTGAAACCTCCTCGGGGCAGACCCTCCTCCCTTTCTAAAGCCAAACATCAGGCGGGTGTGGAGGTCATCTCGGGTTGCCAATTAGCTATTGACCAGGTTCTTAGAGCACAAAACACCCTGGTGTCATCTCCCTCATGAAGCTACTCTCCTTCAACTGTTGAGGGTTAGCTAGTCCTGATAAAAAACTAGCATTTTGGAGGCTTCTTAGTACCGAGCGGGTAGATATCATACTCCTTCAGGAGACCTTGGGTTTAGCAAATGCCATCACTCACCTCCTTGAATCCATGCCTCCCCGCTAGTTGTTTCATGCCCTTGACATAAACAGGAGATCTGGAGGAATTACGATGGGGTTCAATACCAAGACTATCAAGTTATGTAACATTTGGGGGGGATGAGGTCATATTGGGGCAGACATCTACTAATCTGAATTAGGCACAGACATCAGACTTATTAGTGTGTATGGTCCATGCCAAAATCGAGAATCCTACTGGGAGCAACTGCTAAGCTCTAATCTTCTACAGGTGGATAACCTAATACTTGGAGGAGATCTTAACTTCTCTATTGGATATTCAGAATCATGGTGTCATCATGCTCACATTGATCCACTATCTGACTTCTTCGAAAATGTTTTGGAGGACCATAGCCTAATTGATATCCCGTCTGCTAAATTACAACCCACCTGGAGGAACAAAAGGACTGGGAAGGATAGGCTGGCTAGAAGACTAGATCGCCTCCACATTAAAGAGCGGTTGTTGGGTACGGGGTATAACTATAGGCAGTGGGTTGGTTCGAGGGGCCTGTTAGACCACTCGCCGATATACCTAGAAGTCAGAGGCGGTATGAACAAGCCCAAAGCACCATTTAAGTTTAATTCAACATGGTTAAAAGATGCTGACTATGTTAAACTTGTATCTGATTATTGGAAGTCCCGTTCTCCTGCTATGGGTGGAAACATAGCAGCAAGATTTGCCCAGAATCTAAGTGAGCTGAAGAGACTATCCAAAAGTTGGGCACACAACAAGAGATTGATGGATGATCAAACCCTGAGAAGCACTGAAGCTGAGATTGTCGAGTTGGAAGATGAGCATGGAAGGGGATACACATCACCTGAACAAAAGGAGAGGCTCACAACCCTGGTTGCACAGAGAGGCAAAATCCTAAAAGACAAAGAGGAATCATGGAGGTTGCGAAGCAGAGCCATTTGGCTTCTTGAAGGTGATGATAACACAAAATTCTATCATAAGTTTGCTAATGGATGAAAAGCAATAAATACCATTTGGCATTTGAATAATGAACAGGGCATCAGAGTGAATTCCTTTCAGCACTTAGCCTCCCTTGGCACATCTCACTTCAAGCAGCTCTACAAAGCTCCCCCCAATGCAACATTGGTTGAAATCATCAGAGTGGCACAATTGTTTCCCTGGTTCGTTGATCAGGAGGATGTTATGGACCTCAATAAGGCTGTCACTATGGGGGAGCTCGAAGCCACACTGAAATGGTTCAAGAGAGACAAGAGTCCAGGACCAGATGGCTGGTCAGTTGAGTTCTACATTGCATTTTTCGAACTCCTTGGAGAAGACCTCCTCAAGGTCATTGAAGACTGCAGAATCTTTGGGCGTATGTACAAGGCTTACAACACCACCTTCATTGCACTCATCCCAAAATCTGACACAAAATCTGACAACCCTGGCTCCTTTGACGACTTTCATCCCATCTCCCTCTATAATTGTATCTATAAGATCATCACCAAAATAATTGCTAATCACCTTCGCCCCATTTGATCCTGACATATCTCCTCTGAAAAATTTTCTTTCCTTCAGGACCGACAGATCCATGAAGCTGTAGGAACTACACAATAGGTGTTGCATTCCATTCAGACGAAGAAATTGAAAGGTATGATTCTCAAGGTAGATCTTTCCAAAGCTTTCGATCGTGCTAGTTGGTTATACATCAAAATGCTCTTAACCCATCTTGGTTTCCCCATAGAGTTTATAAAATGGATCATGTGCTGCATAAAAAATATAACTTTCAGTGTCCTTATCAATGGATCGACATCCCCTTTTTTTCATTCAGAAAGAGGCCTCAGGCAGGGATGCCCACTCTCCCCTCTATTATTTTTTCTCATTATGGAGGGCCTTAGCAAACTCATCTTGGAAGAACACAGGATAGGAAGACTTCAGGGCATCACGATTACAGACAGCTGCATATTGACCCATCTGCTCTTTGTAGATGATGTATTGATCTTCCTTAATGGATGTATAGGGGATCTGACTGATCTACAAAACATCATGGTTATATTCTGAACTGCTACTGGTATCGAGATCAACAGCATAAAATCCACTATCACGGCTTTAGGCTGCTCACCTCATGAAATTCAGTTCACCATCCACAAATTCCCATTCACTCTTCAACATTTGGATGATGGCCTTAGGTATCTGGGTTATCATTAAAACCTCTCGGATACAAGATTGCTAATTAGACATGGTTAATTTCTAAGCTCAAGAGAAGACTTAATATCTGGCACCACAAGTACCTCTCCAGAGCAGGCCGGCTGGTTCTTATTAAAGTTGTACTTGAAGCTACACCTGTATATTGGATGTCCCTAGCCTGGATCCCTAGGGGCATACTCTCTCGAATACAAAATCTCTGTTGCAGATTCCTTTTGGAAAGGCAACAGTTTGGAAGAATTTTTGCCTAGGCTAGATGGGAGTTACTAGCACTACCAAAGAAATGGGGAGGATGGGGAATTAAAAGACTAGACCACTTCTCTATTGCACTGGCTGCTAAGTTGGGATGGCAGTTGGTTACTACAAGCAGCTTATGGACAAGGGTGGCATACTCGAAATATATATTCCCCCACAACACGATGGACTAGATCTGACGACCCAACTAGAATAAGTTTGGGATATCCATCATTTGGAAAGCAGTAATAAACTCCTTGCCCCTCATCCGAGATGGGATCACATGGAAAATACAATCCGTCTCATCGGTGTGCATTGGTCTAGATCCCTGGATTGGCAACGACAACTCACACAGGCTCCCTCAGGAATTGACCCTTCTACTCAACAATTCAGGTATCATTCACATTAACCACATTGCGGATCTAGAGCACACTTCTATATTTCATCAGGCATGGAAGACCGCTCGTCGCCTACATCTCCCACATATTTGGCATCACCACTGGGGAGAATACATTACTTCTCTGACTGAATCACATATTAGGATTATAGAGGGGGAAGATGAGATTATATGGGCCCATGAAAAAAGGGTATATACTCTCCAACAGAAGGATAACTATGTATCTCTGCCAACCATCGACCACCGATTGTTGAACATTGGTGGAAACATCTGTGGAAACTTAAGGCACCTCCTAGAACGAGACTGTTTATGTGGATAGTGCTCAAGAACAAGGCCCCCATGGGGGACAACTTGCATAAGCGAGCCTTTCACAGACCATCTTGGTGTTGTATATGCAAGAATAGCACTGAAACTATTGATCACCTCTTCCTAAATTGCCCGATCACTGTGGACCTGTGGAATACCACCCTTCATGCCATCAATATCCATTGTCGATGGCAGGGTACATCTATATTGGATGCATGGATATCTTGGTGGACATCGGCTGCTCCGAACAAGGCCAAAAACCTTCCCCTTCTTTTCTGCTGGGCTATCTGGATAGCATGGAACAAATATATCTTCCAAAACACCATCCCTTATTGGCCCTCTATCTTTGCCTGCATATTGCCCCCCTATAACTCCGTCTTTGATGATGATGCTTCTCCCCCCTCTAGGAACATTGTTCTTGATCAACCGAGACTACTCCTGGGCTTATTTCGATGGATCTACTCAAGATGAAGGATGTGGGGGGGGGGTTTCAGCGGAGCTATACTATACCTCTCTGACTCTCATTACTTTAAAATTCAAATGGGTCTGGGAAGGGGTACCAATAATTATGCTGAGTTGATCACCCTCAGACATCTCCTTCACTTCGCCATGGAGAAACATTGTAGAAATATCCAAATCTTTGGGGACTCCAAGAATGTTATCAACTAGATAAACAATACATCTAATTTTCATGCATATTCTTTGAGACCCATTTTGGAAGAGGCACACAAATTCATTGCACATTTTGATCACTTTGTTTGTCGCCATATCTACAGGGAACGCAACCAGATTTTTGATCAGCTATCCAAGGAAGCTGCGAACTGGCCTCATGGTACATGGATGATTCAGGAGCAGAGGGACGGTGCACACTATCAGTACTACCATCGCCCATACATGGACTACATAGCTTAACTAGCCCGGAGGGGCCTGATTTTCATGTTTATATTTTTGCATAATTTATCAGTACATATGTATATTTCGATCATACTAGCTGTATATATAAGGTAGACAATTGTACTCCCTGCGAGGAGTTTTTTTTATCTTTTGAAAATTCAAAAGAAACATTCTCCCTGTGTGGAGAAACATAGATCATTTTTAATACATACTTTTTGATAAGCGAACAACCTCATTATATAGAATATGCGACATTGCATCTACAATATTTGATTTGTGAAAATTATGATTTTTCCTTGGGAAAAACATTAATCTACAAATATGTATTGATCTATTTATCCAAAAAAAACAAAATTAAACTATCAAATAAATAACATATATTTAATAAATAAAAAATCAAATCAAATATTCTTGATATAATGTTCATCTAATTATTACATCATGTTTATAGTTAGCATTCATATTGAAACACAATCTTATAAAAATGCCTTAGTGAAAAGCAACATGTAATGATTATATTAACATCCAAATTTGACTTGGTTGTGAATTTTTCTTCCAAACTACAGACGATTTTACCTAACTTTATCACCTTGTATATGAAAATGATTTTACTTGTTTGGTGATCCTTGTGTGGCATTGTATAAATGGTTTAAAATACGTTGTTGGAAATTATTTTTCACTATATTTATGGCGTTACAAACACAAAATTCATCGTTGGACTTGTGATCATCCTAAGTTGAGGCACTAAAAATATGGATCACTTTTTAGATCATGAGTTTTAGCTCTCTTTTTTTGCGTAGGTCAGTGTTTTGTCATGCCTCTCTTCCATACAACTTATTGCCCTTATTCGAGTGTTGTTGCTATATTGGTTGATGTATCTATCAACTTTGTATTTTTTTTTTAAGTTAATTGTATCTCCTAAATCATAGGAATCATAGATACATTACAAAGTTTAGAGAGTCTTGATCTTCAAAGGATCCTCTTCTATGTACATACGTATATGCTCTTTTGAGTTTAGCATTATTATACCAACTGTTATCTCAAAATCAAGCCCTGGAAGGCTGCAACCCAGGAAGACTTCAAGTAACTATTTCACACCAATCTTTTGACTAAGGCTTAGCCTCCTCAGCCTGAGAGGGCTCTCTCAAAGGGTTAATGATTTAGATTAAAGATATGAATAGATGGCTAACTCTATGGTTTGTAATTGTATATGTTTATAGGTTGAAAGATGAAGGCTGGCTACCATTGGGCTATGGAGTCAAAGTATGTTTCAGTACCACAACAAGATCAGCTTAACATGAAGTCAGGGCATTTAGCATTTGAATATTCAGAACACAACACACATATGGAACCACAGCTCATAAGTGCACACAGGAAGTCAGAGCACAATCAGTGAATTCCGAGTGATTGTACACCTATGCAACTGTAAACAAAACTAAGGAAAGGACAACACACATTCTGAATATAAGAAATCCTTCATGAATCCTGAGTAGTGAAGCCAAAGCATTCTACCTAGCATGGAAGTCAAGGCATTATAGAGTTCAAGTGTAGAAATGACAATACAAAACAGTGAAACATAGTAAGTTTATCTATGAAAGAAGTCAGAGCATCAGTGATGAATTCTGAGTATCATAAGTAAACACCACTGCAATGTAAGTATTGGAAGATGCCATCATAACAAGAACATACAAGAACTCTTCATGAATCTTGAGTTGTCTAAGTAGAAATCTGCATTAGGTTAAAAATATACACAGTCTGCACATAGAGCAGCAGCTGAGCCAAAAAGTCTCCAACCCTTTGCTAATTCAACCTCTTGCTCTATATAAAGCATTTACAATTAGGATTCCATCATCCCTCATCAAGAGAATTCGAATTTGCCATCAGTGACACCTATTCTAACCATAAAACCAACCATTAATTAGAACTAGCTGTTAACTAGGAGTGCTAGTGACCTAATACAACTAGGAGTGTAACTCATTATTATGACTAAAACAACCTTATATAAACATTTAAAGCATTCTTTGACACCTAACACTCCATGAAGTCGAATTTGATGAAGCCTCCCACGTGGTCATCTGACTGCTGAAGACAAACCCTAGAAATTAGGGAACATGTTTCCTTGTTTTTAGGTTTAGAATCCCTGAAAATGGCACGTGGGACAGAGCCTTTATCTCCTCATCCATGACACATTTTACGAAACTGAAGGAGGTTTTTGTAGCCCATGTTGTCTACAACAAAAACCTCTCCTGGTTTTTTAAAACATTCCTCCAGCTGTTCAGAATCTGTCCTTGAAAAACACGTGTCAAACAGGAAACTGTCCCTTGCTCTGTTCTGGCTGAAAAATAGGTCTTGGGACAGAGATCATAACTTCTCGTACAAAATGTATTTGGAAAAACTGAAGGAGGTTTTTGTGAAGCAATCCATGCTGAAAAAAAACCTCTTTTCGTTTTTCTAAACACTACTCCAGCTGCCCAGAATAAGTCTTTGAAAAATAGTTGTCAAACAGGAGATGAAAAACTGCACCTACAGCAGTTTCGTAGCGCAACTTTGGTCACCCTTTTATCCCAGCTCATAATCAATTTGAAGAAAGTGGAAGAGGTTTTTGTACTTTAGTATCTTAGGAATGAAAACCTCTTTCACTTTTCAGAGATAAGTTTTCAACTGCTCAGAAACTCTTCTAGACATTGACTGGTAAACAAGAAGACAGTTTGACTGATAAGTTGACTGATGAAGTTTGGAGTTCAAAAATGTCTCTCCTTTTTTGCTTTTGGTCTCCACAAGGATCTTCTTTGATTACACAAAAATGTATTGAAGTGCCATGTTCTTCATGTGCTGTAGACCTTGTTCATGCATCCCTGTGAAAATAAAACCTCTTCAACGTTGCCTGAAGTATGATGAACAATAGTAGCTGTGATCACTTTTATAACAAATGGCTTATGGTTCATATATGCTTTTCCTTTGCCCGTTTTTCCCTTGCTGGATGCTTGCATTGTGCAAATGATCATTCTTCAGAAACTCCCTTTCAAAAAAGGTTTCCCTTTTGTCCCTCAAAATTGGTTAACTACATCAAAATAGGCAGCTACAGCAAAATAGGCAGTTACAGCAGTTTAGTAGCGCAAGTTTAACCACACATTTCTCCCACCTCAGAATGGAATTGAAGAAACTGAAAGAGGTTTTTGTAATTCAACATGTTAGAAAGAAAAGCCTCTTTCAGTTTGCAAAATTGAGTTCTCAGCTGCTCTGGAAAGCTTCTGGAAGTTACCTAGTAAAACAGTTTTTTCTGCTGAAACAGGCTGCTACAGGGGTTTCGCAGCGCGTTGCGAAAACACTGATTTCGTAGCGCAAAACAGGATTTTTACACTGTCTGCGCTATGAAAACGTGGATTCGTAGCTAGTTTCAAAATTTCTCTGAAATTATGTGAGATATGTCTTCTAAACACATGGTGAGGCTTCTAGGACATGGAATGAGGCTATCAAACTTTATTTGAAGATGGACATGAGACTCTAACCCTATGACTTAGACTCTAAAACATAAAAATGACTTCACCATGACTTGACCATGACTGATACAAGAATTGAGAAACCATGTAAGTTGTCCAAATTTTTTAAGGAAGTTTTACAGTGATAACAGTGGCTCCACTAGGGATAGTGTGCCCTTGTGGTACATTAAGAACCTGTAGCTCCAGTGCCGCTATCCATCCTCTAGAAGAAAACTTTGAACTTCTGCCCAATTTGCTCCTCAAGCCTTGAATTATTTTTTGTAAGAAGAATTCAAACTGTACCTACTGAAATAGATGCTCAGTCAACCTACCCTGAGCTTATTTGCACATTCCTACCTACCCTATCAGCTGCATTCTCCAATTGTAGCTCAAGGAACATGAAACTTCCAATGAAGCCAATCATCAATCTGATCTGAAACTTGGATCTCCTTACTGTGCTTGAAGCATAAATAAACCAGATACTGAAATAACCAAGGAAGCATGAGGTGTAACTGTTCTTCAAGATGAACATATAATTGGAAGCCTGAACAGTAAATCTTTTCCATGTAGTCAGCTATAGGGTCAAAAAACACATGGTTAGTTTGATGATTCTCATAGCATTCTATATCTTCAAACAACTGATCCTCAGCCACACCAAATTTATTTGATATGTTATCCAACTGCCTTTCTAAATGATGCCCACAAACAATGTAATTTTCTTCATTATAAAGATCATTCTTTGATGCAAGCTGCTGCAAGGAATCACAAAAATGAACAACCTTTTCCTCCGCCTGAGGGTCATAGGAAATTTCCTCCAGTATTTCTTCTTGCTGTGTGTAATCATTTTCATCTTCATTATGATTCGAAGACTGAGAAGTCCGCTGCATCTCTACATCAATCTCAGAGGATGTAATATGATTTTCATAAGTAAACCCCTGCTGATCTTCATGCTGCATTTCATGAGATGTTATACTTTCTTCTTGGTGCTGAAATGCATTGTTATGAAGAGCCTCTAAAATTTCTTCATCCATAAATTCATCATCATCATAACAATCCTCCAAGTACTGAATAAGACTTAAAGAATGTCTACAGCAATCTTTGAGCAACAATAAGGAAGGATGACATTCTTTATACATGTCATAGAACACATCATGGAAATCAGCAAGAGAATATAATGAACCATTTTCCAAACTTTTATACCAAGACCATGCTTTTCCTTCTAAAGTGGTCATAAACATCTTCATGAGACAATCCTCAGGAAAGTGAACCTTAAGACTGCGTACATGCATATGAAACCTAACCAAATGAAGAGCAGCATTGTCTTTCTTTTCATCTTTGAATATCGGAAGATCCTCTAACCAATCAACCTTTGGCATAGGATTTGGAAAACCAGGGATATGAGACCGATTCATAGGAGCATACCTGGCATTCATTCTTGCAGTGGAATTCATCTTGAAACTTCATCAAGCTACTGATCTTCTAGCAGTGGAGTCACCTTCCAATTTGTTATTCGATCTGTGGAGTCGCCAAGGTAGTTTTGCAGCCTCAAAAACCTTCTGAGCTCCTGCTACCTTCAGAAGTTCAGCTTCATAATTTCGGGAATGAGTAATCTTCAGGCTCCCGGCAGACGCACCAAAATGTTATCTCAAAATCAAGCCCTGGAAGGCTGCAACCCAGGAAGACTTCAAGTAACTATTTCACACCAATCTTTTGACTAAGGCTTAGCCTCCTCAGCCTGAGAGGGCTCTCTCAAAGGGTTAATGATTTAGATTAAAGATATGAATAGATGGCTAACTCTATGGTTTGTAATTGTATATGTTTATAGGTTGGAAGATGAAGGTTGGCTACCATTGGGCTATGGAGTCAAAGTATGTTTCAGTACCACAACAAGATCAGCTTAACATGAAGTCAGGGCATTTAGCATTTGAATATTCAGAACACAACACACATATGGAACCACAGCTCATAAGTGCACACAGGAAGTCAGAGCACAATCAGTGAATTCTGAGTGATTGTACACCTATGCAACTGTAAACAAAACTAAGGAAAGGACAACACACATTCTGAATATAAGAAATCCTTCATGAATCCTGAGTAGTGAAGCCAAAGCATTCTACCTAGCATGGAAGTCAAGGCATTATAGAGTTCAAGTGTAGAAATGACAATACAAAACAGTGAAACATAGTAAGTTTATCTATGAAAGAAGTCAGAGCATCAGTGATGAATTCTGAGTATCATAAGTAAACACCACTGCAATGTAAGTATTGGAAGATACCATCATAACAAGAACATACAAGAACTCTTCATGAATCTTGAGTTGTCTAAGTAGAAATCTGCATTAGGTTAAAAATATACACAGTCTGCACATAGAGCAGCAGCTGAGCCAAAAAGTCTCCAACCCTTTGCTAATTCGACCTCTTGCTCTATATAAAGCATTTACAATTAGGATTCCATCATCCCTCATCAAGAGAATTCGAATTTTCCATCAGTGACACCTATTCTAACCATAAAACCAACCATTAATTAGAACTAGCTGTTAACTAGGAGTGCTAGTGACCTAATACAACTAGGAGTGTAACTCCTTATTATGACTAAAACAACCTTATCTAAACATTTAAAGCATTCTTTGACACCTAACACTCCATGAAGTCGAATTTGATGAAGCCTCCCACGTGGTCATCTGACTGCTGAAGACAAACCCTAGAAATTAGGGAACATGTTTCCTTGTTTTTAGGTTTAGAATCCCTGAAAATGGCACGTGGGACAGAGCCTTTATCTCCTCATCCATGACACATTTTACGAAACTGAAGGAGGTTTTTGTAGCCCATGTTGTCTAGAACAAAAACCTCTCCTGGTTTTTTAAAACATTCCTCCAGCTGTTCAGAATCTGTCCTTGAAAAACATGTGTCAAACAGGAAACTGTCCCTTGCTCTGTTCTGGCTGAAAAATAGGTCTTGGGACAGAGGTCATAACTTCTCGTAAAAAATGTATTTGGAAAAACTGAAGGAGGTTTTTGTGAAAAAATCCATTCTGAACAAAAACCTCTTTTGGTTTTTTGAAACACTACTCCAGCTGCCCAGAATAAGTCTTTGAAAAACAGTTGTCAAACAGGAGATGAAAAACTGCACCTATAGCAGTTTCGTAGCGCAACTTTGGTCACCCTTTTCTCCCAGCTCATAATCAATTTGAAGAAAGTGGAAGAGGTTTTTGCACTTTAGTATCTTAGGAATGAAAACCTCTTTCACTTTTCAGAGATAAGTTTTCAACTGCTCAGAAACTCTTCTAGACGTTGACTGGTAAAAACAAGAAGACAATTTGACTGATAAGTTGACTGATGAAGTTTGGAGTTCACAATGTCTCTCCTTTTTTGCTTTTGGTCTCCACAAGGATCTTCTTTGATTACACAAAAATGTATTGAATGCCCTGACTTCATGTTAAGTTGATCTTGTTGTGGTACTGAAACATACTTTGACTCCATAGCCCAATGGTAGCCAACCTTCATCTTTTCAACCTATAAACATATACAATTACAAACCATAGAGTTAGCCATCTATTCATATCTTTAATCTAAATCATTAACCCTTTGAGAGAGCCCTCTCAGGCTGAGGAGGCTAAGCCTTAGCTAAAAGATTGGTTTGAAATAGTTACTTGAAGTCTTCCTGGTCTGCAGCCTTCCAGGGCCTGATTTTGAGATAACACCAACAACATGTGTTTATAGTTTTGTTATATAAATTATTGCATAATAACATTAGAGGGTTTACAACCTAGATCTTTAAAGTTTAGTGTTTATTGGAAAAACAAAATGTAACACTCTCCTCCCACATCCATTTAAGTAACCATATCAATTAGGGTAAACATGAGACGGGAGGCTACTATGATCAGATTCGACCTCCTAGGTGACTTTAAGGAAGTGGGATCGACGGAACATCACAAACAGTCATCCAACATCATCAATAGAACCCTCAAAAGACAAGTCACCATCTCAGACAGCCTGTCCCCGGGTCCCACTTCTGTTATGGACCTCTGAGGCCATATTCACTCTCATGCTATGGGCAAGGGAGTGACCAAAGACCTAAAGTC
This sequence comes from Pinus tabuliformis, assembly GCA_031772625.1. Lineage (NCBI taxonomy): Eukaryota > Viridiplantae > Streptophyta > Pinopsida > Pinales > Pinaceae > Pinus > Pinus tabuliformis. The sequence goes on along the minus strand of CM062820.1, from coordinate 1,610,479,948 downwards.
ACTCTCATAGGCCTGCATGCCAGCGATTGTGGACCAAACTTGCCAGTTCTGTGCCAGCGACCCTGAGATTTAAGCCACTTTTCAGGCCCAGAGCCTAGGCCACTGCCCATAATGGAATGATAGCTTGAAATCCATAAAAGTACAGGGAAACAATGATACAAAAGCAATAAGCTCAACAAGACCTTAACTAGACCCCTACTAGCCATGACAGGCATTTCATCAAACATATCATCGACATGTAACCTATAGGTGTAAACAATAGAATTAAGTGTAGGGATCTCATACTTATCTGAGAATCGTTATAAACCATTGTTCCCTCATGTCATTTGTTGCATATTCATCTATTAGGTCATAGACACATTATCCATTCATATACAAGTAAAAACATGCTGAGAGCCATACATAGTTGTTGTCATAAAATGTGCATATTGTTGTCTAGGTAAATCCTCTCTGTGGACAGAGATGATCCCTCTAGCCCAATGAGTGGGTCTAGCAACCGAAGTGACAATCTACTAGACACTTTCCCAATTTGCAATTGAAAAGAGCAGTGTTACTTGGGAGCGGGAGCGGGAGCGGGGAGCGGGAGCGGAAGCGGAGCGGGAGCGACCATTTTCAGAAGCTCCCGGTTTGGGAGCGAATCGGGGAGCGATTTTTTAAAAATATATATATTTTTTATATTTTTTAATTTTTGATACATATATGTCAACAAAAACATGTAGAATGATGAAATAGACATAAAAAACATAAAAAAACATAAATTGATCATTGAACCATATCACATCAATCATCTAGAAATTATAATCGTCATCAACCTTAGTAAAATAATAAATTAAAATAACATTCAATTCAATAACATTTATCATCATTGATCACCAAAGTAACAAGTTGTACTTGTAAGCCAAGTTTAACCATTACAAGAAGTAATATCGAAGATATTTCTAAGTCCTAACTTCTAACTGTTAACATGATATGAAATGTTAAAAATTTATAAAATGAAACATGAATAATGAGATGAAATGAAACAACTTTAGTCTTTCACAAAGCATCATATTCATAATTCACAATCATTACCAATGAGTTATAATTGCCAAGGCCCAACTTCAAACTTCAAATTTTCATTGTCACAGTCACCAGTGATATAATGTTTACAAAAAATATCATAATGTCATAATGATATGAAAGAGTCAAGAGTCAAGAGTCAAGGACTCAAAACTCAACACTGAACAGTTATGAAAACTAAAGTGACAAGTCACAAGTCTAATAGAAACTAAAAAAGACAAGTAAACTGTAAATCTACAAGTGGCCCTTGCCACGAGAGTCTCCAGGAGTATAAGTAGGTCTTGGCGGTCTTCTAGGAGTCTCCCGCCCAGACCGACGACCAGAACTAGAGCCTCCACGCGAGGTGTCGATGGAGGTGGCGACAGCAATGGAACAAGACTCGGGCCCCGAGAACTGGATGGTGGAGGTGGAGGTGGCATGGCTGCTGCAGCTGCTTCAGCTTCATCCCGTACAAGCTCATCTTCTAGTTCTTCCATATGTACAATGCCATCTTCCAAATTGTCGTCCTCAGGGTGATTGTCCCAAATTTTATATGTGGGATCTTCATTAGCCCGATCACAGTAATGGCTCAACAACCTCAAATTGTAGTGCACATAAACCAAGCTTTCTGCTCGGTTTTCGTTGAGCCTGTTTCTTTTCACATTATGTATATAACTGTAGGTGCTCCAACACCTCTCTGCAGAAGAAGAATTTACAACCTGTGCAAGAACTTTCAATGCCAATTTTCGCAAAAGTCCGTCGCCGCCATATGTTTCCCACCATGTGAGAGAATCAAATTTATCTTTGTCGTCCATTGCATGGAAGTTACCATACAAACCACTGCCAGTGAAGTATCTGCCTATTTCAAGGCGCACAGCTGCACATTCCTCCCTGTCAGGCACCAACTTTTCTAATGCATCCAGATATCCTTTAGTTACCTCTCGATCTAAATGGGGTTTGGTCCTAACACCACCCCCTGCTGCAGGTTTGCCCAACCAAGAATCTGAGTAGTATTTTGGCGTAAGGATATACGCCAAGCAATGTAGTGGAAGGTTAAGCCTTTTCCACCGTTGACACACACAATCGTGAATCAGATTGTACAAGTCGGGATCTCTGTTATTAACAATGTCTTTTATTTCCCCCAACATGGTATCCATTTGCTCATACACCTCACCAATCACTGGTTTGTCTGTATCTGCAAACCGAATCATGTTATAAATTGGCTTGGTGAAATCCAATACCTGTCTCACAGTTGTCCAAAACTGCCCATCAAGAGCGGCCTCCTCCACCGTTTCAAAACCTGCAATGTCAGCTACATTTGTAGCCCTTTCCTTTAACACCTGCCAATTTGGACTTGATACCATGCTAGCTAAACCCTCTCTTACCTTCAAAAGGCGCCTGAAGGTGAGGTAATAGCTACCAAATCTAGTCCTCGCAATCTTCAGCAACTCCAATCTCGAGTGACTGCGGAAAAGGCCATGGGTATTGCTATGATTTGTAAAAAATTTTATCATTTTTTTTCCTTTCTTGTACAAATCACCAATCCATTGGTATTGTTCATTTTTGTTTTTGACAATATCATGCAACAGAAGGTTCAATGTGTGAACCAAACATCCAGACCAAAATATGTTCGGGTATCTATCCTCAATAATTGCTCCCGCTGCCTTACAATTAGGAGCATTATCAGTGATGACTTGGATGACATTGTATGGGCCAATACGCTCAATTGTTTCAAGCAATGCTTCTGCAATGTTGATAGCGGTCTTGAACTTGTCTGAGTAATCATGTGCAGCTAGAAAAATGGGACCACTTCGGGACACAGCGAGAACACTTATCAATGGCTTGCCTTTTACATTTGTCCATCCATCAGATACAATGGACACCCCATTGTCAGTCCAAGAACTTGTCATTTTATTCAAAGAATGTGATATTTTTGCTTTTTCATGATCAAGGCCAACTGTTCTTGCCTTGTCATACCCAGGGCTCTTGTATCCTTTAGGGGCATCATTTATGGCAGAAACCATTTCGTGCCAATAAGGTGAGCGTAGAACATTGAATGGTATCCCATTTGCATAGAGGAACCTGTAAATTTTTGAATCCACATCATTCCTACACCCCTCATCAAGGAAATCTGATATGGTTCTACGGCGTAAAGATGATGACCCTGAGCCTCCATGTCCATATCCACTGCCTTGGGAGGATGCTGAAGGAGTTCTTTGTGAGCTTTCAAAGAAACCCCTTGATCTTTTTGCTTTGTATTGGGCGTCCTCCTCTTCCTTTATGTATTTGGCTCTATCTTCTGTTGACACCTTGTCGCAAGTTCTGATTCCTATTTGTTTCTCTCCATCCCATGCCCTTTTCCCGCAAAGGTGTCTTCTCAAACGGGTGTATGAGCCTGTGAAATCAGAATTGCAATGGGGGCAATGAAATTTAGTGGTTCCACCCCCTCTCCCTGCTTCAGGCCTCTGAACATATTTCCACAATGGAGTTTGGTCTTGTTTAGTTTTTTGACCCTCATGTTCACCCTCCTCCACATCCTCCTCACTGGGGTTTTCACCTATTTGACTTCCTCCGGCTTCTTCATCCACCTCTTCAGTTTCAGGCCCCCTCCGTTTCCTACTCTCCACCACCATAATAACCAGAAAAGGGACCAGGAAGAGGAAAATGCCAATAAAAATCCCCAGGTCCATCGTGTTTGATGTTTGTAGGGTTTGAGTCTTGAATCTGCAAATTAATTTAGTTTATTGGGATTAATTCATTTAATTTATTAATTTAATTTAAATTAATGATCTTTAAACTCAAACAGGTAAATTAAACTAACCAAACTAACCACCTAACCAGCTAAACTAACTAAATGATTAAGTTACTTACCTCTGCAAGCTTGCTCCTCGCTCCTTGGCACTTGCTCCTCGCTCCTCAGCTCTGGCTCCTTGCTCCTCAGCTCTTGCTCCTTGCTCCTTTGCTCTCAAACTCAAGCTCAATCTCATTGAAATGATTTTGTTTTGGCCCATTGGGCTTATAAATCCAAAAAAATAAGTTAAATTTTTTGTTTTTTTTCGGGTCCGCGGAATTTTTTTCCGCCGAATCGCTCCCGAATTTTTAAAATTCGCTCCCGGAGCGTTTTTTAATGCCCGGGAGCGATCAGGGAGCGATCGCTCCCCGATCGCTCCCGGGCATTAAAAAGCGCTCCGGGAGCGCGGGAGCGATCGCTCCCTGAAGCGCTCCCTCACAGACCAGGGAGCGCAAATTTTTTTACGGGAGCGCGCTCCCGAAAATCGCTCCCGTCCGGGAGCGATTTGGGGAGCGCGCTCCCGAGCCGCTCCCGCCCGGAGCGCGCTTCGGGAGCGGGTTCGAAGGGGGGGGGGGGGCGCTCCCCCGCATCACTGGAAAAGAGAAACAAAGAAGATGTCCTACCTCGTTCTGATGTTATCTCGATCTCCTTTGTTGAAGGCCTTGAATCACTTGCGTCACAGGCTCGTTCTTACTGCTCTTAGCATTTATGCACCTACACAAGAGATCAAGACACAACAAGGCATGAAAATACAAATAGCGTATTCAAAAGAAACCTACTTAACTGATCAAGGAATGTTAAGCTGAATGATACATGAGCATACACATTTAGGGAAAGTGAACCAACAGTTGTATATTAATAGAAAATAAGGGGAAGCATACAACCAAGCCTTGATATTGATAGGCTCTCCTTGAATGAATATCCAACTACAAGCTAGGCTCTCCAAGCACTCCTTCTCCAAGCCAAATGAATATCATATAGGCACAACCTTAGCATAAGGGGGCAAATAAGCATAGACCAACCATTTGTGAATGGGAAACGATGAATATATAGGCAGGGAAAGGGAGTTAGGATCTCTCCAAAGATAGTATTAGGCTCTCATCTCAAGGAGGTAGCTCATAGGGATAAGATTGAGAGGCCAAGTTGGGAGAACTCGACCTGATCTACTGGTGGGCTCCAGTATTGCAGCAATAATGTTGCAACTCCTAGGGCTCCCTTCTTTACTTTTATCAACCCAGTAGTTCGTAACAATCTTGGAAGCGACGGTGCTATATGCACAAGTACTAGCTCTTGCCGCGACTGTCACTTGATCAGCTGGCACAAGTCTACTAGGAGCTTAAGCCAACTTCTATGAGCTCTTAGAAGAAGCTTTTAAATATGATGGACAAAAGCTAACTCAAAGGAGGCTAATCTACTTGCAAAAAGAAGTGGAAAGTTGAAAGGAAATGCAAACCCTAGCAAACCTTAGTTTTACCGACTAACCCTACTGGTGCAAGTAAAAGGATGAAAGCTACAGAAATGGATGCCATTGACTTCTAGAAAGGTAAAATGCATGTGACTAAGCTACTTCTAAAGAGAAATATGAAGAAAACATCTTTTTTTTCATTTTTGAGTAATTTTGCAGAGTTATTAGGCATGTGCTTTGACTATTTTTTTTTGTGCAGAGGTTGATTGGCGAAAGGAAATGCTTGCAGGAGGTTGGGAAGGTGAGAAGAGGGCCTAAGGGGTCCCTAGCACCCTTCCAGAGAGTTTCACAGTGATCGGATCTCAAGAAACCACTTTCGTGAGCTTCTACAGGAAGTCTGCAGGGGTTCTACAGGATGTACTATAGCTTCTACAGGATGTTTCGAAAGGGAATTTTGAAGGGCTGATGGTGGAAAAAAGGTGAAGAAGTGGGTATGGAGGTGAGATAAGGGTGTGAGGAGGTCTAGGACTTGGTGAATGAGGATGAGGAGTGGTTAAGGCGATCGGATTTGGTTCAAGGATGGAGGGAGCAAGGATGCACAAGAATGTAGAAATTAGGGCAAAGTGGGAAAATGTGGCAAATGAAAGGCAAGAATCTGAGTTAGAGGACGAAGCAGGTTGTATTGATGGAGTAAGGGTAGGGGAGGAGGTATCTTAGGTGCTCTGCACGTTATTTTCCAAACTGATCAAATGAAGACTAGGAAAACCAAAGATCTAGCTACTTTAACCTAATTTGACCTAGAAACCATAAGCATGATGAACAGAAGTTTATTGGCAGCAAATCATGTAAAACAACTATGGAACCCAAGCAAGAATGGATCTAAGCATGTAATCACAACTGGTACTAACTTTTGCAACTAAGAATCTAACACTAGAAATTGCATGAACAAGCAAGAACAATGTTTTTATTGCAGCAAGGACACCTTGGTCTCAGCTCATGGTCCCAAGGAGGGAGAGGTGAGATCAAGGGTTTCTTGATGGCCTTTTTCGAAGATATTTTCTGTTACCAACTTGTTAAATCACTTGAAATATGGAAAGCTATTTTAATCATCAAAAGCAACCTAAGTAACAAAGCAAGATTTTAACCTAAATAACAGATTTTATTCTAAGAATGCAGCAAAGACACATAAAAGTACACAAAGGAGGTACTGGGCACCAAGAGCTACAGCCTCCTAAGGAAGATTAGAGCTGGTGCAAAGCTGGATTCATCTTTATTGATAAAAAAAATAGTTACATCCCAAAAACTATCCACAGTAAAAAGCTTGAAAATGTGCTGAAATGTAGAGCTAACTTACTGACTAAAATCTAACTAACATCTGACTAACTCCTCCTAAAAATCGAACTACAAACTGGCTAACTGAAATGAGGCCCTAAGCCTTCTTATTTATACAAATTGAGGACCTCAACAGTCCTCCTAAACTTTAGGGACTCGGCTGCCAAAACTTGCAGTTAACAACAACTTTACTAGCCCTTGCTCGGCTGCCGTTGTGATAATCGATGTGGTGGCCCTTGAACTCTGAGCTGGTGGTGGAGAATTCAAGGTAAGGGCTCATAAATGAAGGGGAAACCTTCCTACAAATCCTCTCCCTTGTTCTTCCACGAATTTGGCTGCCAAGTGCTCATTAAAACCTTCGATTTTGTCTGAAAATTGACCAAAAATCTGCATAAAGCACACATTAGACTTGTTGGCATAATGACTAACCCAATTCACTCTATTAGCATAAATATAATCAAAAACATGTAATAAACTAATGAGAATGGTGGATTAAGTCGAATTAGGAGGCTGAATTAGTCCATATAATTACTCATTTCTGGGGCTTATCATCTACGTCGAACAACCTCCAGCTTGCCGCTCTGGAAGCTTCTAGATCACGAAGCTTCTCATCCTCTTTGGGAAAATTGGCTTTTTGGGATCATCACGGGTATACAAGTAAATAGAGCGATGCCATTGTGGGTCAAGTATAATGCAACAGGCGACCATCACGGTTTTTAGTCTCATAAGAGCGATGATTCTCAAATTAGGGCTTTAGAGCTATATCCTCAAGGGGAAGCTCAAGGAATTTTCCAATCAATGTCTTAGGGAGGATCTGAGCTGCATATCTAAATGAGTACACTGCATGATGGTCCTGTTTCGGGCACTTCGGGGTATGTCACAAGGAAGTGCAGGAGGTGTGACAAAATACTATGTAACAGATGCCCCATAAATCATGAAGGCAGAACGAGAAGTGATGACTGATATGCTTTATGAGCTTTTGCAAGGATGAGAACAAACACTGTTAGGAGACCTGCAAATCAAGGATGCATATACATATACATATCTGATATCAAAACATGAATCCACAATATGGATGCAGCCATCCAGATAATAAGGACTATATGAAAGGATCCATGGCATGGGCGCAACCATCCAAATGAGAAGGATCATCTGTAAATCTAAGATCTAAGGTATGGATGCAGCCATCCAATATAGAAGGATCATCATAAATGTAAAGTCCCATGGTATGGTCACAACCATCCGTATAGCAAAAACATGTGTACAATCATGAATAACACATAACTCCACGCAGCCTGAGTCATATCAGACAAGACTCAGGGTCTTGCGCTCCATCCCAACCCGATAAAAGTACGATTTCTATCATGCAAATAGATGTACCGAAGTCGAACATGCTAGAAAATCACCTGATTACCGATTGATGATGTGAATCGTTAACAGGCACGAGAGAAACCACCAGTAATGACAATGGCTCTCAAGATACAACAGTATAATCCCTGAATGTGAAAAATTAATTTGGAGTCGAAGACTCGTGGAATCACCCAATCAAAGGCCAATGATGAAAACCTGTCGTCGGATGTGAAGAACTTGCCATTAAGGCATGCAAGCTCTAAGGTACTGAAACAGAGTTTCTAAGTCATCTTCCTGCATAATGAGCTGAAGTCGACAGGAAGTGACTCGTCGAAGGAGGGTCATAATGATTCCCTCATCATCGACATGAAACAAGGAATAAAGTGGAATAAAGTGAATAAGATTCAAGACTGTAGCAAAGGGTCAGAAAATGTACAAGTAAAAACTGCAGATAGGACTTCTCTTGAACATATTAGTGACACAACTCCGGAGTGTGGAAGCATTAGACTCAACATAGGACTAAGGGTCATAACGATGAAGTGGAATAGTCAAATGAGAGGAAAAATTGATCACCCATACCTGGAAAGACAAGTGATTGAGCGAGGATATCCCAAACCCGACATGAGATACAGATGAGTGTCATGTTCCATAGCAACATGTTGCCGATACAAGAGATGTTTCATTTTCATTTTTCCCCACTATTTCTAGCGAGTACCTCTTTATTTTTACACAAGTTTGAAGAGGATACCATATGCTTGTCATATAAGTTCATTCTTCGAATGAATCCATCCTAGTAAGTTTTACGATTCTTAGGAAGGAGAAACTCGGTCTCATCATGGTGATGAGTCTTTCGTCATAAATTTTTAACGAGCCTGACGTAAGAGTAACTCGGTGTCTTTTTCATATTTAGAGAGTTTGAAAAAGAGACGAAAAAGAAAACTCCATCAAGTCCATTTTCGTAATTTGTCCCTCGAACCCGAAAAGGGGTAGAAAACAATATTTGAGAGAACCTCTTGACCATGCCGATCAAGGTGTACCTTTTTTGTAAATAGTCAATCTCAGCCCGAAAAAGGGGTAAATGTATACTGAGACGACATCAATTCATTTAATTTAATGAGTTCGAAAAGACAAGTACTCCATGATCTTTTCATGTTTTTGGAGTTTGAAAAGAGCTGAAATATGACTTCTTTTGGAGGAACGAGTAGTATAAAGGGATAGCAACTGGTTTCAGTCACGATGGAACTGCTCAAAACATGTAAGGATCAAGAGGATGGCTCATAAGACCACTCACCGTAGATGTTCCTCCCGCAAGGGTAACTCAACCAAGTGAAAGCGAATGATCGGCCAAAGAGATGGTGGCGATGGAATGGAACAACCAAGGCTCATCTAGCAAAAACATACTGATAAAAACAACAATCATGATCCAAAATGGATCCTGAAACTATCTAAGTCTTCATGAACTCTCTATAATTTATGCCAAAGATTAAAAATCTTGTGAAGATCAAGCTTATCAGAGGAATCCTCATACAGTTGCTAACTGCAATCAGCGCGAATCAATGAGGGCCATCGATCAAGCACGCAGAGCGACGGACCATGGTAACGTGCGCTGTCGTGAATTAGCAAATTCAGCGATGGTTTGAGTCAATGGGGGAGGAATCTTTTATGCGATTAGCGACAAACCCCTAATCACATATCACATGGCAAACCCCTCGAAGAAGGAGATCCACATGCGTCTGGACCCGAAAAATCATGAAATGCAGCGGAAAGTGTTTCGATTCCGTCCGAGGCAGGATTCCATAGAAACCAATAGGATATCGGAAGGGCTTCAAGCGGTAAGTGGTTTAGATCGAGTCCCGCCCGATGCCACACAGCAAGTGACACGCATCCGGCGGAAGAGAGAGAAAACTGCTGACATTGGACGGGTAAACATCGAGCAAGTTATCCGCCCGATATGTGCGATGACCATAGGATCTGGAGGCTCCATATCAACGGTGGAGATGTGACCCGATGGATGACCATATTTAACGAAGTTATAAAGCAGATTGTGCGAGATTCTGAAGTCCGACGTGGACGATGAGTTGGCAGATATTCGTATTTCGTGGGAATTCTTGGAGTAAACGGAAATAACGGCCGTTTCAAACTATCGAGTGTTTCTAGTGAACCTGACACACTCATCTGTTAAAGGAATAGGTGGCCACCTCCCTATAAGGTGTTATGCAGTTACTATAACTGCCGAAAGAAGGGATTCGAATGGACGGAGGCAGGGAACCAGAAATCTGAGAAGCGGAAACGAACAGTGAGAAAGCAGATTGGCTTAAAAGCCATAGATTGACAGAGAGGAGAAGGGGCAGCCCAGGAAGCAGTAAGTAGACCTGGAAGTAGAGAAACTAGAGCCGAGCTGACCTAAAGAAGCAAAGGCAGCAAGTGAGCCAGGGTTAAGACAAAGACAGAGAGAGTACTCCAGAGAGTCTGTGTACTCTAGAGAGACTTGGGGGATCCAAGTACAATCCTATTGATTGTATCTGTTGTGTGAGACTCAAATTGAGCTCACTGTAATAGGCAGAGCCACTAGAGGTTGGAGGCAGAGCCAGAGAGCTCTAATAGACTTCTAAAGAGCCACGAGGCTGCAGTGAAGTTGCAGCACAGCAGGAGATTGAACAATCGAGCTGTGGTTGGTTGTCTGAGGTGTGTCGAAGACAGGAGAAGGAGTTCCAGAGAAAAATGTAAAATTCCGAGGGAGTCAGAGAAGCTAGAAGCTCGAGAAGCTCAGAGCACTGACTGAAGGAGTCAAGTCCAGAGAAGCCTAGACCTGTCTACAGAACAAGGACAGCCAGGGGTAAGATGGCATTCTAAGCCCATTGGTTCAGCTGTAAACTAATGGAGTTAAGTGTAGCACTTGTAAAAGAATTGAAGCCATAATCCCAGAGAGTCTAATCGAGTTGATTAGAGCTCAAGGAGATGTAGCCCAAGATATCAGGGTGAACTCCATATTATATTGTTGTCTTATGGGTTTGTTGAATTGCTGCTTTATTTACTATTATTTGTGTTTCACATCAACATAAGAAAATGAACATAAGCACTCAACAGTAAAAAACAAATACAAGCATACACCTATATTTTCAATCATTTCTTAATTCCGCATTGGTTAATCATTAAGATTTGGGAAAATTTAAAGCTTTGGAAGTGGGAGAGGTTCTTGTAAATTAGACAAGAAGCCTAAGAGCCCCATTTTCAGATCAAATCACGATATGTAAAATGGGAATGGTTTCATTTTTACACAAGCTTGAAACAGAGATAAACTATGCTTGAGATGAGTTTACACGTCCCCAACTTAATGACTCAATTCGAGGTACATGCCCCCAAAGCTTCATTTCATTCACCTAAGTAGACTACTGGTTACTAACAGGTGGATGGAATGAAGGTTCACGTATGAGATCGAGTGAAAGACTCGACTGGGATTTTATGAGATCTAATCAAAGACAAATGGGAATGAGAGATGTTTCATTTTTTAACGAGCTTAACACAGGAAAATAACCATGATCATGACACCTATTTCATTTTTTAACGAGGTTGACATAGTAAAATAACTATCTTCATGGTCCTTATTTCATTTTTTAACGAGCTTGACACAAGACAAGGAACTTTGCTCCAAATCCCTTGTTTCATTTTTTAAGGAGCTTGACACAAGACAAGGAACTCTGCTCCATATCCCTTGTTTCATTTTTTAAGGAGCTTGACACAGGACAGGGAACTTTGCTCCATCTTTTGATCACAGACCAAAAGAGGCCATGGCTTCCAAGAGGTTCTCATCAGATGGGAGAAAAACACTCTGGAAGGGATACATGTCCAGGGATCCAAATGAAAAATCGGGCTCCAATGCCCCTAGTACATGGTGTATTACATCACCTATTAGACCATCAGTAGATGCAGGCATGGAACAGGTGGCCACGTAATTAACCTGTGGCAGGGGGTGATATCGCTTGCATATGAGAACCATTTAGGGATGATTGTTGAGTGGGAGTTGATTCAGGACCAATGAATGTACGCTGATCAATGATCACAATGTTTCCTTCATGCGGGAAACACATCACTTGAAAGAGGGAAGAAACAAGAGCTCCTGTGACATAAACATAGTCACGACCAAGGAGTATATTAAGATCCAACAGACCTTGGATAACCATCATGTCTATATAGACAATCTTTCCTCCCAAAGTAATAGGTAACTTAGGAAGGATCCCTAATGGTTGACTGGTTCCTTTGTTAAAAGCTAACAGATTCTGGGTGACGGGAACAAGTTGAGGAGAACCTAAAGCTTGCCAAGCAGTTGAGGACATAATGCTAACATATGTGCCCTCGTCTATGACTGTGCTAGGTACGGCCATATGGTAAGCCTATACTGTAATCTGGAAAGGCACATAAGACGAAAGGCGATATCCTGCCAGTCGACTCCAATCAAAAGAAGTGACTAAACTACTTGGAGGGGGTGTCATATGAACATGAGAGCTGACTTCTTGCTTGATGGGAACATGAGAAATTCTCTCATGCACCTCAGGAACAGGAGGATTTACCTCCAATTCATTAGAAATCGAAGAAACTAGAAGAACCTGAGCAATATTAGGTTCACTCTCTACCGGAAAGGTATGATTAACTGAAGGTGGAGCTAGGTCTACCGTTTCTTGACCAATGGTTGGTCGAGAACAGACTCACGAGACTCACTTTCAGAGAGAGCGGGGTTGACCAAAGATGGCTTTTGGTCAATCACTGGATCAACTAGTGAAGAATCAGGGGAAAGCTTTCGATACCCAGCCTGACGATGAGGTTGAGAAGCTGTAAGGTTTTCCAACTCTTTGGAAGCTTCATCCGTAAGAGAACAAAGGTGAATGGAAATTTGACTTTTCCCTTTTTCCGTGGACTTTAATGTTACTTGTTGAAGGTTTATCACCAGCATGATTGTGAGAGGCTGATGACAAATGTCAATGTGAACTTGTGGACCACACTTCTAAGACCTTGGGAAGACCAGGACAATTCTGAAGAAGGTGATCACCCTTATATAACATGCAAGGGAATTTTACTTTCCGGGGCTCGTTGGAAGATTTTTATTCATTAGTTGCATTCATAGCAATGGTTTCTTGGTTGCCACCTTGCTTATTTTGCTTCTTCTTCTTCGTCCTCTTTTTCTTCTTCTTAGCTTCATGGTTACTAGAATCCAGACTTTCTCCAGGCGAATAGGAAGAACGAGGTGAAGAAATAGGCGAAGAAGGCAAGGGGTCAACTTTAGGATCAACATGAGGTTGATTTTATTCAAGTGGAGGAGAACTCGGTTGAAAAGCAGTTTGAACACTTGGAACCATCGAGGTCGAAAATAACCAAACTGGAAAACCAATGGTCAACCTAAGAAGGGACAATGTTGTCATATAGGAAGCACCAGGATTTCCAAAAGAAGGAAAAGGACTAGGATTCCCATCAGAGGGTTTCCTTGATTGGTAGACTCAGTAAATGTTTCCATTGGTATTAACCTAAGACCTACTAAGGAGTATTTCTGTAAGAAGGATGTTGTTCCGCGTCAATTAATTTTAGAATTTGAAGCAAAAACTTTGCCTTTTCATGTTTTAAGAGTCGAGAAAAGGACGAAAAGGTGACTCTAGTCACTTTCGTTGGTTTAGCGAGCTTGAAAGTACAAGTGCTTGATGATCTTTTCAAGTTTAAGGAGTCAGAAAAGATCGAAATGACTACTCAGGTAACTCTAGGCAAAATGGAGTACCAAGTAATCGTGAACTACAATATACACCTCAGCAAATAAATTTACCAAAGACTTGATGTATGTGCAGGCAATCTCCCTGAAAATTGTGTTCAGTGTATCACATTTACAGGGCGGCAACTCAGCTTCCTATGGATAAAGGTTTGCAACCTATAAGGGTCTCCCTTTATATGCTCGACGGTACCGGGAGCATAAGTCCGTGCTAGGGTTGTCTAATGCAAAAACGAACGAGAGCTGCTAAGTTTTATAGATGTCGAAACACATGTCTAGCCTAGACCACTAAGTATGAACGTTAATGTTTCAAATGATCCTTAAATTATTTGATAGATTTTAAGTTAATCTTCGATTATGTTTCAATTTTGAGGCTCAAAACAATGTCACTTGAACACCTATGATGCAGCTAAATGATGAAAATGAAAACTTTTCGTTTCTATGAAAGCTAGACTAATCAAGGGAAGGAATTTCAATCAATAATGCATCACGCAAAAATGCCTTCCACTAACTTTCATTTTCGTCTTCCAAATACAATGCCAAAAGTAAAAATGATTTTGACTTCTAACTATCCTAAATGAAACTTTATGAAAGCAAAATGGTTTTGACTTTACTAAGATGCACTTATATGAATTATGCTTTTCTTTCCATTTTGAATGATTTGATGCATCTAATACAGTTTTTAGCTCTCAATCACTGAAAAATGTGATCTGTTTTCAATGATGAATCTCAAAAAATAACTTTTCAATGCAACTAATCTAATGCGTTTTCACGAAAACTAAATTTCGAAATACAAGCTAAAATAAATGCAAGACAACGTTTTCAATGATTTCCACATAAAACAACATTCCATCAATCAACAAAATAAGTATCTCAACGACACTAACAAGCAACAAGTGATGACCAATTGACTAGAAACCCTAAAACTCAATCAGATTTCACTTCAAAGCCAATGAGACAAATTTTGCAAATTGATCAAGACAATCAATCAAAAACACCATAGACACTCTGGAAAATCATTGGTACAGGACATAAAGATTGAAAACAAGAAGGAAAACCCTATTTTCTCTTATACTATGGGATCATCACTCCTGTCATAGGCAAAACAACGATCATCACAACTGTAATTAACACATTTGTGATGCCATCGTGACTGTGAGAGGTAAACCTGCGATGGGCAAGAAAAATGAAGAAAAAATAAGAAATATTCAAGACCAGACAAAAATCAATGTTCTCAAGCAATCACCAACAAGTGAAAATAGTTATAGAAAAGCAAACAAGCTAGAAAACTGATGGTTGGTCAAACTCATCACAAAATCAAGGTGAAGGATTGAATGGAAAGGATCATGGTTTCCCCAACAGAATCAACATTTTTTTGTTTAGGTAAATCCTCTCTGTCGACAGATACTATCCCTCTAGCCCAATGAGCGGGTCTAGCAACTGAAGTGACAATCTACTAGACACTTTCCTAAGTTGCAATTGAAAAGAGAAATGAAGAAGATGGCCTACCTCGTTCTGATGCTATCTCAATCTCCTTTGTTGAAGACCTTGAATCACTCGCATCACGAGCTCGTTCCTACTGCTCTCAACGTTTATGCACCTGCACAAGAGATCAAGACACAACAAGGCATGCAAATACAAATAGCATATTCAAAAGCAACCTACTTAATTGGTCAAGGAATGTTAAGCTAAATGATACATGAGCATACACATTAGGGAAAGTGAACCAACAGTTGTATATTAATAGAAAATAAGGGGAAGCATATAACCAAGCCTTGATGTTGATAGGCTCTCCTTGAATGAATATCCAAGTCCAAGCTAAGCTCTCCAAGCACTCCTCCTCCAAGCCAAATGAATAGCATATAAGCACAATCTTAGCATAAGGGTGAAAATAGGCATAGACCAACCATTTGTGAATGGGAAAAGATGAATATATAGGCAAGGCAAGGGAGTTAGGATCTCTCCAAAGATAGGAGTAGGCCCTGATCTCAAGGAGGTTGCTCATAGGGATAAGATCAAGAGGCCAAGTTGGGAGAACTCAACCTGATCTACGTCGAACAACCTCCAACTCGCCGCTCTGGAAGCTTCTAGATCATGAAGCTTCTCATCCTCTTTGGGAAAATTGCCTTTTTTGGATCATCACAGGTCGAGTATAATGCAACAGGCGACCATCACATTTTTTAGTCTCATAAGAGTAATGATTCTCAAATTAGGGTTTTAGAGCTATTTCCTTCAGGGGAAGCTCAAGGCATTTTCCAATCAATGTCTTAGGGAGGATATGAGCTGCATATCTGAATGAGTACACTGCATGATGGTCATGTTTTGAGCACTTTGGGATATGTCACAGGGAAGTGCGGGAGGTGTGACAAAATATTGTGTAACACATATCACCAACATAATAGGAACATAAATACAATAAACATATCAGTGATCAAAATCCATATATATGTCAGTACATTTACACATGAAAATCAATGGAATGGATTTCTCGTTAATCAATGCAATGAAACAAATGGTGATGGGACTACCACGTTCCACTCGACCATAGTTTGGCTGAGACAAGTCTCTCTTCAGCCAGTCACCCCCGTGCCATATTCCAAGCATGAATGTGGGACTCACAGAACACATCAAAAACACTAATAAATGTGGATGCTAGCGGAGTTCTCTGCCTACGCCATGAGGAATTTGAGTGCCTCCTAATCTCTCAGGCTTTACCATGCATTTGCAGTTTTATCCAGGGATCACTAGGCCCTACACCAAGACATACTCTCCAAGATTTATCATGCATTCCATCTCGGAATCACTAGGCCAAATGGAGAGAAAATCAATCTCTTGGCTTTACCATGTATCCCACCATTCACTCGCAAGGATTCCTAGGCCCACCAAAGCACACAATTTGGCTTTACTGCAACCCACAATCTGGTTCAAGGGTTACTAGGCTAATGGGTTCATGCATTCTCAGTTTGGTTCAGGGACTACTACACGATGTGTTTGTCAATTCGGAGATCCACCCCACTCAGCTTCGAATCCAATCCGGCCATCCCACATAAACTAAATGAGAGAACCCATCTCATCAAAGCTATCAGGAAATGGCAAGGCTAGGCTGAATATATTGTCACACCTGTGTTATCACTCAGGTTGTCCCTTGGCTCCTTAAGGGATACGGCCGAGGTAACCACAAACCAATCTTTGGGCTGCAGGTCCTAGCCTACCTGCAGTCAGAGAGGGCTCTCTCTTTAAAATTTAACTTTGTTTTGGGTTGATTTTAGGCTAGTTATGGTGTACATGGGTTTTGTTTTGATTTTGGTGGGAAGGATGATGTTTTCAAGCAGAGTTGGGATGCATAGAGTGAGAAGTTCAAACCATTAGGCATGGAGTCATGGATTAAGGCTTGCTATTGCGTTTTCTTGGTCACAAGAGGAATACGGAGCAGGATAGCTACACATAGAACAATATCAGGCTGGAATAAAGATGGGATGAAGGTCAGAGATGAAAGGCAACTAAGAATCTTTCATTAGCTAACAGAGAGGGAAGGTGAATGAAAGTTTGTCTAGGAGCAGTCAAGAATTCCTAAATAACAGTCATATGTGAAAGAAACAGGGTAAACATGATCATTTAAGTATGCATATTCATAACCATTTCTGAAGAAAACATATGGAAATAACAAGAACTGAGCATAGGGTGCAGTCAAGCAAAACCTAAGCTATTCTTCTTTCTTGCTATTTAGATGGTAACACAATGGTTGAGTAAACATATGTAAACTGTAAACAGAGGTAGGAAAACACTTATTGAGCCATGTAGTAGCACAGGAATTCCACAGTCACTCTTTGGCCATTAAATAACACAACAGTCAGTTCTTCATCCAAAGCATTCCAGCAGTCTTTGATTATAGAGCTCTCAAAATATACAACGCAAGTCTAGAATGAGGATTATCAACCAACCAACCCTTTAAACAATGACTTAGGGTGGTTTATATAGAGAAAATATCCAAAAATATCTATTACAGCAGATCTTAAACAGATCTGAGGGAAATGAGTTCTTTAACCTAATCTTGTCCTGAAATTAATGCAAGAAGATATTTATTTGAGCTAAGCTGGAGGCAGTTGCATCAAAATGAGTTAATATGGTGTCCTTGGTGGCTCGGTGTAGTGAGGCGGTTCTGCTGCTTTTATGTGGCTTTAATGTGCACTAATCCCGATCCGATGAGCTTTAAATGGCCTTTATTGCTTCTTTGACTTGGATGGAGGCCTTTAATGTTCACCTGCTTTGGTATTGCCGATCTGATACTCTTTGTCGCTTCACTGATACTCTTTAATTTAATCTGGGCTTTATCTTTCCTCTGATACTCTTTAACACTTGAATCGGGCCACTTTCTCTCCCTTGATATGCTTGAAACTATCAAATCGCCCCTTTTCTGCCCTTTCAAGGCAAAAATAACAGCTGCAAGTGCTTTTTGTGGTCTCTAGAATGCTATCGGCGCTGGCCGATTGAATATGAACATACATGAAGAAATCCTGTCAAATAACGGCGGAGGAATTGCAACCTGATAACTGTGCTAGGCTGAGGCTGGTTTTTAAGCCCTCCATTTTGAGCAATTTTTCTTAGCGATGCCTCTGTTTCTGGCTTCGAGCATTCTTTGCTGCGATTTTCACCTTTCGCGCCTTTTCGGTGATGACGTCAGCGGCGGGTCCCAGTATGGCAGGGTGACGTGGCAGTATGGCAGGGTGACGACGTGGCACAGGACACGGTGGCAGGGTAGGGACGGAGACAGATGCGGTGGCAGTGACACATAGCAGTGGGGGGTTGACGCAAGAGTGACGTAGCGCTGACGTTGCGTTGACGTCAGGGAGCAGAGAGACAGAAGGCGGTTTGTGGTTTTATCGGACCGCCTTCTGTACCAGGGCGGTAATTGTCAGAGCTCGCCCGATACAATCAAAGGCAGACACGCGTCCTTTGTACGAAGGCAAAACCGCTGTGCCATCGGACGCTAACTGTCGAACGTCGGGGTGGCTCCGAAATCGCCGAGAGCCGTCGGATCTGGGAGGGCGGATCGGAGGGCCGACGGAGCGCTAAGCTGGCGGCAGGTTTATGTACGGGGGCCCGCCCGAATATTAAGTTAATATTTATTCAATGCTGCGGGGGTTCAAAAACTTTGGGTTTGTGGGTTATGGTATGTGCGCCGGGGGTAGAGTTCGACTGTTTAATCAAATATTTGAACAAAACCCGAAAATGTGAGCACGCAGGGTAAAACATTAAGGGTTATGGGTAAGGAAAGGGAAGGGAATGGTTTTTAATTTAATTAGAGGTTAAGCTAACTCCGGGTTAAGACGCGGAAGGGCTAATGCTAAGCCCCAAATGAACTTAGCATTTCCTCGAACTGATGTTATAGGGCTATAGTGCCAGGGGATGGGAATATGTATATAGGGGAGTTATTTAGTGTTTTTTAGTAAGGGGAAGGGGAAATAGATAGGGATTTACATAATAATGTTAGAATTTAATATGAAAATGACAAGAAAGCGCTAAGTTTTAGAGATATTAGGCCACTTAAAAGGGAAAAATGACTTATAGAGTGAATAAGAGTACTCCTAAGAAAAGCAAACCTTTACTTAGGCCAATGATATGTCAAATGATGAAACTTAAGAGATATCAAGCAGATCTTGACCTCTTTGGGGAGGTTAGTGAATGATTTGGGGAATAAGAAGAAGGGGGAGTTAGACATGCCTCGCTTGAGCTCCTCCAAATGAAAAACTGCCTCATAATTGTGATCTGAATAGATATAACACTTGAAAACATGAAATGGATCACATAGCTTGATTCTGCAACCACAAAACTACTTACCCAACCTACTTACCTAGCATTTTTTCTTCTTTTTGCATGGGTGCACTTAGACTTGCAGACCCTGATTGTCTTCTTTTCTTTTAACTGCCCTCCTATCTAAAATCAACCCTTATCTCTTCCAAGGGCCCAGATAAAGTAGTTGGGCTCCTTCATTTCTCTACCTAGCTACTGATCTGCCAAGATTAAACAGTTTGGTCAGGTCTTTATTCTCTATCTCTTAAAACAAGAAATTTAAACCTAGGGAAGCCAAGATTAAGCTATTTGGCCTTCCCTTAACTGAGAAATCTTTCAAAAATGGAACTTTTGCAACATGGAAAAGATGAACATTTTTGGCACTTCCACTGTCAACCATGAAATATGAAACCTATTGCAATAGGAGGCTAACAGTGGCTCCACATGGGGATGGCTTTTCCTTGTGAAAAGTCAAGAACAACATGTCAGATTGCCTTGATCTTCAACTATTTGCTGTATTCTAAAAACTTCCCTTTGCTGGCTGCTTTATTGTATATATATGATAGCATGCTTGAAGAGCTTAGGGCCTTCACTTCAGGCTTCAACTGCAGCAAGCTACTGTCCACAACAGAAAAACTTGAAATCCTACCTACTTACTCTAATCAGCACCTTCTTTGCTGTTAGGTGAAATGAAACAGCCAATGCAGCCACTTAAGTATTATGAACATCAGTGAGCTTTGCTACTTGTGCTTGCTGGTACTTGAAATGGAGATCTTGCAATCTGATATAGCTTTGTTGACCATTGAGAAGATCAGGAAATTGCTGATCTCCTTTGCTGAATCTAAACGCTGTACAAAAGGGTCCTGCAACATATATACACAATTGCTGAGCTGAATTAAAGAGCTGTACAAAGGTTTAGGATGACTATCATGCCTTGGAATCTGGAAACCATCAACATTTTGATATTGAGGCACACAGCCCGCTAATGGAGAAGAGCACTGATTTATTTGATCACTCAGCCTGCCATCTAATGGATTGCACAAAACTTGGAGCGATACTTGCAACTCATTATAAACAGGCTCGAATGGGACTTGACTGATCTGTACTTGCTGTTCATCTTTTTCTTTAAATAACTCAGAAGACTGAAAACAAAGAGGCAAGAGGTCCACTTGGACCATTTGATCATAAGCAGCTGCTTCCGAGTCTCTTTCTTCAATCTGACATTCAATGGCTCTTTGGGGCTGCAAATCTAGAGGTGATGCATTATAAGCAAAGATTTGACTCTCCTCTAGATGGTCAGTATCAAAGCATGCTGACACTTGATTATTAATTGCATGATAATTCTCCCTAATAGACTGAAAAGATTCAAAACAAAAAGGTAAAGTTGCTTCACTGGTTTCAATATTTTCTGCATTTTCCTCCTCCTCTTCATAGCTGAAATGAACAAGCTGATCACTGGGTTCAGGCTGCTGAACCTGAACACTGCTTTCTGCCAAAATAGGTTCTGATTCCTGTGCAAGGTTAATTTGGATTTGAGGCGCAAAATCTTCATCATATTGATGATATTTGGGCAGACCACTGAAAGAAGAAAAGCAATTATATTCATACAATAGATTGGGAGATTCATCCATATATTGCTCAGAAACTGAAGTTTCATCTTCGAAAGTAGCTCTTCTCTCAGCTCTTGCTCTGTTTTGTTTGGCAATCAGGTTTGCCTCCACACTAGCAGCTATATTTTGCATGTCTGCTAAGGTTGGCGGGGCTCTTTCCCTCAGTTGATATGCCACGTCAGAATCAAATCCATCAGGGAATTTGTACAAAGCAAGATCAGGTGGAGGTCTAAGGTTCTATGGGATTGCATTATAAACATTGTTAAATCTTGCACAATAGTCTAAGACAGCCTCTTGAGGGCCTCTTTTGATAGTATCATATTCTGATAATATGTGTAGGGGATCCTTCTTTTTCTCCCATTTGTTAAGGAATGTTTGGTAAAGAGCCTCTGGATCAGCTATGGAATTTGCAGGAAGAGCTCTAAACCACGGCCTTACATCTCCATTCAAACTTTGGACAAAAATCTTCATTCTTATAGCATCATAGTCTATTTCATAAATCTCAAAATAGTCCTGCATTTTTTTGGTATGTTGCAGGGCTGTGCAAGAACCAGTACCATCAAAATATGTGATTTTGGTTTGATAATCCTGAGGCATAGCCCCTAGATTTGCAGGTAACTGTAAAGGTGCATAACGATTCGCCATATTTGCCGGGATACATGGAACAACAGGAAGAAAAAGAACAGCTGGGATGGAAGAGGAAGTAATAGAAGGAGTTGGAAAATAGCTTTGTTGAACTGTTTCAGAGGAAACTTAAAGATCTTCTCTTTTAGGTTCGTTCCCTGTCCTTGCTTCTTTAATCACAATCCAGACTAACTAGACTTTGTTAAGTGACAAAATACCCCATTTTTTGAGAGATTTTCCACAAAGTTATCCCATTCATAAGCGAGAGGTCCCCGTAATTCCAGATCACTAGATTGAGTCACTAACTCTGAGAGTTGTTGAAGGGGAAAATTTTGTTAGCTTGGGATAGGAGGTATAAACACCAACTTTGTATGCTTTACATTTGTGTTTTTGAGAAGGATGTTAAGATAAGATATATCTCTTTTAGAGGATGAGTTATTTTCTAATATATAAGGTGTTGACCCATGCTTTATTTTTTGCTTTTTCAATGTTTCATGTGAATATTCTTCTATTATCAAATGTTTGATTCCTAATGTGTTTATTACATATAGTCCCTTTCTCATAGACATCACAATTGTTATATCACAAGTACTCATCCTTATGTTACAGGAGTAGAATCCAATAATATCCCTTGATATGTTTTGGTTTGGATGATCTCTTTAATGTCAAATTTACTTGGATTCCCTCTCAATGTTCCACTAATGCTCAATTTAACATTAGATACGTTTGATTTCTTATTATTTGGGTATGTTATGATTGATTTGGTTAAACTTGAGGGTGGCATGAGGGATAATGGTAATCTAGATTCTCATTTACACCAACTTTTGGGGTCTTTTTTCTAGATACACTATATCCTATTCAATTCACCTTTTATTCATTGTGTTTCAAATATATTTTTAGATATATTATCTTAAACCCACTTACAAGAATTTGTTATGTCCTATAAAAGTTAGTGCTTGTTCTGCATCCATTTGTTCAAGTTAAAGTTTTATGAATGATTGGCATTATTCTATAATTGAAGCTACGTTTTGATCAAGTAAGAAGAAAATATACTTTCAGTATGAAAGAGGGTGTTCCTTCGGGCTCCTCTTTGCACTCACTTCCATAGAGAATGGGCATAGGGATATTAAATGAATAAGTGGTTAAGAGAATTTGTGCAATTTTATCATGTTTTGATGATCCGTTTGGAAGCTTTCTTGTATCCATTGGCTCATGCAACATTTTTTTTTCCATAGTAGTTGTCAAATAAAGAAGGGATACTTTGAACCATTAATATTGATTCAATAATGTTGGGTATGTGTTATATTCTTTGCATGACTAGTCTTAGGTGTTGTTATGTTGTGCCATGCGTAGTGGGGGGGGGGGTTGCAAGGGGGCGGTATGGCCTTGATTTTTTATTTTTATTTTTTTATGCGAACCCACTCATGGTGGGGTGGACTCACCCATGGTTTTGTGCATGATGGTTTTGCCTGTGGTATTTTGTAGATACAACTAATGGAACTACGACTATGTTCTAATCCAAGGTTAATGCATTGGGGATTTATGAATGCTTCAACAGGTATATAATGTATTGTAACATTGAAAGGAATATAGTGAAAAATCGATCTAGTTTTCCCGATTTTGGGTTCTAGGAAAAAAAAATTGTGTATACTTTTTGTTCTCGCCATTGTGTATTTTTTGTTTTTTATTTTAAGAATTCATTTGCAAGTAATTTTTTACAGGGTTAAAACCTTCATTCGGTATCGTAGCAGTTTTGGCTTCAAGGGAACACCTTTGTAACTGAGGGGTTTTGCTTGGGCCTATGGTAGACCCCATTACAGTGGGAGGTCTACGAAATCGATTCTTGCGATGAAAGAAGATGGTGAACAATGGGAAGATAGAGATCAAGAAATTCAATAGGCATAGTTTTGTGTTGCGGAAGCTCAAGATGGAGGATTTATTGGTGGATAAAGATCAGTGGATCACGGTGGATCCAGGTACTAAACCAACGACAATGTTGACAAAAGACTGGACCAAGTTGCATCGGAAGGCAAAGCACAATATGACTCTGTGTCTTAGATTTAGTATTACTGAATGTTTGTAGAGAAGTTACAACAAAGGATTTGTGGGACAAGTTAGGGGCTTTGTATCAATCTAACTCCCTGGTGAACAAATTTTTCCTACAAAAAAAAGGTATATAACCTGAGGATGAGGGATGAAGACCCAGTGACAAAGCATTCAAACACTTTCAATATTGTGGTAAGTCAGTTATTGTCTATTGATATTAGAATTTTAGAGGAAGATAAGTGCATCAATATGTTGTGTTCTGTATCAGACTTGTGGGATAGTTTGGTTGTTTCCATATGTAGCAACATAACTACCTTGAAATTTGATGAAATAGTCTCATCCTTTTGTCGGAGGAGATGAGACGAAAAAACATGGAGAGCCAAAATGGAGATGCCTTGTCTGTAAAAGGAAGGTCCAATAATATAAATAGAAATAATTCCTCAAGTAGGATATGTAAATCTAAAGGGAGATCTAAATCTCGAGGAAAATTTGTAAAGGTATGCTCAAAATGCGAAAAATAAGGGCACTACAAAAAATATTATAAATCTAAAATTCCTTAGAAAGGAAATGGACCTGATGACGTTCCTTCTGCATGCGCAAAAACAACCTTAGATGAAGGTGTGGATGTGTACTTGCTTTCTTCTTCATGTATGTATGTAGATCTTGAGGTGTAAACACCCCACCTTTTCCTTGGTGGAGTGTTCACTTACTAACCCAACTTCCTTGGTACAATTATAGAAATGGGGTAAAAAAAGATTGATTTTCCATCAAGTTTACCAAATCTCAATGTGGTTGCCATCGTTTATTTGTTTGAATGAGACCTTTCCTTTGGTATGATTTATAACCAAATCTGAGTCCAGGATTGTAATATGTGATCCTTTAAATGTTATCAATTAATGTGGGATTATTCTCCTTCCCATTCACATCGTAGGTCTCCACACCTTACTCCCTTTTTCTAGACCCACCCTTCATGTGGGTGCATATGTAAACATATTCAAATTGACTATATTATGCCATGACGCCCTCCCCAAATAATTAAATGTGAGGATACATTTATACATGTATATTCCCATATGCATATTCCTTCGTTATGTGCCACCCAACAACCCACATCAGATGAGTCAAATCCATGGTGTATATTCAAGACACGACCTCGTCGTGAATATCACGCATATGTATGTATTATGCGCTTTGGTGGCCCCACCATCTAATGACCCACAACATATATGATCAATCCATGATCATTAAACAATGGCGCTAGCCCCACGATATTACATGTATGTGTTTTTATGTGTGCAGTGTAAATCCACTGCCATTCTTCGTTGCTTGGTCGATCCAACAACATGTGGGACCTTGACTCCCCTCCATTGACATCATAGGGGGAAGCCCCCACCAAAATCCCAACTGTCGATTGCAGGGAGCACATCCGATGGCCTCAATTGTTGCAGGACCTTCACCCTCCCATGATGACATCACAAGGAGGGAGGTCGCACAGTGATGTGGGCCCTTGATTTCATAAGTGTTTATTTGTTGTTCGTTTAGACATACCTCTGCCCTCAACCACTTGTTTATGTGGGAGTGAAGATGTGGAAACTCAGGGTTAAGGCTCTTGATCATTCGATACAACCACGAGAACAAGCTATGAACCCAACTCTTGGTTATGTGACAAGGTTACATGGCTTATGGCATAGCCCTCCGACATAAGTCTCCACCTTAGGCACTGTAACTCGATTTCATGGGAGCTATGACCTAGATTTTGGGGCTTTAATCCTGAATCAACTCACACGAGCCAAATCTCCCGCTCTTGGTGCATATGAGCCCATGACCACAAGGTCAATCCTGACCTTCCACCCCAATACAGTTTATAATAAGTGCACCCATATGTATATGGTGTTTTACCTATGCATGGGCCATTAACACTCAGCACAAACTTACCACCAATGAAATTTTAGAAAGCCATATCAACACATGGATTTTCCTATATGTTAGTGCACAACTCAATGCTCTGAGTTATAGGCTAATTCAAAACAAAACAACTCGACACTAAATCAACAATGTTTCACATGTATATATTCAAGTTCAAGATAGATAATTTTGGGTCCCCAAAATGTCATCCACTTTCACCTTCATTTCCATCATTTTACCCTCATTCCATAACTCTATAGCCCCATAACCTTACATTAAGTAACCATTTTCATCATTACATGGGTTTATCATTATTATTTTCCAAGTCATTGATTTTAAGTATTTTAAGTGAATTTGTGATTAAATATTAGGAAATTAACATATTTTCATATATATATATATATATATATATCTAAAAGTGTTATGAGTTTTGTGATATTGTAGGCCTACTTGGAGATTCTAGAAGGGTCCTACTTGGCCACCCAACCACAAATTCGAATTTCAAATTCCAACTCATGAAGATTTGTGGAATAATTGTAGAAGATGTGGATCATTAACTATGCACATTCAAAGGAGAAGAATCATGGATGAGAGGATTTGTATCTTACATTTTTAGGTGATTGGTTGTAACCACAAGAGATAAATGTGGATTTAGGAGAGATCTAAGGATCTATATTTATTGTATAATTATCCTCAATTTTTGTATAAATAGGAGTGCACCCTTCATACAAAGGGTTGTTAGATGCAAGTTAGAAGTTGTGAGTGTTAGTATTAATTGCTAGTTGCTAGTTGGAGGTTACAAGTTCTAGATGTAATTTGGTAAGTGAGGATAAAGAATTCTTGTAATATCTTGTAACTTAATTTTTATAAAATACATACTGCCACTTTAATCTCCAAGATGTGATAGTCTGTTTTGTGTGCTTGCTGAGAAATGGAGGGCCCCCATCAATCATAATTTGCACAACTTTGTACATATTGGTAACATAGTGTATTATTTCATTTATTTTCGACAAGTTTATGCAAGTGTTCTTTTACTTTCAGCAAGTGTGATTTCATTTCAACAGGTGTGATTTACTTTCCAGGAAGTGTGATTTCAATTATGCAAGTGTGGTGTGATTTCAATTTTGCAAGTGTGATTTCATTTATGCAAGTGTGATTTCATTTTCGAGCAAGTGTGATTTCCTTTATGTAAGTGTGATTTCAATTTCTTTATGTTTGGCTTGGTTTGGATTAGATTGATTTAAATTGTTTTGTAATTAGTTTTAAATGCATTAGATTAATCTATTCTAATAAATAACCACCTAGTACATATAGTACAGGTATACCTCGTCAGTTCTATGAACTTGTTGTAGTGGCTACAATACCCTCCAAATTTTTTCCTTAGCTTCGTTTTAGAGCCTCCTCACCAACCATCCTCAGCAACATGTCTTGCATCGTCAAGCATATAGGCTTCAACTGTTTATCAATGTCTTGTTAGCCTGTGCATATTAGTTTGCTTCACTCGCCTCACAGGTTGTCTTTCCGGACTCAGACCATGTGTTGGCCAAGTAGCTCCCCCAGAAAATTGCGCAATTCTGGAGGGGAATCAACCTTCCCTCCAGAAATTGGCAAATCGGCTGGCCAGCCTGCTAAGCTCAAGAATTGTGCAATGCTGCCTGTTAAGCTTCCTTTGAAAAATTACACAATTCATCCCAGGACAGCTGCTCAGCCCAGGAATTGCAGTCCTTGAAGACAGTCACCTATTCCTCCCAGAAATTGCGCAATCCCTCTGGGATAACCAACTCTACTTAGTCCAGAAATTGTGAAAATCACTCTCCCAAGCTTGCAAACTGTTGCATGTGCCTTCAGGTCGACCATTCCCTCGGGGACTAAGCTATCCTGATTTGCATGCATGGCCTATTTTTTCCCGAAATAGTAAAGGAAGCATGCAAAGAGCATCCCCAAATTTAGGGATCTATTTTTAGCAGTTGGAGGTCACACGCAAGGATCATTTTGAAAACCTCACGCCAAGTGTCGCTTTTCCTAGACTTGTGGCATGCACATCATGACCTCAATCTTATCAAAACTTATGTATCGGACGCTACACTGCTCATTCCTCACATCAACCTTGCAGCTCTGACATCCCGCATCACATCTAGGAGTCGTCGACACATTCAAATTAGTTGTTTCGAGGTAAGGCCGCTTTGCATGTCTTGCGCTGCGCTTTTGTCGCTTTTTGTGTTTCGGCTTGTGTGAGGGTTTACTACTTGATTTTAATGAATGCTTGATGTCGTTTTAATGTATGTTAACTTGTACAAGAAACGTTTCAATTTTTGTTCGCATCTCACTGCTGTCGCATACATGACACTATTTTTGCACTAACGGTTGTCATCGCGGCAACCCGCTTCACACGCATGCATGTTTTCCCGTCTTTTGAATCCTACACTCGTTGTTTGCATGCATGATCATTCACTCTTTTTTTATAATCAGATTCGCCAATAATTCAAAGTTCTCATGTTACAGTCACCCGTTGGTGGGTCTGGGCTACCTTGACTCGGACTCTGCCTTGCCTGGACAACATTGCGCAATTCTAAGAGGGCAGGTCGTGCCTTCCTCCCAGAAAATGCGCAAATCTAGTCAGTTAGTGCCCTCCAGTCTTTCTTTGCACAATTCTGAGAGGAAGTGACTGTTGGCCTAGAAAATTGCGCAATGCAGTCCTTGGGCCTGCATCACTTGCCAGCTGAAATTGTGCATTGCACAATCTTAGCGTCCGACAGGCCAAGCTGGACTGTGCATTGTGCAGTTCCAACAATTAGTCAACCTCTCGATAGCCCAGACTGTGCCTTGCATAGTTTTGGGAGTCAGTCTCCCGACCTCTTGGCGGAAATTATGCAATATTCACAACCAGTCACACAGGTATGTGGCAAGTCAGTCCTCAAGTTTGTGTTGGTTTTCGTTTGATAGAATTATTTCCATGAGTGTTTCTATGTCTCCAGGTATCATAGGTGTTCGTCTGCCTCTCATCGGTGCAGGCACAATGGATTCCAGGAGAGCAGAGTCAAAGACACCGTTGAGAGTAGAACTGGAGATGAAGACGAGCAAGTGTCTATGAGCTTGCCTACCTATGAATACATCAAGTTGTTAGTAGACAAGGACATCAAGATGAAATGGTAGCAACATTGCAACAAGAAACACCATCAATAGCAGCAGACGGTAGCACAACTTGCATGGGATGAATGCAAGAGGAAGGTTGTTAACAACAAGAAGGCGGAGCAAAGCTGCAAGTTCAAAGCAGATCCACTTGCGATGAAAGAAACTTTGGAGATTGAGGCTATGAGGCGACGATGCAACAAGAGGATCACCCGAAAGCAGAAAAAGAAACAGAGAAAGCGTTATAGGCGTTGAAGCAACAACTCAATGAAGAACAACAAATGTACATATGAGAGAAGGATTATAGTAGGAATAGGTACAATAAGGGGTGCGACATGCACAGAATGATGAAATTGTGCCTGTACAAGTTATAGATCCATCCCAGTAGCTCACACAGAGCAGACAGGGTGAGCAGTGCTGTCGATCGCATGCAAGGGAGTCCAACAACATGCATGTCATTGTACACACACATGTTATCCCACCCATTTGGCACACTCACCGAGGCGAAGACAAGGAGAAAGTTCGATTGGAGCTGAACATGTATTTTGACACATTGATGCGCATGGTCACCAGCACACACTTGGAGATTAGCACAGACATTATGCATCAATGTGTTGTCGGTCTGGTCACACCCAAGATGACAATGCACATGCTATCAGACGAGTTGGACAAAGGAGCCATATTAGTGTACGCGGATGCAACAGAGGCAAGAGTTTGCTTTCAGCAGGATGTCACCATTGAGTGCATGAACACCACCACGGACCACCAAGCTTGGCATCATCTTGTCACGATCAACCACCATAGATGTTGAAGAGTTGGTCATCTCACAATCATCTGAGTCTTAGTGATGTCTTGCTCAAGCTTATTTTGTCTCACATAGGTACATGTGCAGATTGAATGTAACATCTTGTAAAGTGGAAGTCCAAGTGTCGATAGTTGAATGTAAAAATCATAGAGTAGTTGAAGAGTCATGAGGGTAGGTAAACAGTCACAAATGAGGAATGTCAAGGGTCACCCCACCCTTTTCTATTTATAGTACCTCGTAACTCATTGATAGGGCTTTTGGTCATCCAAGCTTCCGATAAGAGTATCTTAGAGAAAGCTTGGAGAGTATTGTAACAAGCCTTGGCTTCTCCACTATGCAGAGCTAGTATATCACTTTAAAGGAGCAAGCGGCAATGACTGTAACGTTCCGTTGTCGGGACTTGTGGTTGGTCATGGTTTTAATGTATGATTGGAACTTTCACATCTTAATATAATAGAGCCAACATGTTTCATGCATATGTTGTTATTGTATTTCAGCTAACTTGTTTACTCTAATGATATATGTCTATTTTTGCTTACGCATGCATGTATGGACTTTTATGTATAAGTATGTATGAATTGTATTGAAATGTGTTGTTGGTTTAACCATCACTTTGGATTGCTAACTTACTTGATTTCCTGTTTGTGATGCATATTTGCTCCTGTGTTCCCTTCTTAGCCACATGCTTTCACAGGTTTCCAAGGGGCACACTCACCTCACCCTCCGTGTGTTATAACTGTTCATGCATCTTTCTTGACTTGCTGCATATGTCACACCCTTGCTACCAACAGGGACATCTTACTTGCCTCTGCGCACAACCGCGGTCAAGGCGATACCGTATGACCCACTGTTGGGACTCTTACACCAAACAGTCTGAGGTCTAGTTGGGACTTCTTATCGGGAAGATCCCCTGACATGTTGGTGGGTCCAACGCCATCAACATTTTGGCACTAGAAGGAGGGCCAAATGACAAGCTGAGTCCTCATAATCTGTTTTGAATCTATACATATATAACATGACTAACTATAGAGTTTCTCTTCTAGAGTGTATGTCTTATGGAAACAACTTCGAAATCTCTAAAGAGCTCTGGGATAACTTGTCACATAAAACATATGATGGTGGAGGCTATGTAGCCTGGGTTAGGCACCCAGTTGGCATTGTAGGATCATGTGAAAGACATGGAATCTTTGAAGAATACATGACCCGCGTGTTGTTCATCTACATGCTTCGAGGGAACCCAATGCACTGGTGTGCCACACTGCCTGAAAAATATATTCATTCTCTCTCTCATTTGGTTGCAGAGAGAGACCGTGTTTTCAATCACTTTAAGCGTAAATCACTCAAAAATAAAATTGTGCAAGTACGAAAAACGACCGATGAATCTGTTGAACAGTTTCACACACACTTTTGTAATCTTGCATACTAATTTGTCGAAGGTGAAATTTATTTGGAATTTCTCGATGGAATATTTGAGTATCTTCTTCACATATCCGAAAATCTGCAATCCTTGAAATCATCCGAACCTCTTTCAACATACTTCAGTGATGGAGTTGCACAATCACAGACAGACATAGTTGCTATCATAAGCGACTTTCCACCTTCACCGCATCGAACAACTCCACCACCGCAGAGTGATGTGGGTGAACATGCACACACATCTGTTGAACTGTCACATCCTCCCACCCCACCTACTCCTGATATCTGTGCAGATTTGGCTTGCTAGCTTATTGGTTGTCACGTGGATTCGTTCCCTCAACCTCCATCCCTGTGTTCTATTGATCCTCCAGATTGTATTGTCTTGTGTTCTTCCACTCTGGACTCCTCACCTGCTGTGAACGAGGATGAATTTGTCGATGGAGTTGGTGTTATGCAGCCAACCTGTAGCATCATTCATGATGAGTGTGTGTGGGAATCTAAAGAAGAACCTATGGTGAAGGATGACTCCTTTCCATTCGCACCTCACCCGCTCTATCTTGACATCCCTTGCGATTCTGCCACTGTTGATTTCCGCTGTGAAAACTAATTTCCGGATGTTTCTACTTTTGATCTTTCATAGGACACGTCGGATGTCAGTTTGTCATTACATTGCGGAGAGGACACATATTCTTTTGAGAATCCGTTTAATCTGTCATCTGTCATTTCTGAAAACACAGAGGGCGAACATCCTTGCTTGTCATGTACCCCTCTGCACGATTCATCAAATCATGAGGATGCCGACAAACATCCTGAATTTTCTGACCTTGGTTGTCGTGATCTCTCTACTTCTTCATCTGATCACGATGTTGATTCAATCGTTGTTAACATGTGTAAGACATTGGTCTATGATGATCTATTTGTCGACGAAGTCAAAACCCCGTAGACTGTAGAGGCACTTCAGCCTGAGTTGATGGTTATATCAGGTCCTCGCTGTCTTGAGGTTGGTTTCACTTCCAATCAGGAAATTGTTCAAATGCCCGAGGCTCCTCATCACTCTCTGCTTTGCATTGAAGATCAACCAAACACCCAGATTTCGTTTCCTCCACTGGAACTACACGATCCCATCGCTCATGCATTGGAGGAATCTTACACAACAAGCACACTTGTGCAACGTAAGTGGTCTACCTTTCTCACGCTTGCTTTCATGCCACAGTCAAGAGAATGCATACACTTAACATCTACACACACAGTAGCACAACAGCATGGCAAGTCCACAGAGTGCATGTCATGCGCTTTCACTCACTTATGTTCTTTGGATGCTTTTAAACTCAGTGTGTGTTTGTCTTCATCGTTATATCTTTCATGCTTGCTAGTTTGCACAGTTGTGTTGTTCGCGAACCATGCCTTCACCAACATGGGTCGACCAATGCACCGGTGGCTGCATTGGAAGTATCACTTCACGTAAGCAAACCCATGCACCGTTAGCTTTGGAGTAGGAGTAGTGTTTGATTTTGGTTTGTTTTATTGCATGTATGTTTGTTTCTTACCTTGCATGTTTTTTTGTTTGCATGCTTGTTTGCTTACTCGCTCTGCTTACACATTTACTTATGCTTTTGCTTTGTCTTGTTGTTTGTTTCTTGTTTACATTCGTAGGTTAGTTTCACATGAAACCATATGTGACTCTTGAAACAAGCTGGGTAAAGTACAAGAGGACATGTGCAACTATCAATACTTGGTTGTCTATTGTCTTTCCTATGTATGAAGAACTTGTTAGTTTCAGTCCATGATACGCCGATGGAAAATATGAACTGTTCGAAGTGAACCTTGGTGAAAACACAACGCTTGTGCGGTAAATAGTGTCACCTACTCTAGTTGGTTGTTTTTGGGTTAATCCTTATCATCTCAGTCAAGTAGAGTAAGGCGAGGGGGGAAAACTTAACAAACACGTAAGAGGTATATATAAACTACTTCTCTAAAGGAACAACCTCTTCTACTATTAATAAGTCGGGATCCCTCTTCCACCTTTGAAATGAATAAGTGTTATGCACAGTTATGAAAAATGAAAATGAAAAAATGAAGAGGTGAAAAAATTTCAAAAAAATAAAAATGAAAATGAATAAGGTGAAAGAATAGAAAGGTTTCCTACGTAGAGAGGTGATGCAAGTAACTCCACCGAAGTACTGACCAGGCTCGCTGGCAGCGGAGCAATGCTTGTGTTCCTACATGACTTCGCCAGGGTACTGTACATGCTTGCTGGTAGCGGAGCAATGCTTGTGTTCTTGCATGACTCTATCGGGGTACTGTCCAGGCCTGTTGGCGGTGGAGCAACACTAGAGATGAAACTAAAACTATGATGACCATAAAGCTTGTGCACCAATATACCCCTCATCCCCAATCGAAACAACTGTGTTGGCTTGGCTTGGAATGTGTGTCGACCGACTAAGAGCTTGGTAGATGCTACATCTTACAATCAAGAAAGTGTGGAAACGGAGATCAACAGAGAGCTGAAAAATACTTCTAGAGGTGTTAGACTTGATTTTCACGAACAAGGTCCATTCAGAGAGCTAGAGTTCTACCAGTGTGTCGCCAAGTGTTGTAGCGGCTACAACCACCCTCCAAAATTTTTCCTTAGCTTCATTTTGGAGCCTCCCTACCAACCATCCTAACAACATGTCTTGCAATGTCAAGTACATAGGCTTCATTGGTTTTTCAATAACTCTCCAGCTTGTGCATGTTCGTTTGCTTCACTACCCTCACAGGCTGTCTTTTCGGACTTAGACCATGTGCTGGCCAAGAATCTCCCCCATAAAATTGTGCAATTCTGGAGGGGAACTAGCCTTCCCTCCAAAAATTGCGGAAATCAACTGGCCAGCCTGCTGAGCTTAAGAATTGCGCAATGTTGCTTGTCAAGCTTCCTCTAAAAAATTGCGTAATTCATCCCAGCACAGCTGCTCAGCCTAGGAATTGCGCAATCCTGGGAGACAGTCACTTGTTCCTCCAAGAAATTGCGTAATCCCTCTGGGACAGCCAGCGCTGCTTAGCCCAGAAACTGTGCCAATCCCTCTCCCAGGTTTGCATACTGCTGCATGTGCCTTCAGGTCGATCAGTCCCCTCCGGGATTGACCTATCCTAATTTGCATGCATGGACTGCTTTTTCTTGAAATAGAAAAGGCAACATGAAAAGGGCATCCTGAGATTTAGGGATTTACTTTTAGCAGCTGGAGGACACACGCAAGGATCATTTTGAAAACCTCATGCCAAGTGTCGCTTTTCCTAGATTTGTGGCATGTACATCATGACCTCGATCTTATCAAAACTTATGTACCAGATGCTGCAAATCTCATTCCTCACATTGATCTTGCAGCTGTGACATCCCACATCACATCTAGGATTAGTCGGCACATTCAACTCAGTGGTTTCGAGGTAAGCCCGCTTTGCATGTCTTGCATTGCGCCTCTGTTTCTTTTTGTGTTTCGACTTGTGTGAGGGTTGTTTGCTTGATTTTAATGAACACTTGATATCGTTTTAATGTATGTTAGCTTGTACAAGCACCGTTTCAGTTTTCGTTCGCATCTCATTGTTGTCGCATGCATGACACTGTTTTTCTACCAATGGTGGCCATTGCGGCGACTCGCTTCACACACATGCATGCTTTCCCATTTTCTGAATATTGCACTCATTGTTTGCATGCATGATCATTCACTCTCGTTTACACTCAGCTTAACCATGCATTGAGACTTCTCATGTTTCAGTCGCTCGTTGGTGGGTCTGGGCTACCTTGGCCCAGACTGTGCCTTGCTCAGAAGCACTGTGCAATTCTAAGAGGGAAGGCCCTACCTTCCTCCCAGAAAATGCACAAATCTATCCAGTCAGTGCCCTCTAGTCTTGCTTTGCGCAATTCTGAGAGACAATGACTGTAGGACCTGAAAATTGCGCAAAGCAGTCTGTGGGTCTGCATCACTTGCTAGCTGAAGTTGTATATTGCGCAATCTCAACACCCATCAGGCTAGGCTAGATTGTGCATTACACAGTTCCAGCAGTCAGTCAGCCTCCCGACAGCCTAGATTGTGCCTTGCATAGTTTTGGCAGTTCATCTCCTGACCTCCGGGCGGAAATTGCGCAATCTTCATGACTAGTCACACAGGTATGTTGCATGTCAGTCCTCAAGTTTGTTTTGGTTTTTTATTGACAGATTGCTTGCCATAAGTGTTGTTATGTCTCCAGGTATCACAGGTGTTCATCTGCCTCTCGACGATGTAGGAACAATGGCTTCTAGGAAAGCAGAGTCAGAGACACTGTTGAGAGCACAACTGGAGATGTAGTCGAGCAAGCATCTATGAGCTTGCCTACCTATGAAGACATCAAGTTGTTCATAGACAAGGACATCAAGATGAAATGCAGCAACATCATAGCATCGTAGCACCATCAGCAACAACAGACGGTAGCACACCTTCATGCGACGAATGTAAGAGGAAGGTTGTTGACAACACGAAGGTGGAGCAAAGCTGTAAGTTCAAAGCAGATGCACTTTTGATGAAGACAACTTTGGAGATTGAGGCTATGAGGTGACGGCGTGACACGAAGAACGTGTGAAGGAAGAGAGAGAAATAGAGAAGGAGTTTCATGTGCTGAAGTAGAAACTGAAGGAAAACTAGAAACTCAAGGAAAACAACAGTTGTACATATGAGAGAAGGGTCACAGTAGGAATAGGTACAACAAGGACCATGACATGCACAACTTGATGAAACTATGCTCGTACAAGTTATAGATCCAGCTCAGCAGCTGGCACAAAGTAGACAGGGTGAGCAGTGTCGTCGATCGCATGCAAGGTTGTTCAGGAGCATGAATGTCATTATGCGCACGCATGCAATCCAACCCATTTGGCACATTTCCCGAGGCGAAGAAAAGGAGCAAGTTCGTCTGGAGCTAAACATGTATTTCCACAAGTTGATGCGCATGGTCACCAGGACACACTTGGAGATCAACACAGACACTCTACATCAATATGTTTCTAGTCTAGTTGCACTCAAGATGATGATGCGCATGTTATCAGATGAGGCAGATAGAGGAGCCATATCAGTGTACTCGGATGCAACGGAGGCAAGAGTTCGCTTTCAGTAGGATATCACCATTGAGCGCATGGACACCATCACGGACCACCAAGCTTGGCATCAGTTCGCCACCATTGATGATCGCAAGTATGTCGAAGAGTTGGTCTTACCACAAGTGTCCGAGTGTTAGTGATGTCTTGGATGGCTTGCTCAAGCCAATTTGTCTCACATGGGTACATGTGCAGATTGGATGTAACATCTTGTAAAGTGGAAGTTCAAGTGTCGATAGTTGAATGTAACAGTCATAGAGTAGTTGAAGAGTCATGAGGGTAGATGAACAATCACAAAGGGGAATGTCAAGGGTACCCATCCTTTGCTATATATAGTCCCTCATCACTCATTGTATAGGATTTTGGTAAGCCAAGCTTCCGATATGAGTATCTTAGAGAAATCTTGGAGAATATTGTAACGAGCCTTGGCTCCTCCATAGTGCAGAGCTAGTATATCTCTTTGGAGGAGTAGGCGTTAGTGAATTGTTGACAGCGCTAGACCCACGAACATTCAGGGGATCACCTTGGTATGAAGTCCCAATTAGACCTCACACCGTTTGGTGTGGGAGTTCCATCCGGTATGATGGCCCGATTGCCGTTGTCTTAAGGATTTGCCTCAACTCTTGCTTGTCAGCATAGGAGAGTGGTTTGCTTTGTCTTCGGGAAGTGAGGTTCACGCACCTAGTGAGTGTAAGTGTACTTGTGCCAATGGTCCTTTCACTGTGAGGAGAAGAAGGTGAAGGTGAGTTTCAGGTTGAAAGGGATCAATCCCAACTTGGCTAGGAACACACAACACAACAGAACATACACAACTTCCGAAGGAGCAATCAACATGGATGCGGCAGTCACAATATACAAGGTAAGATAACACGTGCAACACTCACGGATCAATCTGAATGAGTGCAACAGTTGTTACAACAAGGTTCATGTGAAAGGTCTGTCTGATGTCCGACAGAGTAGTCGACACGGACGGGACATCATTAACAACATACACAACACATTTCCATTAATAGATTATGCATTACAACAAATGAAACACTTCAAATGTAGAACATAGGTTAAAACAACATGCATTACAAATGTTAAAGATCAGTCTTACAACAGATATAATACATGTGTGAAAACGTGTTGGCCTATTAAGAGGCTTCTGAATTAAGTGAAAGTTCCAAGACACATCGTTACACCATACATCACTAACCCCTTCAGCGGGGTGTTGGAGCCACTACTTACTCCTTAAATAAAATATTACCAACACTCTTGGCTATGTGGGAGGAGTTGAGGTGAAAAGTCCCTTCTATGTACAAATAAGGGGGTATTTATAGACAAGGGTGAAACTGACCCTTGTGGCTGTTCAACTATCCTCATGATTGTTCGACTTCCATGACTTTTCGACTTACATGACTCGTTGTTCAGAAGTGTAGAAATTCCCACTGTAGATCACCTGATAATGCAATATACTAAAGCAAAATACTTGATCTACTTCTACAAACAAACTTGTGGAAGCTTAATCGATTTTGAGCAAGATCAAATAAAACACATATAACAGAGAATGAGAAATCAATCACACATGAACATAGCAGAATACTATGGGGAAAGCCTCAGCTAAAAACCCCGTTCTTTGTATTATCATACAAGTGGAAATATGTCCGATTACACAAAGCTTTAGCTCACAAGCTATCTAGCTCTCAGTACGATCCCTCAATGCTGCTCATAGACTAAATAGACACAACATATGCGTTCCTCCAGTCCTCCAAGCCTCCTATGTCCTTGCACAGTTTCTCCTGGGTCCTCTAGTTGCCACCTATGTGAATTCACCTCTCACACAACTCACCAAACTCAGAAGTAACTGCGCAATCTCCAAGGAATGAATTCCTTTTTCATGCAAGAGATATCCTCAATGGAATATTCTTGCAACTGATAGTACACTGTCCCATCATTTGATCTCAACTGGGTCTCTGACTGAACTGACATGCATGAGTTATTTATGAGAGAATATTCAGTTATCTAAAATGCAGTAGTTACATGCATGCATGCATTAACTAACTGAACTCACAATCAGTTCAACAAATTGTTGGAACTAATCTAACTGGACTTAACTCAGTTAACTGAGATAACTAATTACAACTCAAAGTACAACTCATCATAATCTCCTTAATCAAGGGATAACTTCCTCAATCAAAGGGGAAACTGTTGCATGTCTTCACATAGACTTCATGCTTGATTTTCTCCAACTAATTCACTCAAGATGAATTAATTAATTATTTTTCAAATAGCTGCTAAAATCAAATTCGAATTCTAATTCTCAATTTTAGTTGAGGGACTAACTAAAATTGGAATGTATCCTGAAATGCTATTTATAGCAGTGTTATTTTTAGCATTTCTTATTGCTATTTTCAACACTCCCTCTCAAAAAGAAAGGGATTATCTGTCACCCTAATCCTATCTCTGTGGAACTCGAACTTGCATTTTGACAATGCCTTAGTCAAAATATCTGCGACATGTTCCTCGGTCGAAACATACAGCAACAACATGATCCATTTCACCACATAGTATTGAAGATGATGATACCGGATATCGATGCGCTTGGACCTGTCATGAAATACTGGATTCTCAGAGAGTTTGATACAACTCTGATTATCGCAATAGATCACAGTTGGATCCATCCTCTGACCAAACAATCCAACTAGAATCTTCCGCATCTAAATGGCCTCACATGCTGCCTGACTGGCAGCCATGTATTCAGCCTCTGCTGAGCTAAGTGCAACTGACCTCTGTTTCCTGCTATACCAAGAAACTGTAGCTGAACCAAGGTTGAAGATTCCTCCTGAAGTGCTCTTTCGGTTTGATGGACTCCCTGCCCGATCTGTATCTGTGAAGCCCTGAAGCTTCACTCCCTTTGTCCGTCTGTACCACAATCCATATTGAGATGTGCCTCTGAGGTATCTCAGCACATGCGTCACTGCCTTCCAAAAAAACTTGGTAAGTTGAACCATAGCTTGACTCAGCTGGTTCACAACAAAGCACAAATCTGGTCGTGTGTTCACTAGATACATCAATGAACCCACAAGCTGCCGATAAACAGTAGCAGCTACTACCCCACCTGAAGTAACATCCTCCTTCCTCCAGTTACAAGTTGGAGGAGTCTTCATGGGCTTGCACTTCTCCATGTGGAATCGCTTGAGGATCTCATTGGCATACTTGCCTTGAGACACAAACACTTCCCCATCCTTTTGCCACACTTCCATGCCTAGAAAGTAGTGCATAAGACCCATGTCTTTCATCTTGAAGTCTCTTGCAAGGTCCTCCTTGCAAGACTTGATCAACTGATCATCACCTATCAATATCAGATCATCAACATAAAGAACAATGATCAATGGCTTACCTTCTACCATGATGTGGTAAAGGTTCGCATCTGCTTCACTCTTGGTGAAGCCCAACCCAGTGAAATAGCTGTCGATCCTGGTGTACCAAGCATGAGGTGCTTGCTTTAGCCTGTACAAAACCCTCTCGAGTCGGCACACATGCGACTCACGATCGGAGGTCTCAAAACCTTTGGGTTGCTCAATGTACACCTCTTCCTTAATCTTCCCATTGAGGAACGCAGTCTTCACATCCATCTGATGGATCTTCCAATCCATCTGAGCTGATAGTGCCAACATTGATCTGATAGATGAGTACCTTGCTACAGGAGCAAAAGTCTCATTGTAGTCAATCCCCTCGACCTGTGAGAAACCACGGGCAACAAACCTTGCCTTATGTTTCTCAACACTGCCATTAGCTGCTTGCTTTACCTTGTAAAGCCAGCGGGAACTCACTACTAACTTGTCCTCCGGTCTTGGGACAACATCCCAAACACAATTCCAAACGATGGAGTTGTACTCCTCCACCATAGCATCAACCCAGACTGGTTTCTGAACTGCTTTGTCGAATGAAGAAGGTTCGGTCTCTACACACTCCCCAACTAGGGCCATGTAACTAGTGTACTGCTTGGGTGACCTCCTCTGTCTGCATTGAGAAGATGGCTATCCCACATTCTCTCTCGCATCTAGCATAAACTTGTCAGCTTCCCTTGAGTGTTTCTGCCCATCTCTGGAAGACTCTGCACGAGTGGATGTCTCCACACTCTCATCCTCTGCATGCGGCTGCTCCGCATCAGTCTGAGGCCCCTCCTCCTTAGGAACTAAAAGTTCCTCCTTTGCATGCAACTTGAGCTCCCTCTCAAGTGATACTCGCCTGGCTCTCTGCGTACCACTGTCCTCTGACTGGTAGGCAAGAACACCCGATAGTTATGGGGTGTATCAGTGTACCCCACAACTATTCCCAACTCAGTTGTTGGATTTAGCTTCTTCCGGGAATCTTTGGTCACATGGCAATAAACCGATGATCCAAAGATCCTGAAGTGGCTCACATCTGGTCTCTTCCCAAAAAAGGCCTCCATAGGTGTCTTTATTCCCAGTATATGATGCGGCCTTATGTTTTGCAAGTATACTGCTGTATTGCATGCCTCAACCCACAAATCAAGTGGTAGGCTTTGGTCATGCAGCATCGCTCGAGCTGCTCCCACAATCGATCTGTTCTTCCTCTCGGCCACCTCATTCTGATGTGGGTTATGGGGTGTCGTCAACTCCCGTTTAATTCCTTCTGCTGCACAAAAGTCCTTAAAATATTGGGAGACATACTCTCCACCATTGTCGCTATGCAAGACCCTTATTTTCTTTCCAGATTCTTTCTTTGCCAAGGGTTTGAACTCACAAAACCTTGATAAGGTTTGATCCTTCTTCTGCATAAAGTAGATCCAACATCTACGAGAAAAATCATCAACAAAAATAACATAGTACCTTTGTTTAGTGGTGGAGGCTGTAGAGAATGGTCCACACACATCTGTATGAACTCGCTCCAGGATTTCTCCAGCTCTACTATTTTGATCCTGAAAGGAAGATTTTGCATACTTACCCAAGGTACAACCTTTGCATGTATCCATTTGCTTCAGTTTTCCCTTGGGAAGTCCGGTAGAAATCTGTTGCATGATCTTCAAGGCCCCATGGTGCTAGTGGCCCAATCTTCTATTCCATAGCTCGCCAACATCTTGGCTTTGCACCAACTCTGCTTTATAACTCAATGCAGCACAATCATCTACCTCCAGCTTGTAGAGACTCTTTACTCGAATCCCAATCCTCTTGGTCTGTCCAGTGCCGATATGTCTCAAGAATGCCTTTCCTTTACCAAAGACTACATCATAACCTTTGTCTTCCAACATAGCAACGGACACAAGATTCTTCTTCAAACAAGCCACATACTTTACATCAGTCAGGGTGAGAGGAGCTCCATGCTCCCTTTAAAACACAACCATACCTTCACCTGAAACATGGTACTTTCCATC
The DNA here is from genome assembly GCA_031772625.1 of Pinus tabuliformis. Taxonomy (NCBI): domain Eukaryota; kingdom Viridiplantae; phylum Streptophyta; class Pinopsida; order Pinales; family Pinaceae; genus Pinus; species Pinus tabuliformis. The sequence continues at coordinate 1,610,438,477 of CM062820.1, read as the reverse complement.
ATCACCCCGCTTGATGCGCATATGGAGGTCCTTCTCCTCCAAGGTACTGAAAATATTCTTGTCGTTGGTCATGTGGAATGAAGCTCCACTGTTCAGGTACCAAACACACCCCACTATCGATGAAACCATGCATGTGATGAGGGTGAGATCCAATTCAAACTGTGAGGCCAGTGCCTCACCATCTGATCCCTTCAAGGATCCCTTGTTGGATTTCTTTTGTGGACAATTCGTAGCATAATGGCCCGCCTCATGACAATGAAAGAATCTCACTTTCTATTTATCAATCTTCTTCCCACCATGAGAAGAACTAGATTTGGAATGGGACGCCTTCCCTTTCCCTTTCCTCGCCTTACTCGCTAAGGCTAGATTTTCTTCATCATATTGCTTTGATGAAGATCCATCTTTGGTGCTTCTCCTTATCTCCTCCTGCATCAGATCCGACCAAAGTCGTTCCCATTTGGGCAGTTTCTCTTTTCCATTTACTGAGTCTTGGTAGCTATGCCAGCTCTTAGGAAGACCGAGGAGAACAAGACTCACCATGTCATCATCGGCTGTTGTGATCCCTACACTTCCAAGTTCATCCCTACAGGTGGTGAGCTTGTTTAGATATGTAGAGGTCGTGTCACCCTTTTCACACTTGATTTTCTGAAGCTTGTCTTTCAACGCCAACTTCCTCCAATCGCTGTTGTTCTAATATAGATCCTTCAATGTTTTCCACATTGAAAATGGTGTCTCCTTCCCATGGAGACTCGAGGCTATGTGGTCTCGAACTCCGTCCAGAAGGATTCTCCTCGCTCTAGCCGCACATTTCTTCCATTTCGCCAATTCTTGGGCATTAGCAACTGCTGGCTTGGGGACTTCTTGATCAATGAAGTCCTTCAAACCGTTTTCCTCTAATACCGCTTCCATGCGATCCTTCCAGGCTATATAATTTGAGCTGCCATCAAGGGCATACTTGAGTCTGAAACCATTGAACGCCATTGGTGAAATTTGAGATGTGATAAGAATTCGATTTCTATAATCAGGAACTTCAGCCTTTGAACTTTTCCCTTCTTTGTATATTGTTCTTCGCTTTGATCACCTTTGCTCCGATACCATGTAGAAATTCCCGCTGTAGATCACCTGATAATGCAATATACTAAAGCAAAATACTTGATCTACTTCTACAAACAAAATTGCTTAATCAATTTTCAGCAAGATCAAATAGAACACATATAACAGAGAATGAAATCAATCACACATGAACACAGAAGAATACTCTGGGGAAAGCCTTAGCTAAAAACCTTGATCTTTGTATTATCATACAAGTGTAAATATTTTCAGACTACACAAAGCTTTAGCTCACAAGCTATCCAGCTCTCAGTACAATCCCTCAATGCTGCTGATAGACTGAATAGAAACAACATATTCCTTCCTCCAGTCCTCCAAGCCTCCTATTTCCTTATGCAGTTTCTCCTGGGTCCTCTAGCTACCACCTGTGTGAATTCACCTCTCATACAAGTCACAAACTCAGAAGTAATTGTGCAATCTCCAAGGAATGAATTCCTTCTGCATGCAAGAGATATCCTCAATGGAATATTCCTACAACTGATAGTACACTATCCCATCATCTGATCTCAACTGGGTCTCTGACTGAACTGACATGTGTGAGTTATTTATGAGAGAATATTCAGTTATCTAAAGTACAATGGTTACATGCATGCATGCATTAACTAACTGAATTCACAATCAGTTCAACAAACTGTTGGAACTAATCTAACTGGACTTAACTCAGTTAACTGAGCTAACTAATTACAACTCAAAGTACAACTCATCCTAATCTCCTTAATCAAGGAATAACTTCCTCAATTAAGGGGGAAACTGTTGCATGTCTTCACATAGACTTCATGTTTGATTTTCTCCAACTAATTAACTCAAGATGAATTAATTAATTATTTTTCAAACAGCTGCTAAAATCAAATTCGAATTTTAATTCTCAATTTTAGTTGAGGGACTAACTAAAATTGGAATGTATCCCGAAATGATATTTATAGCAGTGCTATTTTTAGCACTTCTATTTTTATCATTTCTTGTTGCTATTTTCAACAACAAGTGGGTCTCTTGGACTTCCACGTTACATCACATTGATTGAAAACATAGCACATAGTGGAGATGTGGGCAACATGACTCATGACATGACTCGACATGACTTGACATGACAGTGTTGGTACATTGTTGCTGTTGGAGTGCATGTCGAGGTACAATGTTGCTGGGTGATGGATGTCTTCATGATGTATCACAGCTTCACCTATGCATGGTGAGGTGCGCGAAGTCCTTGATGGTCCTTCATTCACTTGATGACGCTCTAACATGTTGTTCCTTGCTTGCATGCTGGAAGGTTTGATAGGCTCATCTATTCGCGAAGGTGCATGTTCATCACGTTCGTCTGCTTCGCATGCTTCGTTCGTTCATCCGTTGTTGAACCTGTCCTCTATATGTGCTCCCTTTGTTCTTCCCGTTCATCCGTTGACCTATCCTTCTGTATGTGCTCCCTTCGTTCATCCCGTTCGTAATCTTTCCATGTTTGTTGGTGTACCTGTACCTATAGTCACTCACGATGAGACGACATCAAATCCAAAAACCTCCTAGTCTACCATGACAGATGATCGTTTTGGATGTAGGTGACTAGGAGAGGCAGCAAGGTTGTGAAGCAGGATGATGGCTCCAGGAACTGTTGATGAAAACTGCACAAGAGTCACTGAGTGATGGAGACGGGCAATCTGAGTCGACAATGACTACCTGCGAGGTCTGACTCAGATGGGAGGCAAAATTGCACAAATTTTGGGAGGGACAGTTCGAGCTGTAGGAAGGCAAGGAAAGCATGCTCTGTTCATTTTTCGGAACGAACAATCAGCGGGGTCTGGACAACTAGATTTGCACAATTTTCCAGAGGAATAGGTCAGGCTGCATGAAGGGTCATTATTAGGAATTGCACAATTTTTTGGGGGAACTACCTGGGAGACTGGCAGCCAGAACTACGCAATTCCCAGAGGGAACTACCGGTTGGCTGCTGGGGTCACTGGCAACGAGAACTACGCAATTCCCAAAGGGAACTGCCAGTTAGCTCCTGGGGAAACTGGCAGCCAGAACTACGCAATTCCTAGAGGGAACTTCCAGTTGGCTGTTGGGGTCACTGGTAGCCGGAACTGCGCAATTCCCATAGGGAACTGCTAGTTGGCTGTTGGGGTCACTGGCAGCCATAAATGCTCAATTACTAGAGGGAACTTCCAGTTGGCTGCTGGGGTCACTGGCAGCCAGAACTACATAATTCCCAGAGGGAACTGCCAGTTGACTGCTCAGTCACTGGCAGTAGAAACTATGCAATTCCCAGAGGGAACTGGACAGTCTGCTGTTGGGATCTGCTGGTGGGGAAATACATTAAGGTTGGGAGGCCGAACTGCTGATCATCTCTGCGCAATTTCTGAGTTGATCTTACTGATGGGCTGTGGAAGGCCTGCTCATGAATACTGTGCAATTTCCGAGATGAACAGTTAGTCGACTGTCCGGATGACTGACTGGGAAAACTGCGCAATTTTCTGAAGGAGACAAGGACAGGCACTTGTTGTCTGTCCTGTCTGTCTATGTAATTTCCTCAGTTAGTTAAGCGAGTGAGGTTAGTGGCCTCTATGAAAATTTTGAAGGGAGTCAGTCCGGGGTGACCGCCGGGTCTGACTCTCCGGGTGGCCAGCATGAGAGTTGATTTCATTGCTTGCGAGCGGCGCAACTTGAACCAGCTAGCTTGGTGCTTTTGTGATGTTCTGGTTGACAGTCGATCGAGTCGATGGCGGGGTGATGGTCTGGTTGTCACAGTGGATTCTAGTCGTCAGAACTTCAGGAAAAATGACTAAGTGTGTGAACAATTGAAAGATGGATAGATGATCATACAAACACACACTAACATGACCTGACGACAAAATGACCCAAACCATCCAGACACATGTTCAACATGACTAACCGATGGTGCAAGAGACAAGGGCGATACTCGTGATCGATCATTCATGATTGAGATGACGCATGCACAACAGTGAATGTGACTCCGTGTGTGAGTGCAACAGATGCTTTCATAGCGAACACAACAAGCACATACGAAGCGAAGACTTTGATCATAACATGAACATGGTTGCAAGCATCACTTAGACATCAACATGAAGAGACTCTAATGCAATGAACAAGTAAGGTAGATGTAAAGACTCACACGAGCTCACGGAGTGAAACCTAGTGTATGTAGTAATCAAGTGAAACTCTTCAAGGGAGGCTCTGAAATTGGTGCAAGCCAAAACTTTGGAGGGTGGTTTTAGCCGCTACAACACTTGGCGACACACTAGTAGAACTCTAACTTCTCTGTTTCGGTTCATTGCTAGCACAGGGACTTGGTATTTCGGGGAGTATTGAATCACTGTGCGGGTTACTTCAACTTCCCCACTTACCCCATGGACATACATGGTTCACCCTTTTCCAACTCAGTCAAACACAACCAAAATTTTAGCTTAGATCTTAGTGTTTCGAATCTGGAAAGGGTATTTTAGCTCGCGAGTTGAAAATTTTCATAGTATAGTAGCCTGGACAGTACCCCAATGGAGTCACGCAAGAAAACACACATTTCTCCACTGCCAACGAGCCTAGTTAGTACCCCGGTGGAGTTGCATGCTTCACTTCTTTACATAAGAAGCCTTTCTCTTCTTTTGCCTTTGTATTTTTCAAGAGGACTGTGCATAGGCACTTATTTATTTTTGGGGCGGAAGAGGGATCCCAACTTATTGAGAGTAGAAGAGGTTGTTCCTTCAGAGAGGCATGTAAGACCTCTGACATATGTTTGCTCGTTTAGATTTTCCCCTTCTCCATTTCTAGTAGTTGGATGAACTTAAACATCCAGAGTAGAAGGCTGAGTACATGCACGGGGTTTCCCAGTGTGGACACAGGTTCACGGTTGGACCGGAACTTCCCTTGCAGACGGTTTGTATTTTCCGTCAGGACTTCTTTGGCGAAAGGTTACAACTAAGGACAGAGAAGGCGGACACAAGACTGGCCAAAGGTTACAACCAAGCACAGAGAAGGTGGACACGAGACTGGCCAAGTGTTACAACGTCATGAGTTTCCTCAAATTTCAACCACATACTCTATCTAGAAAATGGAACGTAGTAGTTGGCCGCACTTATTTTTGGAAACAAAAATAGTAATATATCAAACAAACAAATGAACGTGAACAAAAATAGTAAGCAAAAGTAAGCAAAGCAAAACAGAAGCAGAAGTAAAAGCGAAAGCAAGGTGAGTAAGCAAACACACAAGCAAGCAAACAAACAAACATGCAAAGAAAGAAAGCAAACAATCATGCAAGTAATCAAACTAAAAGGAAACACTACTCCTACTCCTAAGCTAACGGTGCATGGCCCTGATCACATGAAGTGATATTTCTAATGCAGCCACTCGCGCATTGGTTGAACCATGTTGGTGAAGGCTTGGTCCGTGAGCAACCCAATTGTACGAACCAGAAAATGTGAAAGATACAACAATGAAAGTAGACACACTCCAAGCTTACAAGAGTCCATAGAACAAAATTGAGTGAAAATGCATGTCATGCACTCTGTGGACTTGCCATGGTGTTGTACTACACTGCGTGCAAATGTTGAGTGTATGCATTCCCTTGACCATGATATGCAAGCAAATGTGAGAAAGGTAGACCACTTATGTTGCACAAGTGTGCTTGTTGTGTAAGATTCCTGCAATGCATGAGCGATGGGATGATGTAGTTCGAGTGGAGGAAGTAAAATCTGAGTGTTGGATTGATATTGAGTGCATATAGATAAGTGATGAGGAGCCTTTAGTGTTTGAACAATTTCTTGATCAGAAGCTAAACCAACCTCAGGACAGCGAGGCCCTGACATAACCGTTAGCTCGAGCTGAAGTGCCTCGATGGACTGTGGGGTTTCGACTTCGTTGACAGATGGATATTCGTATACCAGTGGCTTAGACGAATTAACAATGAGTGAATCAACATCGTGATTGGATGATGAGGTGAAGAGATCATGACAACCAAGATCGGAAAATTCAGGAAGTTGGTCGACATCCTCATGGTTTGATGAATCACACAACGTGGTAGATGAGAAGGAAGGATGTTCACTCTTCGCATTTCCGAAAAGAGCAGATGAAAGATCGAGTGGATTTCCAATGAATGATTGGTCCCCTCCGTTGTTGGATGATGGGCTAACATACAGTGTGTCCCGCGAAAGATCAACAATTGGTGCATCCGTGGATAAAGGCACACATGCGAAATCATGGATGGCAGGTTCACCAACGATGTTAGGAAAGAATGAAGGGGGCTCAGACGGAAGGGAGTCATCCTTCACCGAGTGTTGATGCTCAACCTCCCACTCATACTCTTCATGAATGACAGCGCATGTTGGTTGTGCAACAACAACTCCGTCAATGACTTGTTACTCGTTCACAACAAGTGAAGAGTCCGGAATGGACGAACACAAGACAACATCATCCGGAGGGACACTTGGATGTGAATACGGAGGTCGTAGAACAGAATGCATATGAGAACTTGAAGGACTCACAACCAAATCTGCGCGAAAATTAAGTGAAGTGATATTGTGAGGATGTGAAAGACGAACAAGTGAGTGAGCATGATCCTTGACATCATTGGGCAGTGGTGAAGCTACTGAATGAGAGGGAGGCAGACAGTCAGTTGAGACAACTACCGCATCCACATGAGATTGCACAACTCCATCAATGAAGAATGTTGAGCAAGGCTTGATCTCAAGCTTCCTCTTGGGATGGGCATATTTCTTAAGGCAATGCTCGAACCGGTCCCAAAGATAGGCTAATTTCATCTAACTCCTTGGAGCTTGAAACTGCAAGTCACAGAAGCGTTGCCAAAAATCAATAATCGATTCATGCAGAGCTTACCATTGCTGTAACAGTTTCCAGTCAAGATAGTCTGGATCAAAATGATAGAAAGTGTCTTCAACAAGATCAAGAAGTGTTCAAATGAGTGCACGTTATCACCAGATAGGATGAGTAGCCAACGAAATGGAGATTCACGAAGTGTGTGTGCAAGCAACAAACCGACCTGTTTGTCGGAAAACTCATCTACCTCATGAAGCATGGAAAGAAAGTCGTGTAAGTACTCAGGCCAGACCACTTTGGCTTCACCATCATACGTGAAAGTGGACAAGAGATCGAACAACTCCCCCATGATGGAGACATCTTCATGATTCGAAAAACATCACGGAGGGAGAAGAGTGCAAGATTACATGAAAGGTATGCAAAGGTTCAAAACCGGATGAGAGGACACAACTTGTCATCTGGCCCTCCTTCTAGCACCAGATATGTTGACGGTGTTGGACCCACCAACATTCAGGGGATCACCCCGGTATGAAGTCCCAACTAGACCTCACACCGTCTGGTGTGGGAGTCCCATTCGGTGTGATGGCCCGGTTGCCCTTGTCTTAAGGATTTGCCTCAACTCTTGCTTGTCAGCACAGGAGAGTGGTCTGATTTGTCTTCGGGAAGTGAGGTTTGCGTTCCTGGTGAGTGTAAGTGTACTTGTGTCAATGGCTCTTTCATTGTGAAGGGAAGAGGGTGAAGTTAAGTTCCAAGTTGAAAGGGATCAATTCCAACTCGGCTAGCAACACACAACACAATAGGACATACACATCTTCCGGTGGAGTAGTCCACACGGATGTGGCAGTCACAATATATAAGGTAAGATAACACGTGCAACACTCATGGATCAGTCCGGACGAGTGCAACGGTTGTTACGGAAAGGTTCATCTGAAAGGTTTGTCTGATGTACAGTAGAGTAGTCGACACAGACGAGACAACATTAACAGCATATACAACAAATTTCCATTAATAGATTATGCATTACAACAAATGAAACAATTTAGATGTAGAACAAAGGTTAAAGCAACATGCATTACAAATGTTAAAGATCAATCTTACAACAGAAATAATACATGTGTGAAAACGTGCTGGCCTGTTAAGAGGCTTCTGAATTAAGCGAAATTTCTAAGACACATCGTTACACCATACATCACTAACCCCGTCAGTGAGGCGTTGGAGCCACTACTTACTCCTCACAGAAAAGATTACAGACTCTCTTGGCTATGTGGAAGGAGCTGAGGTGAAAAGTCCATTCTATGTACAAATGAGGGGGTATTTATAGCCAAGGGTGAAATTGACCCTTGTGGTTGTTCAACTATCCTCATGACTGTTCAACTTCCAATGATTTTTGACTTACATGACTCTTTATTCACAAGTGGGTCTCTTGGACTTCCACGTTACATCACATTGATTGAAAACATAGCCCATAGTGGAGATGTGGGTGACATGACTCATGACATGACTCGACATGACTTGACATGACAGTGTTGGTACATTGCTACTGCTGGAGTGCAAGTCGAGCTACAGTGCTGCTAGATGATGGATGTCTTCACGATGTATCACAACTTCACCTCTGCATGACAAAGTGCGTGGAGTCCTTGATGGTCCTTGGTTCGCTTGATGAAGCTCTAACATGTTGTTCCTTGCTTGCATGCTAGAAGGTTTGACAAGCTCATCTGTTGACGAAGGTGCATGTTCGTCACGTTTGTCTGCTTTGCATGCTTCGTTCGTTCATCCATTGGTGAACCTGTCCTTTTGCATGTGATCCCTTCATTCATCCCGTTCGTTGTCTTGCCATGTTTGTTGGTGTACCTGTACCTATAGTCACTCATGACGAGACGACATTAAATCCAAAAACCTCCTAGTATACCATGACACATGATTGTTTCAGATGTAGGTGACTGGGAGAGGCAGCAAGGTTGTGAAGTGGGATGATGGCTTCGGGCATTGCTGATGAAAACTGCGCAAGAGTCACTGAGTGATGGAGATGGACAATCTTAGAAGACAATGACCGCCTGCGAGGTATGGCTCGGTTGGGAGGAAAAATTGCGCAAATTTTGGGAGGGACAGTTTGGGCTACAGGAAAGCAAGGCATGCATGCTCTGTGCATTTTTCGGAATGAACGGTCAGTGGGGTCTGGATAGCCAGATTTACACAATTTTCTAGAGGAACGGGTTGGGCTGCATGAAGGGTCATTGGTAGGGATTGGTAGTTTTTTAGGGGAACTGCCCAGGAGACTGGCAGCCAGAACTGCGCAATTCCTAGGGGGAACTGCCAATTGGCTGCTAGGGTCACTGACATCCAGAATTGCGCAATTCCCAGAGGGAACTTCTAGTTGGTTACTGGGGTCACTGGCAGCTAGAACTGCGCAATTCCTAAAGGGAACTGCCAGTTGGTTGCTGGGGTCACTGGCAGCCAGAACTGCGCAATTCCCAGAGGGAACTTCTAGTTGGCTGCTCAGTCACTCATAGCAGAAATTGCGCAATTCCCATAGGGAACTGGCAGTCTGCTGCCAGGAGTTGCTGGAAAGGAAATGCACTGAGGCCGAGAGGCTGACCTGCTGATCATCTCTGCACAATTTTTGAGCTGAGCTGACTGATGGGCATTGGAAGGCTTGCCCATGAATACTACGCAATTTTCGAGATGAAAAACCGATTGATTGTCTGGATGACTAATTGGGAAAACTGTGTAATTTTCTGAAGGAGACAGGGACAGGCACTTGGTGTCTGTTTGGCCTGTCTGTGCAATTTCCTTAGTCAGTTAAGCGAGTGAGGTTAGTGGCTTCTGTGCAAATTTTGAAGGGATTCAGTCCAGGGTGACCGCCAAGTCCGACTGTCCCGGTGGCCAGCATGAGAGTTGATTTCATTTCTTGTGGGTGGCACAACTTGAACTAGCTAGCTTGGTGCTTCTGTGCTATTGTGGTTGACAATCGATCGAGTCAATGGCAGGGTCATGTTCCGGCTGTCAGAGTGGATTCTGGTCATCAAACTTCAGCAAAAATGACTAAGTGTGTGAATAATCGAAAGATGCATAGGTGATCATACGAACACACACTAACATGACTTGACGATGAAATGACCCAAACCATTGAGACACACATGTTCAACATGACTAACCGATGGTGAAAGTGACAAGTGCGACACTCGTGATCGATTTTTCATGATTGAGACAGTGCTTGCACGACAGTGAATGTGACTCCGTGTGTGAGTGCAACAAATGCTTTCATAGTGAACACAACAAGCACATACGAAGCGAAGACTTTGAGCATAACCAGAACATGGTCGCAAGCATGACTTAGACATCAGCATGCAAAGACTTGAATGCAATGAACAAGCAAGGAAAATGTAAAGACTCACATGAGCTCACGGAGTGAACCTGAGTGTGTGTAGTCATCAAGTGAAACTATTCAAGGGAGGTTGCAAAATTGGTCTAGGCCGAAATTTTGGAGGGTGGTTGTAGCCGCTACAACATGACTGTAACGTTCCATTGTCGGCACTAGTGGTTGGGCATGGTTGTATTTTATGATTGGAACTTTCACTTCTTAATATAACAGAGCCAACACGTTTCATGCATATGTTGTTATTGTATTTCAGCTAACTTGTTTACTCTAATGATATATGTATATGTTTGCTTACACATGCACGTATGGAATTTTCTGTATAAGTATGTATGAATCTTACTGAAATGTGTTGTTGGTTTAACCATCACTTTGGATTTCTAGCTTACTTGCCTTCCAGTTTGTGATGCATCTTTGCTCGTGTGTTCCCTTCTTAACTTTGTGCTTTCACAGGTTTCCAAGGGGCGCACTCACCTCACCCTCCGTGTGTTAGAACCATTCATGCACCTTCCTTGACTTGCTGCATATGTCACACCCTTTATACCAACAGGGACATCTTACTTGCTTTTGCATGTAACTATGGTCAAGGTGATACCGTACGACCCATTGCTGGGAATTCTTACTGGGGAGATACCCTGACATGTTGGTGGGTTCAACGCCATCAACATTTCGGCGCTATAAGGAGGGCTAGATGACAAGTTGTGTTGTCTCATCCTGTTTTGATCCTTTTCACATCTATCATGGATTCCATCAATTCATGCCTCCATGATGTCTTTTACATGCCGAACCTCTCAAATTCACAAGGGAGTTTTTTGATCTCTTGTCCAAATTCACGTATGATGGGGAAGGTGAAGTAGCCTGACTTGAGTACGTAGAAGACTTTTATGTATTCCTTGAGAATGGAGACAAGTTTTATGCAGAAGAGGTCAATCTGTTTCTTTCGTACACACTTCACGAATCCCCACAATAGTGGTGCTGTAGTTTGCCTCCTGGCAGCGTGCACTCACTTGACCAGTTCTGTGACCTCATTGAATCTACTTTCCATCATTTTGATCCTGAATCTCTTGACAAAAATGATGCTACAACAATGGAAGGCCCCGCATGAATCTCTTACAAAATTTTGGGAATGCTTCCATGTGTTGCAGTTTCAAGCTCCAAAAAGTCAGATGAAATTCCAGTTTCTCATGGATAGATTTAAGTATAGCCTTACCAATTTTTTTAATCCTAAAAGAAAGTTCAAGCCCAAGCCCCGCTCATCATACTTCGGTGATGGAGCTTCGCAATCACAGACGGACACGGTGGCTGTCACAAGTGACTATCCACCGTCCCCTCATAAAATAACTCCACCATCGCAGAGTGATGTGGGCGAACAGACACACACATCTGTTCAACCGTCACATCCTCCCGACATCACTCCTTCCGATTTTCACGTAAGCTTGGTTGCGAGTCCATCAGGTTATCACATTTATTTTGTACCTCAACCTCTATCTTCGTACTCAAATGATCCTCTGGATGACACTATTTTGTGCTCTTCTATTCCAGACTCTACACTTGTTGTGAACGAGGATCAAGCCATTAGCGGAGTTGGTGTTGCAAAACCAACATGCGATGTCATTCATGAAGAGTGTGACTGGGAGCTTGAGCTTCAAACCTTGGCGAAGGATGAATCCCTTCCGTCCGAGCCTCCTCCATTCTTCCTTGACATCTCTGATGATTCTGCCATCCTTGATTTCGCATGTGTATCTCCATCTACGATGAACCCAGTGTTGATCATTCACTTAACACACCGGATGTCAATCCATCATTCGACAACAAAGAGGACAAATCATTCATTGAAAATCCACTCGATTTTTCATCTACCTTTTCTGGAAACGTAGAGGGTGAACTTTCTTGCTTCTCATCTTCCCGTCTATGTGATTCATCAAATCATGAGGATGCTGACAAACATCTTGAATTTTCTGATCTTGATTGTTGTGATCTCTCTACTTCTACATCTGATCACGATATTGATTCAACTATTGTTAATCTGTCTAAGACACTGGTCTACAATGATCTATATTTCGATGAAGTCAAAACCCCCCCGAATGTCGAGGCACTTCAGCCCGAGTTGATGGTTATGTCAGGTCCTCGCTGTCCTGAGTGTTAGAGTCGGTCTGGTCGGCCCTCCGTCAAAGATCAAAACTCTTTGTGCATTTCAATTTTAGGTGTCCCGCTCCATTCACTCAGCTGCATTTCTCTAGGGACATGCCATGATCTGACAGAGAAAGTCATGCTAGTAATTTTCTCTCATGTCTGGCCCCTGTTGGCTCAGGTCTTGGTCCATAATCACCGAAGCTCATGACAGTCCAGGTCTGGTCCTTTACAAGACAAAGTCATTTTTTATGATTGGGTCTAGGAATTCATCAATTTGGTCTTTGAAAAATTGTCCAGAACAAGCCATGCAGGCTAGAGGGAGGCCTTACACAGCTATGGTTCAGAAAGCTTCATCATCACCTGAAGAGACTTCGACTCTTCTTCAAAACTCTGTTTTGAAGAAAAGTCAAACAAGCTCAATTATGACAATTTTTTTTCAAAAAATCACCAGTTGACTTTTTAGATGCAGTTATGATTTACATGGCCCAATGCTCTATCATACAGTCCCTGCAAAGAGGTGCCGAAAATTTCATCATTTGAGCCAAAATGTCAAAGGGAAAGTGAAAATCAGTGTGTCTAAAGGTCGATGAAAAAGTGAAAAACTCAAACATTAGAAAAGGGGTTTTCAAAGAGACAAAAATCAAAGCCTTCTCCTCCAAGGCTATAAATACATGTTTTGACCGAAACCAAAAAGCATTGTGCTCTTGCAAGCTTTGGAGAGACATTGCAAAAGTGAGAAAGCGAAATTGTGAGCGTTTGAGTGAGTGAGAGTTGGATTTCGAGGGTGCAGTGCATACACCAAGGAGCGCGGCGCACACGCAGCCAGCCCGCAGTGGGAAATTTACAAGGGCACGACGCACACCCAACGCGCATCGCACTGGGCTTGGCGCGTGACGCACATAGCCAGGGGCATAAAAAATTGCCAAACCGCTTCAAGTCTTGGTGAAGGCTAGCAAAACAAGAGGTAGGCCCTGTGGACACCTCTTCTCCATCAAATTTGTCATTGATATGGTGTTTATGAGATGTTTAAATGTCACCCAAAAGCATAAGGTCAACCATGAAAAAAATCACCAAGAAAACGATGGCTGGGGTTGCAAAAATGTGATGATAGCACCAAGGTTTCACTCCACTCCCCTTGTCCCCTCACCCATCATCTTTCTCATCTCCCCTTGACCATTTTTCCTAAGAACCCCACCCTAAAACCACTACATAACCCTTTCCCTATCCCTGCAAGCAATTCATGGTGAAATTCTGAGCGCGCGGCGCACACACAAGGAGGCGCGACGCACTCATTGTGCGTGGCGCACTGGGAGCCAGTTCACAGTGTAAAAATGCCACTGGCGTGGCGCACTCAGAGTGCACGGCGCACTGGGCAGTGCGCGCGATGCACAGAGATATAAGCCCAGAAAACCACCAATTTGCCTAAAAATTTTGTGAATGCCTATCAAACTTGAGAGGTAGACCAACTACCTTCACTCTTGGCATTAAACTTGAGAAGAATACCATGATTTTGATGAGTATAAATCTAATGCCAAATTTTTTTTTAGTAAACAAAAGAAGACACAAAGAAATCAAGCTCCCAGGGTTTTTGCTACAGTAACAGTGTTGTCAAAGTGTTCTCCTACCCTGCCCCTATCACCATTTTCCCTACATCATTTTCCCCTTATCATCACCCTAATACCATTGTAATCATATTCCTTTTCCCCCCTCCTCCTATGACTAAAAAAACCCAAACCCTACCAAAATAAATTCAAACCCTACCCCATCAATACTATACCCAAAACACTCCCAAATCCCTGATAAATCTCTCCGTTTAGCCCCTATTCCCATTTCATCATTCCTCTCCTAATACTCCCTGTTTTATTGTCCCCTTGGTGGTAGATTTTCAGAGCATCTACCAGTTCCATTGGATTCAGAGGGCAGCATAAAACTCAGGGTACAAACAGCAGTAATGGCATTAGAATTTTCATCAGAGTATGATGAGGGGACCCATAGTGACACATCTTCAGGAGAGAGGGCCCATAGGAGACATCACCGGAGTGGCAGACATCTTAGAGATGAGCCAAACACCCTCACTAAGCTGCAGGCATGCCCTCTTGCCATGTCTTGTTTCCAACACTTGGCATGTTATGAATTTTGTCAAAGGGTGGCAAATGTCAGAGTCCATCATGAGTTGGCCCGTCTTTTTGCACTTTATCTACAGGGAGGTCAATTTGTCTTGGCTGGGGTCACTTTCACATTGACACCTGAAACCATATCAGTGGCGATAGGCATACCCAACATTGGAGAGTAGTGGCATAAGAAAAAGAAGGTAGAGAGGCATCATTATGAGCCTTACATCAAAGACAGCTGTTTGAGCCAACTCACGAGAGTTTTTCCATTCAGATTTCTGAAAGATGAGTATGCCTCGCTCATGAAATTGATCATGAAGTACTTCAGTTGCGAAGGGAGGTTTTCTTGCCTTTATGCCTATCACATCAGGTTGCTCATGCACTTCACCAGGGTGCGGATGATGAACCTCCCATTTTTCGTTTGCAACAACATAGAAAAGATGAAAAACTTCATGCAGCACAAGACCCCTCAACAGCAGCTAAACAATGTCTATCATTTTTCTCTCATCCGGATTTTGGTGGACCATCAGTTGGGATTGCAGGGTGTTGCCTGGGAGGACTTCATCTCTCGTGATTTCTTCAGCGCTCCACCGGTGGTATTAGAGACAGAGCATGAGGTAGGGGGTCCTTCACATCTGTATGAGCGCCAGGAGACTGCTACCATGTTAGTGTACATCACATACCAGAAGGGCAGTAGACCTTTGTTTGCAGCAGCAAAGTGAGTGTTATCTCCACCCAGGGTGGAAGGGGCCTCGCCTCTGACATCAACATCACAGGAGCAGAGTAGAGGTAAGGAGCCAGTGCATGATGAGGGGCCTTCAGGAGAGCCATTAGGTGAAAAAGAGATCGAATTCATTCTCCTTCAGGATGATGAGACAGATGCAAAACCAACAAATGAGGAGCCTACAGAGATCATCTAGGAGCAACAGTTAGTAATTGAGTCCTTATCCTTTAACTTGGATAGGGCCAAGTGGAACATGAACTACCTGGAGCAGAGGAACAAGTATCTTGAGGACCATCAGACGATCATGGAGTTTCAGAACATCCGTGAGCATCGCCAAGCTGCTCAAAGGAGAAGAGTTCAGCCCACATCACTGGAGCAGGCGATCAATGAAGACCGGGAGGCATATCTCGAGATCAGGAACATGCAATTGGAGAGGCTGCTGGACAAAGCCAACCAGGACCTTGCTCTATTGAGACATATGGCTTTCCGTTACAGGGTGCAAAACATGAGTGCACAGGCCCGGATAAGGAGTTTAAAAGCAAAACTGGGGAAAGCCACAAGAAGGGCAAAACGGGAAAAAGAGCAAGATAGGCTTAGAATCTTGGCCGAGGCTTCCTTGGCTCAGCATGGCACCCCATAGAGAACTTCCAGCCCAAATTTCAAAAAATTTGGGCAAATTTTGGTCACATGGTGATTTTTTGGACAAAAAACAGGAAATTCCTCCTTGTGCGCCGCGCCACTGGCGCGACGCTAAAATTCTAGGGCTCCAATCGAGGAATGGTTTGAATTTTTGGATTTAGCATAGAAAATCACGACTATTGGTGTCTGGGCAAGAAATTTTGACAAGATCTGGGTCTCCTAAAGGTCAAAAAACACTCAAAAATGGCCTCTCTGCCACTTTTTTGACACACAGAAAGCAGTCTTGGGAGAATGAAGATTTGGAGGGAAAATGAGCACCAAATTTGGAAATTCCAGTGGGGTTAGAAAGTAGACAGGACAGGCTTTCCAACAAGCCCACTTGGGCACATTTTGGACACTTGAAAGTGCCCCAAAACAGGCCCCAAAGTAGCGCGACGCACAGAGAAAATGGCGTGGCGCACAGAGGAAAAATTGCCAATTTTCTTCCGTTTCGCGAAATTTCGGTTCGCGACTTCTCCAAGTGGGCCCGGTCATCTACACTTCGGTTTTTTTGGCACCAAAGGCGGCATTTAAAGAGTTTTTTCTCCAGATTGGCTTCTATCCAAGTGGCGAAGGAAGGCAAACGGTCACCCAATGCCAAATGTCATGTTTGCAGCGCTGCACCTGTAGCTGATGGTTGGCTCTCCATCTCCATTTTGTAATGATTCGAGTAACTTCCCAACCCCTGGGCATTCTATCTCTTCCTCACACATTCTATATATTGTATGCAAGTTATTTGCAAAGGGTTGGTTGGCTTGTAACTTCTGGGAGACTGTGGGAAAGAAACTTTGTTTCTTCACTGTGTATTTTTGACAGAGAATTAATGAAAGGCAGCAGCTCTGTTTCATGAGATTCTTGTGGTTGTGAGTGTAGCAAATGTGTTTCTTATGTTTTCATATGTATTTCGTTATGTTTCATAATTCAATTCATGTTCATTTCCAGTGAAATTTTCTGAGTGAGATTAGGTAGAATTCAATTTTATTGCTCTGCCTGTGGGAAAATTTCATGTTCAGTGTTATTCTTTTGTTGAAAAGGATTCATGTCACTATGCCCTTTTCACTTTCTTCAGCAATCTATTCATGCCGCAGTACCTCAAACTAAATTGTTACATTTTCCGCCTACCTTGCCTCACGGAATAATCTGTGCCTTTGTATTAAATTCTCTGTTCTTTGCTGAGTGCCGGTCCCATAACATCCCAGAAGATCGGTCATTCATAAAATTGTTTCCAGAATCCCTATTCACTTACTAGCCTAAGGTAAATATTGCATTTTAAGTCATCTCATACTGTTTTTGATTATCTATTCACTGAGCGTGACTCAGAGAGAGCCCTCTCCTGCTCTGGTAGGGCTAGCTACCAGACTGAGCGTGGTTTGTGGTTACCCTAATTTTTGCCTTCCTTCAGCCTGAGGTAGATTTAGGTGCTAACACTGAGGTTGGTTTCACTTATGATTAGGAAATTGTTCAAACACCTGATGCTCTTCATCACTCACATGTATGCATTGAATATCAATCTCACACACATATTTCGCTTCCTCCACTCGAACTACACGATCCCATCGATCATGCATTGGAGGAATCTTACACAGAAATCACACTTGATGTGTAACACAATAAGCACACTTGCACAACGTAAGTAGTCTACCTTTCTCACATTTGATTGCATCTCATAGTCAAGAGAATGCATACATAAGATCTGCACACACGGTAGCACAACACCATGGCAAGTCCACATAGTGCATCTCATGCGTTTTCACTCACTTATGTTCTGTGAACGCTTTTAAACTCAGTGTGTGTTTGTCTTCATTGTTATATCTTTCTTGTTTTCTGGTTCGCATAATTGTGTTGTTCATGAACCATGCCTTCACCAACATGGGTCGACCAATGCACCAGTGGTTGCATTGGAAATATCACTTCACATTATCAGTCCCATGCACTGTTAGCTTAGGAGTAGGAGTAGTGTTTGCTTTTGGCTTGTTTGCTTGCATGAATGTTTGCTTCTTACCTTGTGTGTTTGCTTGCTTTCTTGTTTGTTTGCTTACTCACTTTGCTTACGCATTTGCTTATGCTTCTTGCTTTGTTTTCTAGTTTGTTTGCTTGTTTGCGTTTGTAGGATAGTTTCGCATGGATCGTGTGTAACCCTTGAAACAAGCTGGGTAAAGTACAAGAGGACTTGTACAACTATCAACATTTGGTTATCTGTTGTCCGCTCTCTTATGAAGAACTTTTTATCTTCAGTCCATGATATATTGATGGAAAATACGTATTGTTCGAAGTGAACCTTGGTGAAAACACAACGCTTGCCCGCTAACTAGTGTCACCTACTCTAGTTGGTTGTTTTTGGGTTAATCCTTGTCAGCTTAGTCAAGTAGAGTAAGGTGAGGGGGAAATAACAAGAACGTTAGAGGTATATATAAACTACTTCTCTGAAGGAAAAACCTCTTCTGCTCTCAATAAGTCGGGATCCCTCTTCCGCCTCTTAAATGAATAAGTGTTATGCACAGTTACGAAAATGAAAATAAAAAAAAATGAAAATTTGAAAACAATGAAAAATGAATAAGGCAAAATAAGAGAAAGGATTCTTGCGCAGAGAGGTGATGCAAGTAACTCCACCGGGGCACTGACCAGGCTCACATGTAGCGAAGCGATGCTTGTGTTCCTGCGTGACTCCGCCGGTGTACTGTCCAGGCATGCTGGCAGTGGAGCAACACCAGAGATGAAACTAAAACTCCAACGATAATAAAGCTTGTGCAGCAATATACCCCTCATCCCAATGAAAACAACTGTGTTGGCTTGGCTTGGAATGTGTGCCGACCGACCAAGAGCTTGGCAGATGCTACATCTTATAATCGAGCAAGTGTGGAAACCAAGATGAACAGAGAGCTGAACAATACTTTCAGAGGTGTTACACTTTCTTTTCACCAACAAGGTCCATTCAGAGAGCTGTAGTTCTACCAGTGTGTCGCCAAGTGTTGTAGCGGCTACAACACCCTCCAAAATTTTTCCTTAGCTTCGTTTTGGAGCCTCCCTACCAACCGTCCTCAACAAAATGTATTGCATCGTCAAGCATATAAACTTCAGTTGTTTCTCAATGTCTTGTCAGCCTATGCATGTTAGTTTGCTTCACTCCCCTCACAAGTTGTCTTTCGGAACTTAGATCAAGTGCTAGCCAAGCAACTCCCCCAGAAAATTGCGCAATTCTAGAGGGGAACCAACCTTCTCTCCAGAAATTGTGCAAATCAGCTGGCCAGCCTGCTGTGCCCAAGAATTGCGCAATGCTGCCTATCAAGATTCTTATGAAAAATTGCACAATTCATCCCAGAACAGCTGCCCAGCCCAGGAATTGTGCAATCCTTGGAGACAGTCATCTGTTCCTCCTAGAAATTGCACAATCCCTCCGGGACAACCATCTCTGCTTAGCCTAGAAACCACACAAATCCCTCTCTTAGGCTTGCAGACTGCTGCATTTACCTTCAGGTTCACTAGTCCCGTCTGGGATTGAGCTATCCTGATTTGCATGCATGACCTGTTTGTTTTCCCAAAATAGCAAAGACAACATGCAAAGAGCATCCCCAGATTTAGGGATCTATTTTTATCAATTGGATGTCACACGCAAGGATCATTTTGAAAACCTCATGCTAAGTGTCACTTTTCCTAGATTTGTGGCATGCACATCATGACCTTGATCTTATCAAAACTTATGTATTGGACGTTGCAGAGCTCATTCCTCACATCGATATTGCAGCTCTGACATCCCACATCACATCTAGGAGCCGTCAGCACATTCAACTTAGCTGTTTTGAGGTAAGCCCGCTTTGCATGTCTTGCGTTGCGCTTCTGTCACTTTTTGTGTTTCAGCTTGTGTGAGGGTTGTTTACTTGATTTTAATGAATGCTTGTTTTTGTTTTAGTGTATGTTAGCTTGTACAAGCACCATTTCAATTTTCGTTCACACCTCACTGTTGTCGCATGCATGACACTTTTTTTGCACTAACGGTTGTCGTCGCGGTGACCCGATTAACACACATGCATGCTGTCTCGTCTTCTGAATCATGCACTCACTATTTGCATCCATGATCATTCACTCTTGTTTAGACTGAACTTCACCATGCATTCAAACTTCTCATGTTGCAATCGCTCGTTAGCGGGTTTGGGCTACCTTGGCCCGGACAACATTGCGCAATTCTGAGAGGGAAGGCCCTGCCTTCCTCTTAGAAAATGCACAAATCAGGCTAGTCAGTGCCCTCTAGTCTTGATTCCTGCAATTCTGAGAGGCATTGACTATTGGTCCAGAAAATTGCGCAATGTAGTCCTTGGGCCTGCATCGCTTTCCAGCTGAAATTGCGCATTGTGCAATATTAGCATCTAGCAGGCCAGGCTAGACTATGCATTACGCAGTTCCAACAGTCAGTCAACCTCCCAATAGCCTGGACTGTGCATTGCATAGTTCCAGCAGTCAGTCAACCTCCCGATAGCCTGGACTGTGCCTTGCGTAGTTTTGGCAATCAGTTTCTCGACCTCCTAGTGGAAATTGTGCAATCTTCACGACCAATCACACAGGTATGTTGCAAGTCAGTCCTCAAGTTTGTTTTGGTTTTTGACTGATAGATTGATTTCCATGAGTGTTTTTATGTCTCCAGGTATCACAGGTGTTTGTGTGCCTCTCAACAGCATAGGCACATGGCTTCCAGGAGAGCAGAGTCAAAGACATCATTGAGAGCACAACTGGAGATGCAGTTGAGCAAGTGTCTTTGAGCTTGCCCACCTATGAAGACATCAAGTTGTTTGTAGACAAGGACATCAAGGTGAAATTGCAGTAGCATTGTAGAGAGCATCACCATCAGTAGTAGTAGACGGTAACACACCTGCACGTGATGAATGCAAGAGGAAGGTTGTTGACAACATGAAGGTGGAGCAAGGATGCAAGTTCAAAGCAGATCCACTTGTGATGAAAGTAGCTTTGGAGATTGAGGCAACGACGTGACAAGAGGATCATGTGAAGGTAGAGAAAGAAATAGAGAAGGAGTTACAGGTGTTGAAAGCGGCAACTCAAGGAACAAAAACCGCTGTAAAGATGAGAGAAGGGTTGCAGTAGGAATAGGTACAACAAGGGGCGCGACATGAACAGACTGATGAAAATGCGCATGTACAAGTTATAGATCCATCTTAGCAGCTCGCACAAAGTAGACAGGGTGAGCAATGTTTTTGATCGCATGTAAGGGAGTTCAAAAACATGCGTGTCATTGTATGCACACATGCAATCCCACCCATTGGCACACTCACCAATGCGAAGACATGGACTTAGTCTGACTGGGGCTGAAAATGAAGTTTGAGAGTTGATGCGCATAGCCACCAGCACACACTTGGAGATTAGCACAGAAATTATGCATCAGTGTGTTGCCGGTCCGGCCACACCTAAGACGACCATGGGCATGCTATCAGACGAGTTGGACAAAGGAGCCATATTAGTTTACCCGGATGCAACAGAGGCAAGAGTTTTCTTTCAGCAGGATGTCACCATTGAGCGCGCAGACACCACCACAGACCACCAAGCTTGGCATCATCTTGTCACGGTCAATCACCATAAGGATGTCGAAGAGTTGGTCATCCCATAATCGTCCGAGTCTTAGTGATGTCTTGCATGGCTTGCTGAAGCCTATTTTGTCTCACATGGGTACATGTGCAGATTGAATATAACATCTTGTAAAGTGGAAGTCCAAGTGTCGATAGGTTAATGTAACAGTCATAAAGTATTTGAAGAGTCGTGAGGGCAGGTGAATAGTCACAAAGGGAGAATGTCAAGGGTCACCCCACCCTTTGCTATTCATAGTACCTCGTAACTCATTAACAGGGCTTTTGGTCAGCGAAGCTTCCAATAGGAGTATCTTACAGAAAGCTTGGAGAGTATTGTAACGAGCCTTGGCTTCTCCACTGTGCAGAGCTAGTATATCTCTTTGGAGGAGCAGGCGACAGTGATTACAACGTTCCACTGTTGGGACTAATGGTTGGTCATGGTTGTACTGTATGATTGGAACTTTCACTTCTTAATATAACAGATCCAACACATTTCATGCATATGTTGTTATTATATTTCAGCAAACTTGTTTACTCTAATGATATATGTATCTGTTTGCTTATGCATGCACATATGGACTTTTCTGTGTAAGTATGTACAAATCTTACTGAAATGTGCTGTTGGTTTAACCATCACTTTGGATTGCTAGCTTACTTGCTTTCCAGTTTGTGATGCATCTTTGCTCGTGTGTTCCCTTCTTAGCCATGTGCTTTCATAGGTTTCCAAGGGGCGCACTCACCTCACTCTCAGTGTGTTATAGCTGTTCACGTGCCTTCCTTGACTTGCTGCATATGTCACACCCTTGCTACCAACAGGGACATCTTCCTTGCCTCTGCGTGTAAACGAGGTCAAGGCGATACCGTATGACCCACTACTGGGACTCCTACACCAAACGGTCTGAGGTCTAGTTAGGACTTCTTACTGGGGAGATCCCCTGACATGTTGGCAGGTCCAAAACTGTTAACAGAACCATGGGTTGACAATTAATGACAGGGATTTAACTCGCAATTAAATCACCCAATAGATAGATAGATAGATAGATAAATAGTATGAATGTATGTACACGTGTTCTATGAATTATATGCCCATATATATGTGTGGTTTCGTTTGTGCACGGTTATTTCCAGAACTACCGACATCAAACATTGCAGGGCCATTATAAAATGAAACACACTTCCTATGAGACCTTAACATCACAAGTTTAGTGCACATTTAACCATGATATATATATATATATATATATATATATATCTATATATATATATATATATATATATATATGCCTGTGTGTGGTCCTTACCACTCAGTACAAGCCATGGCCAAAATTAGCCACATAGGGCCATTTCTAATGCAGCGCTCTACATATACTCTAGTGACTTAACGTACTTATTATGCATTCAATCATGACCATTTATATACATATCTATATTATACATATACAAGGCAGTGTACCCTACTTATGATTAACTCAACCTTTAATTTGATAACATCCACACATGCATCTATATGCATGTTTATTTTATGTGAGTACATGTATCCGTGTTTACATCTCAACGACTGTATTAAGAGCTTCCAGACATTATTACAGTCCTATCAGTGAGGTCCATAACTATACTAAGAGTACTAGTGTAATATGCCTATGCGTACAACATATAAGTATACATATATTTGTAATTCATGCATGATGAGCATTAGTGGAAAATCCATAGCAACGATGCACCAAATATCAGAAATTCATTCCTTAGCCACAAGAAACAATGACACAAAGGAAACTTACAGTATAAACATACAATTCATGGCAGATAGTATATGCAAGGAACTCATCTTGAATTAAGGTTGAATATGAGCAATTGAGAGTGGGACTATCACTCTCCACCCAACCATAAACAATTGCAGATTAGACTTTCTTGTGACTATCACCCCTGAGCTGGATTCTAATGCTAGAGTTAGAGTGCTTTTATAAGGGAAACCAAATAGTGTTTTCAGCTAAGCAAGAGGTCACAAGGTCACAACACCTTCATCCACCAGCTACATAGATTTCCAGTCTTCTAGACTTATAACCAAGATAAACATCCATACTAAGATACCATACAACAGGGAATTATCATCTCTTTGTCAGGAGAAGAGAATCCACACTAAAGGAAGTTTTCTTTAGAGGATAAGCTACTACTAAGCAGAATGAATCACCTCTCCAAGTGGTTTATTTGTGAGACACACACTAATGATTTATTGCCAATGAAACTCTTGGTGATTCGTCAGCCTCACAATGATCACCACTCTCCTAAATGCAGTAGGTTCTTCAATCCCAAGATTTTGGTGGTTCCTTCAACACTTTGTCAAGCTTCTGATCTTTATTTTTTCTTCCCAAAAAGCCTCCTCCCAAGGATTCTTTAGTTGGTATTTTTCACAGTGCTCTAAGTCCCAACACTCTCCCCTTCATTTTCTCTATTGTGCCCACAACAGTGAGTAAGAGAATTCACAAACTATGGTCTGAGCACATGTTCTTTTCCCAAGAGTCCTTGAATCCCCCAAAACATGGTCCGAGAGCCTGCTTGTATCCAAGAATGATCCCCCTCTCCTTCAATTGTGCCTCTTAAAATAAAAAACCATCCATAATTTCCCAAGACTCTACACAACCCCTTGCTTCATAGACAACGTCACCCACACCACACTTAATTCTTTATCCTCTTCTTTCTTGTTGTTGTAGATGAAGGACACCTGGGCATGTCCTTGTCTCTACAATTATTTTTAATACCGAGAAAACTCTTTTAATCTCTTCAACCAACCAATGGTTGTTGTATTTAAATTTTTTTCCCAATTCCCTAAGCGATCTCCCACCTCAAGCAAACTAGAATTTGTGTCCTTTCTCTCAATCTTTGAGTAAATTAACTTCTTCTTCTTCTTCTTCTTCTTTTTTCTTTTTTTTTTTTAATAATGGTGAAAATTTAATCATGGTTTGTTACATGAGGCATGGTTGATTGACTCAGGTGCATCTGTTCATATGACTGCCCATAGGGAGTGGAAAAGTCAAGTTGAAGTTGATAGGTGGAAGGATTAGAACACTTCTAGGTTTTCTACACATTCCAGGATTCACTAGAAATCTAATTTATATAAGTAAGATGGATGATGCATGTGTAAAGATAGTGTTCAAGAAAGATACTTGCAAGATGGTTCAAGTAGCATTGGTATTGATGTGAATAGTTCATATTATAACTTTGTACAAGCTTCTTGGTAGTATTACTATTGATTGGTGCAACAATTATATTGTTCCCGAAAATTAACTAGAAAATATTGTATTCTTTGGTGAAAAGACTATGTTGTGGCATCAAAGTCTGGGACATATTTGAGAGAAGGGCCTTCAGATACTACATGGTAATGTTATGGTAGAATGTATGTCTAATTTATATTTGGATTTTGATTTCTATGAACATTGTGTATATGGGAAGCATAATCATGCGAGTTTTCCTTCTGGTGTTAAGAGGGTAGAAAGAATAATAGAGCTTGTGCATAATGTGTTTATACTTGTGTCATTTCCATAACTGGGTAAATCTATGTACTATGTCTTGTTTATAGATGACTTCTTGAGGAATACATGGATATATTTCCTCAAGAATAAATCTGAAGTCTTTGACAGGTTTAAATAATTTAAGACTCAAGTGGAAAATTAGATAAAGAAGAAGATTAAGGTGTTGAGGATAGATAACGGTGTTCCTGTAGGCATGAGGTTGTCTGCAAAATAATGTCATGAGACACAAGAAGAGGAAAAAAACATTCCTTGTCTTCCATATGCGATTGAAATCAAAAGCTTGATGTATGCAATGGTATATATGAGACCAAACATTACACATGCGGTGGGAGCATTTAGTAGGTTTATGCCAAAACTAGGGAAGGAGCATTGGACAATTGTAAAGCAAGTTTTCAGGTATATGCATGACACTACTGATTATGGTTTGTGCTACCAAGGAAGACCATGATTGGACATGGTGTTGGACATATGTGTCTATGTTGATGCAGATTGGGCTGGATATCTGGATTAGAGAAGATCTACATGTGGGTATGTGTTTAACCTAATTGAAGGGGAAATCAGTTGGATGAGCAAGAGATAATATGTAGTGGCACTTTCAACTGCAAACGTTGAATACATGCAACCACTCATGCGAGCGAGGAATTAGTTTGGTTTCAAAGATTGTGTTCAGGCATGGGATTGGTACAATAAGCTATAAGGATAGATTGTGACAATAAAAGTGCAATTTTCTTGGCAAAGAACTTTGCTTATCATTGGAAGACAAAGCATATTGATGTTTAGTATCACTTGGTGAGGGATATGGTTGAAGACAAAAAGGTGTTGTTGGTAAAGTTGGACACTTTGAAGAATGTTGCAGATGCATTGACAAAGTTCGTGAGCACTGAGAAGTTTTATGTGTAGAGAAATATTGGGCATTGTGGCCTTGGACTAGTGATTGTGTACTCCTATGACCCCTTGTGTGCAAAGAAAAGAACTAGTGGGAGAATGTTGGGTATGTGTTATATTGAATTCACAACTAGTTGTAGGTGTTGTTATGTTACGTCGAGTGCAACGGGGGGTTTCAAGGGGGGCAGCAGCCCCTCATGTTTGGGGTTTGGGGCAACGCCCTATTTTTTTTTTTTTTTTAAGAATTTATTTGTGGATAATTTTTGTATAGGGTTAAAACCTTCAAATAACTTATTTGAAATGAAACCATTATGGCTCAGATGTTGTCATTTTATTAACATATTATAAGCATGTTTTGCGAGAAATTCTCATGGCCCATGTGCACCCAACATAGGACATATAGAGCTTATTTTATTAGTAGCTCTCTTTATGAGAGTTATATGCTTAGTTGTTTCTTGATGTTTATGTGTATCACCATTCTCAAATTTCTAAATTATCAAGATTGGAAGTTGGACCTAGCTAATGTGGATATTCCCAAAACTATAAAGATATATTCACTTAAGTTTTCGTAACCATCAACCTTGCAAGGGAGAAATTAGTTTTGCAAATCCTCCCAAAACAAAGTTGATCTTCCATTCCATATTTCCCATAAGTTTATCTACATTGAGACATATTTCTTTGTTGGAATTTTTTATAAATATGAGATCCGCCTAGAAATGATGTAGTTCTTGTGATATTCTATCATGGAATATTCCATATACATGCCCACGATGTTAACCATTATTTCTCTCATATCCATGTTAACCTTGATATTGTTGTGTTGAAGAGTTCTATTTTTTGAAGGCCCAAACCTTCTCTCTCAATTCGGGTGCATATCACTTTCCATAATATTAATGGCCATATGTTATCCATTTTTTCACGCACCACCCTGCCACGAGAAGTTTTCTCAAATTGTTTCTATTTGCTTTAAAATTTTATTTAGAGCTACTATGATTGAAAATAGGGGCATTTAAAGTGCTTACATGACTATTTTCAATAAATTTACCATCTTAGCTAGAGATAGGTATCAAAATATCCATCCCTTATCCCATTTGGATCATTATATTACTTGTCATTGATATCAACACTTCCATAGTGGAAAAATAGGAGGAATTAGTTTGCAAAGTCATTTTTATAAATGAGTCCCAGTTTGGATAATTAGGGTTCAAAACTTTCTAAATGAATTTTGAGGCCTTAAATGAAGTTTTTTGGGTTCAAAAAATTTCATGTTTGTGAGACCATTTGGCATTGTTCTACACTTAGAGAGATTTCCAGCAATGCAAAAAATCACATGAAATGAAGTTTGTATGTAAAAGTTATGTCTCTCGCAAGTTGGCATAAAGTGATTGACCACCATGGAATGAGTGGATGCCATGTCAGGCCCCATTACTCATGCATATGGGTATAGCCATGTGTGGACTTTGAAGAAGGCTTTAGAAGGTCCAAAATTGTAACTCTAGTGAAGGGTTGAGGAGGTCAAACCTTACCCTTAGTTGGCTATGGACTATCTAATATACTGGGTCACTGAGAGGAGTAGGGGTTCCATTCTATTCGATTATATCATGTTCCATAGTTGAAGAGTAATTGGGAGTGGGAAGTAAGTGAAAAAAATAGGGGGTTAGGATTTTGTAGCAGTCTTATAGGCCATTGGTCTCATGTAACTCCACAGTGGGTACATCTTTCTTTGTACTTTCACATTTTCTATAAAAAGAAAAAGAGAGTAGGGCAACCTCACTTCCTAGCTGGGTTTTTCTACTATAAGGGTTTCCTGAGGCAAATATTTGTGTCAATTGTGGATGATGTATGTATTTATTTTTATGTTCTATTTCTCACATTTCAGCGAGTTTAATTAATTAAGTAGGAAATCATCTAATTAAGTATCTGGAGTCTAAGGAAAAATTAATAGTAAATATTTTAGTGATTTTATCATATTTGTTGTGATGAATATCCACCATATTAGTAGCAAATCAGGTTTCATTGGGGAATTTTATGGGAAATTGTAGGGGATGCAAGAATTGGTTTAAACAAAAAGTCACAGAACCCCAGCCATGGTTGATGAGTCTATTCATAATACCCCTCATCGTCCAACAAAAGGGAGATTCTTGAGGTTGGAAGTGTAGGTCACTGACATCACACAATATGAACCTCCTTATGTTATCTCTAGCAAACAAAATCAAAATCATATAAGATGGAGGTTCTAACTCAGAGGTCATACGAGAGGGGAAATAAGGAGATCATGAAATCTTGAAAAAGGAGTCAAGAAAAGAACACAAGAAAGACCAGTTGATTTCAAGTGCCATTAACCATTCACAATCCTTATTCAATGTGGAAGAGAAGGTGGACAGAAAGCCATACCAAGGTGAGATCAATGTCTTAAAACCGAATCACTAGTTGCAACAATTATAAGTGTATTTTAGTGTTCACCATATAAATGAGAAGCATAAAATATTATTTGCTAAATTATAGTTAAAGGACATACTCTAAACTAGTGGGAAATCCATATGGAGACACTTAGGTTAGAGGGTGATATCGCAAAATCTAAGTAGGAGGAATTCAAAATGCTCATAAACTCATGATTCTACCTTATTAGGTGTGTAGAGGACCATTCGATTTGGTTGCACTACTTCAAGGAGATGCAGGCGAAAAGTGTATTGGAGTACACCACCAAGTTTAAAAAGATTACCATTATGTTGAGTATATCTCCCAAGACTTAACATTTACTCCTTAACTATCTAGGGGTTTATATAGTCATTTACAAAAAAAAGTGATGTTGTTCAAGCCAAAAACAATGAACAAGGCTTGTGTACATGCACAATATTTAGAAAACATAGGCTAAAAGAAAGGGGCAAACAAGTGGTTCAAAGCAAAAAAAAAGAACCAAGAAGATTCCAAGAAGTGGAAAAGGAAGTGGAAGGGGGAGAAGGATAAGAATATTACATCCATTGCACATCATTGCAGTAATATTGGAACCATTGTAACCATTGAAATATTGATGGTCAAATTGAGTTAAAGTGTTATAAATTACATCCATAGCTGAACTTGAAGAACTGAAAGAAGGATAGAATGAAAAACTATCTTCTAGTTATATATTCAAGGAATAAGGTCGAAATCTACTATGATGTGGATGAGAAGATTTTTTTCATGGTAGTGTAGAAGGAAGTGAATTTTAGTAGCCTTCATCACTAGCAAGAGAAATATATAACCAAAACCTTCCATAATAAGATTTAGGTCAAGAAGACCACGATATATCATCTATTTAACTTAGGTTCATAGGTTAATATCATAGTAGCAGATCTGGTAAACAAACTTGAATTGGAGGATCTTGATCATCCTAATCCATATCCACTAGCATGGGTAAACAAGGATGCAGATATCGAGGTAACAAAATAGTGTGGGATAAAATTTGCTACAAGCGTTGATTATATTAATGAATTAGAATTGGATGTAATACCACTTGATGTATGTGGAGTCGTGTTTTCGAGCTCCTACATGTACACGAGGGATGAAATATTCATGTAGAGATCCAAATAGTACCACCGCACAGTGAATGGGAAACCATTCGTCATCAATGCACACAAAGGCAAGTCCAGGATTTCACTAGTAAGTGCCAACTAAACCAAGAAGTTAATTAGTTTGAATAAAAAGTATGTTTTACTTTCCTTAAGACAAAAATAGTTCGGTGGTGAGCCATTAAGGAAAATGACATCCTTGAAAGTTTGTAATAAACAACAAAGCCAACAATTGGGATGGTTTCTAGAGGCATATAGGGGAGTGTTCCAAGAGCCTAAAAGGATGCCACCCAAGAGGGAAGTGGAGCACAAAACCAATTGTTGTTGGAATTTCCATTATTGACTATTATATTGTGCAAACAATCCATTTTGGAAGCAAATGAAGTGAAGAAGAAGTTGCAATATTTGTTGGAGTAGGGTGTGGTCAGACCAAGTATCTCACCTTGTGGGTAAACCATCACAGTTATATCAAAGAAGGATGGAACTCGGTAAATGTGCATGGGTTATAGAGTGTTTAATAATATTATGCTCCCAACAAGGTACCTCTGCCCAAGATTGATGACCTTGGATAAATTGTTGCATGTAAAATACTTCATGGATTTAAAATTAGGGTATCACCGAGATTGAGTTAAAGAAGAAAACACGTAGGAGTCTACCTTCAAAACTAGACCAGGTTTGTATGAGTGGCTAGTTATGTCATTTGATTTATGTAATGTAGCAACTGTGTTTACAGAACTAACAAATGGTGTACTATGCCACTATGTACATTCAATTTGTTGAATTCACTCTTATACTGATAGTGGGGGGTAGTATTAGTATAAGACATTTTTTAACTTATTTAAACATTCAAGAATAATAAGACATCAATCTCATAAGCATAACATGAAACACAAGATATAAGTGGAAACCCTTTTGAAAGAAAGCCACAAAAATTCTTTAAATAATAATTATTTATATGAACTAACCTATTGCTACAACAATTCATAGGCAACAACCTACTGAAGACACTAATCACCTTAACTTTATAAATTTGTAGGCACTTACCTACCATATACACCAATCATATTAGATTCAAGGATTTGTAAGCAACAATGTACTAGAGAAACCAATCCTGTTTTTTGTAGATGTTTATAGACACTAACTCGCCGGTGAAACCAATCCCCTTTATAATATGCTCCATAATGTGTTCATCAATGGTCCACTTTCTTTCTTGAAATTTAGCTATGTTCTCTGACTTTGTGTAGTCACCCCTTGCTGCATTATTTGAACCAAGTGCTTCCTTCAATCCCTTTTCAAAAACTACGTTAAAGTGCTATACAATGTTCTTACCAAAATAACAAAACTCCAACATAACCCATTGATAATACTTTAGATATCTTGGTGATTCCTTGAACCCCAACTTTTCAAAACCGAGCGCCTACACAACCTAGCACCATATCATATGTCCTCATGATTAATCTGGGTGTTTATTGTGTCCTTCGAACACTGTATGTTGTGATAATAATAATTTTACCTTGAATTAGGGTGTTAGGGACCACAAACTCAAAATTTTGCTTTATATTGGAATATTAATAACAATTCTTTGAAAACTCTAACATTGCAAAATACTATAAAAATATGACTTCTCAATTTCGAATGATGAGAAAAGCTTCCATCAATCACTAACAAATTTGTTGTCTCTTAACGATTGCAGAGCACCAAAATATTAGGATATAAAAGGATCACTAAATGTTATTTAAGAAAACTCCTGATATGTGACATGCCAAGTCCTTAAGCCTTAAGCTTTATGTGTTGTAACAAACCACCTCCATGACCAAGGGCTATATCCATGCTCTTAATGGAATATTAGTTCACCAACAAATTTGATGAATGCACGTTCTATAAGATTTATGGCCTGAAGACTTGAGCCTTAAGCCCCAAGAGCTATAATCAAATGCCTATGTGACCAAGTATTGTGATTGGGTGCTTCTTGGATACTGAGGAATGATAAATGAGAATTAACTTGAAGTCTCGGTATGATGACATGCTTAATCCCTAGGTGTTATAACTGAGCACCTAGTGACCAAGGGTTGTGACCGAGAGCTACGAAATATTGGAATATCAGAGAATCACATAATTTATGCACTTAAAAAAAGCTCAATATGGCAATATGTCTAGGGCCTTAAGCCCTCATATGACACACCTAAGCACCCAATGACCAAGGGATATGACTAGGGGCTACTGAATATTGGAATATTGAAGAATGGTAAAGTTTGTTATTTTGATAAAATGTTGATATGTTGAGGGCCTTAATCCCTTACGTGATACACCTAAGCACCCATTGACCAAGAGCCATGACTAGGAGCTTACCGAATATCAGGATATTAGAAAAGCTACAAAATGTATCTTAACCAAAATTTTTGATATGATGATATGCTAAGGGCCTTAAGCCCTTAGGTGCTACACATAAGAACCCAATGACCAAGAGTTGAGACTAGGGGCTTACTAGATTCTAACATATCGTAGAAATTGCAAAATTGTGTGTTATATGAAAATCCATATATGTTAAGGGTTTGGTAGATGGATTGTCAACTGACAATACATATTTTGTTGTAATTTCCCATCAACTGACAGAGATCAACATAGAACTATGGATTTTTCATGGTTTTATGTTGTAAACAATTTTGAGGTTTTTCAATGTTTTTAATATGAACTACACATTTCTCTCGATACAACAACTTCACAAAGTTCATCTCACTTCTATGTTTGTCACAACTCATATATTCTCGCCATTGCTTCTTCAAGCCTCAAAATTCACTACTCCTCGAGTCTTACTACTCCACTTAGCTCTACCTAAAATCATATTTATTCTTCGACTTAATTCCTCTCTAAAGTGCTCACCAATCCTTTCATTTATGAGGATTGAATGTAAACTTTTTCTAGGACGACTTAACATGCGCTCCCCTTGTTTAGGTAAATAGGGTATTCCATACAAGATGAACACCTTTAGTAATAACTCACACACCCATATCAAAGATTACAATGCCAATATTTTTATGTGGTTAAAACCCTCTGGGAGGGAAATAACCCACAAACCTATTGAACATGGCCACTTGAGGCAATTTTATTAATGCAACAGAAAACAATTTTACATAAGGGAGTTCTCACAATTGATCATCATCCATGAACCTTTGTGACCTTTAAATAGAGATCATTGACCAATCGAGTGTTAAGCGATTGCAACTAATGCATATTAAAGAGGCACATTTTTACCTAATAGACACAGTAAACCAAGTTGAACTTAACTAACTCCCAAGTGTCAAAATATACTAACATCCCCCCTTAGATAACTTGGGATAAGATTGAAGGATTTAAAAAGGAGACACAATAGGAGAAAGAAGGAGGCATCAGAGCATATTCCCCCATAATGACAACTTCTTGAACTCCTAAAATAGATCGAAGTTTAGGAAGCTTCGCTTATGTAAGGAAATTTGTGAAAATATTTGCAACTTGGTCATTTGTAGGGAAAAAGTGCACTTCAATAATTCAATTATATTTTCATTTTGGTTTTAATTTAATTCACTTATAGTTTCATTTATTTTCCATGAATACAATTAGTGAATATGATTTACAAATACATTGATACATGTATTGTTATTGAACATATTGCTTAATAAATTGATCACAACAACATTTAACTCATTTATGAATGAAAGGCAATGATATGGGAATATAATTGTGATACCGTAGATGGAAATATTGAATAATTGAAGTTGTTCCTGTAACATTTGATCAACTCTTTGTTTGACACTTCTAAAGCATTAGAAAGTTACTTCCTTAAAGTTAAATGTCTTTTTGCATAGTTAGTGTTTTTTGCGTTAAATTCAAAAGTTGATAATCAATTAATTCTTACACATACAATGTAAGCACTTCATAATAATTCCAGGCATTGAAAACTAACATAACAAAATTTAATCATATAAATTTCCTAATAGGCAGAGGCGACATCAAATCTAAAATGCAACACACATACAACTGAAAGATTCGTCATCTCGAACACTATATCTTGGTTCAAATGTCCTTAAAATTTGACCACTATCTAAGATAAATATTTCATGAGCTATGCTATTAGGACATTGACTCAAGAATTCCTAATGTAGTATCATACTGGTATGCCATATAACCCATAAGTAAATGGGATGGTTGAGGCATTCAATAAGATATTTGAGTAGGGCTTGATAAATGGTTTACACCATTAACTGTGATCTCTAAGACGAATGGATATCACTAGTACTTTGGCCATATAAAATCAAATCCAAGAGGCTAAGATAATAGACTCATTTTAGTTTATTCCATGGAAAAAAGGCAATGATACCTACAAAATTCATGATATTAAGTTTTATCATTACTCAAGCTACAAAAATGCTAGAGGAAGATTCAATCCAAATCCCTCTTATAGATTTAATGGAATTAGAGGAAGAACACTTGTTAGTGGACCACAACAAAATGGTTGAGAACTTTCAAAAAAAGACATGACATGATCATAATATCACAGATAAGAATTTTTAGATATACAACTTGCTACTACTCTACAATAGTGGGTACCTCAAGCATCATCACAAGTTGTAGATACATTAGCTTGATTTTTTCCTAGTCATGGATATCTAGATTTAGGAACAATACAATTGGCTCAGCTTGGTGGAACACTATGAGTGGGGTGGGAGAATAGTGCTTGCTTGAAACCCTTCACTCCTCCACCAAGTTAAGTTGAAACCTTTTTGAAAGGAAGATATGTGTATTATTATTACTTTTGTTTTAAGTCAAGCCAATAAGGCACGACCCTATAAATGAACCAATTACTCCAATAGTGTTATTCGAATAAATATTAACCTTGCAGTTAAAAGAGTCTTAGTTAGTTGAGTTCAAATGGGATAGAGGTAGGTGATTTGCATTTCTAAGGCTCTATTTTTTGTAGGAACTTGAGCACCACCTTTATGGTTGGGGAGAGGGGTGGGATTCTATACTAAATGATGAAGTTAGTAAGAAAATCACTATTGTGTAGAGTCCTTGAGTTGTTTCATAACTCTATAACATTGTTATGTTAAAAGAAAAAACTTAGTCAATTGAATCTACTTGTTTACATCAGTATTGATCAAGTACCATAGCTGAATTAATAGTCATGAATACAGAAATGATAAGAGTTAGGTTAATAGGTGAGCGATAAAGTTGATTTGGAAGTTTGAGGGATTATATCATGATATGATTCAGTTTGGTTATGACATAAACATGGCGGTAAATGCATCAAGATATTGTTGTAAATGCATATTCCATTTACTTCACTAGATTAAGTAACAACCATGGAAATTATTGGCCAACTATCACAAGATTGAGAATATATAAGTTTGTGTTGACGCAAGTATGCCATACGATCTTCAACATTAATATATAAACTAGCAAGGATATACCACTAGAAGGATTTGTCATAATAGATCTTGCAATATTATGAAATATTTTATCATCCAATTTATTTCCTTAGAGCCCATAGTTATTATTACTACCTTAATGCTCAAATTTATGAAAAAACTAAAATATAAAATTAAAATAACAAACAAATGTAAACACCATCCACACAAGTGAACATAAGATGTACCTTGGGAAACCCAATACAGAAGAAAACCCAACTAGAAGGTGAGGTTTATGCTCTACTCTCTTTTCTTCGGTTATGAAATATAAGTACAAAGAAAGGGTCACTCACTATGGAGTTGCCTTTGACACTGTGCCTGAATAGTTTCTACGAAATATTTTACATCTTCTATTATTCTCTCAAATTTCACTCTTAGATAATTTTATTAGATATGAAACCAATGCAATGCTAAAATAAAGGAACCCCCTATCTTCTTAGTGCCCTGGTATTTGATATAACCTTATAGTTGTCTAGGCTTAGAGTTAGGGTTTTTTCATTTCTTAATCCTAAATTAATGTTAGGGTTTTGGACCTTTTAGAACCCTCTTGAAAGTTCACACATGAATAGAACACATGTGAGAGGAATGGGAGCTTATGTGTCATTTTCTTGGTGTCATTGTGGTTAATAAGGTAAGTCAACTTGCAATAGGCATAAATTTCACAAAGGAGCTCCTATTAAGGTGGTTCCTAAACTGTTGGAAAGCTCTTGGTTTGTGGGATAACGTTAAGAGGCTAGAAGACATGATTACAATTTTTTGACCCAATATGGTGTCATTTGACGCCTCAAATGACTCTATAATTTTGTATATGTGATATCTACAAACTAAGACCTATCACTAAAATGGGCCCTATAAGTTAATTCCACCAATTATTCCACCAAGAAAATACCAGGATATATGAAATATTATATAATATCCATTTTGGATGATATCTCTCCACTTTAGGGAGGCTTTTGGTCCTTTAAACTTTTACCAAAAGAGGTGAGGAAAAATTTCCTCTATCTTCTCCTTCAAGTACCATTTTTCCTTGCTTGGAAGTTTCCCTTTGAACCCTTTCTACTAAAGGTCTTGCTACCACTATCTAGTAGTTCTATACTCTTTCTACAAAATTATATTTTTTTACCAACTTTGCTTGAGCTTATAATGCTAAGTCCTCTATGGTAGGTGGGACTTGATCTTAGAATTCCTAATTTGATATGTAAGGATCATATGACTTTAAATTTTCCATATTTCTTTATTGAGACTATGCCCATTTATGGGGGTAGATTTAGTTTGCAAGCATGATCACCCACCTTCTCCAATAATTTAAACGGACCATAAGATAGAGCCTTGATCTTCTTACTAGGACCTTATAGGATTTACTTATTTAGCTGCAATGAAACTATGATTCCCACCTTGAATATTTTTTTAGTTCCATGTTGATCGTTAATGGATGCCTAAAATGGCATATATTTAGCACCCATCTAATACTTTTTTCCCTCCATTTCCCCTTTTTC
Source organism: Pinus tabuliformis (assembly GCA_031772625.1). Taxonomy (NCBI): domain Eukaryota; kingdom Viridiplantae; phylum Streptophyta; class Pinopsida; order Pinales; family Pinaceae; genus Pinus; species Pinus tabuliformis. The sequence continues at coordinate 1,610,402,100 of CM062820.1, read as the reverse complement.
ATCCCTTCCTTACCACCTTTTCATCTATATTGATACCTTTTTTGTGAAGGTGAGAATATGCCATTTTAATGCTTATTCATACACATTTTGCAAAAAATTGTTACCTTTCTATACTAACATTGGAATACAGGATTCAAGGATTACATAGATACCACTCAGTGTAGGGTCTCGAGAATAACTGCAACTCCTCACAGATGCTACAACTCTCCATAAGTGCTACAACTCCCTATAAGAGTTGCAACTCCTTCTGCCCAGACATGATTTATTGGATGAAACTCTAAGATGTGACTATAGTTGCTACATCACTCCACTGTGGATGTAACTCCCCACCATTACTACTCCTCCTTACCATTGTGGCTATACCTTGCCATTGTTAACACTCATAATTGTTATAGCTACTCCTCACTATTGATGTTCCTTTGGTGTTGTGATTTCCATTATTGCGACTTCAATGTTGCAACTATCATTGTTGTGACCCATGCTATCCCTGACATCATTTCTGCAACTCATTCTTCCCCTGTTCATGGTGTGATTATTTCAACTCCTTGTTTTACCTATTGTTGTGACTTTGGCGACATAGCTACAACTCCACATTTGTTATGTCAACACGAACTTCAACTATCTAGTTGTTAGTCTTTGACCAATCATATGAGTTGATAAATGGATTCAAATGAAGGAAAATGACAGGGACAAGTGTATTACCAAAAAGGAACCAACTTAACCACCACCCGCCTCATAGTTGAATAGTGTCAGGCCATTGCATGTTTTTTCCATTTTTTGGAGGAATCAATGTGAGAGGATGAACAACTTGATTTTCATGGTTGTCCATCCAGATATTTAGATTATTCTTAGATAGAATATATGTTGTATAAAAGCCCTTTTCTCTCCTTGAGTTGGGGGGGAGGTAGAAAAAACAAAACGTGTAAGCCTGAAGCCGTTAATTTGCATTGAATATTTTCTTTTTGTAATATAATTTCCCTTGTTTCAATAATGATGTGTTGAGTGTTCATATTTTACTACTTGTCTAGTTAGCACCTCATATAAGGAGGTATGGCCCTCTCCTTATTCAAGTACTATCTATCCTAATTGAGTATTTATATTTATAATTTCTATTTCTATTTCATTTTTGCATATACTTTGTTTTCCTAGTGCTACAATTCCGAATTGATATTTGTTGTACCTCCCAACTGTAGGTATATTGTTGCAACTCTAGTATTAATATTATATTTTTTCACTCACTATTTAGTTTTGTAAAGGAAGTGCATCATCATGTGAGTAGGTTTGTTACTGCAACTTTGTTGTAGCTTTAACATTACTATGTTTTTAGAATCCTAACAATTATGTTTTCCTCAACAAGTGTGCATTGGTTATTTTATGAATTTGGTTCATGGTTTCAATTTAATTACAAGAACATGTGAGTTAATGTTTTGTAAGTGAGTGCATTCTCATTGCACATTCAATTGCATATCAGTTACAACAATCAAGGTCATTCTTAACACTTCAACAAGTCACCTCTAGAAGCTGGTGTAATTTAATTTTCTTGCAAGTGTGATTTACTTTCCTACAAATAGAACAAATAGTGTGCTTTTTATTCCTACAAGTGTGGTGTGATTTAGGTTAATTAACGACTTGTCAAAGCATCCTTATATCTTGAACTGAGACAATCACTTAGTTACTACAACTTTAGAACACATTATATGGTGCACAATTATTCACAAGTTCCCCATGAACCCCATGTTGAAAATTAAATTAACAGTCTTTCGGTTGCCTCTCTAAGTAATTAGAAAGGTAATTAAAAGAAACCATCATTTTTGGTGCCATTTCTAGGGAATTGTCAATAGTACAACCTTTGTTGTTCGATTGTTTTTGTTAATGATTGTGTAATTTTACTTGTTGTTTTACATGATCTTATTTTTCAAGACAGGTCTAATTTACTGCTTTGCTAATTTTACTTATTTTTTTCCCAAAATTTATTTTCAATAGAATGACTTGTTATATGCTTAGGAGTAGAGACCAACTTGGTAGATTTGAAAAAATCTCCCTCAAACTAACAATGTAGGACATAATGAAGGAGGGCATAACTAACCACATTAATTGTCTCCTCTAGCAAGTTCTTTTGCAAAATAGAAACCAAAATCCATCAAAGTAGAATTTGAGTTTGTGCGGACTTCATTCTCTACACCTATAGAAGCTCTATTCCTGAAAGCCTTTTTTGTTGAGCAGTTCCATACAAAGTTGTTTTCTTCAGAAACTCCAAGGTATCGCTAAAGGAGGAAGATGGGTCTTTAGAAGAAATGCCCCACGAAGTTAAGAACAAGAGTCTTCTTCTTTCAAGTTCCCCATCAAGGAATTGGAGGAGTAGACCAAGGCAAAAAATATTACACATTTTGCCTCGCCAAATTTTCATGATCTCTCAAAGGAAGATCCTAACACCTTCCTTTCCAAATTTGATGTGCTTTGCAGAAGTTATGACTATGTCTCTACCACAAAAAGTTGAAATTTTTTTGTGCTGTCCTTAAAGGTTCTGTACTATGTCGATTTATGGGCTTAGGGTTGATATCATCGAGAGATAGACACAAACAAAAAATAATTTCTTAGTGAAATATCAAGAGTATTGGAACGAAAAGGATAAAAGAGAACAAGTTTTCCTAATGACCTATTGTAGTTGCTACAACCCCCACCAAAATTTTGCCTATGCTTCAATTTTGGATCCTTCCTTATAAACCACAACAACTCATCGTGCATTGATCCAGGTACTTGTGCTTCGACTGAGCCTTATTATTTTCATCTTGGGTTGTGTTTTCTCACTTAGTTCATTTTCTAGCCGACAAGGTGATCTCTTGAATTGGTCCCTTGACAGTTCCAGGTTTGCCTTAGAGAACTACGTAATTCTTGAGGGAAACTGGACTATCTCTTGTGAATTGCACAGTCCTAACTGCTAGTGAGCCTTGAGCTCAGAAAATGTGCAGTCTTAACTGCTAGTGAGCCTTGAGCTCAGAAAATGTGCAGTAATGAATGGAAACCAATCTTGAGTTGGGAATTACGCGGATAGGAGAGGCATCCTAGAGCCATTGAGCCCAGAAATTGTGTAGACCCCACTATGCTCAGAAACTGCATAGTGCATGAGTCGGAGAGTCGCCTAGTCCTTCCTAGAACTACGCAATATTTCGGGGAAATGCATGGAAGTTTTCTCAAAAAAGAAAAAAAAAAGCATCCCTAAAAAATAGGGATCTATTATTAGTTTCCTGAAGTTGGCACGTTGCTATCTTTAGAAGTTTTCGCTAAGTGTTGCTTTTGTCCTTGGTATCAGGTATGCCCGTCATAACTTTAAATTTTCTCAATTCTATGTAATGGATGCCCCTATAGCTTGTTTGTACATTAGTTCATCAAGCTCTATCATTGCTAAGGAGATCAAGGAACCTTCAGAGCATTGTCGTCGCTTTTTTGGGTGAGATTTGTTTTTATCTCTTCTTTGTCGCTTTTCTGTCGCTTTTTGTCGTTAGGATTGTGTGAGTGTTGTTTCACTTGTTTCTCTTCATGGTTGATGGAATTTTAACTTGTTTTAGCTTGTATACGTGTTGTTTCAAGTTATAGATCACCTTTCATAAGTGTCGCATGAGTTTTCCTGTTTTTTGCACTAACAATCATCATTGTGGTGACTCTCCTCACATGATTTGTTTTCCTTCAGTTTAATCAATTACTGCAATTGTTTCACATGCATGCATATACACTTAGTCACATATGCACTCAAATTTGAACCATATTTTAGATCTAATTTTTTTTCACACTCCCTTGGGCAGATTTGGGTTTCCCTTACCTGGATCTCACTATGCACAACTTGCACTATTCAATTTGGAGACTCAAGCCTCTAGAATTGCATAGAGCATGGATTGGGTTGGCTCAAACTATGCACTGCTATGTTCTAAGAGACAATCTCCCAGCTTGTCCATTGAGACTATGCAATGCGCAGTATTTGCCAGACCTTGGCCCAAACTGAACTATGCATTGTGCAGTCTCTCCCAGACCTTGGCCCAAACTGAACTATGCATTGCACAGTTCCAGTCATCAAGCTTCCACGTCGAATGATGGGGCTGCGGAGTTCCCACAGTTAGTCAATCCCTCCTTCCAATGAAAATTGTACAATCCCTCTCATGAGATGCCCTAATTGTTGCTTGATCATGCTGTGAAGTTAGATTTGCAAGAGCTAATGTTTGCTTTCCATGAGTGTCCTTTCTATCCCATAGGTACCACACTCGTGAAGCACTTCTCTCCAATAGTCATTGTTACCATGGAACCAAAGAGAGCTACTTCAAGAGAGACCATTGAAATCAGTACTGGGGAAGTAGTTGAGCAAGCGCTAGTTAACTTTCCAATATATGTAAACACTCAATTATTCATAGAAAAGGATTCAACACTAACATGGAAGCAAGTCCAGCAGTAGTAGCTAAAGGAAACAATTCAGTACAAGTTTAGGGAAAGAGGAAGTTACTGACAGAATAGAGGAGAGAAAAGCTATATAGTGAAAGCGGTTTCAATTTTCATACAGGTAGCTTTGGCAGCAAAAGCAAAAGAAAGTAGAGGATACAAACAACAGAGCGGAGGAAAAGAGAAAAACAGAGTTTTCAGGTAGCAGAACTAAGGTCACAACAAGCAAAACAAGAACCGAAGGAAGAACAAGAGTTGAGGAGGAGAGAACCAGAAGTGAAACAGAAGTAGGAAGAAGAACAAAGGCAAGGCGCGATGATGGAGGAAACAATGCCCATACAGTTTAAAGAGTTGGAGCAACCAACAATAGAGGAGGAAGGTGAATAGATGTAGGATCGAGAGCTTGCTCAACAAATTGGGCAATTTATTGAAGTGACAGACATGGAGTTGGAACAGGAGCCAAAGAACGAAGACACTAACATGATGCCAAGAGCACAAAAGGTCATCTCTCAGTCTCCACCAACTCCAGTGTCAGAACCAGCCCTAAGCGAGCAAGGAAATGTTGTTCTCCTTGATGATGATCCGATCATGGGTGTGTACAATTTATCATTTGGCAAGTTTCAAAATAAAATTGTACAAGCATGGAGGAATCACTTTCCAGATGAACACACATCACCTACATTCATCAAGGAAAGGGTGATAGTGTTAGACACTAGGAAGCATCCAACTACCATTGCCCAAGCCAGCTTGGCCTATATAGGAGAAACAAGCTCAAATGTTCAGTACTTGACGACTGAGAATGAACAACTGGCAAAGAACTTGCAAGCTACTAGGAAAGAGGTAGAACAACTCTGAGCATCAACACAAAATGCAGTTTCTGCATTGGGGAAATGAGGACACAGATACTTGCTGAAGTATCATGACCTGGTGATACCATGAAAAAGGTCTATGATGGATTTGTCACCATGCATAAATCAGTTGTCCATGTGCATGGGTTACAATAGTGGAGCAAAGAGTTTGTTCAAACTTTCAAGAACATACATGCTTCCTTCACCCATGTATAAGAATGTACAATGCGGTACAAAGGGGCCCCACTTGACTTAGCAAAGAAGATGAAGCCATTGGCAGAGATGGAGAAAGAAAAGGTCCGAATGTTGATCCAAAAGTACGAGCAACTCACCCCATTTATCAACAACATTCAGGCCTCATATGTGCGATTGTACAATAGTTTGGATGTCATGGTGAGAAAGCACAAGATCCCATCAATCGGTTCCCTCACCGATGCTAAACCCAAGAACCAAGTCCAACTAGAGATCAATGAGTACATGGAGCAGCTAAGGCAAGAAGCCACTAGGAAGACTTGGAGTTGAACACACACAATATGCAAAAGTACATCGGTGGTCATGTCAAGGTCAACACCATGTTGCTCGTGCTTCAGAACGAGTTGGATACAGGTTCCAATACCATATACCTAGATGCTAGGGAGGCAAGAGTCCGCTTCCAGAAAGACACCATCAAATAGTTTGGGGACACCATAACACAGTACCAAGCTTGACACTGATATGTGACTAAGAAGAACCAAGTGGAGGTTGTCGAGTTGGACTTCCCTGCCTCTATCCTATTTTGTCTTATATGGGTACATGTGGAAAATGTAATATTATTGTAAATATGTTGTAAGTAAAATTCGAAGTGTCAATATTAGAATATGAAAATTCATTATGTAATGCAATGTGTTATTTAGTGAAGAAGTTGAAGAGTCATCAGGGAAGTCAAATAGTCATAAAGGGGAATGTCAAGGGTCACCCCACCTGTTGTTATAAATAGAACCTCATAACTCATAGAACATGCTTTTGGGAGCCAAGCTTTTATCTAGGCTTAGGCTTATAAAAGGCTTGGGAGTATTGTGAAGAGCATTGGCTTCTCCATAGTGTAGAGCGAGTATACTTCTTTGGAGGAGTAGGTGTTCTTGACTGTAGTGTTCCACTATTGGGGCTAGTGGCCATCAATGGTGTATGTATGGATGGAACATTCAATAATAATAATAATATCGGAGCCAACACACTTTCATGCATATGTTGTTAATGTAGTTGGACTATTCTGATTGCGTTGAAAATGTATTATATTTAACTTATGCATATGCTTATGAACTAATTTGTATGCATTTGTGTGAATCTGGTTGAATGTGTGTTGTTGGATTAACTCATCACTTTAACTTGTGGATTATTCTGCATTTTAGCTTGTGATTTCATTTCACTCGTGTTTTCTTTTCAAGCTGTGTACTATTACAGGCCTCTAAGGGGTGCACTTCATTTTCCCCTATGTGTTTTAGAACCTTCATGCATCACACTTGAGTCCTTGTAGGGTCACACACTTGCTCTCACCCAAAGTTATCATACTTTCCTCTGCGCGCTACCGCGGTCAAGGCATTACACTACCACCCACTGCTGGGACTCCTCTCCAAATGGTGTGAGGTCTAGTTGAGACTTCATATCAAAGAGATCCCCTAAATGTTGGTGGGTCCAAAACCGTCAACATGACTCAACACATAGACAAAATCCTTGAGAAATATATCGAGAGATTTTGATACAATTTGCAAATAACAAGGCAAGAAAACTTGCCTCAGGAAATATATCATGGCTTCTTGTTGTGTGGGATTAGAGATGACTGTAAGGAACTCCTCAACCTAGTGAGTGGAGGCGATATATCCCAACAAGAATATGATGACATTGTGGAACTATGTTAATGATACTGACAAGGAACTTACAAGATTGGCAGAGGGCCTCAAGATATTCTGGTGAAGAACAATAGAAATACTAGTGGAGGAATCAATGGAGCGTAAATTGGCAACATGCTAGAAAATATCAAAATTAGTATATTGAGCACAATGGACTCCTAAATAGACACCTTGTAAGAGAGGAATAATAAGGAGGAGGTAGAATTAGCATTAGTGATATTCTTCCCAAAATGTAAAAGAAAGCATCCGTTGAAGGAGTGCCTATTTGATCAAATTGAAATTTGTGTCATATGTAGCAAAGAGAATCTTATTAGTAGTTGTTTTTCTCTACCCATACTGAAGGTTGTATATCAAGAAGTGGAAGAGTTGGAAAATATTTGTTTTGTTTCACAATAAAGACCATGGTCACAAACAACATAACATATGATCCAATACACATCTCAAAGTTTTAATTCTTATTGTACTAACCCTTCCATGAAGTGTCCCTTTCATTTGTTGTGCTTACCTTCCTAACACTGGATGGCTCCTCCTCCTCCACAACAACTTTGGTAGCAGAGGTGGAGAAATCCTGCGTATGGAAGCCCTCGGTATCCACCCATGCAAATCCTTCCTTCTCCTCCATTGAAAACATCTACATTTACCCCTCCACGACCATAATTGCCTGCACAACCCGTCACTGACCCTAATAATGGTAGGCCGAACAATTAGCACATGTTGTTAGGCTTGCAAGCTACCCAACCTACTCCATATATTCCCTGTACTGTGATGATATCCATCTTATGTCGAGGAAGACACTAACTAAAGAGCATCCTCCCATGCATATTGAAGATCTTGATGATGAAGCTCAAAATGAAGAACTCAAGCAAGAGTTTTTTACCTAACCTTTAAGAACCGAGCACGTAAGTCCAGAACTTCAAGAACCACCTTACCCTAAAAGGCTAATTCAAGAAAAACCTGTGTCTCAAACAAAATTTGGTTTCTTAGGTGAGCTCAAGAATGTGTGTTAAGATATTTCTTTTCTAAGTTATTAAAGATGTAGAAATTTACTCAAAAGCGATGAGAGAATTTTGTTTAAGGAGACATGGCCAAAGAAGAAAGGATCCTGAAACAATCCATGTCATGGGAAAACTATTTGATCTTATAATGGGGGGAGTCCTTGCAACAACATATTCTAATCTTGTTATCCCAGTTGTTAACATGCAAACCAATAATATTGTGATTCCTAACACATTAATTGACTTGGGTTCTACCATTAATATTATGATGTGGGAAACCATGGAAGCCTTAGGACTCCTTGGCCTTAGACAAACCCCCACTATACTTCAACTAACCGATGGGTCAAAAATTAAACCAAAAGGAATTTTGGAGGATGTAGTGATATCCATAGATTCGTGGGGCTGACTTCATGGTTCTCCTACTTAAATCCTATTTAAGGGAATATACTCTAATCCTTGGGTGACCATGGTTGGCCAATAAAAATGCGTATATCAATTACAGATACGGGAGTATGAGAATTTCCCATGCAACCTCCACTACACAACTAGCCTTATATCCTCTCACCAGGCCTGGTGTAGACATTGAAACATCTTTTTGGGCTGATGGGGAGGATAACAATGAGGAAAAATTATCTCATAAAGTCCTCACAATTAACCAATACCTTGTCATTAAGGATAAAACTAAGGATGAGGAAATCAATGATTTGATCTCCTCCTCCTCCTCCTCCTCCTCCTCACCCTCTAACACACATGCTCTTAAACACATAATGTAACTTGGTGTTCAAGCCTCTCAACAAGTGCTTGACCTCTTGAAAACAAGTCATTAGTTGAAGTAGACCAACTATCAACTTCAGAAACTATTCAAATCAACCTTATTAAAATTCTGAAGATTAATTGAGGGTTGACAAAAGGATAAAAACAATGATTGGTTAAATTATTGCTAAACAAAGTGATGCTTTCGGTTGAACTTATTTAAACATGAAGTAGATATACTTTGACTTGTGTACACATCCAATTTACATTAAGGAAGGACCATGACCCATTTGATAACCTCAACGTAGGATGAATTCTGCACTAAAGGAAATTGTAACATAAGAATTGAAAAAGTTTCTTAGCGCTCGTTTCCTCTACCTAATTTTTGATAGCCAATGGGTCTCCCTTTTTGTCATATTACCAAAAAAGAATGGTAAGTGGAGGATTTCTATGGACTGCATAGAACTCAATAAAGAAACACACAAGGATCATTTCCATATTTGATTCATCAACCAAGTTCTCGATACACTCATAAGAAAGAAGTGATTTTACTTCGTTGGTGGATTCAATTGTTACAATCAAATCCATGTCATTCCTAAGGACCAAGAAAAAACCACATTCACCTCTCCATGGGGGACATTTGCTTCTCGTGTCTTTCCAATTGGATTATGCAATGCTCCAGCCACCTTTCAAAGAGTAGTGATAGGTATATTTTCTAACCTTGTCCATGATTGTTTGGAAATATACATGGATGATTTTACCACTTATGGAAATGAGTTTGATGAAGCCCTTGATAATATAGAGAAAAAATTAATAAGCTGTAAGGAAAAAAATGTTTCCCTTCGTAGTGAAAAGTATGAGATAATGTTAATCGATGAAATTTTATCATGGCATCATATATCAGCTAAAGGAATCCAAGTGGATCTAGAAAAGATTAAAGTAGTACTTAACCTACCTGTTCCACTATCACAATGAGAAATATGATATTTCCTAGGCCACGATGGTTACTATCATTGCTTTATTAAATATTTCTCATTGATAGCTTGTCCATTATTTTCCATACTTAACAAAAATGTTGAGTTTTCATGGACAAGTAGCTATCAACATGCCATTGAGGAACTAAAGTCTAAAGTGTCACAAGCTCCTAATTTGAGAGGGCCTAATTGGTCCCTTTTATTCCACATATCTATGACAACATCATATCTTGCCAATATAGTTGTCTTAGGGCAACAAGAAGACAACAATTCATATGCAAGATACTTCATCAACAAAAGTTCTTGCTGCAAAAATTGAATTACACAGTAATTGAAAAATAATTTATTGCCATTATTCATGCCATAAACAAAGATAGACACTACATTATAAAATAAATACTGATCATGTTCCTAATAAGTACTTAATGAACAAACCAATCGCCAATGGACGAGTTAGTAGATGGTTGCTTTTATTGCAGGAATTTGATATTACCATCTTAAATAAACCTAGAAAGGATAATGTATTAGTTGATTTTCTTTATAGATTAACATCTAACAAAAATGAGCCACTAATAGAAGATTCATTTCCTGATGAACATCTCTTCACAATATTTACTAACTTTCAGTGGTTCACAAATATTGTTAACTATTTGGTTGCAGGAAAGCTTTTGCAACACCTGAGTCCAAAAGAATGACAAAGGATTATCAGGCGGAGTGGAAGATTATTGTAGATCGATGGTTGTCTTTTTTGCATAGGACCTAACTTGATTATTAATTGATGTGTTCAGGAAATTGAGGTCTATGAAATACTTAAAGCTTTCCACGATGGCACATGTGGGTGATGATTTTCTAACAAAAGAACAAGGTACAAAGTACTTCACCAAGGGTATTATTGGCCCTCTATTTTCAAGGATGATAAGGAATATGTGAAGAAATGTGATGGTTGGCAGCAGATAGGTAAACTTGTACAAACAAACGAGATGCCACTACAACCTCAGTTGGTGTTGGAACACTTTGATAGATGGGCCATTGAATTCCTTGTTAGGATATTCCGACACATAGGAAATAATTAAGTATAGCGTGGTCTAGTGTATAGTTAGGTAAAGTGTGTTTCTTTATTATGTACTTTTTGTAACTTACAGTCCGACGGTCACGATCTATTCTAGACATGAAGAGATCTGACGGTTCATTCTCTCATCGGTATTACCAGCACTTGATCCATGGCTTAACACCCGATTGGTCCATAATCTCTATTTAAAGAGCATGGAGGGTCATTTGTTAGGTGACCATTTATGAGAGAAGCTTATGTAAATTTTCTTTCTTTTACATTAATAAATTGCTTGAAGTGGCCGCGTTGGCTTAGGCTATGGACTATTTCTCACTTTGAGGGTTTTAACCACGTCAAGAACACTGGTGTACTGATCTGTGATCTGTTTGTGAGCGGTTTCCTTTGGTGTTCTATCTAAGGAACTTACCCTATAAATTCCTACATGGTATCAGAGCCACTCGAGGGCCACATCCATTGGTGATCCAAATATGAAGTTGGTACAACTGCATCCGACTGTCGTTTCCTAAATCTAATATTTCTGACCGCTTTTGGGCTGAGAGGACTACTCTATTGTGTTAGGAGCATCTGTTCTAGTGAGGAACCCCTTTTGTTCCATGTGAAAAGGTTTCCAGTAGCCCTAGCTACGTCATTTTTAAGATCTCGAGGTATATAGTATTTATTTGCAGTTATAGTTATTTATCTCTATGTCTAGTTCAGTTTATAGTCCTCTATAATTTTTTTATTTTATTTTATTATCGGATCTATACCTTTCATTTCTGCATATTCTCTTTGCCCTGCGAATCTGTGCGATCTCGACAAACCATAAACAAAAAGAAAGGACTTTTCTCGTGCATATCTTCTTTTCCGTCGCGCCTTAGTGTGATCTTTGGAAAATCAGAAACACTGAGGAAAATATATAGTTTCCAGCCAAATATAACTTTAAGCCATAACGCTTGGATACTTTTGCTTTTTCGTTTGGTTCGTGCGGTTGTTCTTTTTGTTTCGTAGGCAAAAAGGTGTTTTTTAAGTAAACACACATTATAAATAAATAAATAAATAAATAAATAAATTAATTAATTAATTAATTTTCTTCATTTCCAACAATTATTAACCTATTAAACTAGCTCACTTGGTCTAAAGTTATTTTGTGAGAATAGAGGTCTTGGGTTCAAGTCTTTCTTTTTGTTGAGTTACTTTTTCAAAAAACACATGTAGCTTATGTTTTAAAGTTACATTTTCAAAAAACACATGTAACTTATATTTTAAAGTTGCTTTATGTAAAAGTGTTCTCACCCATTATAAAAAGTGAGTCACTTATAATTCTAAAGTCACTTTATCTTTTATTTAAGTTACAATTTAGTGGATAGTTCATAAAATACCATTGTAAAAATGACTTTCACTTATTTATAAAAGTGGATCACATAAATTAATCTCTTTTTTTTTTTTTTTAAGTGGGCTAATTAGATTAAGTTTGGAAAGGGGGGATATATATTTTTAAATATAACATTATTATCACCTTCCAAACATTCACATGGTTCATTGGCATCTTCAACAACTTTTCTTCAAAAAGCCATAACTTCTTCAATCGGAAGCCGTTTTCAGAGCTGTTTTTTTTTTTGAATCGACCTAATTTTTCGAGATCTTTTCATTTGAATACATAGTTTTAGCATATACAACTTCAATTTCTTTTAAAATGGAAATTCCACGTCTAGTTATTCTGGATAGCACCAACTACTTCCAATGACTATCTTGCATTGTGGATTTACTTAGAAGTAAAGGTCATTATAGAATAACATCAGACCAAGAGTCTAAACCTCAAGATAAATATAAGCAAGCCAAATGGGAAAATAAGCAAGATCAAGCACGTGGATTGATAGGGATGTCTATTTATCTAGACTTTAGATTCCATATCGCAGAAATTGATACCCCTAATGAAACATTGAAAAAATTCAGTAATGTTTTTGGAATTAAAAGTGAAATTAGAGCTCATCAACTCGAAAATGAGTTGCTTACATTGGATCCCAATAATTTTTCTTCCATTGAATAATTTTTGCCCAAGTTCAAGACCCTTAGACTTTTCTTGGAAGGTGTTAAGGTTCAGAAAGAAGATGTTAGCCTTATGTATTCCATTCTTACTAAGTTAGGATCAACCTACTCTGTGTTTGTTTCCACCTTCCATTCTACTAGAGAAGCCTTTATTTCTCAAGGACAAGCCTACACGTCCCCCTCTTTTGATGCCTTTTGTGATTCTTTAATAAGAGAGCAAGAAAAACTCTTACACCTTGGTCTTCTTAATACTAGAAAATCTTCTAAGAAAGCCTTAGCATCCCCACAACAACCAAGTTCAAAGAATCCTAAGAAGCAACATCCTAAAAAGAATGGTCCTAAACCAAACAAGGGTCCTAATCAATTTCAGTCTCAAAATAAAAAATCAAATCAACAAAATGATAAGGCAAATAAAAACAAAGGGAAGAAACACTGATATAAATTGCAACTTTTGTAATCGTGATGGCCACTTAGAATCCAAATGCTTTAAGAATATAGAAGACTTAGAAGTAGCCATGAAAAAGCATAACATCCATTTGGAGCACTCTTCAACTTCAACTTCATCTTTAGGAATAACACTTTCTGCATGTGGTTGTCAAGCGTCTCGATCTGGTTATGCACTAAATGTATATTCTTCTACTCATTCTCATGAGTGGCTCATTGATTCTGGAGCTTCTTATCACATGGCCAAAAACAAAGCCATGTTTTCTTCTTTAAATGACTGCAACACCAAAAATATATATGTTGGTGATGATAGATCTCTTAGTGTTGTAGGGTCTGAAACTATTCATCTAGACAATGGTCAATTTAATGATGTCTTATGTGTTCCTACCTTGTCCTGCAACCTTCTATCTGTATATCAGATAACTCATTCATGTGAAGGTAAAATTGTTGACTTTTAACATCATGATGTTGTAATTAAGGACATAAGAGATCTTAGACAGAATTTAGTTACTAACATTGCTGATGATTCTACAAGGTTGTATAAGTTTAACAACTTTGGGTCATCAACTCTTCCCTCGGTATTTTTTGCTCATAATGATGAAGTGAGCAAACTTTGGCATGAGCAATTTAGTTACTTAAACTATCACTCCCTTCAAAATCTAAGTAAATAAAATATGGTGACAGGTCTTCCTATAGTATTTTGCAGAGATAGTGTTTGTTCCAGAGGTGTACTCGGAAAACATCTTCGGGATAGTTCTGAAAAATGTGCCTCTTGGCTTGCCTCAACCCCTTTACAACTTGTGCATAGTGATCTATGTGGTCCACTTCCTGTTGTTTTATTCTTTGGATACAAATATTTCTTAACTTTCATTGATGATTTCTCCAGATGCACTTGGGTATACTTCTTAAAACTCAAGAGTGAAGTCTTTAAAATGTTGTTGGCCTTTAAGGCCTTTCTTGAGAAACAATTTGGACATAAAATTCTTAAGCTAATATCTGATAATGGAGGAGAATATGTTAACAACAAATTAATCAACTTTTGCACTGAGCATGGAATTCAATTGCAACATATTGTTCCATATACTCCACAAAAAAATGATGTAGTTGAAAGGAAGAATCACACCTTAAAGGAAATGGGTAATTGTATGCTTCAATCTAAAGGACTTAGTCTTAATTTTTGTGCAGAAGCAATTAAATGTACATAGTAAATCGCACTCCTACTAAGGTTTTAAAGAATATCACTCCAGAAGAAGCATGGAGCTCAATTAAACTATATGTAAGTCACTTTCATGTTTTTGGAAGTGAAGCATGTGCCCATATTCCAGATGAGAAACATAAAGCCTTAGAACCTAAGAGTGAAAAATGTATTTTTGTTGGATATTCTGAAGATCTCAAAGGATATAGACTTCTTCAACCTAAATCCAAAAAATGTTATCATTAAAAGAGATGTAAATTTTTCTAAAAATATATCGGTGTACGAGTCTAGTTCGGCGGATGTGCCACCTCTCTCTATCCCTTCTACTTCTGAAAATATTCCTTCTTCAGATGATGATAGCGAGGATGACAATCCTCCCCCACCTTCTCAGGATGCTCCTTTAGCTCCTCAGCTTCCAAAATGGGTTCGTGCTACTCGGGATGCAGCAGGTGCTCTTGCAGGTGATCCTACAGATCAATGTCATACACATTCTCTGTTCGATAGAGCCTCTTCTCTACTGGCTCAAGATTCAACGAATTTTGATCCTGACACCTTTGCAGAAGATTCAGGCCATCCAGATTAGGACGCAACTATGAATGAAGAATATTGTTCATTATTGGGAAATGATACATGGGACCTTGTTCCTCTTCCAAAGGGACGAAAAATTGTTATATGAAAATGGGTTTACATAACCAAGTTTGGACCAGATGGAAAAGTTGATAAACATAAAGTTTGTCTTGTTGCTAAGGGTTTTTCACAATTTTAAGGTATTGAATACACTAAAACCTTCTCCCCTGGTAGCAAAATGAACTCTATCTACCTTGTTCTTTCCCTTGCTACCTCTTTTAAATGGGAAGTCCATCAAATGGATGTTAAATCCTCCTTTTTGCATGGGGACTTGCATGAAGAAATCTATATGGAACAACCTCTTGGATTTAGATAAATAGACTCTAGACTTGTATGTCGGCTTAAGAAATCCCTTTATGGTCTCAAGCAAGCCCCTCAGGCTTGGTATGCCAAAATGGATAACTTTCTTTTAGATACTAGGTTTTCTAGGTGCCATTCTGACAATACTGTCTACACCAAGAATGTGGGTAAGTCTCTTATCATTCTTGTTCTTTATGTTGATGATCTTATCCTTACTAGTAGTGATCCCAACGTTATAAACCATGTGAAGTCCAACCTTAAAAAGCAGTTTGAAATGACAAACTTAGGACACTTGCATTATTTTCTTGGCCTTCAAGTCTTGCAATCCAAAGAAAGTATTTCCCTTTCCCAGTCCAAGTATGTTTGTGATCTTCTACGCCAATTTCACATGGAAGACTGTAAGTTAACCCCTTCTCTCTTTCAGTTTGGAGCCAAACTTTCAATCACTTGTACTTCCCCTGAAGTTGATGCTACCTTATACCATTATCTTGTTGGAAAAATTTTGTATTCAACCCATACCCGTCCTGACCTTTCCTTTATTGTTGGCCTTGTTGCCCTAATCTGAATTTAAACAGGAACACAACAAATTACAGATATAAATACAGAGATGTAGCAGAAATACCACTTCCTTTCATTAATATCAAATAATGAAATATGCTTACAAACATAATGGAAATGAGACTAGCTCGGGCGATGATAGCTTATCTCTGAGAAGAGATGTGGTGGCTACATGGCTCTGAACAGAGTTACAATGAGGATCAAGGACCTTTTTATTATTGGAAAAAAAGAGAAATCCGTAAGAAACGAAAACCCTAACCCGAGGAGATGTAACACAAAGAGTTTATGGGCCTTGTTGGGTTGTGTTATATTCTTTCCATGACTAGCACCCCTAGTTAACCGAGGGGTTAGAGGGGGGTTGGGGGCGGGAGAGCCCCCTTTGTTATGCCGATTTCGCAACGGGGGGTTTGAGGGGGGTAGTTAACCCCCCTCTACGATGTCTGGGGTAGCGCCCTGGGGAATTTTTTTTTGGACTCTGTATTAGGTGGGCAGACCTACCTATGGTTTTGTGCATGGTTTTCGCACATGGTTTTGGGCGCGATAGTTTTCGGTCCATGGTATTGGATGCTTTGACATGTATATATATGTATTGTAACATTGAAAGGAACAGAAAAATCAATCTGGTAGTCCCAGTTTTGGGATCTAGGGGAAAATCTATGTGTATATTTGTTTTATGTGTTAAGCTCTCGCTATTGTTTATTTTCTGTGTTTTAGAATTCGTATGTAGGTAATTTCTGTACGGGGTTAAAACCTACTTTTGGTATCAGAGCTATTTTGGCTTCAAGTGTTATAGCTCTGAGACCACTTGTTATAGATCTGATACCATTTGTTATAGATCTGATCTAAAAATATAAGATAATAGAAATAAACCCAAGAAATAACAAGATAGAAATAGATATAAATGCTTCACTTCTTTATTGATCAAACCCTTAAGGTAGGGAAACACCATACATTCACTCCTTAAGGAAGGAGAACACTCCACAATCCATATGCCTATTCATACAATAATCCTTGACATCTCTCAATGTGGAGTCTCTAGCCTCTATATAGGCCTCATACATACAATACCATGGGTCATTACCATGGTTCCCTCAATACCATCTATCTAATACTATGGTCCCATTACATTATTACTAACTACTTGTGGTCCCTTACATGATACGGGTTAACCACCTTATTTATTACTATGGCCCATCCCATTATTACATTATTCCCTTGGGTACCTCCCTTCGTACCCCATATTATCCCCCTAGGTATACTACATTCCACCCCCCTTAACATGTTTCGTCCCTGAAACATGGGAAGAAAACAAATAATAAGATCTACTCAAAAGAGTATTCCACTGGTACCATGCATGTGCATGTAGCCATCCAAGAGAAAGGTGAACCCTCAATCTTGCTGGTGCCTCGCTCGCTTGAGATGGAAGTTGACTTTGGCAACTCTTTTGTGTTGATGTGCAGTAGGTGGATCTTCGCTCCTTTCTATCTGTCATGCGGGGGTTGTTGTCTTTGTGGCTAATTCGTTGCCATCTTGTTGGTTGTTTTCTTGCGGGGTGATGTGGGTGGTGATACGCTGAACTGTTAACCAACGATGTATCTTTCTTTAATTCACCACCTAATGGAGCCTGATGGGTATCTAGTACCTGTTGTGGTGCCTGTTGTTGTTTCTTATCTTTTAATATTACTTCAACCACTGAGTCCTCATATGATGTATCAATACCTGTAACCTTTTCTGCTTCAACCTCTATTTGTGTTTGATTGTCGATCATCAAAGGCTCATCATCTGATGTGTAAGTGTCATTAGAGCTTTGTGCTTCTACCTCCATAGTCTCTGCTTGGGTCTTAATGGAAATATCCTGCAATGTAATTTTCTTCTTTTTATACCAGAGCTTCAGGAATTTCTTCTGCACATTAATATTGACAGTACCCATAGATTCCATCCAAGGATATCCTAAAACAACATCCATGTTATCCATATCTGAAGCATAAAAATCAGAATGCAATACATATTTTTCCATAGAAATCTTAAAATCTCTATAAACTTGCACCTGCTCACTATTAACCTCTGTGTGCTCCATGTGTTTTGCTGACACTTGTAATTTTTTTTGCCAAATTGACATTTATGAGATTTTGCTTGCAACTAGGATTTATAGACACAATGATCTTCTCCTTCTGAATCAATCCATGAACCTGCAATAAGGATATACCAGTAGGAAATAACCCCACATGTTTTTCCTTATCTTGTTTTCTAGCATGAGACCATTTTTCTAAAAGAAGTTCTTCTAGTTTTTCATGAGGAAGTCGCACCACTGAATTGTATAAATTCTTCAATAGTAGGACCCTTATCGTTCCCTGTAAAAAATTCCTTGCTAGAAGCCATGAAGAACGTTTGGAAAAAATTTCACGTACTTGGCTAAAATTTGAAATGGCCACAATTCTGTCAATATTGCTTAGAATCCCTATTATGACATGTTTTCGGAAATGGAACAACCATTCTGCATCTTCCCGTGTGGTAGAAATCTCGATCCAGGCACTGGAATTTCAGATCCGCGCTGCAACTGTCCTGCCTTCATAAAAAAATTTCTTAAAAAAGAGCTGATTTTAAATCAGTGATATCTCCCTCATCCGGACTCCGATTCGACTGATTTTTTTGTGAATTTGGGTATTTTTTCACAATAAATCCAAATATGCAATTAGATTCTTCAGATTGTGCACCTGAATGTACAGATCTACGCCTCAAACACGCCGACCCTAAAAAATGTCTGCAACCCAACTGAATTTAAATCATCAATATATCCCTCATCCGGACTCCGATTCAACCGATTTTTTTTTGAACTTGGGTATTTTTCACAAAGAATCCAAATCTGCAATTAGGTTTTTTAGATTTTTCACCAGAATGTAGAGATCTGATATGCAAACTCGCCGCTCAAAAAATGTCTGCAACACTACTGATTTTTAGATCAACAATATCTCCTTCATCTAGACTTCGATTCAGCCGATTTTTTTTTTGAAATTGGGTATTTTTCACAAAAAATCTAGATCTGCAATTATATTCTACAAATTTTGCACCAAAACATACAGATCTGAGCTGTAAACTCGCCAACCCCAAAAATTCCTGCAAAAAAATAATAAAAAATTCTCCACTTTGCGCAAGAAAGTGCTCTGATACCACTTGTTATAGCTCTGATACCACTTGTTATAGACCTGATACCATTTGTTATAGATTTGATCTAAAAATATATGATAATAGAAATAAACCCAAGAAATAACAAGATAGAAATAGATATAAATGCTTCACTTTTTTATTGATCAAACCCTTAAGGTAGGGCAACACCATACATTCACTCCTTAAAGAAGGAGAACACTCAACAAGCCATATGCCTGTTCATACAATAATCATTGACATCTCTCAATGGGGAGTCTCTAGCCTCTATATAGGCCTCATACATACAATACCATAGGTCATTACCATGGTTCCCTCAATACCATCTATCTAATACCATGGGCCCATTACATTATTACTAACTACTTGTGGCACTTTACATGATACAAGTTAACCACCTTATTTATTACTATGACCCATCCCATTATTACATTATTCCCTTGGGTACCTCCCTTTGTACCCCATATTATCCCCCCTAGGTATACTACATCAAGGGGACGCCTTTGTTGTTGAGGGGTTTCACTCGGGCTTGTGGTAGATCCTGTTCAGTGGGAGATCTGCAGGATTGATTTTGGTGGTGAAAGAAGATGGCGAGCAATGGAAAGATAGAGATCGAGAAATTTAATGGTCATAGTTTTGAGTTGTGGAAACTCAAGATGGAGGATTTGTTGGTGGATGAAGATCAGTGGATCGTGGTAGATCCGGGTACTAAACCAACGAGAGTGTCCGATGAAGAATGGAAGAAGTTGGATCGGAAGGCAAAAAGCACAACACGATTATGTGTCTCAGATTCAATATTGCTGAATGTATCAGGGGAAGCTACGACAAAGGCTTTGTGGAACAAGTTAGGGACTTTGTACGAATCTAAGTCTCTGGTGAATAAATTGTTCCTATGACAAAAGTTGTATAACTTGAGGATGAAAGATGGAGACTCGGTGACAGAGCATCTGAAAGAATTTAATACTGTGGTAAGTCAGTTATTATCTGTTGATATTAAAATTTCATATGAAGATAAGTGCATCCATTTTTTGTGTTCTCTACCAGATTCGTGGGATAGTCTAGTTATTGCAATAGGTAGCAATGTTGAGATTGCAACAAGATGATGGAGCTTAGTGAAAAGAGTCGCCTTCACTAAGTGGGCCCGCAGGCTATTTTTGGCGCAAGTCTATTTTTAGACATATGGATCATGTCTATGTTTATGGATGATTGATCAAGTTGGGAAAATAGATGGACTTCTATTTTTGATGAAAGTGTGAGTGATCACAGTGTGAGTGATCAAGTCTATTTTTAGACTGGCTGTCAAAAATAGAAAAGTCAAATATTATTATCTCACAATAATATTTGGACTATAAACTTGATATTATTCTCTTGGAGCACTTCAGTTTGAGCTACGGAAGTGGCACATGCAGCTGTCAGAAGGAAATTCGTTTTTCTTATGAGTCAGTTGAGTTGTTGCATGCATGACTTCAGTTAGAACTCAAGTGAGTTGAGTTTAGTGGACTGGAGGTACAGTTGATGGAGTTGTGTTCAGTTTAACTTAGTTAAACTGGTTGTAGTTAGTCTAACTGCAGATAGACTAATGATGAGTTGTTAAACTAATTATTAACTCATAATACAACTAAAGAATACATCAGTTAACTCAGTTGCATGTCAGTGCATGTTCAGTTCAACAGGGACAGGTGGTAGAGAATCAGATTGCTATCAGTTGTGACTATAGTTGTGCACCAGATCTTGCACAATCAAGGGATTGAGTATGCCAATGAGTTTGCTCACGTATTTGGCCCGCATTTTAGCCTTTGCTCACGTCCACAAAGAGTGAGTGACTATTTTGCAGGTGAAAATCGAGTTTGGGAAGCAATTCTCATCAGTTCTTGAGCAGGTATTGAGCAGTGGAGGCAGGCAAGCAGTGGAAGAGATTTAGAGATCAGATCTGAGCTGTATTGTGTGTAACAGAGGTGGAGATACTTGTGAGAAGTATTATGCTGTGTAATGTTACATGACTCAATCATTAATATACAGATAGTGTGGGGTTTTTAGCGAGATGCTTTCCCCGTGATACATACTGTGTTAATGTGTGAATGCTCTTGATGTTTTATTGTTATTGATGCTGCTATATTGATGATCAACGTAGAGGAGCTTATGTATTGTGTATGTATTCCGCAATAGTACATGATCAGGATAATCTCTGTTGAATATGTGTTAAATTATTCAAAATTTCTACATGGTATCGGAGCAGCTTGATTTGTAGAAGAGATTTTTACAGGATATCAAGCGAGGGTTGATCGGAAGCAGTTGAGTTGGTTGCTGGTGGAATTCGAATTTGCAGCAGTGTTTTCTTGGTGACAACGCAGCAATGTCTTTCAACGGATTGCGATTGGAGTATGCTCTTGAGGGCAGCTCAAACTATATTGCATGGAAGGATAGGATGGAGGCAGTATTGGATGATAACGGGCTGAAGGAATTCATAGATACGGATATCCCAAAGCCTACTGATGCTACTCAAGCTGATGCTTGGCAAAAGAAGATCGCAAAATGTCGAAGAATTCTGTTGGAGGGCGTGAAGGATCACATTGTGTCCAGCCTCCATGGAAAGGCTACTCCATATTTGATGTGGAAATCATTAACAGAATTATTCCAAAGCAAGAGCGATCAGAGGAAGCTGGCGCTCAAAGATAAACTCAGAAACATCAAATGCGAGAAGGGAGACAGTATTCCCAAGTATCTCACGAAGTTCCCTCAGTGTCGAGATGAGCTGGGAAGTGTGGGGGTTACTGTCGATGATGAGGACTTGGTGAGCTTGGCTCTCCTTGGTCTTCCGAAGAGTTGGCATTCCTATCAGGACTCTGTCAATGGTTGGGAGAAGTTGCCAGGATGGGAAAGACTATGGTCAGATCTTGTGGAGGAGGAGATCAGGCGGAGTACCAGGGACGGATCTTCGTCAAAGGGAGCTGATGAAGAGAATTGTGCTTTGGCTGCCAAAGCAAAGAAAGGGAAGAGCAAGAAAGCTTCTCAGTCTGGTGCGAAAGGTAAGAAGCAGGATATGTCCAAGGTGAAGTGTTTTCACTGTCACCAGCATGGACACTATGCCACAAATTGTCCGTAGAAGAAGAAGAACAAGCAAGCTGCTGGATCTGCAGGGGGAGAGGCTTTAGCTTCTCAGTTTGAGCTTGATTTTTCATTGATCGCATGCTTGGTTTCAAGTGTGATGGGATCAGTGTGGTTCCTGGATAGTGGTGCGTCTTTTCACATGACGGGAGATAGAGATTTGTTCTCTGATCTGGAGGACAAAGATCTTGGAGTGCACATCGAGATGGGCGATGATGGTAGATACAGTGCGACCGATATCGGTACCATTTCCTTTGAGAGGGAGTCTGGTAAACCCTTTGTATTGAAGGAAGTCATGCATGTTCCAGGATTGAAGAAGAATCTCATCTCAGTGGCGATGTTAGAAGACAAGGGGTATGATGTTGTTTTCAGCGAGGGAAAGGCCTTCCTGCGCAGCAAGACAACTGGTGAGACCCGGAAGATAGGGGTTCGAGTGAGGAACCTTTATCAGTTGCATGTAGATGGATGCGCAGCAATGGCAGGCAAGGCAGAAGGATTGGTGAGCCGGGATGATGGCGAGTTGTGGCACAGGAGATTGGGTCACCTTCACCATGGAGCCTTGAAGATACTGCAGCAGATCACTACAGGGCTTCCTAAAGGCACACTTGCGCAGTCAGATCAATGCAAGGGGTGTACTTTGGGGAAGTTTGTGAAAGCCACCTTTCACGAGAAGGATAGTCGCGCCACGACGATCCTTGAGAGAATTCACACAGACGTGTGTGGACCTTTCTCAGTTGCTTCGATAGCAAAACACAGGTATTATGTGATTTTTGTTGATGATTTCTCTCGTAAGTGCTGGATCTTCTTCATGCAGAAGAAGAGCGAGACATATTCAAAGTTCTGTGAATTCAAAGCACTGGTTGAGAAGGAGTCGGGGAAGAAGGTGAAGGCTCTTAGGAGCGATAATGGTGGTGAATACATCTCGGACGAGTTCAAGGATTTCTGCAAGGTAGAAGGGATTCGTAGAGAGCTCATAGCTCCCCATAACCCACAGCAGAACGGGGTAGCTGAGCGGAAGAACAGAACGATTGTGGGTGCTGCACGGGCAATGTTGCATGATCAGGGCCTACCCCTTCACTTGTGGGCGGAAGCATGCAATACATCAGTTTATGTGCAGAACCGTTGTCCTCATAGGATACTTGGCATGAGTACACCCGAGGAGGCTTATTCTGGTAAGAAGCCTGATCTTTCTCATTTGAGGATTTTTGGTGCTAACGTTTACATGCATGTGACGAAGGATGCCAGAAAGAAGTTGGAGCCGACTGCAGAGGTTGGGATATTTGTGGGGTACACTGATACGCCCCACAACTATCATGTGTATTTGCCAGACAGTGGTAAAACTGTTGTGCGACGGGATATAAAATTTCAGGAGGAGAAAGCCATGAAGTGTTTGCTTGAGAGGGAGCTACACTTGCATGCAGATGAGGAGCTATTAGTTCCTAAGGATGAGCTTCAGGACGTGGATCAGCCACAGGACGAGGTTCATGGAGTGGAAGAGACCACTCATGCAGCGCCAACCATCAGAGGGCGAAAGCGCTTGACAGAAGCTGAGCGACTGACTCAAGATGCAGAGGAAGTTGTAGGACCACCTATAGCCCAACGCAGGCAGAGACAGTCACCTGATCGGTACACTGGATACATGGCTCTTATGAGCAAGTGTGTTGTGACTGAGCCATCCTCTTTCGAGGAAGCTGTGGAGGATCCCGCATGGGTAGACGCCATGGTGGAAGAGTATGATTCTATTGTCAGAAACAGTGCATGGGAGATTGTTCCTAGACCGGAAGGGAAATCAGTGGTAGGTTCGAGATGGATCTACAAAGTTAAGCAGGCAGCTGACGGGAGTGTGGAGAAGTACAAGGCAAGATTTGTTGCCCGAGGCTTTTCACAGATTGAGGGGATCGATTATGAGGAGACCTTTGCACCTGTCGCAAGGTATTCTTCCATACGGACGATTCTTGCTCTCTCAGCGTAGATGGGATGGCACATTCATCAGATGGATGTGAAGACTGCGTTCCTCAACGGAGTCATTGAGGAGGAGGTGTACATTGAGCAACCCAAAGGCTTTGAAGTCTTCAGCAGCGAGTTGCATGTGTGCAGGCTCAAGAGAGCACTGTATGGGTTGAAGCAAGCACCACGTGCTTGGTACACACGGATAGACAGCTATTTCATAGGACTTGGATTCTCCAAGAGCGAGGCGGATCCGAACCTATACCAGATTGTGGTGGAGGGTAAGTTGCTTATCATTGTACTGTATGTTGATGATTTGATTCTAACGGGTGATGAGCTGTTGATACTGTCATGCAAGAAGGATCTTGCTACAGAGTTTGAGATGAAGGATTTGGGCCTCCTTCACTATTTCCTAGGATTGGAAATATGGCAGCGCAGTGGTGGACTGTTTGTTTCTCAGGGCAAGTATGCTCGGGAGATACTGGAGAAGTTCAACATGCATGGCTGCAAGCCTGTTGATACTCCTCTTCCTGGAGGTTGGAGGAAGGAGGATGCCACTTCGGGAGAAGAAGTGGATGCCACTGTTTATCGACAGTTGGTGGGGTCGCTGATGTATTTGGTCAATACACGACCTGATATATGCTATGCAGTTAACCAGCTTTCACAAGCTATGGTTAAGCCTACCAAGCTCTTCTGGAAGGCGGGCAAGCATGTATTGCGCTACTTGAGAGGCACATCGGGATATGGTTTGTGGTACAGACAGGAGGATGAGGTGAAGCT
This sequence comes from Pinus tabuliformis, assembly GCA_031772625.1. Lineage (NCBI taxonomy): Eukaryota > Viridiplantae > Streptophyta > Pinopsida > Pinales > Pinaceae > Pinus > Pinus tabuliformis. Next base: position 1,610,377,007 of record CM062820.1, on the reverse strand, counting down.
ATGTGGCTTCACGGATGCAGATTGGGCAGGGAGCCCAACAGACAGAAAGAGCACATCAGGAGGGGTCTTCAGTATTGGATCGATTGCAGTTTCTTGGTACAGCAGGAAACAGAGATCCGTGGCACTCAGTTCAGCGGAGGCCGAGTATATGGCAGCAAGTTTGGCTGCATGCGAGGCTATATGGATGAGGAAGATCCTAGTTGGTTTGTTCGGTTCTCATTTGGATCCTACTGTGATTTACTGTGATAACCAGAGTTGCATTCAACTCTCGGCTAATCCTGTATTTCATGATAGATCTAAACATATTGACATCAGGTACCATCATATCAGAGATTGTGTGCAGCGGAGGATCATGTTACTTTCGTACATTCCAACGGAGGATCAGGATGCTGATATTCTGACAAAGGCTCTCACCAGGAGCAAATTCGAGTACCACCGAGGCAGGATAGGGGTTGCTGATAATCCATATCTTGTCGAGAGGGAGTGTTGAGATTGCAACAAGATGATGGAGCTTAGTGAAAAGAGTCGCCTTCACTAAGTGGGCCCGCAGGCTATTTTTGGCGCAAGTCTATTTTTAGACTATGTCTATTTTTAGACATATGGATCATGTCTATGTTTATGGATGATTGATCAAGTTGGGAAAATAGATGGACTTCTATTTTTGATGAAAGTGTGAGTGATCACAGTGTGAGTGATCAAGTCTATTTTTAGACTGGCTGTCAAAAATAGAAAAGTCAAATATTATTATCTCACAATAATATTTGGACTATAAACTTGATATTATTCTCTTGGAGCACTTCAGTTTGAGCTACGGAAGTGGCACATGCAGCTGTCAGAAGGAAATTCGTTTTTCTTATGAGTCAGTTGAGTTGTTGCATGCATGACTTCAGTTAGAACTCAAGTGAGTTGAGTTTAGTGGACTGGAGGTACAGTTGATGGAGTTGTGTTCAGTTTAACTTAGTTAAACTGGTTGTAGTTAGTCTAACTGCAGATAGACTAATGATGAGTTGTTAAACTAATTATTAACTCATAATACAACTAAAGAATACATCAGTTAACTCAGTTGCATGTCAGTGCATGTTCAGTTCAACAAGGACAAGTGGTAGAGAATCAGATTGCTATCAGTTGTGACTATAGTTGTGCACCAGATCTTGCACAATCAAGGGATTGAGTATGCCAATGAGTTTGCTCACGTATTTGGCCCGCATTTTAGCCTTTGCTCACGTCCACAAAGAGTGAGTGACTATTTTGCAAGTGAAAATCGAGTTTGGGAAGCAATTCTCATCAGTTCTTGAGCAGGTATTGAGCAGTGGAGGCAGGCAAGCAGTGGAAGAGATTTGGAGATCAGATCTGAGCTGTATTGTGTGTAACAGAGGTGAAGATACTTGTGAGAAGTATTATGCTGTGTAATGTTACATGACTCAATCATTAATATACATATAGTGTGGGGTTTTTAGCGAGATGCTTTCCCCGTGATACATACTGTGTTAATGTGTGAATGCTCTTGATGTTTTATTGTTATTGATGCTGCTATATTGATGATCAACGTAGAGGAGCTTATGTATTGTGTATGTATTCCGCAATAGTACATGATCAGGATAATCTCTGTTGAATATGTGTTAAATTATTCAAAATTTCTACAAGCAATGCAACTGCCTTATAGTTTGATGAAATAGTTTCATCCTTCCTGATGGAGGAGATGAGACTGAAAAATATGGAGAGCCAGAATGGTGATGCCTTATCTGTATGAGGACGGTCCCAGAACAAAAACAAAAATAAGTCATCGAGTGGGAGATCTAAATCTGGAGGGAGATCTAAATCTCCAGAAAAACCTGTACAAGTGTGCTCAAAATTCAGAAAGGAAGGGCACTACAAAAGGGAATGTAAATCTAAAGCTCCCAACAAACGAAAGGGATACAATGATGCTCCTTCTGTAGAGGTGAAAAACACCTCAGATGAAGGTGGGGATGTGTACTTGGCTTCTTCAAGTACACATGTAGATCATGAGGCATGGTTGATTAACTCAGGTGCATCCTTTCATTTCACTCCCCATAGAGAGTGGTTCTGTGAGTATGAGAAATATGATGTTAGTGATGTCTTCTTGGGGGATGACAGGAAGGCTAGAATCATTGGTCATGGAAAATTCAGGTTGAAGTTGCAAGGTGGAAGGATTAGAACACTTCCAGGTGTTTTGCATATTCTTGCATTAGCCAAAAATCTGATTTCTGTAAGCAAGTTGGATGATGCAGGTGTAAAAACAATGCTCGAGAAGGATACCTGCAAGATGGTTCAGGGAGCACTGGTATTGACGAGGGGAGTTCAGATTGGAACTCTGTACAAGCTACAAGGTAGAACTGTTATTGATGGGTGCAACAGTCTGTGGTTCCTGAAAGTGGAGTAGAAAATCTAGTGGTCTCTAGAGAAAAGGCCATGCTATGGAATCAAAGGCTTGGACATATTGGAGAGAAGGGCCTTTGAATACTTCATGGTAAATGTATGGTAGAAGGTATGACTAATAACTCTCTAGATTTTGATTTTTGTGAAAATTGTGTATATGGGAAGTAGAATCGAGTGAGTTTCCCCTCTGGTGGTAAGAGGTTGAAATAGATATTAGAGCTTGTGCACAGTGATGTGTTTGGACTTGTGAAGGTTCCATCATTGGGTAAGTCTATGTACTATGTATAATTTATAGATGACTTCTCAAGGAATACATGGATATATCTCCATAAGAAGAAATTTGAAGTTTTCGACAGGTTTAAAGAATTTAAGGCTCTTTTGGAAAACCAGACAGAGAAGAAGATAAAGGTGCCGATGACAGATAATGGTGGAGAGTTTTGCAAGAAGGAATTTGAATAATTTTGTAAGAAGTGTGGTATAGCACGACAGAATACTACTCCATACACACTTGAGCAAAATGGAGTTTCAGAAAGAATGAACAAGACATTGATGGAAAGGGCAAGAAGAATTCTCAGTGGTGCCGGGTTAGGACAGGAATTTTGGGCAGAGGCAGTGGAGACTGCATGTTACCTAGTCAACAGATCACCTTCATCAGTGTTGAAGGATAAGAATCCACAAGAGGTTTGGACTGGTAAGAAACTCTCTCTTTCACATCTGAGGGTATCTGGATGTGATGCATATGTACATGTTCCGAAGGAGAAAAGAACAAAGTTCGATAGTAAATCTGAAAAGTGCATCTTTATTTGGTATAAGGATGGTTTAAAGGGTGAACCCACTAACAAGGAAGGTTGTGTACAACCGAGATGTGGTGTTCAGAGATGTCAAAGATGTTATTAAACATGAAGTCCAATGAAAGGAACTTGAGAAGATAAAGGAGGAAGAATCCGACTCTACAGTAGAAGAGGAATTAGAAGATGAACATCCACAAACTTCGGTTGTGAGAAGACTAGTTCAAGAAAAAAGGAAGCCAAAAAGGTATAGTCCATCTGTTTTTGGTTCAAATTTTGCTTTATCTATTATTGACAATGATCCCAGAACTGTGAAGGAAGCAATAGATTTAGAGGATGTCAAACTTTGGAAAGAGGCCATGGTTGATGAAATGCCATCTTTGCACAAAAATGAGGCTTGGGATCTGGTGGAGTTGCCGGCTGGAAGGAAACCCATTGGCAGCAAATGGGTGTTCAAGAAGAAGAGAAATGCAAAAGGAAAGGTGGAGAAATACAAAGCTCGGTTGGTAGCAAAAGGTTATTCCCAGGTGTCGGGAATTGATTTTGGTGATATTTTTTCTTCTGTTGCCAATGTAGCTTCTATTAGATTACTTTTATCTATTGCTGCTACTTTTGATTTTGAGGTAGAATAGATGGATGTGAAGACATCATTTCTTCACAGGGATCTGGAAGAGGAGATCTACATGAAGCAACCTGAAGGCTTTGCGGTGAAGGGTAAGAAAGAATTGGTATGCAAGTTAAACAAGTCTATGTATGGGTTAAAACAGTCACCAAGGATGTGGTATCAGGAATTTGATACATTATAAGGGGAGTTGGATTCACCAGAAGCAAAGCAGATCACTGTGTGTATTTTAAATTAATTGGTGATTGTGTTATTTATCTGGTCTTGTAAGTGGATAATATGTTGCTGGTTGGAAATGACAAAGAAATTATCTAGGATTTGAAGACCCAATTGTCCTCCAAATTCGACATGAAAGATCTTGGTGCTGCAAACTATATTTTGGACAGGGAAATTAAAAGAGATCGAGCAAAGAGGAAGCTCTGGTTAAACTAGAGGAAGTATGTCGAGACAATACTACAGAGGTTTAATATGCGGGATAGTAAATCGATGAAGGTTCCTATTCCTGTAGGTGTGAAGTTATCTGCTGAATAGTGTCCCAAGAGAGAAGAAGAGGAAAAGGACATGTCTCATGTTCCATATGCATGTGCAGTTGGTAGCTTGATGTATGCGATGGTCTGTACTAGACCAAACGTTGCACATGTAGTGGGAGTATTGAGCAGGTTTATGTCAAAACCAGGGAAGGAGCATTGGACAACAGTGAAGTGGGTTTTCAGGTATTTGCATGGCACTAGTGATTATGGTTTGTGCTACCAAGGAAGACACATTAGCACATAAAACATATTTAAATACACATGCACTTCATCAGAAAGCTCATTCATGAACATGTTCTTGAAGTGCAATATTGTTCAATCAATGATCAAGTTGCAGACACCTTTACAAAGTATCTCACAGAGGCGAAGTTTACTAAACTTCGATTTATGGTTGGAGTTCAGGAAATTTTCACTAAGGGGGGATAGGCTCTAATGCCTCCTTCCTTCTCCTATTGTGTCATCTTTGTACATCCTTCAATCCTATCCCAAGTTGTTCTTAATGGGGGATATTAGGATATTCTAACACAGGAAATAATTAAGTATAACTTGGTCTAGTCTATATTAGGTAAAGTGTGTTTCTTTAGTATGTACTTTTTGTAACTTATAATATGACGATCACGATATGTTCTAGACATGAAGTGATACGACGGTTCATTCTCTCCTCTATATTACCGACACTTTTTCCGTGGCTTAACACCCGATTGGTCCATGATCTTGATTTAAAGAGCATGGAGGGTCATTTGTTGGGTGACCGTTCATGAGAGAAGCTTATGTAAATTTTCATTCTTTCACATTAATAAATATCCTGAAGTGGCCGCGTTGGCTCAGGTCGTGGACTGTTTCCATTTTTGAGGGTTTTAACCACATCAAGAATAATGGTGTATTGATCTGTGATCTATTTGTGAGCGTTGTCCTTTGGTGTTCTATCTGAGGAACTTACATTGTAAATTCCTATTTGTGGAACTAATAAATCCCCCTTTACTACATCTTGGTTTGTACATATTATGTTACAAAATGGATGGAAGGTAAAGTAATACCAAAAGAAACCGAACAAACAATAGTGGAATTTCTCCATGAATAAATTTTCATTAGGTTTGGAATACCCCAAGAGATAGTGCTTGATGGAGGAACCCAATTTACTTCAAAGCTCAGTGAGGAATTAGTGGACACTTATAAGATAAAGCATAGGGTAACACCATTGTATTATTCACAAGCCAATGGACAAGTAGAGGGGACTAGCAAAATCCTTGAGGCCATCATCACCAAAATTGTTAGGCTACACCTCAAGGACTAGGCCGATCAAATCCTTGAAGCATTATGGGTCTATAGAACAACCTTGAGAACTAATACTGGATGTACTCCAATTGAACTAGTGTATGGAAATAGAGTAATTTTTCCTATTGAAATAAAGATCCAAACACTAAGAACAACAATGCAAATTGGGATTAAACTTATCCAAATCTTATAAATAAAGACTACTACGGATTAATGCATTAGATGAACTATGCCAGATTGTAGACCACAATGATACAACATAGAGGGTCAGGTGGAATGATAAGTTCATCCAAAAGAAGAAATTTGAAGCCAGAGATTGGGCACTACTATTCAACTCCAAGTTTAAAAACTTCAAAGGAAATTTCTACGTTAGATGGTTTCGACCATACGAGATTGATACACTAATGATGATAGAGCCATCAGGCTTCATTCTATTGATGAATAAAGTAATCTTCTAATGGAAAATGGACACATATTTTGCCTATAACATCGACTATTATAAAAATAGGCCTTTTGTAGTAAAATTACTACTGGATATACTCCATTTGAACTAGTATATGGAAAGAGAGTGATTTTTCTTATTGATCCTATTGAAATAAAGATCCAAGCACTAAGGACAACAATGCAACTTGGGACTAAACTTATCCAAAGCTTAGAAATAAGGACTACTACAAATCAATGAATTAGATGAACTATGTCATATTGTAGACCACAATGATACAACACAGAGGGTCAGGTGGCATGATAAGTTCATCAAAAAGAAGAAATCTAAAGCCAAGGATTAGGCACTACTATTCAACTCCAAGTTAAAAAATTTCAAAGGAAAGTTTTATGTTAGATGGCTTGGACCATAGAGATTGATACATTGATGATGATAGAGCCATCATATTGATCAAGAAAGGAATCCTCTAATGGCCAATGGACACATGTTTATGGGCATACTTGATCACATGTCATGTGAAAAATGGTCTAGGTTGGCACATGACATGTTGAAAACAATGTTAATATATATATTATTATTTTTTATTTATTTAATTATTATTATTAATTAATTAATTTTTTCTTTTCTTTTCTTTTCTTCAGCTAACAAAGTGACTTCCAAGATATGTAGGAGATGAAACCACCATTGCTATAATTACATTGCTACAATTCCATTACATGGTTCAATTGCTAGAATGATGAACTTCAACTATTCATAGAGATTGATACATTGATGATGATAAAGCCATCAAGATTTGTTATATTGATGAAGAAAGGAATCCTCTAATGGCCAATGGACACATGTTTATGGGCATACTTGATCACATGTCATGTCAAAAATGGTCTAGGTTGGCACATGACATGTTGGAAAAAATTGATGATGGTAAAGCTATCAAGATTCGTTATATCGATGAAGAAAGGAATCCTCTAATGGCCAATGGACACATGTTTATGGGCATATTTGATCACATGTCATGTGAAAAATGGTGTAGGTTGGCACATGACATGTTGAAAAAAATGTTAATAGATTTTTTTTTTTTTTTTTTTTTTTTTAAATAAAGTGATTTCCAAGAGATGCAGGAGATTAAACTACCATTGCTATAATTACATTGCTACAATTCCATTACACAGTCCAATTGCTACAATGATGAACTTCAACTATTCATAGAGATTGATACATTGATGATGATAGAGCCATCAAGATTCATTATATTGATGAAGAAAGGAATCCCCTAATGGCCAATTGACACATGTTTATGGGAATACTTGATCACATGTCATGTGAAAAATGGTCTAGGTTGGCACATGACATGTTGAAAAAAATGTTAATAATTTTTTTATTTTATATATATATATATATATTTTAATTTTTAATTTAATTTATTTATTTCTTTATATATATATATATATATTTTAATTTTTAATTTAATTAATTTATTTCTTTATATATATATATATTTTCTTCATCTAATAAAGTGACTTCCAAGATATGCAGGAGATGAAACTACCATTGCTATAATTACATTGCTACAATTCCATTACACGGTCCAATTGCTACAATGATGAACTTCAACTATTCATAGAGATTGATACAATGATGATGATCGAGACATCAAGATTCGTTATATTGATGAAGAAAGGAATCCTGTAATGGCCAATGGACACATGTTTATGGGCATACTTGATCACATGTCATGTGAAAAATGGTATAGGTTGGCACATGACATGTTGAAAAAAAATGATGATGATAGAGGCATCAAGATTCTTTATATTGATGAATAAAGGAATCCCCTAATGGCCAATGGACAGATGTTTATGGGTGTACTTGATCACATGTCATGTGAAAAATGGTGTAGGTTGGCACATGACATGTTGAAAAAAATGTTAATAGATTTATTATTATTATTTTTGGCTAATAAAGTGACTTCCAAGAGATGTAGGAGATGAAACTACCATTGTTGTAATTACATTGCTACAATTCCATTACACGGTCCAATTGCTACAATGATGAACTTCAACTATTCATAGAGATTGATACATTGATGATGATAGAGCCATCAAGATTCGTTATATTGGTGAAGAAAGGAATCCTCTTATGGCCAATGGACACATGTTTATGGGCATACTTGATCACATGTCATGGGAAAAAATGGTCTAGGTTGGCACATGACATGTTGAAAAAAATGATGATTGTAGAGCCATCAAGATTCATTATATTAATGAAGAAATGAATCCTCTAATGGCCAATGGACACATGTTTATGGGCATACTTGATCACACGTCATGTGAAAAATGGTGTAGGTTGGCACATGATAGGTTGAAAAAAATGTTAATAGATTTATTTATTTATTATTATTATCTTATTTATTTATATTATTTATTTATTATTATTGTTATTATATTTTTTTTTCCTCAACTAATAAAGTGATTTCCAAGAGATGCAGGAGATGAAACTACCATTGCTATAATTACATTGCTACAATTCCATTACATGGTCCAATTGCTACAATGATGAACTTCAACTATTCATAGAGATTGATACATTGATGATGATAGAGCCATCAAGATTCATTATATTGATGAAGAAAGGAATCCTCTAATGGCCAATGGACACATGTTTATGGGCATACTTGATCACATGTCATGTGAAAAATGGTGTAGGTTGGCACATGACATGTTGAAAAAAATGCTAATAGATTTATTTTATTATATATATATATATATATATCTATATATATAATTGTTATTTATTTATTTTATTTTCTCAACTAATAAAGTGACTTCCAAGATATGCAGGAGATGAAACTACCATTGCAATAATTCCATTATACGGTCCAATTGCTACATTGATGAACTTCGTTGCTGCAACTCTGTCACTGAACATCTATTGGTGAAACTTTGCTTACCATCGTTGCTGCAACTCAGTGTCTTTGGTTCTACAACTTCACGACCACAACATCATTGTTGAAATTCCAATGGTTATAATGGGTAATGATGCTTCCTTCCATGATACCATGGTTGATCCAGTCAAGGACTATCATTGCAGCTCCACCAACACCATTGTTGCAACTCCAACACGTTGCTGCAACTATGGAATGTTGCTGCAACTCTGCGCGCATGCTACAAATTTGACAAAAAATGTGATTTCGAGCTACCTATGGAGTTGGGACACCAACACAATGATGATACAAGCCATAACCACTTATGGTAAGTAAGATAGGTACATTTCCCCAATAGTTTGCATGATCAAAAAGCATTGATTGGAATAACTCAATTTGAACTCTTGATTCAAATCACTTGCATCATTACTGTCACCGCCACCAATCACATAACCTCCCATCATAACCTCCCTCCTTCCATAATAGAAACACCCACTGCTGAATCATTCATTTTGATTGCAACGATAGTCATTTGAATTCTAATAAAAGAGAGAAACCATGGAAGGTTTCTTGATTTGTAAGGAACCTACATAGACTCTATCATAGCAAGCATATCATCATCTAAGGGAAATATTCCAATGGGGGGGCTAGGTTGAGTATATCCAAAGGTTACAGGGGCATAATGATGAAGTGGCCCTAGAGTTTTCCCCAATTTTGTGGAAAATTGGTTAGTGCTGTCAAGCACAATTATGGAGGTCACGAAGGAAATTTTGGATGAGGTAACAGGGTTACCACATGTATGAGATAGATGGTCCTGTAAAAGAAGTTCAAAGCCAAATGTCATGGAGTAGTTGTTTGTTATAACATCATTAATCACTCTTGTAGACCTGATGCTCTTTTATGGCCCCGGGCAGTCCCTTTTCCTATGCAGACTTGACTTTATACTAATAAATAGTACCTCAAATTCCATACATGACTCCGCCCATTCTAAACCACGTACATATGTGGGTCTCATAACACTATACTCATGTATACTTTTTAAAATATGAAAAAAAAAAAAAATACTATTTTTCGAGTGGGGTTTATGGGTTTTATTGAGAGCCCACCTACAAGAGCGCATGGCCTAACTTAAATAACCAATTTGAGGTGGTATATATACACCCCTTGGGTAGGCCTAATTCATACAAGAAGAAGGATATCGTAATTATACTCGATTTCTCCCAGATCAAGTCTGCTTTTCCCATAGGAAACCATGGTTTCCTTTGCATAGATGCTCAACATACTTATATAGCATCTACTTGCACCTATTAGAGAGTTTGTCTTCGTGGCACGGGCTGGGTGGATCCAAAGGAAGGCTTCGTCGATGCCTTTGGCCTGGATCAGGTTGTATCTTTCTTGTACTTACTGTTGTTAATCAATAAAGAAGCACATATCTTGTTCTCGATATATGTTGTCATATTAATATGTATATTGAATTATCTATTATGCATATGATTTTGTGATTGATTTGCAGGTTTGCACATCTTGGAGGAAGCAGATGGTTTGGACCCTATAGGAACATCTTCAAACGTAGGACCTCTGGGTATGTCTCCAAATCCATGTTTGATAATTCGTGTGTTTGGCATGCTTTTTTAAGTGTTCTTCGTTGATTATATTATCTTGCTCTGTTGAGGCTTTCAACCCTTACCTTATGGAACTTTTCTCGCCAACAAATTTGGTGGCTCCACTGGGGAATACCATCAAGAATATCCTAGAAGGGTTGTTTTGCTTTGAAATGGGTTGAGTTTGTTGTTTCTTGGTTTTTTCCAGCCTTCTTGAGTTTGAAGTATTTTGGTCAGTCAACTTGATCTTTTTTATCAAGCCTTTTTATTTTTATTTTTTTCCTTAGTTTTCCATATATACACATTTTTTCTTATGAACAATCAAGTATATATGCAATTTCTTCTAAAGAAACTTGTGTATATGCATGTTTCTTTAGACATAGTCATGTATACACACAAGACTGTATTTAAACAGTTGTGTACAGATTTGAAAAAGGATTTTTTTTTCATATATGGATTTTGATGAGGTCTTGACCAAGTTTCTTTATGATTTCTTTATGTTTATGAAGCCTGAAATCACCTTGATGTCTGCTGTTGTTGGTGTCTTTCATCTTGCTTGAGAAATTCCTATGTCAACCTAGGGTTTGTAGTCTTTGAGGATTTTTGTGTTTAAATTTGGGTTCCAGATCTTCTTTGTGAAGTGTTTGGTTGTTTTATGCTTCTGGAACAGGTCTTGTTGCTTGTTGATAACTCAGTCTTTGATTTGACTTTTTTGCAACCTAAAATTTGGCTTCTTTTTGCTTTCTATTCCTTGTTTTCAAAAAGGGCTTGTGATTCTTGGATGAATGAGAGATTTCAATTCTCTGGAATATTTATGATTTTCAGAGTCTTTTGTATTTTTCTTGCCAAAGCATTTGAAGTGATTAAGTCTCTTATTTTTCTTTAGTCCTTTATCTTTGTGATTGCTGGTGACTAGTGGGATTTGAGTCTTTTTCATGTTTTTAGTCTTGAAATTTCTGTTTGTTTTCCATTTTTGAATTTTTTGGTTCTTTGAGTCTTTAAAATAAAAAGAAAAGCATTTGTTTTGCGTTTCTTTTCTTTTAGTTTTGGCTTTTGAGTTTTTGGAAAATGTGTGAAGTCTTGTTTTAAAGGTTAAGAGTCTTTTTGTTTTGAGGAGTGCTTTTTCTTTTCGGATTTGCTTCTCCTTGTTTGTTGAATTGGCCTTTGTCTTTGTGATCAAATTTGTTCATCTTTGAGCCTTTCCTTGAATATTGCATTTACATTCTAGTGTACATTAGGGTAGATGCATTTTAGACATCATTTAGTCTTTTTTGGTAGGTTTTTAATGTGTGAGTGCTTAAAAGAAAAAAGGAAAAGGGTTTTTTTTTTTTCTTAGTTTCTCATAGAGCCCTTGTAGAAATCTCTTTCATTGAAGAAAAATAAGTGTTGCATTTTCATGTAGCCTAGGTTTTCTATTGATTTCTTTTGCATCAAAACATCATCAGTTGCACTTCTTCTTCCCTTGTCTTAAATAAAAACCAACTAAAATGAGCGCTTAAAATTAAAATGAACTAGACTTTTTCTTTTTGTCATAGGAACATCAACTAGTCTAGGGCATTTAGGGCCTTGGAATAGGTGTGTGGAGAGTAAACTCTCCAAGGCCACTTAAACTAAAAGTATATAAGTTTATTAATGAGTGGAAATTCTGTGTCGTTAAGCTGTCCGGGAAAGCTCTACAACACAAGAGTCAAGAAAAAGGATGTGTGAAGATAAGGAAAGAGAGATACCCCTCTCCTACTTATTGGATCACACACCCATGATTGTTCCGCCCAACTTCTGATCACGAGTTGGTGACCTTAGTTGCCTTTTCTAGGGGCACACATGTGACTACGGGGGGGAATGCCCGTGGTACCCGAGGAAGATGTTGCATCACTTTCACAATAATTTTGAAGGGTGCCCTTGCGAAGCTTGGGTACTTGCATCGACAGAGGATATTGTCTGGAGGTCAACGTAGCAAAATTTGATACCTTCGTTGGTAGGCTTGGGCCCTCATCATCCAAAAATAAGTTCAGGAGGTCCTTATCTTCACTTTCTTGTATTTTGGTGTTTGGTCCTAATCAGGCATAGAGAAAATACTTGGAAGTTGCTTGTTTAGTTGTATCTTTAGGAATTTTTTAGAGAGTGCTTTGTGCTCCTAGCTTGCCATAGGTGATTTGAGTCTTTAATTTTTCTTTATATATAAAGGTGGATGATCAACTAGTTCGTTGGTCTAGAAGGCTTCACGAGCTTTCACCTTCGAATGTTGTCTTTAATTGTTCTTTATATATAAAGGTGGATGATCAACTAGTTCGTTGGTCTAGAAGGCTTCATGAGCTTTCACCTTCGAATGTTGAGCCTTCACCTAGAAGGCGTAGGAGTAATTCTACTGGTTCTTTTGAACCAATGCCAATTAACACAACAGAGATAGATCCTTCTCTGAGGGCTCTTATTTCATAGGGTGAACCTAGTCTAGTCCATAATCTGGGCGGAAATGCTTTGGTGCTTGCTAGAGTACTCTTCTAATAGGAAGACGAAGTAGAAATTAAAGACATTTCTGAGTCCCCTATGACTCCTGTGGAACCTATTCCTTACATTGTATCGTACATGGGTATTCTGGATCATAGGTCGGCTAACCCCGTTCACTCTTCTTCTTTCTTCTTAATGGCCAATGTCAGTGACACAAGTATGGCTGCTGATACTGCTGGTGTACGTATTCGTTCTTCTGCTATAGGAGGAGGTACTATTTCTATCTCTACTATTACACCTAGTACAATAGTTGTTGGTTCTACCTCCATTCTGGGTTCAGGTGGGGGCACCCAACCTTCTGCTCCTTTCACTGGTGCTTATCCTTTTGGAATTCCATCTAGTGGGATTCCCTCAGTCTCATCAACCTTACCTTTTGCTGCTTCCGTATATATGACTTTGATGGCTAGTGGTTCAACATCTTTACAAGGTTTTTCATTTGGAAGTGGACATGTTCCTCCTTCCAATCCATCATTGAATGTAGGATCAATGCCTTTCTCTAGCCATGCTCAAAACATTAATCATTTTCAAGGGAGCCAGGGCTTGGTATATCCTTCTATTAGTGGTTTTGGGTTTGAGAATCTCTCTCATTTATTTGGTTAGCAGGGGAGTATGCCCTTCCCTACTGCTGGTACTTCATAGGTTTTTCCTCCTTTGGCTAGTGCTTGGAATCCTTACCAGGGGCTCTCCCCTTCATATAATATTCTGTTGGGAGGAAGTTTTCCTATGACTAGTAATCCTGCAGTAGGGGGTGGATACCCTCTATATACCCTTGGACTACAAGGTTTTCCTTATAGTTCAGTTGCTTCTACAAGTAGTCATTGGAAATCTGGTGCCTCTCAAAATCTAGGATACTCTTTTTTTGAATGTTGGGAATTCCACTCTTGGAGTTTGGAATTCTGCGGTTCCTCTACACCTACCATTCCTAACAACTCTTAATTTTCTAGATCTTTCAAAATTAACTAATGATCTGATCCGCTACAACCGGGCTTGGCCTCCGGTCCCTACTAAAATTCCTTTTGATATACCAAAATTTGAAGGGAAGTCTGGTGAGGATCCGACAGATCATGTAAACACTTTCCACTTATGGTGCTCATCAAATTCCTTAATTGATGATTCAATTAAGTTGAGACTCTTCCAACACACCTTAAATAGAAATGTGACGAAATTGTATATCGAGTTAAAAGCGGGGTCATTTTCTACGTTTAGTGAGTTAGATACAATGTTTCTTAACCATTGTCAATTGCTTTTTCATTATGATGTCGAAACTGAACTTTTGGCCAATTTTGAGCAAGACAAGGCTACCCATATTTATGATCACCTTCAAGAGTGATGCAAAAGGAAGAGGTTGATCAAGGCTTATATCCATGATGAATTTATTCTATAATGGTTTTTGAAATCATTACAACGAGAGATATCTAAGGATGTGTCACTTTCAATAGTGTTCATTGAAGAACACGCTATATTAGAGCCCAACAATTAGAGCTTATTTATTCCTAGTTTGGAGTCCTCTATAAGATTTTGTCTAATGCTCCTAGATCGAAAATAGATCTCGCCAAACTGAAACCTGGCCCCCATGTTGATGGAGTTGTAGGATCAATCGATAGTAATACAACTAGTTTGTTAAATAAATTGCAACAATTGTCTTTACAATATGCTTCTGTGACACATACTACACTGTTAGTGTCTTCTCCTTCTCAACATTTAGCGGTCAATGTTGTTTAATCCTCAAATCCCAAAGGTAATCAACAATCTGATAGGAAGAAGATAGGGCATGGAAAGAAAAAAGATAAGGGAGGGAAGGGGAATGTGAATCTACATCGAATGTGTATATGGTTAAGTCTCATGTTGATATTTAAACAAGAGCTCATGATTATGGAGAGCCAAAATTTTCTAAGGCTAAAAATGCTTCTGATACTCAAGAACCTCTTCATATATAGAGGCTTGCAGTTGAACCTATACCTCAGATGCTGAAAGTCTCCTCAATACATTTTACTTATAATCAAAATGCTAGGGCCACTGATAACTATTCCATTATTGAAGATTTAGCTCAAAAGCCCATGTGCTATGTTAGCATTAGAGGTACTCTAGTCATGTCCTGTGCAAAGGAGTGCTTTGCTCACTACGATCAGAGAAGTTGACCCGAAAAAATCTCTAGTAATTACATTTGATATGTCAAATGTTAAAAAGAGACTCCCTCATCATATGGCCTTTTAGATTAAATCTACGTATCGTAAGACGACCATCTTTCGAACTATAGTTGATGAAGGGGTTTCCACATATGTCATGTCTATGTCATATTCGAAATTTATCGGGTCCCTGAAGTTGTTCCCTCTCCTACTCTCTTAACCGCATTCGATGGTCATTCTCATAGGCCTCACGGGATTATACATACCTTCCCTATTTGTGTAGGGGGAAAGGTTGTTAATGTGGAAGTAGAGATAGTCGATGCTAATCTTGCTTATAATATTTTGTTGGTTCGGAACTGGGTTTATGCAATGGATACTGTTAGCACTCTGTAATTTTCCAAGGTTGCAAAAGAGAACCACAGAGGTAACCACAAAACCACTTTGGAGCTTAGGATCTAGCCTTCCTAAACTGAGAGAGGGATCTCTCTATCAGATTTAACTTTTTTTTATTTAGATATTAGGCTAGTTATGAGAGTTTGGAGTTTGATTTTAAAATTGATTTGGTTGATTAAATGCCTGAAATTTCCATTGGGCTATGGAGTCTACAACTTAAAAGGGATCTGTCTCAGATTTTCGAAGGAGTTTCAGAGGGCAAGGTAGTTGAACTAACTGGATATTTTCGATTTAGATGAAATGAAATAGAAGAAAATATATAGGTTCAATTGAAGTTAAATAGCAATTAAGAATTCTTTAACATGATATCAGAAGAAAACATTTAAATTATCCATAGCTAGAATCGGAGTGTATTTTTCAACAAATTCTATTCATCAACTTTCTGTAAAATAATTCAGATTTAAGAAAACATAAGCATGGAAACAAAGAAATAAGCACATAAACAATGAGCGAAGAAATTCACCAAATAGTCCAACACATGAATCCTATGAAGAATGTCCTTTTAATTATTGATCAACCCATCAGATGAAAAAGTAAAATAATGTTATGGAATGCAAAAATCAACCCTTGATACTTCAAAAAGAGAAGTATTTATAATTTATTTACAAAATATCCTGTCAAAACTGACTAGGATGTATTTTAGGAATTCCTAAATTGAATCTATCTAACTATTACAATAATTTAGGAAAATTGAATCCGTCTGAAGTGCTGGCACTAGATTTTTGGAACTGCTGAATATCTGGCCCTTCGAATCCTGCTGTGCTATTGATGCTGAGTTGTATAATCAAGTTATCTGCTTACTCCAATAACTCACATAATTGATCCCAATGTTGTTCAATGGGGATAGATGTCTTGAGTAACTTCTTGTAGACCTCCTCCACTTCAGTGTATTTGGAAAAAGTTGGTTTTGAAATAAAGATATGCTTGATTTCATACTAGATGTCCAAATCATATGCCAATGCTTGTAAAAATGCTTTTCCTGTCATGCTGACTCTCATTCCTGCAAATTTAGAACCCTCTTTAGCCTTGGTCAATAGTTTCTGACTATAATCTGACCATGTACTGAGCTTATCATATATCACTAATAAAATAGGAAGTCCTTTTTTGTAGAGGGCTTCGAGCTTGTTGAAGAACCTCTGTACACCAATGTCCAGAACTTGACACTTTTCTTCTAGCTGCTTGATCAAATTTCTCTTGGTCAACACCTTTTTGACCTCTATTATGGTTTCGATTCTGTCCTCAAGCTCTAGTTCTTATAGTTCCTGCTTGTTTTTGGAATTGAGGAACTTGATGAGCTCTATAGCTTCACTGGGTTTATCACCCAACTACACTTTGATTTCTTGAAAAGCTTCGTTAGATCTCTCAATCAATTCCTTCTGTTCAATTATAATTTGTATAGATGGCCATATTTCTATCATGGCTTCATTTATCCTTTTCCAAATGTTCTCTTTAACCTATGCTAGGGTATTACCCATGGCAGTTTCCTTTTCTATTTGCTGCAATCTTTGGGAAAGCGTTTGGGATTTCTGCATCTCTGTCAGGAGAGAATTCTCATATCTAGTGTTTTGTTCCTGTAGGAATTTTACATCTTCTCTCAGTTTTTTAATTTCTTCTCCTTGTATCGACATGTTTTCCATTGATTGAGCCAATTTGATTGAATCATATGTAGTTGAAGAAGAAGGAGGTGTTGTAGAGGAGGATGTTCTTGTTGTTGTAGTTGCTGTAGGAATGCCTGTTTGAAGTAGTGATGCAATAGGCACTGCATCAAGAGGAACCATAGAAAGTTGAGAACTCTGTTCTTTCTCTTTGATCAACTTATCCATCTCTGCCTCCATTTCCTTAATCTGTGCACTCTGTTCCACTAATAGCTTCAACATTTCTTCTTTTTGTATCTTTGTTTCTCCTAATTCCTTTGCTTGGGGATCTTCAGTGGCAGGAAGCTTCAATTGCTTCCTCAAGGATGCTATGTCAACATTCTTCTTTTTAATAATCTCTTCCATGGCCTTTGAATTACCTGGATCAAAGCCTACTTTGATCACCATTTCCTCCAAATATTTAATTATGTTGTCTTTGACTAGAGATGCTGTTATTGAACATTTTTCAAAGAAATATGCAACTTAGAAGCAGTAAGGATAGTCTGTGTGAAGGTTGAATAAACCATCTCTCTTGTTTTCTTGTGCATGTCCATCTAATTGAAAGGATGGACATCATTTGCCTCAAACTCAAATGTAGCTTGCTTGAAATCAACTGCTAATCTAGGATGAGGTTTTTGTTCCTGTAAGAATGCCATATGCATTCTCCCTTTCTCTGTGTCATAGGTCGAAATGAGCCTGTGTTGAATCGAGGAAGACTGCTTCCTAAATTGAGCTTAAATGTTATCATGGAGGGCTTCATTCCTCTGTTTAATTTCTTTATACCCCTGGAATATGTCCAACTGCCTCTATTATGTAAATGACTCTGGTGTATGAGGTGTTGTAGCTAGATTATCTTTAGTGGTTGAGGATTATGGAGAATCAGTTGTGCTACTACCAAAATTTAAAGTATGTAGGCCAAAGAGTACAATAGTACCCCGTGTTGCCTGCAATGGTGGGAAATCTACCTTGGAGCTTGTCTTTGTTTTCTTGGAATAGATATTGAATTCCTTGGTTGAGACTTTTGTAACTGAAGGTGAGCCGTCCTCTCTTGGTATTTTCTTAGTTTTCTCTCTAGGGGTAGGAGTCTCTAAAGCAGTTCTAGACAACACCTACTCTTCAGCCTCCTACAATGTGTTCTCTACCCAACCCTGTTGATTCATATACTTTTTGATCTCTGGTCTCTGGGTATGTACATAGGGGGTTGTCTTTTGTTCCAACCTCAGTTTAGAAATTACCCCAAAGGGGTCATAAGACCATGTGAATCTGAGGGAAATTTTCATCTATTTTAGAAGGAGGTCTGCTTCCTCTCTTGCTGCTCTACTGTTATAGATAAATGGCCCTATCCATGTTTTGATTCTGAACTGGGACTTCTTCTTGGCTACCAAAAAATAAATGTTATCTAATTGGATTATTTGTTTGATGTATTCCAAGGCAAATATCCTCATAGGAAGATATTTGGGCAGTTTATAGTGTGGCAACTCGGATCCATAAACTATGATCTCCGTATAATTTTGGTAAAAATACCAATCTCATGTCTTCACCTGCTCACTGAGATGTAGCATCTTTTGAATATCTTCATTAATCCCGGGAATTTGCTGGCCATTCAGCAAACAAGTTGCTGGATATATGAACTGATCTATAAAATCTGTGAACCCGTACTCCTGTGATTGTTTTCTAATAATTGAGGTCCAAAAGATTATGGACTGAGGCTCTCCTTGCTACTTGAGTTTATGAACTGCAAAAGGAAACATGTCTATTTGGAAGAAAATAAACATATGCATAAGAATGGAAGAATATCTAAACATTCCTTCAGTTAGAAACTGAAGGAATTGTTCATGCATTACATTTGCAAGAAAGTGGCCATAGTCAAAGATGACTAACAATCCTTCTTTTGTGGAAAGGGTGGACATAAAGCCTAAAATAGGCTCATCTACCCATTCATTTGAGAAGTACCAAAGTTAGCAAGACAAGACATAGATGATCTGTCTGGTTCTTTGGGGGAAAATAGAAGAGGGATAAGGGGGGTTTTTCATGGGCAATTGAGAATATTCTAGTAGGAAGACTTCAAAAATCCTGGCTCTCTGGGGAAAAGTGAGCTTTTGGTAAATTTCTTTAAGGGAATCAATTGAAAAGGGAGTCAGGGATTCACTATGTGGGATTTGCAACATTTGGTTTATATTCTCAGGGGTAATGGTGAAAAGGATTTCACCATTAGGGGAGATGATGGCTCTTTTGCTTGAGAGATAAGAAGCATGGAACTTCAAGAAGAATTCAGGGAAATAATAGGATTGGGGAAAAACGAGCAAGGGTAGTCTAGATTGCCAGAGCCCAATTTCATCTGATTGGTCTAGATAGGTGTCTCGAAACCAGTAGTGTAATTGAAAGAGGTCGAATTCACATCATGTTTTGGCGATTTTATAGTCTCTATCGACTAAGGGAATGTGATCTAAATCCACAGAGGGAGAAGGCATCAGGTTTATCATAGTGGCATTAGTTTTGGTTTTGGGGGCCATCGTGATAACATGGTGGAATTGGAGAGGATGATAGTGTTGATTTCGTGGGAAAAAGAACTTGCAGACAATTATTCTGTCAGCAATGGATGGGAAACGAGGGAAAATAGGGATTGAATTGATAGCACTGTGAGAGTATGGAGTGATGGAAAGAGTGTGATCAAGGGCGAGAGCAAAGATTTATAGGTTTGCAATGGAGCAGGACTGTTTGGCTAAACGGTTGTTTGGGAGGAGCATTTACTCAACAATGGGAAAATCACAATGGGAGGAAGTGGAAACAGAAAGGTGTAACAGTCAGTTGACATGGCACCAAGCGATAGGCGGAAGGAGGTACAGGACCATTGGTGGGAAAAGGAGTGAGGGTTGATCGGTTTTCAGAGGGGCGTGTGAGTGGTTTGTGGTATGTGAGGGGGGTGCGAAAATATGAGGGAGGGACACGTAGCGGTGAGGCCCAGTGGGGAAATCACCTTTTCGGACCCCCTACTGGTAAAGGGAAACATGGTGCGGGGGGTGGGAAGGCCTGAGAGTCGTCCGATGGAAAGTGGATGGCGATCGGGAAAGGGGAAAACTGCATAGTTTAAGCGCCAACAACAAAACGTCCCATCACGCATATATTTTTATCATAAGGTCCAAACTTTGGACAAATAACACCAAGTGTTAACCATTTTCATAATAAGTTCAATTTTCCCCTAAACTGACTTAATTAAAAGAAATTAGGGTGAATTTAGGAGTGCAAACCCTTATTTATTTTTCCATTTAAAGGAATAAACACCTATAAAAACTAATCTAAAAATTACATTAATCTAGATTACACAGTTGGATTGATTTATTCACCTGATCTACCTAATCTAATCTTAGCCAAGATTACACTGTTTGGTTAATTTATTCATTCTAATCTAATTGACACAAATTGAAAATTGCTTGAACATGATTAAACAATATGTTTCAAACAAGAAAAAGGATTGTGGCACATTGGACAAGCTGCACACAATTTCATGAATTTATTCTTCAAAAATTATTGTACTATCAGTGACACTTCAACTAGCATCACTTTCACATTTTTTATTTTGTGTGGTTCTTTTATCATTTCTTTTTATTTTTTCTATTTCATTTTTTCAATATATACTGTATTTTCATTTATATATCTTTTTTTTGGAAATCATTCGCAATATGTAATATTATTTACAATTTGAAATGTTGAAAGAAAACATCCAATCATCATTTGATCCTATGAATCATAGGACCTTAACAGATGCCATAATCTCATCTTTATTTCACATCCTATGTTTTCCTCATGAAGGGATAATTGTTACGATTGATTAGTTATCCTATTCTCCCAATGACCCTAATGCATCTGCTGACTCCACTGTCCCCTTGGTGAAGAATACCAAGAAGCCTATTGAGAATTTAGGAGTTGGAATGTATTCCTCTTTGATGGGTACTTTTGATCTTCCACCTCTTGTTGCTCATATTAATGCCATTTCATCCTCTAGGATGGTCCCTCAACAATGTTATTTTATAACTCATTATTTTTCAGATCCTTGGCCCTTTCCCCCTCCTACAACCACATTAGAAGAAGGGAAAGTGGGTGGAATGGCTTATCCTATATTTGCAATAGAAATTGCATATCAATCTATTGTTAATTCTGCAGATTCAGATCCCATCCTTGTTTCAACAGAGGATGTGGATGATGATGTGGCACCGATATGGAAAATTGATTCCACTTTGGCTTATGCTTGCCTTGATATTGTTTTACCATCCGGGGAGGAAATTCTAGAAGCAATGATTGGTGTACAGAGACCGTGGGATGATTTGCATCATCGATTCTATTTTCTCCCTTATTTGCGTGAAGTCAAATCAAGTTTGTCTAATCCTCCTTCTCATGGAAGTGTTCATAAAATTTTAAACTCTTTGGCTCTAACACATATTTTTGCTAAAGATAACATGGATAATATTTCAGAAACTATTTCAGTGAACATTTCCAAGAATCCCAACATTTTCAAGAATATCTTCATTAGGGTTGAGTGTTCCCCTGAACATTTCAAAATTTACATCGATCTCTTTAAGGAGTTAAAAGATGTATTCACTTGGTATTATGATGAAATGCCTAGGATTGATCCTAATATTGTTTAGCATGAGATCAAAACTTACAAAAATTCAAAGCCTGTGCGTCAAATGTTATTTTTTCTGATTGTTCTATGTTGTATCATTCACTTTAGCCCAATTTACTTCTTCATTAACAATGCATCCAACTAATAACAATGTAACCAATCATAAACTATAACTCAAGATAGAACAGTATATGAAATGACAAAGAAGACAACAACACAACCATAAGAGACAAAGATTGGTCCAAAACTAGGGAAAAACCCCACAAGGGGGAAACTCTTTCAAATATTCTTCTTTAATAGATCGTCATAAATTTTTTTTAGTAGAGAGTACAATTATCCCAATACATATATTTACAGAAGAGATTTACAAAAAATATCTACAAATCTACATAACAATAGAGAGAAACCTAGATCTATTAAATCACTGAAGCCAACTGAAGCCAATTGTCAAACCCAAGGTCAAAACCCTAGACGCTCTCAGCAAAACTAACTGCATGCATTTGAAACTCTCTGGACACTCTCTCGGACATTGTGTGAGGGCGTCTGTGACTGCTCAGATGCTATAAAGAATAATATGTGCATGCGTTCAAGGTCAAACTCATCTAGATCTGCTCCAAATCCCCAGACGCTCCCTTCTAGTTATTGTGCGTGCATCCGGTGTTGCTTGGACGCTCTCAGGACCACTTTTTCTGAGTGTCTAGGGACTAATACAAAACAATCTGTCTCTGAAACCCTGGATGCTTCCTTAGGCTTCTGTGACAACGTCTAGGGCCTTCTGGATGATGTCTTGACCACTGTGTGCCAAAGTCCAAGGAATAAAATGCCCAATTATGTTCCAACGTCTAGGAATTAGAAAACTTTATATCAGAGCGAGCTTCATCCCTGTGATTTCAGACCCTTGCACGAACTCCTTCCATTAGATCTGTGCGAAAAAATAAAAAAGAGAATAATAGAATATGGCTTGATCAATGTGTTGAAATGAGCTTGAGGTCACTTCTATTTATAGGATTTATTGAGGGTCCACTTGGGGTTGAGGCTGACCTAAACAATTTCACATGTGCTTAGGGCCAACCCATTCCATTATACATGCATGAATAAAATAATTCAAAAATCAACTTTTGCTTGACCAAATAGGGTGATATTTAGGTCGATTTTGGTACTCTCGAAAAGAGGAATTTAATGCAAGCACCATCTCGATCATCTGAGCCATCCAAGGTGGAATTTTACCCTAGTTGCAAAATTAGCACTCTCTCTCAACTAGGAAGAATTCAACCTGCCAATATATGTCAATTGATCTTCACATCATCCTGTCATGTTGTGGTCATGCTTTGACTGTCTCTGCTCAACTCTATTTGCTGAAAATTTCTCGGATCTGAAAGAAGAAGAATCGGGGAGCAATAAATTCCAGCCATACTGGGCAATAAGATAACTCATCATACAAGGTAGCACATCTTCAACCCTGAAATCTCATCGTGGAGCTCATTCTCAACCCAGAACATCAAAATGGGAGCAACTCTTAACCCAATCCTATTGCCTACTGATCTTCCCATCAATGAATCTTAGTAGTCATGTGGTAGAACACCTGGATTATAATAGACTTGGGTTGTACACCCCAAGTACACTCTCAACTCGTAGGCCGAATGAGGAACAGTATTCCTGACAAGCCCTACTTGTGGGTATGATGCCAACTAGGGTATACTCTGCAATGAACAGACAAGGGAGCAACATTCTCCGACCCTATGAAGATAGGGGAGGAAAATATTCAACCCTATGGGTAACAGAGAGAGGAGTACCCTATTATCTAGAGATCCATTAACCTAGGAGCCCTCTATCTCAATTCCTCACTCTGGGAGCTCAAAACAGGGTAGGAAGAGTTATCTCAGTGTCCTCGATCAACTCTCCCCCTTATTCGGAGGGGCCACATCCATCAGTCCATGTTGCTCTCTAATGACCAAGAATTTTCCTTTTGGTAATGCCTTGGTGAGAATATCTGCAATCTTCTCATTTGTCGATATTTCATGGAGTCTAACAACTCCTCTCTACACGATGTCTCAAATAAAGTGATATCGAATCTCAATGTGCTTGGACTTGTCATGGAACACATAATTCTCTTCCAAATGGATCCCACTCTTGCTTCCATAATATATCATTGTAGTGTCGAGGACTTGCTCAAATAACTCTCCAAAGAGCTTCCTTAACCAAACTGCTTCACAGCTAGCCATGCTAGCGGCAATGTACTCTGCTTTGGCGGTGATCAATGCTATAGACATTTTTTTCCTGCTCATCTAGGATATCATGGCAGATCCAAGGCTAAAACAACATCCAGATGTACTCTTTCTATCGATAACATTTCCTGCCCAGTCAACATCATTGTATCCATGCACTTGAACATCTCCAGCAAAATATCTCAGGATATGTGTGATCGACCCATGCAAATATCTCAATACGTGTTTGGTAGCTATCCAATGTGCATAGAGGGGCTCGTTCATGAATTGAATCAATGTGTTTACTGCATAGCATATATATGGATGGGTGTTCACAAGGAATATTAGAGCCCCAATCCGTTTTCTATATTCGGATGGATTTTCCAAATTGGGTCCTGCAGCCTCTCCACATAATTTCTTGAAGTTTATTTCCATTGGTGTAGCCATGGATTTGCAGCTTCACAACGTATTTTCCTTGTGAAAGGAAAATTTCACAAGGCCTTTGCCATATCTCAAGGCCTAGAAAGTAGTACATGAGACCAAGGTCCTTCATCTCAAATTCAGAGGCTAGCTTCCTCTTACACTCGATCATCAGAGGCTCACTACCTGTCAAGAATAGGTCGTCAACATATAAAACCAAAATTAATGATATACCTTGGACTACCTTGAAGTAGAGGTTGGGATCGACATTGCTTCTTGTGAATCCCAACTTCATTAAGTAACTATCAATGCGTGCATATGAAGCTTAGGTTCAACCTACAAACATGTGTTCTTCGATATCCCACTTCAAATCCCTGTGGTTGTTCAACATATACTTCTCCCTGTAACATGCCATGAAGGAGAGCGACCTTTACATCCATTTGATGAAGAGTCCATCCTTGACTAGCAGCAAGGGCAACTATTGAATGGATCGTTGTATATTGAACCACAGGAGAAAATATGTCATCATAATCTTCTCCCTCTTTCTGAGAGAATCCTCGAGCTACGAACCTTGCTTTGTATTTATCAATGCTGCCATCAATTCCATGTTTGAACTTAAATAGCCACTTTGAAGTCACAACATACTTTCCATTCAGTCTTGGTAAAACATCTCATACATCATTTTTCACAATCAATTCATATTCCTTAGCCATAACATCCTTCCAAACTTTTTCTTTTACTACTTCTTCGAATGAGGACGATTCAACTTGAATCATAGTGCTCATGGCTGCAACATATCCCTAGTACCTACATGGTTGCTTCCTTTCTCTAAATTATCTACGAATGGGAACATTTCTTTCAGCATTCTGTAGAGTATCTCGAAGCCAAAGTGGTTTCTCCCCAGTAGGAGGATCACTTGGAGGGGGATCTAATGGATCCATAGGCTCCATGGGATCATCATCAATATTGAACTCGGGCATGGAAGGACCATCTAGAATATCCTAGTCATCATTCTCTTCCTTGGGAGGAGGAGGTAGAGGAAGATCTCTTTCTCTTCCAAGAGCTGCATCTTCATCAAATGTTATGTCCCTGTTAATTTCGACCTTTCACTAATTAGGAATATATATTCTGTAAGCTTTAGAATTTTCACAATGACCCACAAATGTACCTTTTCTTCTTGTTGCTTCCAATTTGTTCCTTTTATCCTTCAACACATGAAAATATATGGGGCATCCAAATACACAAAGATGGCTAATATCAAGCTTGACACCTCTGAATTTTTCTTCGGGGGTCTTGTTTTCTTATGCTTGATGAGGCACCCTATTTTGAACATATACAACAACAGATGTGGCTTCTACCCAAAGGAATTTTGACACCTTTTGATCATGGAGCATGGCATAGGAAACTTCTAATATAGACATGTTATTCATTTAAGCTAAACCATTATGTTCAAGAGTATATGGCACAATTGTTTCCTTCGTGATTCCTTCTTTCTTGCAAAATGCTATGAAATCGTTTGACATGTATTGCCCTCCATTGTCAAACCTGAAGATTTTGATTCTCTCTCCTGTTTGATTTTTGATTAAGGCTTTGAATTCATTGAACATTTCAAAGGATTCATCCTTGTTCTTAAGGTATTATATCCATGTCTTTCTTGAGAAGTCGTCAATAAAGGTGATGTAGTAGAGATGACCACCAATAGAATGTACAGGAATCAAACCACATATATTAGAATGAATGAGATGGAGGATGTCATTTTTCTTGTTCTTAATAGAGGGAAATGGTCCTGTTATTTTCTTTCCACTTGCACAACCTGGATAAACTCCATCATGATGAGTTTGAACATCGAGAATACCTGAGACCATTTTCTTCAATTTCAGAAGAGCATCATAGTGTAAATGAGCTAACCTGCGGTGCCATAACTCACTCAGATGATTGGTATTATTAACCAATGCTAGAAGTGGCATTCTAATGACTCTATAGAATCCTTCAAATGTCGATCCTAATGTGAATGCATCTCTCATAGGTGAATCAGCAGGCCAAGACAAAATTTTTCCTTTGATGAAGGCAACACTCATCCCTTTATCTTCCAAGGCGGATATAGATACCAAATTTTTCATTAATCCCGGCACATACATAACATCATGCAGTAGAACTAATTCCCTAGAATTCAACTAAAATTTAACTGACCCAAAGCCTTTCACGGGATGAGTGGAGTTGTATTCAAGAATGACCTTCAACTTAGTCTCCCTCTCTACCAGATTAGAGAGGAATTCCTTGTATCCAAAGAAATGATGAGTGGACCCACTATCAACCAACCAACTATCCCATGAATCCGGTGGAGAAGAACTAGTAAGGGTATAAATAAGAATGTATTCAGATTTATTTACAACATTACTTTCATACCTGGGAGCTCTTGACTTCTTTTGAGGAGGATGATCTTCTTCACGGTCGCTTGAGGAGTCTCTTCTTCTTCTTTCATATCTTCTATCGTGGTTATTCCTTTGATTGTCTTTTCTTCTTTTGTTATTGTTGTTGCTTCTAGTGTTGTAACATGGCCTCTTTCTCTTCTCGGGACAATCTCAAGCATAATGACCTTTCTTGTGGAAATTATAGCATTCAATATGAGATAACGATCTGTCATTCCTTCCTTTTGTATTTTGAGAAGGAGGTTTCCTTGATGGACCTTGTTTTTCCTTCTTCCTTTTATCATGACTGATATATGCAACGAGCACTCCCTCTTCATGCTTTTGAATCCTTCCTCTTGCTATCATCCTCGATTCTTCTTAAGTAAGCTTCCCAAAAATTTCATCAAATGAAGGAAGGACATTGTTGTTGATGATTATAGTAATGAAGGTTTCCCAAATAGGAGGGAGACCTCTAAGATTCACAAATACTAGTTCCCTGTTTGACACATCTTCTCCAACTCTCTGCAATTGATCTCTAAGACGAGATATCCTCATAATGTAGGATTGACAAGCTTCTCCTTTTTTCATCTTGGTTTCCTTGAGTTGATCTTTCAAGGTGAAGATCTGATTCAAGTTGATGATTTCATACATGTCGGCTATCTTGTCATACATATCTTTAGACTTTCTTAAATTCCCAACATATGCAAGTAAATGCTTTTGTAAACCATCAACTATAATTTGCTTTGGTTTGGACTCACATTTCTTGTACCCATTCTTGAGGGAAGCAAAATCATTTTATGGAGGCTCATCCATCCTTCCTTGAATGTATTCCAGCACATAATTGTTGTTAGCTATGATCTCCAAACTGACTTTCCATGCAACAAAGTTTGATGCATCACCCAACTTTTCATGCTCCTAGAAGGTAGAGGAAGACATCTTGACCTTGACTAAGCAATATTGTTTCTGATAATGAGGGCTTCAATTGTTGTCTTCTTTTGGGCTTGTCCTTCACCTCAAATCTGATCCCATGTTAACTTTTTTTATTGTTCTATATTGTATCAGTTACTTTAGCCGAATTTATTTCTTCATTAACAATGCATCCAACTAATAACGTTGTAACTAGTCATAAACTATAACTAAAGATAGAAAAATATATGCAATGACAAAGACGTAAACAACACAACCATAAGAGAAAGAAGATTGGTCGAAGACCAAGGAAAAATCCCACAAGGGGGAAACCCTTTCAAATCTTCTTCTTTAATAGATTGTCATAAAAAGTTTTCAGCAGAGAGTACAATAAGCCCAATACATATATTTACAACGGAGATTTACAAAAAAGATCTACAGATCTATATAACATTGGAGAGAAACCTAGATATACTAGTTCACTTAAGCCAACTGTCAAACCCAAGGTCAAAACTCTGGATGCTCTCAGCAAAATTGAATGCGTGCATTCAAAACTCTCTAGACTGTCTCTCAGACACTATGTGAGGGCTTATGTGATTGCTTGGATGATCTCAGGAATAATTTGTGTGTGCATCCAAAGTAAAACTCATCGAGATCTACTCCAAACCCCCAGACACTCCCTTCTAGTTACTGTGCGTGCGTCCGGGACTGCCTGGACGCTCTCAGGACCACTTTGTGTGAGCATCCAGGGACTAATATAGCCTGATCTGTCTCTGAAACCATGAGCACTCCCTTAGGATTCTGTGCCAGCATCTAGGTTTTTCTTGAAGTCATCTTAACCAATGTGTGCCAGTGTATAGGGACTAAAATGGCCAGTTGTGTGCCAGAGAGAGCTTCACCCCTATGATTTCGGACCCTTGCGCGAACTCCTTCTGGATGACCTGTGCGAACCCAGACAAAAGAGAATAATAGAAGATGGCTTGACCAATGTGTTGAAATGAGCTTGAGGTCACCTCTATTTATAGGCTTTCCTGAGGGTCCACTTGGGGTTGAGGCTGACCTAAACAATTTCACATGTGCTTAGGGCTGACCCATTCCATTATACATGTATGAATAAAATAATTCAAAAATCAACTTCTGCTTGACCAAATAGGGTGATATTTAGGTCGATTTTGGTCCTCTCAAAAAGAGGAATTTAATGCAAGCATCATCTTGGTCACCTAAGCTGTCCAAGTTGGAGTTTGACCTTAGTTGTAAAAATTAACATCAAAAGCTTCGACTGGTCAACCCCAGGAAAGCCGCAGCTATCAAGGCAGAAGTAGAGAAGCTTCTTAGGGCAATTTTCATCTACCCTGTTCCTTTAAATGAATTGGTTTCAAATCCAGTCCCTGTGGACAAAAAACAAGGAACAATTCATGTATGCATTGATTTTAGGGATTTGAATAAAGCATGTCTAAAAGACAATTTCCCCACCCCATTTATAGATCAGATTATTGATGAGTGCGATGTGAATGAAATATTTTATTTCATGGACAGATTTTATGGATATAAACAAATAACAATTTGTCCTGAACATCAACATAAGACAAAATTTATTTCCCCGGTGGGGTACATTTTCATATAGGAAAATGCCTTTTGGCCTTAAGAATGTTTGGGCCAACTTTCAACGGGTTATGTCATACACTTTCAACTACATCAAACATATAATTGAAGCTTATTTGGATGATTTAGTTTCTCTCTCTCATAAGAGAATGGGACATCCAAAACATCTTCGCCTTATTTTTGAGAGACATCATTATTATAAAATCTGGTTCAACCCTAATAAGTGCATTTTAGCGGTTACATCTGGTCGGTTGTTGTCACACGGAATTTGTCAAGGGTGCGGACACGACTGACCTTCCTAGAAGTCTAAGACGTTCTAATGACAAACAAGACAAAATGGAGTGATCTTTCTCTAAATACACCTTTTACAACATGAAAACTACAAGTGTTTAGGCTTACCTTATTCCAAAACGCTATTGTTGAAGTCCGTTCTTGACGATCCGGATGAGCTCCTCCTTCAAGTCAATTCCTGCAACCACAAACAATCAAACAATTACCAAGCACTTGCATTTCATGTAATAAAACATAGATTCAACATGCAGACCAAGGAACACATGAAATAACTCATTAACACAAGCTATTGAGAAAAATAAACCAGTTTGTATTAATAACGAAACAAAGAAACTCTTACAACCTGGCCTTGGTGTTGTGCAAGTTCCTCCCAGGGTCCATCAAGGGTTTTCCTCTACTTTGACAAAGCTCACCCTCTTCCAAGTAGAATCAAGTAAAGACAATCTCTCCTCACAAAGGCTCTAATGGAAGACCTAAATCCTGCAGCATTTACCCAAAGAAAATGTATAGCTCCAACCTCCTCTCCTCTGGCTCAATGTCTTTATTTATAGTGCTGTAAAGAGGTTATTCAGGTCCACTATCAATGGGATCATCCCCCTCTATGGGTGGGATAGCTCCCTTATTGATGGGATAAGTTCCCCCTTAATAGAGATACATGAACCAACTGGAGGCGCATCCATTTCATCAAACCGACCTCTAGAATGTTCTAGAAGTAACCACACGTAACTTTTTCAAGATAAAACTCGCGCATTTTGCCTTTTACAGAGGGACGCACCTGTCCCTTAATATACAGAGCGTCCATGGACGCAGATTTTGTGAACATGGTCAGCGTCCCCGCAGGTAAGGCTAGAGAGAACCTGCGACCCCAGAGATAAACATAGTTTTTACAAGACTTTCTCTCTTCTTTGAGTTTGAGATGGATAACAGAGGCATGAGACTTGCCTAAGAGGGTAGCATGACTGTTGATTTGAGCCATACTAACTGTAAGTAGTCAAGGTGACATTTTTTAGTGTAACAGATTGCCCCCTAAAGTGCGAAGCCTGGAATAGAGTAGGGTTTTGTAATTCTAGGAAGGGTGAAGCGCTTTATCATTTCAAGGATTGTCTTGTGGATGGCCTGGTTGGAACCTGCAATTTTCAACACAAAATACATGGATAAGATTATATCATCACTGAGGTAGGCATTCCCATACTCAGATTCAAAACTTTAACTAATGGACTAACTATTCTGATACAGGAATGATCTTGCAGTACATCATTTTTATAGACTTTTGTAGACACAGTATGGACGTAGCCATCTGTTTATGATTAGTCTACATAGATAATGAATACAAAACTCCTCGCAGCCTGGATGGTAGAAACTAGATCCAGGGTCTTCACTTCTACTTCCCGAATTGGTACGATTCTAGCCATGTGATTAAATGATTCGATGTCGAACATGTTAGAAACCACTTGATTACCAGTCGATGATGTAAACTGTTAACAAGCATGAGAGAGACCACCAGTAATGTCAATGGTTCTCAAAGTACCAAGCACAACCCGTGAAATGTGAATAGATGTTTTGATGTCGAACACTTCACGGAATCCTTTGATCGAAAGTCAATGATGTAAACTGACGTCAAAGGCGAGAAACCTGCCATTGATGCATGCAGACTTCAAGGTACTGTCGATTCCTAAGTCATCTTTCTAGATAATGTGTCGATGTCGATAGAAAGTGACCCGTTGCAGGCAAGCCCACAACACGAAATCATTGTTCAAGTTGAAGAAATGTTGCTGTAAGGACTGACTCAGGGATGGTCAAATGGATGACAAGTATTTTGCAGATGAAAGTTTTGCTTGCAGACCTCTTGAACACATAACGACACGACAGATGGCTTGGTGACGAATAACTCAAAGTTAATCCCCGGAACCCGGTTAAAGACTTTCAAAGTGGTTTGGTCAACTGTGAGGTGAAAGATTTCCCAACCCAGGTGAATAAAAAGTGTCGTGTTCAAGAGCGGTAATAAAGTTTCTTTTGAGACAAAAGGTGACGAACAGGTTCATTCTTCTCTCTTTTCCCCCACCATTTCTGGCAAGTACCTCTTTATTTTTAACAAGCTTGAGGAGGATAACATATGCTTGATTATAAGCTCATCCTTCGGACGAGTCCAACCTAGTTTAAATTCGGACCCTAGGAAGGAGTGGTTCGTTCCTGTTTGTAATTGAACAGGTCCTCTACTGTAAAAGTTTAACGAGCCCAGTATAGGAGAAACTCGGCGTTTTTCAATTTTAGAGAGTCTGAAAAAACTAAAGGAGACTCCACGTTGAACTTTTTCGTATATTTGTGTCCCTCAAGCCCGAAAAAGTATAAAATAATACCTGGGGGAACCGCTTGATCTTGCGACCAAGGAGTACTTTCATAATAGTGTCGTTGACCTGAAAAGTAAAAAGCGATCAAGGACACGTCGTTTTATTTCCTTATCGAGTTTGAAACGACAAAAACCCGGCAATCTTTTCCTGATTTTGCGGTCAGAAAAGAGCTAAAAGGGGACCGTCTTTTAATTCCGTTTTAACGAGTGAAAAAGAAACACTCGGCGATCTTTTCATGTTTTAGGAGTCAGAAAAGGGCTTAAAAGATGACTCTGATATTTTTGTTTGTGAAAAATTACAATTTCCCTCGAAATCCCTTTGTCCTGCACAAAAGCAACACATTACTCATACCTGTTTAAAATAGGCAAAAATACATTCAAAAACATCTTTTCATGGTAAAAAATGAACTAATTCATCCAAAAAACCTATAAAAAGACCTTTTACCATGTCATTTTTACCGTTTCACTGTTGAGGTTGAAAAAGGAGCTTTTGACAAGAAACTTCCCGTGGTCGCTGCGGAAAATCTGACCGTCAGAATCGAACGCCGTCTCATCCAGGTATTTTACACATCCTACTCTGCATTTCTATCCGTTTAGAATCAATTTTTAGGTCTTAGTTTTATTTTTTGGGGGGGTTTTGGTTTTGGAATGCGCCTCTCGGCGGACGCAGGTGCCCTTCGGGTGACCTGCGTCCCCCGACTTTTTCTCATACGGGAAAACGGTCGGAAGACACAGCCCGCCTTCAGGCCAGCTGCGTCCGGGCGCCCTGTGCTACAAAGCCGGGGTGCGTCTTCCGAGAAACGCGCATTTCAAAACCCCAAATCTCTCAAAAAACCACCAAAAATTCCCAAATCAATTTCTAATTGCTATTTTTGATATGCAGGGCATTAATCATGTTAGACTGGAGAGAAAGAGAGCATGTAGAGGAAGATGAAGCTGCAATAAATCATCAACCTTCCCTGGATGCCCTAAGAACATGCGGATTATACAAATATTGGACCATACCGGGCATGAGGGGCCAGGTAAGATTCTTGGAATGGCTGGTTGAGCGATGGAACGTTCAAGAACAATGCTTTTACATAGGAGGGCACCAGCTCGAGATAGAGCCCTCGGATGTATACTTTCTCACTGGCTTGCCAAACAGAGGTGAGCAACTCAGTCTTGCGGGGACTAGGCCGGGTGGCCAATCCCTTGATAGTCTCCGCGAGGATTGGTGCACACGTGGGGCTCACCATTCAAAAGGCATAGAGATAAAACACATCACTTTACCGGAACTCAAAGTCATAGCGTTCACGGTTACCAGAATTTGCGGCGCGGCCGGCTTACACATTGCTTCCGGATCCCAAATGCGGATGGCAATTGACTGTTACCAAGGCACCATTTTCAACTGGTGTGAAGCTGTGTCGGCTCATATGAAGAGCCAACTGACCAAGGCAAAGAACGGACGACTAAAGACTTTTGGATATGGGCCTATAGTCGTGAGCTTTGCCTTGGAGAGAATTCCAATGTTGATCCCTCAGCAACTCACTGTTGATATCTTGGGTCCTCGGTAGCCAAAGCTGATACGATGGGTTGCGGTGATGGCCCGGCATCCTGACGAGGGCGCGACAGTAGTTCGATTCTCAGATAGTTATTTTGACTGGTTAGAGGGCCAGCTTTTTGTGATACAGGACTTTCCGTATGCCGGAATGGATTTCAGAGGTGATCCGGACATGGTTCTTCCACAGGGAGAACAATGGGACGACAGAGGTACTTTTATTTTCACAAGTTTTCTAGTTATGTATTTTTTGTATTTTTTATATATATCGTCTCAAAACTAATAGTAAAACTTTTTCAAAATGCAGATGTTGGACCACAGCGTCCAGCCAACCTCCGGCCTTATGATAGACTACATCCAGCTGCACCGGTACCGGTCCCACAGGATGCGACAGCAGAAGTACTAGCTGAGTTGGAGCATGATCTAGAGCGTCTCACGGCAGATATACCTGAGACTACTATGGACGACATTCCTATCAGGCTTCAGCGCTTCGTAGTCGCGGTCCCTGGACCGTTTAGGAGATTTTTGCGTAAGGTAGCCCGCGCAATGGTGTCGTACAGAGAGCACCACCAGTGATTGACTAGTCACTTTTGTAGTCACATGTGACATTTTTGACTTTTTGTACTATCATTTTGCCGATCATAAGGTGTTTTCAACCTATGATCGAAGACGATGTATATTTTTTTTGACACACTTCTATCTATATATATATCACTATTACCGGCTTATCTTGTTTAACATGTATGATGAAATGTTTTTAAATTTACTTGCATGATTATTATAAATGTCTGTCCAACACTCGAGAAGCAATTGCATCTGCTAATGTATTCAGGGACCTTGGAATATGTTGATATTCAATGTAATCAAATTCACGTTCCAAGAGACGCACTCTCAAAAACAACCTTAATAACACAGGATTTCTAATGGCATAAACTCTATTAAGCTGTAATACAACAAGTTCAGAATCTAACCTCACTATCAAACGTCGAATTCCAAATGAAATAGATTCGGATAATAATTCAACCACTGCACTGTATTCTGCAATGTTATTCGTTGTTTGACCGAGGCTTACCCCATGCATAGAAACTAACTCGTCAGAGGGTGAATAGATAACCCAAGCTGCGGAAGAGATATTCCGTGTATTACGACAAGCACCATCAGCAAATCCAATGTATGTTTGGAGAGGCGTCGACATCTACAATATCAAGAGTAAAACCAAAATAAGCCAGAATAATGACGAAAAACCACACTCGCTAAGCTAAGCACACTGACTAAACTAACACACTTGCTAGCTAGAAAGGAAATCTAACCTATCTAAAAATTTCTCCATACCCATCATTTTAAGCATAATACCTCTTTAGGTAAAGTCCATTTCTGGGTTTACCCAAAGAGTCCCCATCAAAATCAACTAACTCATAAGCCCCTTTTGCTAGCTTTCGCTTTACAATGTAGGGCCCATGCCACATGGGAACGAATTTTCCGGCACCTAGCTTATCGTTAGCTTGATCATATAATAGTACTAGGTCTCCTTCCGAAAAACTTCGAGGGGTTACATTTTTATCGTACTGAGCTTTCATTCGTTTCGCGTGAGTCTCGATAGCTAAAGTAGCGTCACGTCGAGTCTCATCTAATTTAGCCAAGTATAATAATCGTTTCTCCTCTTCGGAAGTAGCTGGAAGTAATTCGACAGCCATTTGAAGTGATGGGATTTCGCATTCAATAGGTAACACGTCTTCTAAGCCATAAACTAGCTGGAAAGGGGTGAAACCTGTTGAATTTTTCACTGAAGTGCGATATGCCCATAGCGCCGAAAATAACATGTTATGCCAATTTGTTCGATGGATACCAATGATCCGTCGAATCATGATGACTAGAACTTTGTTGATTGACTCAACCAAACCGTTGGCTTGCGGATAATAAGGAGTATAGCTATCGTGGCGCAAACCAAGCTGGCTTGTAAGCTCAGTCATCATGACGTTTCGAAAATGGCTCCCATGGTCAGTAATGATTGCTTGTGGGACACCAAACCTAGTTATGATATGATTGAATACGAAAAGTGCAGCTGTCTTGCCGCTTGCGTCGAATGTAGGCATCGCCTCGGCCCATTTTGTAAAATAATCAACCGCGAGGATGATATACGCATGCCCCCCGGCCGAGTGAGGGTTACAAGTAATAAAGTCAATGCCCCATTTGGCGAATGGACCAGCGGCAATTATAGGGTGGAGAGGAGCAGGTGGAGCGCGCATCTTTCGATCAAACACTTGACAGTTGTGGCATGTTCTGACGGCAAGGATACAATCTTTAAACATAGACGGCCAGAAATAGCCAGCGCGCAACACCTTCTGAGCTGTGGCGTACCCAGACATATGACCGCCACATGCTCCGGACAAATGAATGCCGTTTTGGGTTGATCGGCAGGTAGAATATTGATTTGATTATAGCCTGAGAAACCATCCATGAAGGAAAACATCTCACTTTCGGCACAATCATCAATTATTTGATCGATATAAGGCGTAGGATAGTTGTCTTTTGGACAAGCTCGATTTATATCCCTATAGTCGATACAGATTCTTATTGTTCCTTGTTTTTTATTGACGGGAACAATATTCGATACCCAATCCGTTAACGGGATCGGATAAATGAAACCTGCTTTCAACAGCTTTTCGACTTCTGCTTTGATTGCAGCCGCTTTTCGAGGGTGAATCTGACGCAACCGTTGCCGAATGGGTTTAGCATCCGGGTAGGTTTTGATTTCATGAACAACAATGGCAGGATCAATTCCTGGCATTTCCTCGTAAGACCAGGCAAACACGTCGCGGAATTCTTGGAATAGGGCCTTGTAAGTTTGGATTTCTTCTTCAGTACATGCGGCACCTATATGAATGTTCTCCTCGATTCCGGACTTCACTGAAATATCAATGGGAATAGTACGAGAAATATTCCCTAAATTCAGCTCTGAATCAGAATGTTTCGTTGGATCCTGAGCGTCTTTGACATATTCAGCGGTAAAGATAGATGAAAAATCATTTTCAAATTCATCGCCCTTAGGTAAAAACGAAGATCTGTGATGGAGATCTTCCCATGGTAGATCATCTACACTTAGGATTTCGCGAAGTTGTTCGTCAGATGACACCTCTTCGGGAAACGTTATCCGTTCTAAGGGTGAGGTGAAAAGTGACTCTTCACTGACCACATTCATTTGGTTGGTTTCGGTTGAATGAAAATCGGTAAAAGACATAAGAGCTTCATAAGCAATCTCATACGGACTCAACGGCATAACATCACCGAGTGAGTCTAGCTCAGAGTCAGATGGAACATACCAAGGATCATCATAAATAATGTTTTCTGACGTGATCATATGAATCGTTGCAAACGAAGGGTCTACGTTGAGTGGAGGGAGAGGAAAAGTTCCCAGTAAACCGGAATCCTTAACTAAACCTACACCAATGTCCCTATAAGGGATTGTCGTTTTACCAACATGTTGAATACTCTCTGAAGAGGCTGGATCGGATGAAAAGTATGTCAGCTGATCAATAGTCACGATCTTACCATTATGTGGAAACTTAATTATTCTGAAGACCGATGAAACGACCGCTGTCATAGCATATGACCAACTTCGACCCAAA
Source organism: Pinus tabuliformis (assembly GCA_031772625.1). Taxonomy (NCBI): domain Eukaryota; kingdom Viridiplantae; phylum Streptophyta; class Pinopsida; order Pinales; family Pinaceae; genus Pinus; species Pinus tabuliformis. Next base: position 1,610,339,755 of record CM062820.1, on the reverse strand, counting down.
AGAAGGTTGTAGTCTAGAGGGGCATCAACCACTTCCACATCCAGACTAACGGTTTTACCTTCGACCCCTATAGGCAATTCTTGTAGAATACCAAACGGACGGAACCCACGGCCATCAAAGGCCTTAAGGATGGTGGGGGATTGGTTCAACGAAGGAGAACCAAGCGATCTCCAACATTGAATCGACATAATACACGTAGAAGCTCCCTCATCAATCACAGTCCGATGAATAGGCCTGTTTTTGACTATCACTGGGATTTGGAAAGCCATTTGATGGGGGAGACGCGGTGTACTATTTTCTAGATCAAAGATCATTAGGTTCGGGTCCTGAACATCGACAGCTCCGATAGCCGACAAAAGCAATTTTCGTTGCGCTGGACATGATTGCAGCACTTCGAGTGTCGACATTGCTGAAGGTGAAACAGCTAAGTCTTCAACAATGTTGTAATTCTGGGCTGCTCTCGCATGTGGATTGAAAGTAGACCTTCGAAGTACACCCTTGGTGGGCAGCTTAATCACTAAGTCTGGGTTAGGTTTTTCGATCTGTAGTGGATCGGAACCAGGAGCTGAGGTTGATGGGTTAGAGTGAGAAGATTCTGCTTCCTTACCATCAACAGGAGCCTTACTACCATAATCTTGCGATCGAGTCGCAATCCTGACATGAGACATCATCAAAATGGGTTCTTCACTGGCATTCGAAGAAGAACCTATCATCTTATTCTCCTGCTCTGGAAATGGATTTTTTAACACAGCAGGAGTGGGAGAACCTTTGACTATTTTCACTACCTCGGCCCGATGAGGGCAGTCTCTCGTAAAATGATCTTCTTCACAAATGAGACAGGGATATCGAGGTTTGCGTTTTTCGTCATTGGTTTCCGACTTTTCCGTTTTCTCCTTTGTAGCCTTGTCTGCTTTAGCCTTTTTCTTTCCTTTCTTCTTTCCACCGTTTTTTGATTTGGCCGTAGATGACTCTACAGCGTGAATGTCGGCGGTAAGTTCAGGAGGAGAAGACTCTCCTGTCGGAGAATCAGGCAAAGTGATAATTGGAGTATTGGAGGCCTTGGAAGACTTCTTCTTACTCTTCGTAGTCACGATACCAATCATACCATCAGCGGCATGAGATCCCGAAGGAGCAGCAGCGATTTGGTTTGACTTTGGAAGATCCGGAATTTTCTCATGTAACGTACCCGACTGAGTGTAAACTAAGTCAAGGTATTGTGCCTGAGCAATGACTTGCTCCTCAGTAACTACTCCGGCCTTAGCTACATCTTCAGTAATTCTTGGTAATAATGATTTGACAAACCATTCAGCTAAGATTTGGTCCGGGATAAAAACTTTCACTAATCTTCTTCGACGTCTCCACTCATGGATGTGATCAGAAATGTACGTGGATGTCGATTGTTTTAGCGAAGTTAATAATTCTGTACCATTATCATATCTGACTGGTAACTGAAAATGAGTTAAGAACGAGGTAGCTAACTGGCTAAAGTTGTAAAAAGAGGCCCGTGGTAACTCAATGTACCACTTGGCTGCGAGACCAATGAGTGTACGCTGGAAAAGACGTAAGCGGATGGAATCATCTGAGATGGAATTTGAGGCACACCAGAGGTGGTAAGTCATCATGTGATTAGACGGATCCTCTCCAGACTTACCTTCGAACTTGGGTATATCGCTGGGCAACTTATTTGGCATTGGCGGCCAGAACTGAAGATATTGAATTGGATCGTTCGTTAGGCGCGTCAAGTCGGGTAAATCTAAAGTCGCAATAAACGGTAACTGCCGGTTAGGATCTCTAAAATTCTGAGTCACAATACCAGCCCCAGGAGGAGGATATCCAGGATAACTAGGAACAGGAGTCGCATTTGGGATATTATATCCTCCTGGAAAACCAGGATTAACCGGACCGTACTGGGGTTGCTGAGGTTGTTGATAAGTGTACCCAGGATACGGTTGATACTGGTAAACCGGTTGTTGGGCAGCTTTCCCAGGTTGATACTGTCCCTGGTACGGAGGTTGAACAAATTGAGGTTGAGTAGTAACAACCGTACTTGTACCAGGTTGGCCTGCAGGCATCTGGACTGTGGTTTGAACCGTAGGTCCAGACAACGGTACAGATGTCTGAGGAGTGGTTACAGGGACAGTAGAAACCGGAGCTGCCGATACTCCAGAGGTAAGCATGGTAGATGAAGCGGTAGTTGCTGCAGCCGTGTGAGGTGGAGTACCAGGTGCAATTGGCGGCTGAGTAACTACGAAAGTTACAGGGGTCTGAACACTTGACTGGACAGGTTGCGGTTGCTGGGGTGGACCAGGAACTGCAGGTTGTCCTGCTTGAGGTACCGACTGTATACTTGGTTGCGACATCTGTTGACCCTGTGACGGATCCCATGTTAACATTCCAGGGTATTGACTCGTAACAGGTTGAGGATACTGAGATCCATAGCCGTATTGAGGATAGGGTTGATAACTGTAAGGTGCAGTCCCATATGATTGCCCTTGAGGTGGTTGATAACCTTGACCAGGGTATTGACCCGTAGGTTGATAACCTTGAGGTAAATACGAGTACTGGGGTTGACCTTGACCTTGGGGTTGGTATCCTTGAGGTTGATACCCTTGGGGTTGATACCCTTGGGGTTGCCATCCTTGAGGTTGCCATCCTTGAGGTTGATATTGATACTGAGGTTGACTTTGGGGTACATATTGAGGCTGGGGTTGATACCCTTGGGGTTGATACCCTTGAGGTTGCCCCCCAGTCACTAATGAAGTACCTTGAGGTTGCCCCCCAGGCATTAACGAAGGTTGCCCCCCAGGCGGTAATTGGCCACCTTGAGGTTGGTTAATGGGAGTTGAACCTGACATCATATAAACGTCACCTATACTCAATGGTACATTACCACTGTTTCCAACTAATAACCCATGATCAATGGGTTGAGGAGATGCTCCCGCAAAGGTACCAGAAAGTGATTGATACCCAGTAGGAACAGAAGGACCGCCATGTAAAAATGATTCAGGACTTTGCGAAAACACAGATGACTGACCAGACATATTTACAGGAGAATGAATTCCTCTAGGTGGAATAGGAGTACGAGGTGTAGAAAAACCTACTGAGTTGTCTAAAAAATTGGTTAATGCAAGGTACCAAGATTCACTTCTAGGAGGACTGTAAAAGATGGATTCACGCTCCCTTAGATCAAGGGTAATTAGATCTTCAGAATCAGAAACGCCTATTTCTTCCTCTGGAACAAGTTCTTCTATAGCAATTAATCCAACAGGAAGATTTTCGGTGATAATTCTTTCTATTCTTGGTGAATCAGGAACACTAGGAGTTGGAGTAACAGGTTCGGAAATTTCAGGTTCTTCGCCTGTTTCACTGGCAGATGAAAAACTACCAGCAAGCTCAGAAACTGTAACAGCTTCGGGATTGTAACCTGTTTCTAAACTTTGGTAATCTGGATGGACTACCAAGGAAGATTCTCCTTCTTCAGGTGAACCTACTCTACTGTCACTAGGAGGAGTTACAAGGACCTTTAACCCTTCTAAATTACCTGGGTCGTCTCGAGGAGGGGATCCCCTAAGTCTACGGGATCTTCTCAACAATTCGGCCACAGAAACAACTTCAGGAGACTGGCCTGCAATTCGACAGGACCTTCTCGGTAATTCCGCCACAATTAAAGATTTTAACTACAACACACGAAAACAAAGTAAAATTTTCAAATCAAACCACCTAAAGTCTTCTAAAGAACCAAACAAATTTGAAGCACACGCCTAAAGAATCTAGAGCGTCAAAGCACACACAAACAGTAGTCTTCCGGACCAAAAGCGCTAGTTGGTGATTAGGCCCAACCTCGCAGGATTCAGTACAGAAATGGCGGGTGGAACAGTTACCCCGGCAACCTGCTTAATGAATAGATCGGCACAAGTTCCTCCACTTTAACCGTCTCGAAGTGAAGTGAACCCCCCGGAAAATCCAAGTGAGTATAACCGACGTCTGCTCCAGGTACAGTGGGACCTTCCCTCCACCGTCACCTTGGGTAGAATCCTAGATATTATGGCCACTAAGGTTACCAATCACAACAATTACACCTGGGGGAACAGTCTAAACTTCGACAGCACGCAAGGGCAGAGTAGCAAGCTCCAATCCCCTTACCGGCTCCTTGACAACAATCCAAGGTTTACCGATAAGTGACCCCTGGCTCCTCGACAATGGTTAATCCGAGGTTTACCGTTTGTAATACGTACTGCCTGGCGTCGTTCCCAACGAGGGAGGAATGATCCCCTCACTGGTTCGGACACGAGCTCGTGCTTCTCCTTTAAGAGGAGCTTTCCCAGAATGTAACTGAAACAATTGGATTTGTTCTACTCAAGATAGACTATCTGTTTGGTTTTGTAGTCTTGGAGAGTTAAGTACTCACCTACTCCAAGACCCTAGCCTAAGCTATGTTGGTGTTTCAGAGCCCTAGAAAAATAAAGATTACTAGATTGATTTTAATTTAAGCATTACTTTTAAGGTTGTTTCTTAAGTCAAAAGGTGATGGAAGTGAAACCAGTGGTGTGTTGACTCGACTCGAAACCACTACAAAATGCACCTAGAATGATTTATCCACTACTTTACTTTTTCGATGAATTGCTTAACTAAAAAGTTGAGAGAATGCAATCTTTATAAAAGCAACTTCTTAATTGAAGACAATCAAAGAAACAATTCGTTTTTCTTTTCCAAGCATAAAAACATAACCTCTCTTTACATGCACGAAAAAACTCTTTTCTTCTTTCAAAAACAAAAAGCTACTTGAAACAAGACTTTTAAAGAAGATGTTTTTGTATTTTTCTTTTAATAAAGCAAATAAATCTAATATAACCAAAAATCAATCTTAACAACTATTAAAATCTATGAAAATCCACTCATAAGCAAACTAAAGGCAAATTTACTCTAAGCAATCTTAACGAGGCCAAAACTAACAATGATTATTTCTAAGGTGTTTTACTTGATCACAATCAAATCAAGGACTAGTTTATTGCAGAACCAACAACTAGTCAAAACAAAACTCTAATCTTTTTGTTCTTTTTGTAAAATGGAAATCAATACTTTATAAACAAGCAATTCGAAATTTGACCCAAAACAACTTAAATGGCAAGCTGCTCACACAAGGAGACTTTACGACAGGCCCGACTTCTAAGAAGGTTGACTAACAAGAGAGATCTAAGGTTGGACAACTTTCTACTATCAAAGTCACTACAAAACCTATCCAAAAATCAAACCCTAGGTCTAAACTTCGTTGAAAACCACTAAAACACTCAAAGCTCACAAAACAAGTTCAGGTGAAAATTCTTGACAGGGTACTAAAGGATCTGGGCAGAAAATACAAGGAAAAATCAAAATCTAAAAGCAATTAAAGCAAAAAATGGAATTTTCTTAAGTTTTACAGGAAGACGCAGGCAACCCGTTGTCACAGGTGCGGCCCCGCTCTGTGCAAACGGCAACAGCGCGTCCAAAGACGCACTGTGCAGTACTCAGAGAGTGCGTCCTTCTGAAAAAATGAAGAAAAACCAAATCTAACTAAATCTAAAGCTAAGCCACCCAAATACTAATTCTCACAGTCAAAAACCAGAAAATAAAAATGATTTTCTCAAAGCAAAGTTCATATAAAGGAAAAGACTCTCTCATTAATGGATTCCCCAGCGGAGTCGCCAATTTGTCACACGGAATTTGTCAAGGGTGCGGACACGACTGACCTTCCTAGAAGTCTAAGACGTTCTAATGACAAACAAGACAAAATGGAGTGATCTTTCTCTAAATACACCTTTTACAACATGAAAACTACAAGTGTTTAGGCTTACCTTATTCCAAAACGCTGTTGTTGAAGTCCGTTCTTGACGATCCGGATGAGCTCCTCCTTCAAGTCAATTCCTGCAACCACAAACAATCAAACAATTACCAAGCACTTGCATTTCATGTAATAAAACATATATTCAACATGCAGACCAAGGAACACATGAAATAACTCATTAACACAAGCTATTGAGAAAAATAAACCAGTTTGTATTAATAACGAAACAAAGAAACTCTTACAACCTGGCCTTGGTGTTGTGCAAGTTCCTCCCAGGGTCCATCAAGGGTTTTCCTCTACTTTGACAAAGCTCACCCTCTTCCAAGTAGAATCAAGTAAAGACAATCTCTCCTCACAAAGGCTCTAATGGAAGACCTAAATCCTGCAGCATTTACCCAAAGAAAATGTATAGCTCCAACCTCCTCTCCCTCTGGCTCAATGTCTTTATTTATAGTGCTGTAAAGAGGTTATTCAGGTCCACTATCAATGGGATCATCCCCCTCTATGGGTGGGATAGCTCCCTTATTGATGGGATAAGTTCCCCCTTAATAGAGATACATGAACCAACTGGAGGTGCATCCATTTCATCAAATCGACCTCTAGAATGTTCTAGAAGTAACCACAAGTAACTTTTTCAAGATAAAACTCGCGCATTTTGCCTTTTACAGAGGGACGCACCTGTCCCTTAATATACAGAGCGTCCATGGACGCAGATTTTGTGAACATGGTCAGCGTCCCCGCAGGTAAGGCTAGAGAGAACCTGCGACCCCAGAGATAAACATAGTTTTTACAAGACTTTCTCTCTTCTTTGAGTTTGAGATGGATAACAGAGGCATGAGACTTGCCTAAGAGGGTAGCATGACTGTTGATTTGAGCCATACTAACTGTAAGTAGTCAAGGTGACATTTTTTAGTGTAACAGTTGTTGGGATTCATAATTTGTAATGAAGGGATTCATGTTAATCCTTTTAAGGTTGAGGCAATACTTTAGTTTCCTACCCCATCAAATATTCGTTAACTTCAAAGTCTCCAAGGAAAAGCAAAATTTTTAAGGATATTTATCGTGAACTACGCTAAGATCACAAAAGGATTTATGCATTTACTTAAGAAAGGAGTTCCATTTGTTTGGGATGAATTCACTCAACACTTGTTCGATGCTTTGAAAAAGGCATTGACCTCTGCTCCTCTTTTGAGTCCACTTGATTATAGCAGAGATTTCCTTTTGTACCTCGCAACAGTAGAATCAACTATTGGTATGGTTCTAGTTTAGGAAGATGATGCCTTTAGAGAGAATGTGATTTATTATCTAAGTCGTGGCTTAGTTGGTCCTAAACTCCGGTATTCTCATATTGAGAAATTGGCTTTAGCAGTAGTTCATGCTGTTCAACGACTTCGTCATTACATTTTGCTGAGAAAAACCTTTGTATTAACTGATGTCAATCCATTTCAATTTTTCCTTAGTAGGTGAGTGATTGGGGGAAAATACAATAAATGGATTGTTATTTTACAAGAATTTTATCTCAAATTTATGTTAGCTAAATTGAAGAAGTCTTTGGTTTTCACAGAATTGATCTCAGAATTTGCTTGTGAAGGAGATGGTACTTATGAAGGATCATATTCAGATGAATTTTTTTTTCTTTTCTCCTCACAAGATCCTTGGTATGGAGACATTGTTGGATATATCCAGACTTTGAAGTTCCCTCATCTTTCTAAGGATGAATGTTGAAAATTACGTCACTTGGTTAAGAATTATCTAATTATTAGTGATACTTTATATCATCGCGAGGTTGATTCAATTCTTAGACGATGTTTGACCTTAGAAGAAGTTGAGTCAGTGTTGAATGAATGCCACAGTTGGGATTGTGGTGCTCATTTATTTGGGCTTGCTACAACCAAAAAAATCTTATGTGTTGGGTATTTTTGGCCTTTGATTTTCAAAGATTGTATTGCAGCGGTCAAAAAAATTCCATCATTGTCAAGTTTAAACTCGAAAAATGTGCACTCATCCAACTCCAATTTTTCCTGTCATCACTGTCAACCCATTTACTAAGTGGGGAATCAATTTTAATACTTGTAACTCAGATTTGACAAAGGGACATAAGTACATTATCGTAGTAGTAGACTACTTTACGAAGTGGGTCGAAGCTATGCCCACTTTTAATATTGATGGTGAGACAACAACTCTTTTCCTTTTTAATTAAGTTATTTCACGTTTCGGTATCCCTAAGGAGATTATCACTCATCATGGTAGTCACCTTCAGAATAAGATGATGTCTGACTTAGTTTCAAAACTGGGATTTTGGCAGGAGCATTCCTCTCCTTATCATCCTCAAGCTAATGGACAAGTTGAAGATGTTAACAAATCCCTTAAGACTATCCCGCAAAGGATGATTAATCAAGCGAAGTCCAACTGGCACATCATGCTATATCTTGCACTATGGGCATACTGAATGTCTATTAAGACTGCTATAGGTTTCACTCCTTTTCAGTTGGTTTATGGTTTGGAATTGATCTTTCCTATAGAATGAAAGATTCAACCTCTCAAGCAGTCCAGCTTCTTTCGGACACCTCAAGTCTTGAAGAGTGCCTTATTCATTTGGAACATCTCGATGAGTAGCGTCGGGATGTCACTACAATGAATAAGGCCAATAAAAAAGAGTCAAAGCTCAATATGAAAAGTCCATATGACCTAGGTTTTTCTCTAAAGGTGACTTTGTCTTAGTCTATGACCAATATAAAGACACCTTGGGGGAAGGTAAATTCTAACCTCTGTGGTATGGTCCTTTTATTGTTAAAAGGGTCTTGAAGAAAGGTGCTTATGAATTGATTGATTTTGAAGGGAATGTGATGTTGGAGCCCAAAAATGGGCTCTATATCAAGAAGTATTATGCTTAAGATTTTTCCTGGCGTTTGCTTTGTTTTGTTTTCTGTCTATAGGTTTCATGGTGATGATGGTGTTTTCGATCTGCTTTGGTAGGTTTCAATGGGTGATTAAGTGTACTTATGATTCATAGATGGTGCTATTAGACACACTCGGAATTTAGCTTCCGCCACTTGGGTAATACATTATCCATATGGTCAGTTGTTGGTTGCAAGAGGCATGTGTATTGGTCTTGCTTCTAATAATATGGTTGAGTAGAGTGCCATTATTAATTTACTTTTTGAAGAAATATCTTATGGTATTGAACCATTAGTGGTTTACTTGGACTCACAATTGATTGTGTTTAAATAAATTAATGTTTATCGTGTGAGGGATCCTTTATTATATCGTCAATATCTGAGAGTGAGATTATTACAAATATCATTTAATTTTATTATTTTCATTCACATTCCACGATCAGATAATGAATTTGTTGATTCTATAGCTAACAAAGCATTGGATTGGCATATCAATCATTCATCACATTAAAATCAAAACATCAAATAATCCTCTGTATATATGATCAAGTCATCACATAATCTCTATATATAGACATATAAGTGTGTCAAAATATTACAATATGTTGACAAATGTCCTCAAAATTAGGGCTTAAGCCCAATAATGTCCATATCAAAAAGATTAGTCATTTAAAAACTAAGTCTGTGGGCCCCGCCATGGATGCGAATCGCAGTAGAAGACAATGGAATTTGCCACTCATTGAAAGAGTCGCACCCACTCTCATGGTACTCCAACCACTTATCTCTATATAGCCTCGAGTAGGTCCTCTACTGCTGCCATTGGAACCTGGTGAGTCAGACCCTCCAATTTCCTTTGTACAGTATAGAGGACTCTCTCAAAATCAACTGCTACTCTCTCCACATCTCTGCCATGACGCTTATGCCTCAGCAGACTCTCAGGTCTCACGGGTCCCACATATGTATCATGATCATTTAATATTGTAAGACTTTTTGTTTCACGAAAAAAGAATTCAAATTTCTTGAGATTATATTAAAAAAACCCAAAAAATCAAATATGTTAAAATTAAAAAACTTACCAATATCGCCCCATGTTTCTCCTTCAGGTAGTGCTCACTTTGGGTCCTCTCGAAAGTCTAGTCCGGCATACAGGTAATCCTCTACGGCCACGACTTATTTCTCCCACTAGTGGAAGAACTCATCATCAAAGGCCGCCTGAGGGACTTCGTCTCTGCAAAGTCGCTTGATAAGATATGCCCCTCTGGCCATCCTTGGATCTCTAAGACTGCTGAAGGCAGATACTACTCTAGGTCATAGCGCAGGAATCCACTGAAATAAAAATGAGCAGAGGATGGTTCCATAGCCGAATTTCTTTTTCTTTCCCTGTCTCACTGATGTCAGTTGTTTCTTCATATTGACTAGGAACATTGTGCACTAGTAATATACTACTGGTTTTGGGAATTCTACTATCAAGAACATAGCTGGTCATGAGGCCTGATGCAACGAAGCTGAACCTGCTATCCTGGCAATGGTGAAAAGGACTATCTTAATAGGCATGTTTTTCATTTGTTTTATCGGGACTTGTGAACCGACTTTGTTATTCCTTGGTGCACAATACACAACAATGTAATCAACAACATTAAGGCCTCCATGGGCCTTCCCCTTCCGGTATACTTCTTCTCCCCTCTAGGAGAGTCCTGTAATGAAGTAGATATCTTCTGCTTCAATCTGTAAAGGAATTTGATCTATGATGAATTGCTCTTGATCTGGGTCCTAGGATTGAATTAACATTTCCAATAATCGAGTTTGATCTCTCATATTGGGAATTATGAAGAATTTGAGAAATCCACAATTTTTCAATCCATCCAAAAATTATTGATGTTATAAAACCTCTTTATCCACATCATTGTGCTCTCTTTCTCTCCAAATGATCGACATCCTGAAAAATTGAGAGATTTCATCTGTTAAAATTTGTTTTTTAAAACTTTACTCTGCGCATACACGTCTTCTAGAAGAGATAGTCATGTATATATATGAACTTCCCTTTATTAACTCGCGTATAGAGCCTTCTATACGTGACTTTACCCTCCTACACACAAAGAAATTTTGAAAATTAAAAAATTCTCTCGAAATTACGATATAATCTATAATTTTTTCGATCAAATGGACGAGTTTAAGGTCATGAATTACCTGGAGTTCATGTTTTCCATATTCGTTGGTGGAATTGGTCGGACCGGTTTGCCAAATTCACTCCAAAATCCCTCTTCTCAACAAGAAGAAGCATATATTGTGTATGTTGGAAATATACTTCAGAATGGTTACCTCATTTATCTTCATCCGAGTTCTTCCAAATTATTACCTTGTGTGTTACACTTGCGTTAGTTGATGTGGGATGCCATAATGCCTTCCTTCCAGCATATCTTTTCCCATCGACTCCAACTTAATGCTTTAGGAACAAGGTCTAGAGTTATTTTTTTAGCACCTTAGGGTTTGCGGTCATCAGTGGCAGACTCCTTCATTATCGACAGTGAGAATACATCAACGTCTCCTGATTGATAGATTCTTTCAAGTGTTCTACTTCAACACATCTATTCACACTTGTTAGATTGTATTGGCGTATTGTGACACTCATTATCATTATTGGTGAGTTGTATCACATTTGTTAATGGTATACATTAATGACGAGTAATCAAATGATTTCTTGTTGGGTGTGTGTTATATTCTTTCCACGACTAGTCGCATGTGCGGGGGGGGGACTCACAGGAGGGACGAAAAATCCTCTTATTTGTTGAGTCGAGTGCAATAGGGGGGCGGTAGTCCCCCTCCACGGGGTCTGGGATAGCACCTTGGGAAATTTTTTTTGGACCCTATATTAGGTGGGCAGACCTACCTATGGTTTTGTGCATGGGTTTTGCACATGGTTTTGGGCATGACTGTTTTTTGCACATGGTATTTTGTGGATTCGGTTAAGGGAACTACAATTATGTTCTAATCTAGGGTTAATGGATTGGGATTTATGAATGATTTGACAAGTATATATATATATATATATATATGTATATATATATATATATATATATATATATATATTGAAAGGAAAATAATGAAAAATCAATATGGTGGTCTTGGTTTTGGGGTCTAGGGGAAAATCTTTGTGTATTTGTTTTATATTCTCTTCATTGTTTATTTTTTGTTTTTAGAATTTGTCTGTAGATAATTTCTGTACAGGGTTAAAACCTACATTTCTCACATGGTCGACTTCAGATCATTTCTTCCCATAGTGTAGAAATGTACCATCCGCGGTTAGTGAAGACCTCAAGTTGTGTCAACATCTTGGTTCACTTGACAACTCCTTCATTTTTCTGCTGGTGATACCTCATAACTTTATATGTTGCAGTATTTCACAACAACATCTTATATGTTGGCACCGGAGTTTATGCAGTACCACTATTCCACCTATATGAATTAGTACTTTTATGAGGATCAATTATGCAACATCATTGATCATACAATCTTCTAACATCATTGATCAAACATTCTTCTATATGTGATATTGAGACATAACTCCGTTGTTTTCTTTCGCGGCTATGATCTGATGATCCACTATGTATTCTTCAGCTCCTTCTATACACTTATGTATACATTATGGATCCGCTTTATACTTGATAAACATACATGCATTACTACTTCTGAGCATGGGTATGCTCGCCTCAAACATGATTTTTCTTTCTGACTCCTTCCACAAGTATTTGATGGGCTAGAATCTGGTGATCTCCTCTAGGGTTTTCTTTCTGACTCCTCTCTCTATACTTAGTATATTTCAGCCATCATGTTCTCCTTTCAATCTCATATATTAGGCGACATATGTTATAGCATCATTCAACACTCTTGTAGACCTGATTCTCTTTTATGGCCCTGGGCAGTCCCTTTTCCTATGCAGAATTGACTTTATACTAAAAATCCTTATCTCAAATTCCATACACAAATTTTACCATACTAAATCACGTACATACGTGAGTCCCATAACACTATACTCGTGTATACTTTTTAAAATATGAAAAAATAAAATAAAATGCCATTTTCAGGTGGGGTTTACGGGTTTTACTGAGAGCCCACCTATAAGAGCCGGTGGCCTAACTAAAATAATCAATTTGAGGTGGTATATATACACCCCTTGGGTAGGACTAATTCATACAAGAAGAAGGATATCGATATTATACTCGACTTCTCCTAGATTGTCTTCTTTTCCCGTGCCTCCTGCACTCCCAGTTTCTAGGAAACCATGGTTTCCTTTGCATAGATGCTCAACATCCGTATCTAGCATCTACTTGCACCTATTAGAGAGGTTGCATTCATGGCTCGGGCTGGACGAATCAAGCGGAAGGCTTCTTCAGTGCCTTTGGCCTGGATTAGGTTGTATCTTTCATTTAATTATTGTTGTTAATCAATAAAGAAGTTCATGTCTTGTTCCTAATATATGTTGTCATCTTTTGAAGATAGTTTATATGTTTATGCATAATGATATAACATATTAATATGCATGCACATTGAATTATATATTATGTATATGTTTCTGTGATTGATTTACAGGTCTACACATCTTGGAGGAAGCAAAGGGTTTGGACCCTACGAGAACATATTCAAACGTGGGACCTATGCGTATGTATGCAAATCCATGTTTGATAATTCATATGTTTTGCATGCTTGTTTGAGTGTTATTTGTTGATTATATATCCTACTTTGTTGAGGCTTTCAACCCTTGCCTTAGGGAACTTTTCTCGCTAACATTGTTGGAGCCCAATGAAGCCCTAGTTAAGAAGGGGACATGGTTTAATATGAGGTTACTACCACATCCATGAGAGGGTAGCCCTTGTCGTAATATATGCATCTCCTGTGAGGTCTTCCATAACGTTGTGTACTTCCCACATATGTCATTTATGTACCATTTAAGGCATGGGATAGTCATCAATATGCCATATTTCTTCCTCAAAACTATATAGGCTAGACAATACAATTATAGAAATGTCAAGGGCCCATGGACATATTTCCCAACCATGGCCTGATAAAATTGTTGGTGGTGTGATCCTTGAACTGAGAATGAAGAACATAGGTTGAGGTTATTACAACATTTGGTAGAGTTTATGAAGTTGAAACTCCACCAATATGAATCACGGAAGCCGTAACTCCATCAACATGAGAAGAAAAAGTTGCAATTTCATAATGGGATGACAGTGGTTCAACCCTCAAGGTCGCAGTCACTACCACTCCAAAGTTTCATTTGGGGAATAAATTGTTGCAATTCCTTTGGCCACTGAGTGCCCACCTATTCCTATTGAAGAAGAAACCCTAGGAGGCAGCATTGCAACTCCATGCAAGGAAGATGACAATGATGTGGAGATCAACAATAGTAAATCCCCTACCAAAGGAGTAAGGAGAATGACAAAAGAGGCCACAATATATGCCCAAGAAGAAGACAACCAAATACACTCCTACAAATACAACTCTACAAACACAACAATAAACCCCTACTATAACACAAGAAACAACAAGGGCAGAAGATGAGGGAGTTGCAACAAAATAAGAGACCTCTGTTACTCAACAAGAACCAATAGAGATATTTGAGGTAGAATGCATTGTAGACACATAAGAACCAACAAGTGACATGGAGGAAGACCAAATTGTTGCCAAACCTATAGATGAGCTAAGAAAAAAAGAACTTGCTGCAACATAATAACTAACAAGGGAAGCTCTGGGGGAAGGCCTTGCTATGATTTTTGAAGTCTATTAAGGAGGAGGAGGAGGAGAACAAGAAGAAAAAAATACCATTGTTCCTGAGGAAACTATTGTTGCAACATCCAAACGTAGGAACCCTATGTTATTTACTGTTGTTCACATTTTGTTTAAGAATAAATAAAGCAATAGAATGGAAAACAGTAGTCTCCAGGTCACCATCAAAACACTAACATATGATTCTGAGTTGACAAGTTAATTTGAGAAACTTAACTGGCTAGCCTAATAGGAAGCTCTCATACTGAAGAAGAACCACACCCTAAATTCATAGAGACAACTAGATCACCAAAAAATAAACACAAGATGCAGTTATACAAACAACAAAATTTATGTGTACTCTGATTGATTAGACTACCCAGACGAAAAAAAAGATAATGGAATATAAAAATATATGAGTAGATACCCTAGAGAAGTGGGTGAAGGCAAAAGAAGACAATTGGAAATAATTGTTGACTTCGTATCATGAAGAAGTGATGCCCCAAAAATAACATCATCAAATTGTTAGAAGTATGAGAGAAAAACACGAGAAAAGTGGGCTAAATTTTATGAAACCCACAAGAGTATATGGGAAGGAGAGAAAGAACAAAACAAGTTGTTTTAGTTGGAGAATCAAGTCAATAAGTTGGATTTCATGAAAATATAATTTGGCTTTTTGGTAGAATCCATCCTTAGTTGCAGGTCTCCCTATCCACAATACAACATGTTCTTGATAGAGAAATTCAAAATGTTCCAAATAAAATCCATTATGACTAGAAAATCGTTTGAAATTACAATCACAACTACATTTCTAGAGCCGTACTTTGCTTTACAAATAAGGAGAAAAACCTCCTCGTGAACTCTATGAACACAACATCTTGTTATTCCATGACATTATTTGTAACCCAGATCACTTTGCGGGGGATGCACAATTAAGGGCAATATGTCATATCTTACTAATCATGTTTCTTTGGCAACAACCCATAAGGTTGTACACCACAAATTTACTAGTAATTTTGGGATAATATCACATGTCCCTATAAGTTATTAATATTCATAACTAGTAGGTGTCCTTTATGCAACATGCAAAATTTATAGCTTAGAACAAACAAGTGGCCATCACACATTGTAGGGCACAAATTGAGACAATGGAAAAATCAACCATGGAAGGATGCATAGAAAGATGGAAAGAAGCTACAAGAGACACCCAATAAAGAGACCCTTTCAACCCCAACAATTTGAAGATAACATTGGAAAGGGTATATGGGTACCATAAATGCATGGAAACCTATGGGAGTAGCTGGATTGGGTTAAACTTCCACTATCCTATGATCTGGATTCTAATTGGAAAGGACTATAAGTTGACTATGAAGGAAGAAATAGCTTGTTGGAAAGCGATCCAAGTAAGAGGGGGGTATCTTCATGTAGACAAGGCAAGATAGACTAATTATAGCCTCAATAGCCCCCACGAGACCCTCCCCTGTTGATATTTGGACTGACTACTAGTTGCATGAGGACATGCAATGAGTTCGGCTGGGGGGAGATGACAAGTGCCTAAATTAGCATATATTTAGCACTTTTCTAATACATTTTTTCCCATTTTTCATCCCTTCCTTACCACCTTTTCTTCTATATTGATACATTTTTGGTCAAGGTGAGAATCTCATTTTATGTGCCATTTTAATGGTTATTCATATGCATTTTACTACAAATTGCTACCATTTTGTAATGACAGTGGCATATAGGATTCAAGGATTACATAGGTACCACTTAGTGCACGGTCTTGAAAAAAACTTCAACTCCTTCTACTCGTACAAGATTCAATGGATGCAACTTTGATATGTGACCATAGTTGCTATAACAATCCACTGTTGCTACAATTCTCCACCATTACTGCTACTCCTCACCATTACTACAACTCCTTATTGTTGTTGCAATTGCTCGTTGTTGCTGCAACTCGCCATTGTTGTTGCAACTCTAGTATTGTGACTATGATGATGTGACTATCATTGTTGCGACTTATGCTATCCATGACATCGCTACTGCAACTCATGCTACCTTTTCTCATGTTGTGATTACTGCAACCCCTTGTTTTCCTGTTACTGTAACTTTGGAAACTATGATGACACTCCACATTCTTTGTGTCAGCATGACATTCAACTATCCAGATGTCGGTCTTTGAAAATTTAGTTGAGTACAGAAATGGATGAAAATGACAGGGACACATGGATGACTAGGAAAAGGAGCCAACTTAGCTACCACCTATTGCACAACTGAATAGATTTTTGGTTTTTTTTCATTTTTGGAATGAATCGATGTAGGAAACTATAGTCTGTCCTCTTTCTGTAACTTCTTACGAAATTTCAATCTGATGCTCAGAGAGACGGTTATGATGATTTTTCCCAGGTCACCTTTTTAGAATGTAATTCGGGAGTCTGCAAAAAGACCAAATTCCTCAGATCATATCTCCGCAAATATAGCAATACAAGCTCTGAAATTTGAACCCGAGGTTTAGCAAGATTTCGTCTCAAATGGGTTTATTTTTAGCTTCTGAAACGTCGCAAAAATAAAGTTATAGCGAAAATTCCATGACGACCTGTTTGGAGCAACGAAAACCCTAGAATCCAAAGCTCTGATACCAAATGTTATGAAACTAGCTCACAAAATGATAGGAAAGATAGATGAATGCCTTAGAAATAAGCCTCTTTGTGGTGGCAACCTCCTTTACATTACACAAATGAACAATTCTTCGATGATACAGATGACAAGACCTCCTTTCTATATATAGGAGTCTAAGGGGTCATAATATAATAAGAGATGACATAACAATAATAATGTAAGGGCACAATAATAACAATAGTGGGCTTCTATGTAGCACAATATTAACAATATGGGGACTACATGGGTACAACAATATAATAAGGGGGTTGTACTAATAACAATAAGGGGTTACACTAGTAGTATAGGGGCCTAACAAACAACCTAATTTTCATGGTTGTACATCCACCTATTTAGTTTATTCTTAAATATAATATATGCTATATAAAAACCCCGTTCTCTCCTTGAGTTGGGAGGGAGGTAGAAAAGTGACAACTTGTAAGTTTGAAGTTGTTAATTTGTATTGAATATTTTCTTTCTTTAATATAATTTCCCTTGTTCGAGTAATGGTGTGCTGAGCATTCATATTTTTATGCTTTTATAGCCACTACCTTATCTAAGGTGGTAGGCCCCCCTCCTTAGTAAGGTATTGTCTATACTCATAGTGTAGTCGTAGTTATAATTTTTGTTTCTATTTCATTTATGCATATACTATGTTTTCCTATTGCTGAAATTTCAAATTGTTAGTTGTTGCAACTCTAAACTGTAGGTACCTTGTTGTAAGTTTAGTGTTAATATTATCCCTATTCACTCACTGATTGTTTTTGTGAAGGAGTTACATCGTTGAGTGAGTAAGGGTTATTGCTGCAACTTCGTTGTAGCTTTAACATTACTTTATTTTTAGAATTCTAATAGTTATGTTTCCTTGAACAAGTGTTTATTGGTTATTTTATGCATTTGGTTCATGGTTTTGATGTATTTACAAGTGTGAGTTATTGTTTTTTAATTGAGTGAATGCATATCAATTACAACAATCAAGGTCATTCTTAACCCTTGAACAAGTCACCTCTAGAAGATGGTGTGATTTACTTTTCCTGCAAGTGTGATTTAGTTTCATGCAATTTAATGTACTGCAACATAGAACAAACATTGTGCTTTCCATTCCTACAAGTGTGGTGTGATTTAGGTTAATTGGTGACTTGTAAAAACATCCTTATATCTTTAACTTTGGCAAGCATTTAGTTACCACAACTTCAGAATAAATACATGACTGTGTTGGTATATATGATGCACGACAATTCTCAAGCTCCCCATGAACCTTGGTTTGACAAATAAACGAACAATATTTTGGTTGCCTCTCTAAGTAATTACAAAGGTAATTAAAAGCCACCATCATTTTTGGCACCATTATCGCAGAACTGCCAATAGTACAATCTCTATTGTGTGATTGTTTTCTTTAGTGATTGTGTAATTTTACTTATTGTTTTATAGGATTTTCTTTTTTCAAGATCGGTTTGATTTAATGTTTTTCATATTTTACTTATTTTTCAACAATTTGTTTTTAATGAAATAACATGTAAAATACCTAGGAGTAGAGATCAACTTGGCATATTTGTTAAACCTCTCCTTCAAACTAACAATGCCAAACATAACAAAGGAGGGCAAATCCAACCACAATATTTGAATCCTACAAAAAGTTCTTTGGCCAAGAAGAAACCTAAATCCATCAAAGTATAGTTTATGTTCATGTAACTTGGAAGTACCCAAATTAACACACTTTTAACACCCGTCAAAAACATTTTTCATGAACATTTTCCACCTTTCATTCCTTCCTTATTTCCATATTTTTTGTTAATGTATAAATAGTCTCTTTTATGCCACTTTTATACTTATTCTTTTATCTTATGTTGTGAAATTTCCACTCTTTATATTAACATTGTCAGACAATAGGCCTTGAGGGTTAGTTCAATTGGTTGAGTTTGTTGAAATATGTAACCAAGTCGGTCTTCATATATATGAAATGTACTCTTGATTCTTGTATATTGTCAAAGGAAGGAAAAATTATTATTGTTATTTTTTGTAGCATGGGTTTTGTGCTCAAGGTTATTTTATTTAGAGGTAAAGCACCCATTGAGTGCTTCTAAGGTTTGCCATAGAGTCAAGAATTCAATAAAGTCATTATCATATGAAGAAGACCCCATTGGGAATCTTGTTACATGTTAAAAGAATTATTTTTGTATTTAAAGTGTCAAATTACCCCTCCAAGACCAGGCCGGGCTGGTAGCTAAAGAACTCAGCCTCTTTAGGACATGTTTTCCTCCTTGAAAGCCTATATATAGGAGAGAACTTGACCTCTTATGGACAGTCACTAATTCACTCATAATTCAAGCAAAGAAGGGGAAAAATAAAGTCAAGTGAAGAAGGAAAGAAGGAAGAAGGATGAAGTTTTTGGGTTGACTCTCTCTCTTTTTCTCTCTCTCTCACGTTGGAAGATAAGGGTAGGGTTTTGCAACTACAAGGTAAAAGTTGTCTAGTTGTAGAAATAAGGTCTAAGAAAGGACTTTTACGTCACCTTCTAGCCCTATAAAAAGAAGCAACCCAAGAGAAGGATAAAGGAAGCCTTGGAAACCCTAAATTCCCTAACATGTGTGGAAGTAGAAACTGTTGTAGGGGCCAAAAATTTCAGACCTGCAATGGAGGCCAAAATTCTATAGTTGGGGGTTGAAATTGTACAACTGGAAGAGATTTGACTGGGTTTGACTTGGATAGAAGAAGCAAATCATCAAGAAGGTCTAGCTTGGTATTAGAAGGGTACTGGTCTTGGTTTAGAGGTCTTAGAAATTTTCATTTGAAGAATCTATAAGAAGAGAATATATTTGTGGGTTTTCCTCTCAAGAGGAGAGGTTTTGGCCTTGACTTACAGCCTACATCTTGTTTTCTTGTGTACTATTGATATTCATGTTTTGGTAGTTGTTTGATGAAAAGAACAACATAATAATAAGCGAAGAAGCTAATAATCAAGAAAAAGTAAAAATACATCACAAGCAGTTATCAAGTATAAGATAAATCATCCTAATTATAGCCCTATTGATTTCTCAACATGGTATCAGAGATAAGGTGACAAGACAAGGAAAGGTAGTTTGAAGATCATCAATTGAAGGAGCATAACTAAGGGCCAAGTACAAAAATATAATCAAGAAGGACAAATCCACACATCATCTTGAATAAATGAGATAAGGAGCATCGAAGAAGACCTAAAAAATCCTAGCTCCTTCAAAGAAGGTTTCTACACTTGAAGTATTCTTGGGAAGTTCACACATTCTACAATCATCATCCAAGGAAGCAAAAAGAAGCATTGCTATCATCATTAAAGAAATCAAGGTTATCTCCCTCACATTGAAGCAAAGATCACATCTCAAACATCCTTGAAGAAGATCATCAAGGAAGAAAAAACATCAATAAAGAATCAAGTTGAAGATATCATCATCTAGGAGCATCTTCAGTTGACAAGTAAGTATCTTTATATCTATGTTTGAATCTACTATCAAAATGAATTCATTTTGCAAGGAGAGAAACAAATTGGTTGGGTCATAAAACTACCTTGCATGGAAGAAGAGGATAGAATTGATCCTCATAGAAAATGAAGTCATTGAATATGTTAAGTGTTCAATCTCCAAGCCATCTCAAGAACAATCTCAAGCACTATAGAAGTATATGAAAGGGGAAATAAAGGCTCAAATAATCCTCATAGAATCAATCAGGGATTCCCTCACCCCTTATGTAGAAAAGTTGGAGAAATCAAAATATATCTATGAGAAGTTGGTAGAATTGTTTTTCGTAAGAACTGCAACGAAGTTATATCATTGAGAACTGAATTATACAAAATGAAGGTATCTAAGGATTAAGGTGTAGCCTCATACCTTATGAGGGTATCTAAAATAAGATATCAACTACAAGAATTAAGATAAATAATGTACGATAAAGAAATGACCATCATTGTGCTCAATGCACTACCTGATGAATGGGGCAACTTTGTATCAAATATCTATGGAAAGAAGGAAGCCACTCCATTCAATGAACTTTGGTAATTATTTAAGATTGAATAAACTAGGTTGAAGGCAAAAAGTGATGTTGGATCAAATGAACAGGTTCATTAGGTGAATTTTGAGGTCTAAAATGGGCCTCTGAAGAAAAATGTACAACCAAAATAAACTTTATAAGAACCAATAGGATTCAAGATGATGTCAACCATGGGGGGTGATTCACCATTTTTGGAGTAAAAAAGTAAAATGATTAAAAAATAATAAAATAATAAAAACTATTTTTTCAACTTATCTCCCTCAGGTTTTACTCAAATTTTGAGCGGTAGTACCCGTTGGATGCAAAATTTAATTCCTCATTAAAGGAGTACCCATGTTGAATACTTTTGATGGAAACTGCTACACAAAAAATGAGAAATACATGAAAAACGTGATTGCAATCATGTTTTTCATGTATTTCTCATTTTTCGTGTAGTAGGGTCTATCGAAAGTATCCAACATGGTTACTCCTTGGACAATGAATCAAATTCTGCATCCAATGAGTGTTGTTGCTCGAAATTTGAGTAAACCCATAAGGAGATAAGTTGAAAAAATAGTTTTTTATTTTTTCCTTCTAAAATTTTATGATGTAATCTAATCTTATTTTATTATTTCCACTATTATTTTATAATTTACTTAGGAGGCTCATTTTAGACCTCAAAATTCCCTTAAAGCATATGGTTCCATGTCTAGGAGAAAAGGAAAGTTTGGAATTTTGATCCTCAGAAAAAGAAGAAGATCGATATGTAAAAGAAACAATGCCATGAGTGTAATGAATATGGGCACTTTAAAAGGAATTGCCCTAAAATAAAAAAGGACAACAAGAAGAGAAAGGAAAGAAATGAAGTCCATGCTGTCGAAGAAGTGTAAGAATCAGAAAAGAAGAAATCAAAGAAGGAGGAAGTGAAAGATATCTACTATGACCAAAATAACCTCCTTCACTTAGTTCCTTTTAGTTATAAAATATGATAGAAAGCATCACGAGTATGATATGATGCATTATATCAAGATATAAATGACATCATCATAGAAGCATGGACGGATAACTGAAGTAGAAAGTCTACATGGTTATAATAGTCATCATGATAGAAGTGGCATCTCCATTGGGAGCATAGAAGGACAACCAAAGTAGTAGTATATATGGTTGGAAGAAAGTCATATAGCAAGATAAGAAATCATCATACATCATCATTATTATGAAGGATCATTTGTAGGATGAGGAATATCAAAAAATCCTCCATCAGAATCTTCATTAGAAGATTCATCTCTACTTGGAAGAAGCAAATGTGTCACTGATAGTATACATTCCACCTTGTGTGGGATCCATTATTTAGAAGGATGATGGCATGGTGACAAAGGAGTGCAACATGTCAAGTTGGTTGAAGTAATTTCATCTTCATACAAGGAAAGGAAGCTACCGAAGGAAATCTAGATGACCAAAAGAAGGAAGAGGTATGTAATAGTTGGTAATAGATAGATAAAGTCATGTAATGGTAGAATGGTTGAATGCTCTATAAATTGAGCATGATCAAATAATAAGAATCTCTTCCTTTAGAAAAATTCATGAAGGCATGTAGACAATGTGCCTTGAACTCTTCTACATATTGATAAGATGAAATCAACATAATATGACCTCATATAGAATATGAGGAGGTTGGAAACTATGGTTCCTTTGATGAAGGAACTATGTATATAAGTTCTAGAGGAAGCAATATGTGAAGAAAGGAAGAAGAGTTCATGAAATATGCAACTATAGTCACATAAGATAAGAGAAGTAATCAACATATGATATCTAGAAGAATGGAAGAAGAAGGTATGAAGACCTTGATATGTATACTGCAAAAGAAGAATATTGGTAATGAATGTATTGGAGATGGATTCATACATATGTAGGGTGTTTATGTTTCAAGATGTTGATGTCATGACGAAAGGCCATCATAAAAAGGTAACTTTGAGTTGATGTTCATTTTGATTTTTGAAAAACATCTAGTTGGTTTAAAACAGGGCTTTCAAAAGAGGGTTGTAGATGTCACCTACAACTAATACTCATGAGATTGGATGGAAGATCTTGAAAGAAACATGACTTGGAAGAGGCAACTGTATGAAGGATAGCCAAATGTGGACTAGAATATTACTTTCCAAAGAAGAGAAGGATGACATGACTATTGGTTCAACACTATGTCTTGTTGAAAAGAAAGTGATGGAGAAGATGGCTGATGCCCTAGGAATAAGTTATGATGAAGAAGGATCCGTAATGAAGAAGATGAAGTTCATGACATGATGCAAAAAGAGGAGCCCTACAAACAACTAGTAATACCATGATCTGCACCAAAGAGAAGAGAGTTGTTGTTGGAAACAAGTCCCGAGTTAAGAGGGAGCGTGGGTAAGTCCCTTGTTAAAAGGGAGTTTGTTGGGTTGTGTTATATTCTTTCCACGACTAGCCCACCTAGTTAACTGGGGGGTTAGAGAGGGGGGGCGGAGCCCCTCCTTCGTTGCATTGATTGCGCAGCGGGGGGGTCATAGGGGGTTTGAGGGGGGCGGGTAGCCCCCCTCTATGGAATTTGGTGCAACGCCCCGGAGAATTTTTTTTGGACCCTATATTAGGTTGGGTGGACCTACCTATGGTTTTGTGCATGGTTTTTGTACATTGTTTTGGACGCAATGGTTTTCGGTCCATGGTATTGGATGCTTCGATATGTATAAATAAGTATTGTAACATTGAAAGGAACATAATGAAAAATCAAGCTGGTAGTCCCGATTTTGAGATCCAGGGGAAAATCTCTGTGTATATGTGTTTTATGTGTTATGCTCTCGCATTGTTTATTTTCTATGTTTTAAGAATTTGTATGCAGGTAATTTCTGTACAAGGTTAAAATCTACAGAGCTTGGGAATATTCCTTTTATAAGAATGTCTAGATCATCCCTATTTGAGAGGGATAGATAGACACATCATTCTTGTCTTCATGTTATGAATAAAGAATGGAGGATTGGGTAAGCATCTAAGATTGACTAATACTCTTTGAGGATGTGGTAGGGCATCCAATAGGAAAGAGTAGTCAAAGAGGAAATTCCTTGAGGATGTGTTATTCCAAGACAAGAATGGTACTAAAAGGACATACCTTGTGAACATCCAGATGGGGTTTGTACCTAAAGAGACAATGATGATGGTGTCTATCAGTCATTGTCTCATCATTGTGCTCTGATCTTGTGGAGAGGTAGATCTGTTAGTCAAGGCCTTGTTATGTGACAATGCTAGTTGGTATGATGAGATGCAGTGAGATAAGATGAAATAATAGCTTATAAGATGTCTTACCAATCTGACTCTTCTTATGAGATCTATTCGGTATGAGAATGTCCATGTACCATTACGAATGCATCAGTTAAGAGGGAGTGTTGAAATATGTAACTAGGTTTGATCTTCATAAATATGAAATGTACTCTTGATTGTTGTACATTGTAAAAGGAAAGAAAAAATATTATTGTTATTTTTTGTAGCATGGGTTTCATGCTCAAGGTTATTTTATTTAGAGGCCAAGCACCCATTGAGTGCTTTTAGGGTTTTTCATAGAGTCAAGAAGTCAATAGAGTCATTTTCTTATGAAGAAGATCCCATTGGGAATCTTGTTACATGTCAAAAGAATTATTTTTGTATTTAAAGTGTCAAAATACCCCTCCAAGACCAAGTCGGCCTCATTAGGGCATGTCCTCCTCCTTGAAAGCCTATATATAGGAGAGAACTCGACCTCCTATGGACACTCACTCATTCAATCATAATTCAAGCGAGGAAGAGGCCAAAGAGAGGCAAGAAAAAAAGGATAGAAGGAAGAAGGACAAAGTTTTTTGGTTGCTTCTCTCTCTCTCTCTCACACATGTGAAGATAAGGCTAGGGTTTTGTAGCTACAAGGTTGAAGTTGTCTAGTTGCAAAAATAAGGTCAAAGAAAGGACTTTTAGGTCACCTAATATCCCTAGAAAGAGAAGCAACCCAAGTGAAGGAGCAAGGAAGCCTTGGAAGCCATAAATTACCTCACATGTGTGGAAGCAACAATTGTTGCAAGGGCCAAAAATTTCAGACCTGCAGTGGAGGCCGAAATTTTGTAGCTAGGGGTCAAAATTGTGTAGCTGGAAGATATTTGATTGGGTTTGACTTGGATAGAAGAAGCACATAATCAAGAAGGTATGGCTTGGTTTTGGTCTATAGGTCTTGGAATTCATCATTTTAAGAATCTATCAGAAGAGGATATTTGTGGGTTTTCCTCTTAAGAGGAGAGGTTTTGGCCCTGGCATGCAACCCACATCCTGTGTTCTTGTGTATTAATGATCTTTATGTTTTGGTAGTTGTTTGATGATAAGAACAACATAATAATAATTGAAGAAGCTAATAATAAAGAAAAAGTAAAAATACATCACAAGAAGTTATCAAGTATAAGAGAAATCATCCTAATTATAGCCCTATTGATTTCTCAACAAAGTACCCATTGTTAATTAGCACCTCTGCTATTGGGAGGTTATAGGTTCAATTCCCTTGGCATCTTTGGGATTAGGCTCTGTGTTTGAGTTAGCGCGAAGAAATCCCTTCAGGTGGGTTTGCATGGAACAACATTCTGTGGACATAGTGAGTCACTGATCTCTAGTGACTATGAACCACAAACAAGAAAAAAGAAAAAAACGATGAATCTCCAACTCCACAACAATTACTGCAATTCCATACTGAGGTTTCGACAATTATTGCAAGTTCGTCAACCAAATGGGTTCAAGTGTTGTGACTCCTCCATGCTGCTACAACTCCAACACTACTACTCACAAGGATAACCATGCTAAAACGCGTTTGGGACCCAATGAAGCTACCATAATGCTTGAATTGCCCAAATTTTTCCTTGCAACAACTCTTGTTGCTGCAACTCTAGAATATCTTGCTAGCTCTTTGGTGGAGACAAGTGGGTGAACGATTAAAGAGGATAACTCACCTACCAACAACACCCAACTGATCTGAGTCAATGTTTTCTCAACAATTACCAAATTTTGATGATGATGGTTGTTAACGTCCACTGAGACCAAACTTTGGTCTATCGGACGTAAATAAATGAATTATTTAGTTTGATTTAATATTTTATTCCTATGCTCAAAAAGCTTGGAGAGAAGCCTCTCGAGATCATTGTAATTTTGACAACGTAAAAGGCTAGGAAGGTCAGTATTGCAACAAAGTTTTTGAAACTGAGATCTGATGTGGTTGTACGCGGGGCACTCTAAGAGGAAGTGATTCTCATCCTCGATGTTCATATTCTCATAGAGATGACAAAACCTTTCCATCCATGGTGTTTTAGGAATTGCCCAACGACCCATTTCACTATAGATCTCATGAGAGTTCGTTCTAATCTTGGCTATATTAATTTTCTTGTTTGAGCTAGTTAAAACAGAGAGATACTTTTGACCTTCTAGGGTGGGGTTGATGACCTCCTTATAATATCTTAATTTTATTTTAGCTGCTAAATCTTTCTTACACCACATTTTTTCTTTGAACTTAGAAGTAACAATGTTTTTAATGTTATTAATGTTTTGCAATGCAACATTCTCGTTGATCTCCCAATGGTTTAACCAGGCCCTCGTGTCTTTATACCAACCTTGTTTAAGCCTTAGGTGGTTTTGGCTGGAATTTAAAGCTAGCTTAGGAAGTATATGGTCTCCTATGTTATTGAGTTTGTGCTTGTACAACATAAGCCTAGTCATAGCTAGGCTCTCGATAGGGGAAAGACCCACTTCTATAAGGAGAATAGGATAGGGTGTGTTGCTTTTAATTTTGAGGTTATACATTATAAAACGCTTCTGGATTTGCTCAATCTTTCTCCAGGATTATCTAGAGATGCTACAACCCCAACCTCACATCCATATAAGATAATCGAAGTGACTAAAGTTTCAAAGAGGAACTTCTTTCTATCCCACATTACGAGGTTTGTCGTTTTACAATTATTTTCAAGATCAAAATAAGCTTTCCATCCCCCATTAATCGTTTTCTCAATGCTATAGTTCCAGTTGAGCTTGTGATGAATATCAATTCCTAGGTACTTGTAGGAAGACACTTCCTCCAAGTTATTATTGTCATACATAAAATTAGCGTAAGTGTCCTTCTTGGATTTGATAATCATAACTTTTGTTTTGTTAGTGTTAACAATCATACCCATGGTAGAGCAGAAATCCTTAAGAAGTATAAGTTGCTTATCAAGATCAAATGGGCACCTTGCGAGAAGAATAATATCGTCAGCGTAGAGAAGAAGGATGATGACTATCCTAGCAAAGATCGTGCCAACACATCCTGCTTCCTCTAAACAACCTTTTAGCTTGTTGATGTAAATGCCAAATAGGGTAGGGGAGAGGGGGCAACCTTGTTTAACTCCGATATTACACTTAATATATTTCGACCACCCTTCATTGCTCTTTAACTTGGCAACTACATTCTCGTATAACCTTATAGCGGCAACTCTCAACTCAAAAGGAACCTTTAGCTCTTCTAATCTGTTCCAAAGGTTGTTTCTAGGAATGGTATCGAAAGCCTTTCTAAAGTCCACAAAGCAACAAAAGAGATTGGATTTGTCATTACGACATTCCTCCATAATGATCCTAAGCGTAACGAGATGGTCTGTTGTTGAGTGCTACTTTCTAAAACCCGCTTGGCCTTTAGCCCGCTTACCTTCACTTTCAAGCCATATTCTCAACTTCCTTTCCAAAATAATACCATATAACTTGGCTAGGAGAGGGTTGATCATAATTGTCCGATAATTAGAGGGGTTATTTGTATCCCCACTTTTAAAAATAGGGATAATGAGGCTTTGAGTCCATGGTTTAGGGAACCCTTTCTTGACCGCTTGATTGAAAAGCTTGTGAATGTGGGGGATGAGGACAGGACCTCCAATTTTTAAGATTTCTGCCTGGTAACCTTCAATGTCCTTAGCTTTCCCATTAGCCAAGCGATTAACCCCAAAATCAATGTCTTCTAATGAGAAAAATTCTTTCGTTGTGAGCAGGGTTTCAAAGTTATCCATGACATTTGGAGATTCATAAAGCTTTTTAAGACAGGAATTCCAGTCGTGTAAAGTAATTTTATTATTATCTTTAGTTTTCCTAGTTAGAATCTGCCTCCAGAATTGCTTAGGAGCTATCTTAGAGAGGTGTAAGAGATTCCCTTGTCTTTTACGAATATACTGCCTTTTTTTCCTTTTAGTTAGGGCTTTGTATATTGTTATGTTGCCAATTTTAAGAGATTCATCAACAACTTCCTTAATTGCTCTCCTCGCACTTTTACAATCTTTGTCATACCATGGGTTGGTTTTGCTATTTATTTTATTACTTGAAACTTCAATTGAGAACTTGTTAATAGAATATGAGAGGGTTATAGTAAAATTATGATAGAGATCTTCTATGTTGTCTATACTAGATAAAGGAAGCAGATTAATTTTTAATTCATTTAGAAAGAGATCTTTTTTATTTCTATCAAAGATTAACTTCTTTTGGCTATAAGGATTATCTTCTATGGGATCTCTATGCATGACAAAATTGAGAGTTATAAGTAAAGGCCTATGATCAGAGTCAGGCTCGTGGTCGTTTAAGATGTCAAAATTTGTTATTTCATTGTATAGAGGGAGATCGGAGATAACATAGTCTACCACGCTGCTACCAAGCCCATGGATGCAGGTCATCTGGCTAGAATTGGGCCACTTCTTTATACCATTGCAAATTATGAGATCCTGAGCACTACAGAGCTTGATTAGCTCTGACCCAAACAAATTCTCCCCGAGGTCTTCAGAGCTCCTTTTGTACTAGCTAGCCAGAGGAAGGTCTTCATCTAACCAAAGAGGATTAGGGTTGGAATGATTGCTTAGAATAATAGCTTGGTTGCTTGAAGTTCGAGCATTAAAGTCACCCATTAAAAGGATATTGCCTTCATTCCTTAGGATAGAAATATCATTCTCTAAACCATTGTAAGGACTATTTTTATCTAGATTCTTTTTCTTATAGAAGTTAGAATTGATGGGGGGGAATAACAGATTGCTATGTAGGTCTTTTTATCATAAATGTTAGTAATTTCTATCCAACTATATTGGTTGTAAGGGTTGTTTTTATAAATCCTAGCATGGGGAGAGATGTTATTCTTAATGTAACATGCTATACCCCCAATGTCTCTATGGGAGGATCGCTTATTCCAGGTAGACCATAATGTAAAGTCATCTATGTTAGGGATCTTAGATTCTTCGTGCTCCCAAGTTTCAACAAGAAAAATAATATCAACATCATTCGAGATCCAACTTAGCTTGGGGCCTTTGTTCCATGGAAAGCCCCGACAATTCCAAGAAAGAATCCAGAGCATGTTGAATTGCTATTTATTATTATCTTTTTGGTTTCTATCTCGAATAACGACTTTTTTATTTCTGATTATTGCCCATTTTCCTTCCTTCCTAGCTTCCTTTACCTTTTGAACCTCCTTTCTCAATTCTGCTTGATCTTTTGGAATGAGATCTTCATTTATAAATATTCCCGTTCCTTTTATACCTGAGGTTTTACTAAGTATGTCATACTTATGGTCAGTAGAGCTCACCTTTATTTGGATCAACCTTCCTTTATTCCCAGTTAGTTTCCCAAACCTTGTTGCTTCTGTGAGACACGTTGTTTCAATTTGTAATATGTTATGTAATTCTGTTTGGGCTATGGCTAAAATATCCTCATCTACCTCCTCTTTCAAACCGAAGATTATAAGGTTCAAAGCCCTTTTGTTACGCTCATGGTCTAATTCTATCAATTTTTTCATTTCATCTTTAATTGGTTTGATATCTAATTTACCTGCCACACTATTTAGGGTGAGGTGGCTATTAACTTTTTCTTCTAGCTCTTTAATCATGTCCTTCATTTTAAGACTCTCTAAAGTATCAACATCTACTTGCTGGGATGTTTGGTTCATATCTTGGTTTGGTTTTGAAATGAACATTGTAAAAGGACGAGCCACCTAATTCTCTTGGATTGGTTATTTGATCTTTCATTGAATTTAGATAGTGTCATTTTGTATAAATACCCAATTTCTCTTGAAGCTCGAGAGAGGGAAAAATATTGTAAAAGTGCACTGTGTAATTTATGTGTTTCCTACAATAAAAAAGTCTCATTTTATTCAATTATTCGATGGTATTTTCGTGATTACATGAATTTAAGATTTAACAATACCTCGTCTAATGAGGTAGGCCCCCCTCCTTATCTTGGTATTGCTTGTAGCATTAAAATATAGGTAGTACTCATATTTCTATTAATCTGTAGTTAATTATTTTTTGTTGCAATTATGTTATTTTCCTTTTGCTCCAATCTTGATGGTTCTTATGCTACAATTCCAGTGACTAATTCTTGTTGCAACTCCAGGTTATACAATTTAGATATTAGCTTCATGGTTAATATGTTGACTAATTAATTTCATACATATTTGTATATTTATGGGAATTTCAGTTGTTACTGGAACTCCTCTGCAACATGTTATTTTTGCTTTGTTTTCAACATAGTAGCAATTTAACAATTGAGAGAGTTTCATGTATATGATATCTTGATGTTTTCACTTTATTTCTAAGTTATTTGTCTGTCATTTCATTGCATCATAAGCAGATACTACTGCATAAATTGTTTCAACAAATAAGAATATTATTAAACTAGACCTAGTGACCTCATAGTTGTTGGTGCTTTCACTCTTTTGTTAGAGCATTTACTTTCATGCAAGTGTGCCTTGCTTTCCTACAATTATTTCCTACAAAAATGCTTTACTTCCTGCCAAGTGTAGTGTGTTTTAATAAGTGGTGACTTGTGAAAGTATCCTTATCTTGCACTGTAACAACATTTGGAATATTACAACCTCAAGACACATAACATATTACACTAGCATATATGGTTTTCAAAAGTTCTAAATCAATCCTAGATTAACAATTAAATGAGCATAATTTTGGTTGTGTTCCTAAGAAATTAGAAAGATAATTAAAAGACTCATCAATTTTGGCGATGTTTCCGAGGAATTGTCAATAGTACAATCAAAGTTGTGTTTATTTTTGTATGAATTTATTTGTTGATTCCATTTTTTGAAAGCTTAATTATTTTGACCTTTTATTTTTTCAAGCAATTTATAAAATGACTTGTTAGATTCCTAAGAGAAGAGACCAACTTAGAAGATTTTTCAAAAATATCCTCCATACAAACAATGTAGTCTTGAATGAAGGAGGGTGCAACTAGCCACATTATTAACTCTTACAACAAGTTCATTAGCAAAATAAAGAATTGAATATGTTGAAGTGGAATATGAGCATGTGCAACCTTATTTTTCTATTTTGTTTCTAGTAGACTTCTCTAGTGAGCAGATCCATATAGAATCGATTTTTTTAATATCCCAAGACTCCTTTAGAAGAGGAAAAAAAAGTACTGGAGAAGATGGCACTTGAAATTAAGGAGAAGTAGATCTCATCCTTCGAATTCCCCATCATTGAATCTGAAGAAAAAACAAAAATGAAGAACATCCTCCACTCAACCCTACCCAATTTTCATGATCTCTCAAAGGAAGACCCAAATACCTTTATTTTTGAATCTGATGTCCTTTGCAGGAGTTATGACTATGTTCCAAATGCACACAATATAAAGTTATCCCTGCTACTCTCAAGGGGGCAGCATTATGTTTGTTCATGGGTTTAGAGGAAGAGAGCATCGAAACATGGACATAAATGAAAGAGAAGTTTCTAGAGAAATATCGAGACTATTGCAAGGAATGGAACGAAGAGAAGTTGTCTTCTGAATAGCTCAATATGAAGATGAAAGCCTTGAAGCATATGTTGAGATATTTTTTTATAATTTGTAGCGGTCAAAACATACAGATTTACCATCAGAAACACTTCGAGTACTGCTGTTACGAGGAATAACATATGACTACATTGAAATCATAAATCTCATGAGTGGAGGATATATTTCACAATAACTTTGAATATATTAAGTAACTTTGTCTATGGTGTTCTTTACGAACATCCAAATATGGTAGTGGACCCATAGACACAAATTTTGTTAGAATAGAAAATATTGCTGGTGGAGTTGTTACTAGTGTAGAATTTGGTAAGATATTAGAGAACTTCAAAACTGATCTCTTGAGCATATTGAGTTCTAAAACTGATACTTTACAAGTGAATAAGAATAAAGAAGAGGTATAACTAGCACTCATAAATTTTTTCCTGAAATGTAGAAGAAAGCACCAAATAAAGGAGTGCCTAATGGATCAAATTGATATTTGTGTCATCTGCATTAAAGAACATTCTACAAGCTCTTTTCCCTCTTGGCTAAGACCAAAAACTATGTATTAAGAAGTGGAGGAACTAGAACAACTATACTTTGTGGCCCAGAAGCGACCATGGTCCAAAAAACTACAGGGTATGACTCAAGACCCATCTTATTATTTCAATTCCTCTTGGTCTAATCCTTCTATGTGATACTCTTCTCAACCATGGATGGCCCCTCCTCCTTAGTATCTCTGGAAGCAAGTATGGAGAAACCCAATGTATGGAGTGCCTTAACAACCTTCCATGTAGCCACCCATGAAAGTTATCCCTTCTCCACTTGTTCAAGCGCCTATATCTACCCCTCCATGACCTCGATTAACTGCACAACCTGTTACTAATCCCAATAACATTAGACCCACTTAGCCAACACAAGATATATGGATAGCAACTTACCCTACTTATGTTATTTCTTCCTTGGATTACCATGACATCCACCTTCATTCAAGGAAGACACTAGCCAAACAACACCCTTCAGTATAGTTTGAATACCTTAATTGTGACCTCCCCTGCGGGTTAGTTCCCCTTGTAAGCATTGTAAATATTTCTCTTGTAATTATGCAATTTTAAATTAAAATGATTGACAGAGGGACATAGATTCTATTGATTTAGGAGGGATATTTCTTGAGGATTTGGTTGCTTTAAATACTAGTCATGGGTTGACTGAGTGGTTTTAACGGAGTTGCTTATGTTATTAAATTTAGCTGGAAAATGAAGGATAGGCCCATGTGTCTTTTGGGAATGACTACAAGCAAGAAGGGGACAAAAATTTAATGAAGAATATGGGACACATTTCCCAAAGAAGTTAGTTCGTGTAGACCACACAAGGATAAACTCCTTCATTTGGTTACAATGGGAAGGAAATTGTATCACACACAGTGAAAGAATGAAGAAGAAGAGACCGAAAGGTCTATAAAAAAAATACCCACGACTTATACGCATATGTAGAGAAGGGAATAAGAAAAGTGGGAGGTCATGAGGCTCCTAGATGGTCAATATGAATCATTGAGAGGGAAAATAAGAGTAGCAAGAATGAGAGAATTCAGGGAGAGCATAAATCTGATGATAGAAAGCTGAGAAAACCATGAGGCTTGTTTAGTGATAATCACAAAGCGGTGGTTGTGCCTTGTAGGGTTGGAAAATCCACTGGAGACTTTTTTGGTTGATAAACTTTGAGAGGTAGAGGCACACATGGCTAGTGGGTTGATAACACCTGATGGTAGTTCCATGGAATTTGGGCTGAGAACATAGGTGGAAGATTCCACTAAGCTGCTGGAATATTCAGTCTTATTCCTTCAAAGGTAACATAACTAATAAACCCTCCATGTTATTAACTATATATCTCTCTCTCCATATCTGAATTGAGACTCCATGTGTCTAAATCCCTATAGAAGTCAAAATGTTGATCTATAAGTCCCTCTACATAAAATACCATCTCACCTGCCTTGGATGTACTTTG
The DNA here is from genome assembly GCA_031772625.1 of Pinus tabuliformis. Classification (NCBI taxonomy): domain Eukaryota; kingdom Viridiplantae; phylum Streptophyta; class Pinopsida; order Pinales; family Pinaceae; genus Pinus; species Pinus tabuliformis. The sequence goes on along the minus strand of CM062820.1, from coordinate 1,610,305,813 downwards.
TTAAGTAGCTAGTGGATAGCGATAGAATAGCATTGAGACACCCTTTTCAATTGAGGATATTGGTCAATCCCTTGAGTGGGTGATGGTTGTATGCAAGTGAAGAGAGTCACTGTGGTTATTTATTCTTGATAGTTGGTGGGTGGAGGTGAGACAACCTCGAGACACCCTGTTTCCGCTGACAATATCGGTTTAAACTTCTCTGAAAGCACTCTACCTAAAGCTTTGGAATCTAGATTAGGGGCGACAACTTCAACAAAGGCTTGGACATAGCATGTTTGAGGTTGGGTGGAGAGTTAGTGTGTCACTCTTAGTTGACAAAATATTGTGCTACAAAAGATAAGTGTTTATCTATGCTCCTTTGATTAAATGTTTTGTGCATATGATTTTCATTGATTGAATGTCGTGTTTGTGATATGAAGTTGGGACTCCCATTGTGAAAGAGAAGTGTAAATATTTTAAGGAAGAATTGTTTCTAGTGATTAAATTATGGACTGTATTGTAACCTTAATAACTGGTTAAATGCACAGGTGAAATGTATTGTTAAAGGACTTATGTGTTTATTTTTGAGATTTGAAATTCATTCTAGTGGCACGTATGTAGCCTTTCTTTATGGAGAAATGTGTGACTATATGCATTAGTTTGTGTTTTTTTCCCACTCTTAGTTGCCAGGTTATTCATTATAAGATAAGTGTCCATCTAGTTGTATCCCCATGTATTTGTGATGTAAATGCTCACTGTGTATTAAGTGTATGAGATAGCATTGAAGGATGTTTCCATCCTTTGTGATGCTAAGGAATGGTTTAAATTTTGTGTTTTTATGAAATAAACTATAATATGCCTTATGTGTAAGTGATTTACATGTATGTCGGTTATGTTGTTTAAATTCCATTACGGATAGTCAATTCCCTATGTAAATTTATGAGGAATGGTTGAGTTCCCGCATATGCTTGAGCATTGAATCGTCATGGGGAGATAGTGAATCTTTGTGTTTATTTCCCTGAGTTAATAAATATGTTCGCAAGCATGTATTATTGTTATTTCATTTCTTTGCTTGGTATTACTGGACTGTTAAGCAAAGGATAGGCATATCCTGTTGTGGCAGAAATCTGGGTAAGTTCCTCGTAAATCTAATGAAGTGCATCCAACCACGTGCCTTTGTATAGTTCTCACTGAATATGCTGTATTCAAGTGGCATGGATATACTCGTGTTCACTTCTCACCAAGCTTGGAGGATGTTATGAGCACATCACTTAATGGTTTTCATGACCTTCATGCATTGAGGAATGTAGTGAAATCATGAGGTGCATGTCTTCTCGGGCTAAAGGGTCAGAACACTTCAGGCCTATGTAAACTCCCAAGAAGAAACTCATAAATTTTTCTAAGGACTTACAAAATAAGATGGGATTGCTTGTGGGACCTTCCAAGTTGGGGGTTATGCCTGTCAGCCATGTTGGAAAGGTGAGGACCCATAAGCAAGTTAAACCCAGAGTTAATCAGGTAGGACCCACTAGTTGGGGGGGGGGGTCGGGACAATTAGGCCTAGGAGAAAGTTGTGGCTTGGGTTGGGTTGACCCCTTGGCGAAGTTGATTGGGTGGGTGATTTTGCAAGGTTAGGGATAAGAGGTGATCGTCCAGGTTGGGTTGGGGCTGTGGCCTAGTTGCATTTACGCTTTCAACTGTATAAGCTGATCTCCAACTGATAGAAGACACCCTTACCACATGGAGTGTCCATGATGGCAGAGTGACCGCATAGGTGCCTTGAATTGTGCTACATTGGTGATAGGTGGGGCCACTTATGATGTGCAAAGTTAGCGAACTATCTATAGATGGCCATATCTCCTAATTCGTAAGTTGGATTGAGATAAAAATGTATAATGCCAGAAAGATCTCGATGAGATGAATGCGACGGTAATGTTGTTCTTTTTTAGGTTTGAAGAAGTGATAAATAAGAAAAATTTGGACCCCATTTCCATAGTGACACCATGGAGGTTGGTTCAACATCGTAACTGCCTCCTTTTACCCTTGATCAGAGAAATGTGTACTAGGGGGTACATTAGATTACTGAGGAAATTTGAAATGAAGACCCTGAGCAAGAAATGTCTCCTAAACCATTGGGGTTGAACCTAAGGACTTAGAGTGCTAAGGACCACCTTATCCTAAGAAGTTGAATCTAATGAAACCTTTAAACTATCTCGAATTTGATTTCTTGGGAGAAGTCAAGAATGTATGTGTTAAAATTCCACTGTTCCAAGCAATCAAGGATTTCTCAATCTATTATAAGGTAGTAAGAGAACTTTGTTTGAGGAAAGCTATTCAGAAGAGGAAAGATCCCAAGATTATTCATGTCATGGAAAAACTATCATATCCTATGATAGGAGGAGTCCTTGCAGTGGAATACTTTGATCCTAGTAGCTCGGTAGTTAATGTGCAAAAGAATAATATTGTTATCACAAACACATTAATTTACCTAGGTGCAACTATCAATGTAATGACACAAGAATATATGGAAACTTGACTTTTATGGCTTAGACAAACTCTATTTGTACTTCAATTAACTGATAGGTCTACTATTAACCCAAAATGGATCCTAGAAGATTTGGTGATATATATAGATTCCTTAGAGTATCTCGCGAAATTCATGGTCCTCCACCCTAAGTATTATTTGGGGGGATACCCTCTTATCCTTGGACGATTGCGGTTGGCCACTATAGACACATATGCTGGATGCAAGTTTGAGAGCATGAAAACATCCTATGGCATTTTCACCAAAAAATTGACTTTATACCAAACTACTAAACCCAATGTGGATTAAGAAGCACCTCCTTGGGAAAATGGGAAGATATTGATGGAGAGGTAGTATCCCATTAAGTACTTAACATATATAAATATATTGTTGTTAAAGATAAGACAAGGGATGGTGAAATCAATGATTTAATTTCCTCTTCCTCTTCATCTACAAACGGATATGCCCTTAAGCACATTATGCAACTTGAGGTACAAGCCTCTCTAGCTCCGAATAGTAATTTATTACCCAAACACAAGTCCTAAGTCAATGAATACCAAATGTTACACATAAAAACCATTGAAATAAGCCTTGGGAAAACCTTGAAAATGAAAGGAGGGCTAGCACCAGAGAAAAATGATATTGAAAATAGCAACAAGAAATGCTAAAAATAGAAGTGCTAAAATTAGCACTGCTATAAATAGCATTCGAGATACCTTCCTATTTTAGTTAGTCCCTGAACTAAAATTGAGAAGTAAAATTCGAATTTGTTCTTAGCAGCTGTTTGATTAATAATTAATTAACTCATATTGAGTTAATTAGTTGGAGAAAATCAAACTTGAAGTCCATGTGAGGACATGCAATAGTTATCCCATTGATTGAGGAATTTATCCCTTAGTTAAAGAGATAAGGATGAGTTGTAATTAGTTAGCTCAGTTAACTGAGTTAAGTCCAGTTAGATTAGTTCAAATAGTTTGTTGAACTAATTGTGAGTTCAGTTAGTTAATGCATGCATGCATGTAATTGTTGCACTTCAGATAACTGAATATTCTCTCATAAATAACTCATGCATGTCAGTTTAGATAGAGACCCAGTTGAGATCAGATGATGGGACAGTGTACTATCAGTTGCAGGAATATTCCATGGAGGATATCTCTTGCATGCAGAAGGAATTCATTCCTTGGAGATTGTGCAGTTACTTTTGGGTTTGGTGAGTGTGTGATGAGGCCAATTCACACAGGTGGCAGCATTGGACCCCAAGGAAAATTGCGCAAGGAAATAGGAGGCTTGGAGGGCTGAGGGAAGGCATATCTTGTGTCTATTCAGTCTGTGAGCTGTATTGTTTGATTGTACTGAGAGCAGGATAGCTTGTGAGCTGATTCTTTGTGTAATATGAACATATTTCCACTTGTATGATAATACAGAGATAGGGGTTTTTAACTGAGGCTTTCCCCAGAGTATTCTTCTGTGTTCATGTGTGATTGATTTCTCATTCTCCGTTATATGTGTTCTATTTGATCTTGCTCAAATTCGACTAAGCTTCCGCAAGTTTGTTGTAGAAGTAGATCTTGTATTTTGCTTAGTATATTGCATAATCTATTGATATACAGTGGGAATTTCTACATGGTATCAGAGCGAAGGTGATCAAAGCGAAGAACAATATACAAAGAAGTTCGAAGTTCGAAGTTTCAAGTTCCTGATTATAGAAATCGAGTTCTTATCACATCTCAATTTCACCAATGGCATTCAACGGTTTAAGACTCGAGTATGCCCTTGATGGAAACTCAAATTATATAGCCTGGAAGGATCACATGGAAGCAATGTTAGAGGATAATGGTCTAAAGGACTTCATTGATCAAGAAGTCCCCAAGCCGGTAGCGGCTAATGTTACAGAGTTGGTGGAATGGAAGAAATGTGTGGCTAGAGCAAGGAGAATCCTCCTGGAGGGAGTTCGAGACCACATTGTCTCGAGCCTCCATGGGAAGGAGACACCGTTTTCGATGTGGAAAACATTGAAAGATCTATATTAGAACAACAATGATCAAAGGAAGCTGGCGTTGAAAGACAAGCTTCGGAAAATCAAGTGTGAAAAGGGCGACATGATCTCTACATATCTGAACAAGCTCACCACCTGCAGGGATGAGCTTGGAAGTGTAGGGATCACGGTAGCCGATGATGACATAGTGAGTCTTGCACTCCTCGGTCTTCCTAAGAGCTGGCATAACTGCCAAGACTCGGTTAATGGAAGAGAGAAATTGCCATATTGGGAACGACTTTGGTCGTATCTGATGCAGGAGGAGATAAGAAGAAGCACCAAAGATGGATCTTCATCAAAACAAGATGATGAAGAAAATATAGCCTTAGCGAGTAAGGCGAGGAAAGGGAAAGGGAAGGCGTCCCATCATAAATCCGGTTCTTCCCATGGTGGGAAAAAGTTTGACAAATCGAAAGTGCGATGCTCTCATTATCATGAAGTGGGACATTATGCTACGAATTGTCCACAGAAGAAATCCAAGAAGGGATCCTCAAAGGGATCAGACGGTGAGGCACTGGCCTCATAGTTCGAGTTGGATTTCTTTCTCATCGCATGCATGGTTTCATCCATGGTGGGATGTGTTTGGTACCTGGATAGTGGAGCCTCTTTCCACATGTTTGGGGACAAGAATATTTTCAGTACCCTGGAGGAGAAGGATCTCCAAATGTGGATCGAGATGGGCGATGATGGAAAGTACCATGTTTCAGGTGAAGGTATGGTTGTGTTTCAAAGGGAGCATGGAGCTACTCTCACCCTGACTGATGTGAAGTATGTACCGAGTCTGAAGAAGAATCTTGTGTCTGTCGCTATGCTAGAAGATAAAGGCTATGATGTAGTCTTTAGTAAAGGAAAGGTATTCCTGAGGCATATCAGTACTGGACAGACAAAGAGGATCGAGATTCGAGTAAAGAATCTCTACAAGCTGGAGGTAGAAAATTGTGCTACATTAAGTTCCAAAGCTGAGATGGTGCAGAGCCAAGATGTTGGCAAGCTATGGCATAGAAGATTGGGCCGCTTGCACCATGGAGCCCTGAAGATCATGCAACAGATTTCTATTGGACTTCCAAAGGGAAAACTGGAGTAGATGAATACATGCAAAGGTTGTACCTTAGGTAAGTATGCGAAATCTTCCTTTCCGGATCGAGACAGTAGAGCTGGAGAAATCCTGAAGCGAGTTCACTCAGATGTTTGTGGACCATTCTCTACAGCCTCCACCGCTAAACAAAGGTACTATGTTATTTTGATTGATGATTTTTCTTGTAGATGTTGGATCTACTTTATGAAAAAGAAGGATCAGACCTTCTTGAGGTTTTGTGAGTTTAAAGCCTTGGCAGAGAAAGAATCTTGAAAGAAAATAAAAGCCTTGCGTAGCGACAATGGTGGAGAGTATGTCTCCCAACAGTTTAAGGACTTCTGTGCTGTAGAAGGAATTAAACAGGAGTTGACGACACCCGATAACCCACAGCAGAATGGGGTCGCCAAAAGGAAGAATAGATCGATTGTGGGAGCAGCTCGAGCGATGTTGCATGATCAAAGCCTTCCACTGCATTTGTGGGCCAAGGCATGCAATACAACAGTATACTTGTAGAACAGAAACCCGCACCGTATACTGGGGATAAAGACACCTATGGAGGCCTTTTCCAAGAAGCGACTAGATGTGAGTCACTTCAGGATCTTTGGATCGTTGGTTTATTGCCATGTGACCAAAGATGCCCGGAGGAAGCTAGATCCAACAACTGAGTTGGGGATACTTGTGGGGTACACTGATACACCCCACAAATATCAAGTGTACCTGCCTACTAGTTACAGGACAGTGGTACGTAGAGATATGAAGTTTGACGAGTAGAAAGCCATGCCAGTATCACTTGAGAGGGAGTTGAAGTTGCATGTAGAGGAGGAACTTTCAGTTCTTAAGGATGAGGAGCCTTAGATTGATGCGGAGCAACCACATGCAGAGGATCCGGGAGTGGAGACACCCACTCATGTTGAGTCTTCCAGAGATGGGTAGAAACGCTCAAGGGAAGCTAACAGGTTGATGTTGGATGCGCGGGAGAATGTGGGACAACCATCTTCTCAGCGCAGACAGAGGAGGTCACCCGAGCTGTACACTGGTTACATGGCCTTGGTTGGGGAGTGTGTAGAGTCTGAATCTTCTTCATTTGAGGAGGGTAGTTGCAACAATTAGTCTGGGTTGATGCAATGGTAGAGGAGTACAACTCTATCATTCGGAACAGTGTGTGGGAGGTTGCCCCAAGACTGCAGGACAAGTCAGTGGTGAGTTCCAGATGGCTTTACAAGGTAAAGCAGGCAAATGGCAGTGTTGAGAAACATAAGGCAAGGTTTGTTACCTAAGGTTTCTCACAGGTTGGGGGGATCGACTATGATGAGAACTTTTCTCCTGTAGCAAGGTACTCATTTATCAGATCTATGTTGGAACTATTAGCTCAGATGGGTTGGAAGATCCATCAGATGGACGTGAAGACAACATTCCTCAATGGGAAGATTGAGGAGGAGGTGTACATTGAGAAACCAGAAGGTTTCGAGACCTTCAATCGTGAGTCGCATGTGTGCTGACTTAAGAGGGATTTGTATGGGCTGAAGTAAGCACCCCGTGCTTGGTACATCAGGGTCGACAACTATTTCACCGGGTTGGGCTTCACCAAGAGTGAAGCAGATGCAAACCTTTACCACATCATGGTAGAAGGTAAGCCATTGATCATTGTTCTTTATGTTGATGATCTGATTTTGACAGGTGATGATCAACTAATTCAGTCTTGCAAGGAGGACCTTGCAAGAGAGTTTGAAATGAAAGACATGGGCCTTATGCATTACTTTCTAGGCATGGAAGTGTGGCAGAAGGATGGAGAAGTTTTTGTGTCTCAAGGCAAGTATGCCAATGAGATACTTAGGCGGTTCCATATGGAGAAGTGCAAGCCCATGCAGACTCCTCTAGCTGGGAACTGGAGGAAGGAGGATGCTACTTCAGGTGAGGTAGTAGCTGCTACTGTTTATCAACAGCTTGTGGGTTCACTTATGTATTTAGTGAACACATGACTAGACTTATGCTTTGCGGTGAACCAGCTGAGTCAAGCTATGGTTTAGCCTACCAAGTTGTTTTGGAAGGCAGTGAAGCATGTGCTAAGATACCTCAACGACACATCTTAGTATGGATTGTGGTACAGATAGATAGAGGGAGTGAATCTTTAGGGCTTCGCATATGTGGATTGGGCAGGGAGTCCATCAAACTGGAAGAGCACTTCCGGAGGAATCTTCAACCTTGGTTCAACTGGAGTTTCCTGGTACAGCAGGAAACAAAGATCAGTTGCACTTAGCTCAGTAAAGGCTGAATACATGGCTGCTAGTCAGTCTGCATGTAAGGCCACTTGAATGCGGAAGATTCTAGTGGGATTGTTTGGTCAGAGGATGGATCCAACTGTGATATACTGCGATAATCAGAGTTGTATCAAACTCTCTGAGAATCTAGTTTTTCATGATAGGTCCAAGCACATTGATATCCGGTATCACCATCTTCGAGACTGTGTGGTCAAGAGGATCATGTTGTTGTTGTATGTTTCGACCGAGGAACAAGATGTAGATATTTTGAATAAGGCATTGTCAAAATGCAAGTTCGAGTTCCACAAAGACAGGATTTTGGTTTTTGATAATCCCTTTCTTGTTGAGAGGGGGTGTTGAAAATAGCAACAAGAAATGCTAAAAATAGAAGTGCTAAAATTAGCACTGCTATAAATAGCATTTCGGGATACCTTCCTATTTTAGTTAGTCCATGAACTAAAGTTGAGATGTAAAATTCGAATTTGTTCTTAGCGATTGTTTGATTAATAATTAATTAATTCATCTTGAGTTAATTAGTTGGAGAAAATCAAACATGAAGTCTATGTGAGGACATGCAACAATTATCCCATTGATTGAGGAATTTATCCTTTAGTTAAAGAGATAAGGATGAGTTGTAATTAGTTAGCTCAGTTAACTGAGTTAAGTCCAGTTAGATTAGTTCAAATAGTTTGTTGAACTAATTGTGAGTTCAATTAGTTAATGCATGCATGCATGTAACTGCCGCACTTCAGATAACTGAATATTCTCTCATAAATAACTCATGCATGTCAGTTTAGACAGAGACCCAGTTAAGATCAGATGATGGGACAATGTATTGTCAGTTGCAGGAATATTGCATGAAGGATATCTCTTACATGTAGAAGGAATTCATTCCTTGGAGATTGCACAATTACTTTTGGGTTTGGTGAGTGTGTGATGAGGCCAATTCACACAGGTGGCAGCATTGGATCCCAAGGAAAACTGCGCAAGGAAATAGGAGGTTTGGAGGGCTGATGGAAGGCATATCTTGTGTCTATTCAATCTGTGAGTTGTATTGTTCAATTGTACTGAGAGCAGGATAGCTTGTGAGCTGATTCTTTGTGTAATCTGAACATATTTCCACTTGTATGATAATATAGAGATCGGGGTTTTTAGCTGAGGCTTTCCCCAGAGTATTCTTTTGTGTTCATGTGTGATTGGTTTCTCATTCTCAGTTATATGTGCTCTATTTGATCTTGCTCAAATTCAATTAAGATTTCGCAAGTTTGTTGTATAAGTAGATCTTGTATTTTGCTTTAGTATATTGCATAATCTGTTGATCTATAGTGGGAATTTCTACAAATGATTGACCAGTCAAATTGTTGGACATGCATAGTAATGGCTTTTCATGGTCCAACATAGACATGAAAGGGATCCACTCAGATCAATGCACACACCATATTTTTATCAAAGAAGGATCATGACCCATTAGACGACCTCAACATAGGATGAACCCTGTAATGTGGGAAATAGTAAGAGAGGAACTACAAAAGTTTCTTACAACTAGTTTCATTTACCTAATTTCTAACAATTAGTGCATCTTACTCTTAGTCATAGTTCCCAAAAAGAATGGAAAGTGGAGAATTCATGTAGATTATAGATAGCTAAACAAGTCCATACACAAATATCACTTCCCTCTTCCATTTATTGACCAAGTCCTAGATACATTTGCAAAGAGGAAGTATTTTTCCTTCCTTGGTGGACTTAGTGGGTATAAATGGGTCCAAATTGCTCCGGAAGACTAAGATAAAACAACATTTACCTATCCATGGCAGACATTTTCCTATTGTGTGTTACCATTTGGGTTATGTAATGACCCAACCACATTCCAAAGAGCTATGATTGGAATATTTTTTGATATTTTTTGTGACTTTATGAAATTTTATATGGACGATTTCACAACTTATGGTGATGAATTTGATGAAGCACTTGCTAATTTGGAAAAAACCTTAATACTATGTAAAATAAATAATTTTGCTGCTAGTAATGAAAAATATTGCATAATGCTAATTGATGGAATAGTACTAGAGCACCACATTTTAGAGAAAAATATATAGCTGGATCCAACTAAAATAACATGATACTTGACCTACCTATTTCACATTCGCAAAAACATGCATGGAGTTTCCTAGGACATGATGGTTACTACCATAATTTTATTGAAGATTTCTCACATAGAACTCATCCACCATTTGAATTACTTAACAAAAAATATTATTTTTGTGGACAGATAGCTGCCAACATGCCTTTGAAGAACTTAAGATGCATGTGTTGCAAGCTCCTATATTGAGATAGCCCAATTGGCCCCTTTTGTTCCATATCTTCATAGATGTGTTAGAAATCACCATCGAAGTTGTGCTAGGACAACAAGAAGGTAATGATCCGTACACAATTTATTTCATCAACATGAACCTTTCACCAGGGGAATTGATTTATACGGTAACAAAAAAATAATTTATTGTTGTCATACACACTATCAATAAATTTAGACATTACATCACAAGGTATCCAGTTTCTTTATATATCGATCATGTCGTTATTAAGTATTTAATGAGAAAACCTATTACAAATGGTAGGATTACTATATGCTTGCTTTTATTACAATAATTTGATATTACCATATTGAATAAACCAGGAAAGGACAATGTGGTTGCTGATTTTCTTTCTTGAATAAAATCCAGTGAATTTGAGGATCCCTTTCTAGATGAGCATCTTTTTGCAGTACCTACTAACTCACCATGGTTTACAGATATTACTAACTATTTGGCTCCAAAGGAATGAAAAAGGGCCATTAGATAAAGTTAGCGATTCTCATGGATTGATGGTTGCTTTTTCCAGATGAGATCTGATCTCATTATGAGAAGAAGTGTGAGAGAAGACAAAGTCCATGAAATTATCAAGTCCTACTATGATGGTTTGTGCGGAGGCCACTTTGCTAACAAATAAAGTACAGGGTACTCCATAAGGGGTGCTATTGTCCCACCATATTTAGAGATGCCAAAGCATACGTAAAGGTGCGATAACTACCAACGTATGGTTATGATGGCATAGTCAGATGAAATTCCATTACAACCATAGGTGGTGTTGTAGATCATTTACAAATGGGTTATTGACTTAGTGGGACCTATAAATCACCCATCCCATCGGAATTCCTATATCCTTGTTTGCACATACTATGTGACCAAATGGATGGAAGCCAATGCATTGCTAACAACAACTAAACGAAAAATTATGGATTTTCTTCATGAAGAAATCTTTACAAGGTTTGGGATTCCATGAGAAATATTTACCAATGGAGGAACCTAGTTCACATCTAGGATTGTTGAATAATTAATGGAAAAAAACATGAAGAGTGACCACACAATATCATCCATAGGAAAATGAACAAGTAGAGGGGACTAATAAGGTTCATGAGGTCATCATCTCCAAAATAGTGAAATTGCACCTTAAGGGTTGGGCCGACTGACTCCCCATGTCTTTATGGGCTTACAAGAAAAATTGGGGAGCCACTAATGGATGTACACCCTATGAGCTAGTGTATGGGAAGAGGGCGTTTTTTCCGATAGAGATATAAATCCAGACATTACAAAAGTCAACACAACTCAAAATGGATTTATTAGAGGCTTAGAAATAGAGACTTCTTCAAATCAATGAGTTGGATGAACTATGTCAAGCAACACTACACTAGGCTACAATGATAAAACATTAGAGAGCTAAGTGACATGATAGGTTCATCAAAAGGAAGAGGTTCAAAGTAGGTGACTTTGATCTACTATTTGATTCTATCTTGAAGGACTTTAGGGAAAATTTTTGAATTCGATGGCTCGACCCATATGAGATTGACATGGTATATGATAATGGAGCCATGAAACTTTGCACAATAGATGAAGCCATGACCTCTCTGATGGACAATGAACATAGGCTTCACTTGTATCACTGACCTCTATCTAAGGAAGTCTTTCTAAGGAAGATTACACATGGGTGGTCTAATAGTGTTTTGGAGCTAGTTCATAAGGGAGAAATCATTATTGGATGATTTATTCCTATGTTATTCATTAAAAAAGAAAGAGAGAGAGAGAGAGAGCATGTGTGAAAACCCTTAGGGATATGCATGGACCTGTGCCATGTGAAAACCGGCCCTTGTTGACACATGACATGGTTAAAGAAAAAGGAAAAAATAAGAAGAAGAAGGAAGGGAACTTCAAAAAGCTTTGTGATGGTTACTTCAGGTTCCTTCTAATAGTTTTCCAACTAATAAGTGATCTTCAGAACATGTAGGGTGAAGCAATGTTGGTTGTTGCAACTTCAACTGAGAATTGTTGTATCAACTTCAATTGATATTTGCTGCAACAACTTCGATTGAAGTGTGTTACTGCAACTCCTATAACCACAAATCTTGTTGTTGCAACTCCACCATGACTCAACAATGAGGAAAACAATTTCCACAACTCTTGTAGACATAAACCTTAATGTTGCAACTCCTGTTGTTGCAATTCCCATTGCTGCAACTCTAGCTTGTGACACTACAACTACACTTCCCGTGATGAAACCAAATCCTGTTGCCACAATTCCAGTTAGTGACATTACAACTACACTTCTCGTGATAGAACCAAAGCATGTTCATGTAATTCCCATTGCCGCATCTCTAGTTTGTGACACTACAACTACACATCTCATGATGGAACTAGAACATGTTGCTACAATTCCCATTGTTGCAACTCTAGTTTATGACATTGATGCTGCAATTCCAAGCCAGGACACAACCAACCCTTGTTATTATAACTCTTGTGGTTGCAACTTTGAAAAAACATGAAATCACGTGAGTTCATGGGTTAGACACTAATGCAGTAATCATATAAAGGTGAAGTCACTAAGGTAAGAATTGATAGATGCATTTTCCAACATCTTGTGTAATGAATAGGTTTTAAGTGGAATTCCATCCCATTATTACTATTGTCTCCAATCGCCTTGCATTGCATTCTATCCATCTCAAATTTGGAAATGACCCCGAAAACCGTGAAGTAGTTGTTGGGCCCAAGAATTGGCACCATTTTACCACCTTTTTCCTTTCCTTTTGTCCATTTTTCCTTACTTATTTTCATCTTTTTTATCTAATTACTTTATCTTTTGACTACAGTATGCCATATTCCTATGTCACTCTAATTCATCTAATTTTGATTGGATTTGACGATAAAGTAACTATTTTGGGTGTTTTCACTAATAAAATATAGAAGGGATTGACTACAGGATGACCTAGCTGGCTTGGGATGTTGTTATCCCATGTTTCAAATGTTGTGACACCGTTCTTCCAAGTTTTCACAATGTTGTTACATTAGGCCTCTATGATGTCGACATTTTGCTTTGTTGATACACCAATGTTGTTATTTTTTTTCTACCATTGTTATCAAATCTCAGAGCCATTTTTGGGTTTCTAACACATGTGTTGATTATTCAACGTAATCAACATGGACCATTTTGCCAACAAGGAATCAACTTCTCTTGATAATGTGACCAATTTGGTTACACCATTTACTATTTTTTTGACAATGCTAGATACCACCAACATACAGGGGATCTCCCCGATATGAGGTCCCAATAGACTTCACACCATTTCGTGTAGGATTCCCATTCGGGATGCAATTGGATTGTCGTTTACTTAAATATATGCCTTAGCTTTAGCAGTTAGCATGAGAGAGAAGCACACATTTGCTTTTGAACAAGCAAGAGAGTGTAACTTGTGAATGTTTGATTGCAGATGTATCAAGGTTCTTTCATTACATAGGGGAAGTGAAGTGAGCCTCTAAAAGAGAAGTAATGGTACTACCCTAATGGAGACACACACAAATGAGAAAGGCTCATCTAATATCAAGCAAAATAGTTCACATAGATGCGATGATCATTACAATCATTACAACACATTTGCAATAAGTTAAGAACCAAAGTCACCGAAAAAGTTCAACTACTTTAGTACATGTGAAAGAAAAAATGAATAATAAATCTTCAAAGAGTAGTCTTAAATCATCCAAAATCCATCTATGAAAATGTGCTAGCCAAAAGGCTTCAAGTATTAAGAAAAAGTTCCAAGATACTTAAGTACAATGAACATCACTAGCTCTAATAATGGAGCCTTATAGCCACTACTTGCTCCCCAAAAGTACTAACTTTATTTCTCTTATGCCTATGGGAGAAGCCAAGGTTAAAATTCCTTTGCACGAGTAATGAATATCCTTTTATAACTCGAGGCATGACCTTTCACATCCTCATGAATCTTGTCTTTCCAACTCCTAATGACCTTTGGAATTCTACTACCTTTGGACTTTGAAGTGACTTTTGGAATTACATATGACTCTTGGTATTACATGTCTTTTGGACTTCCATGGCTCTTTTGGCCATACACGACTCTTGGAATTCTACTTATTTGTATTTACAATGATTACATAATTACATCAAAACTTCCACATCATCATTGGATGAGACATGACAAGTCACAATCATTGCTGACTATGATTCATAATGATTGATGACATGTAATTTCTTGAATGATAACATGGTTGCCACTCGTGTCTTTTCTCTGGGATGCAGCTTTCGATCGTTGATGTCTTCACCCTCCAAAGGGTGTTTGACCTTATGGAGTGAGTAGGGTTCTTCTATCATCAAGACTTCAATGTGTTATTTGTTTTTTAATGCTTCATTTGCCTACCTTCTTTGCCCAACCTTCTTCATGCTTGATTTCCATGTTGTTCCTGAAACACCTGTAATTGCAATCCCTCATGAAAAGCAACCATCAACTTGAAAAATATCTTGTTTTAACATGTTTCATGTAGATTTTCTATTCATGTCTTTGTAGTGCGCTTGGGAGAGAAATGAGAGCTTTTGGGCTCAAGGTTGTAGTTCGAAAGGCTGAAGAGGGAAAGCTCTGGGGCTTTGGGATGCACTCATGCGCTCAAGAGGAGAGATAAAATTTCAATGAAGGGCGCATGTCTGAAATAAAAGGTTGAGGCTTCAGGATTCCAAAGTGCATTGTATGCTCAATGGAGGCACGAAGGGCACATAGCAAAAAGCTGGAGGATGAAGTGAGGACCTTCAGGGCTTCGGGGTGTGCTCATGTGCTCAAGAAGGCAAAGGAGGGCATAGGGCATATTATTGAAGGACAAAGGATGAAGATTCAGGGCTTCAAAGTGAGAACATGCACTCAAAGGTCAAGGAGGGTGCAAGGAGCATTGTTGAAGGCTGAAGGCGTTGAGCTTCAGGTCTTCAGGGTGTGCTCATGCACTCAAGGAGGGCACACTTCTTCGAGTTGAAGGAGTGCGCTCAAAGGAAGACTTAGTTTTTCAAAGGGTGTAGTTTAGATCAAGGAAGGGGAAATGATCCAGATTTAAACAAGAACGCAACAAATTACAGAGATAACCATATACACAAAGATGCGGCAGAAATAATACTTCATTTCATTAATGGAAAATACTGAAATATGCTTACAACTAGATATGGAAATAAACCAGCTAGGGCGATGGTAGCTTATCTCTGAGAAGAGATGTGTGGCTACGTGCCTCTGAACTGTGTTACAATGAGGCTCGAAGGCCTATTTATTGTTGAGAAACAATGGAAAACCCTTCACATTCCAAAGCCTAACCCTAGAAGATGAAACGCCAAATTGTGGGCCTCGTTTTTGGGTAAGTTGGTACATCAACTTCCCGGGGTCACGAATTGGTCGTATTATCTCCGTTTGACGCGCATGATAGCCCGTTGGAAAGATCTCTCCGAGGACTACAACAGAAAAGACGATTTTTAGATAGAAAAATAGTTGGAGGTAGATTTCCCAAAAAACGTCGTTTAGGGCCTCAAAACGGCTCCGGAAGTTTAGGACCCAAAAAACTGCTAAAAATAGTAAACTGTGCTATAATTAACGAAACTGAAAAAACTGAAAGAAGCACTAGAGGGGATCCAAGTGGAATTAGCGGGTGGCCACCAATATCCACCTGGATCAGGAAATATGCTTAGTAGTGTGCCATACACTCTTAAAGGGTGTAGGGCATATTTCCGAACAACAAAGGGTTCCCAATACAGTCTTAAGAGTGTGCTCATGCACTCCTAGCCTTAACAGGTTCTCTTTGCAACCAAAATTTCTCTAAGTTTGGAAGATAAAACAAGGGGGGAACACGATGAGTTTAGACATAAAATAATTTGCAACACATACCAAATCATCAAGAAAACTTAGACAAGCTTGAAAAATGATAAGTAGACATCAAAACACCACTTTACAAACATTCCCCAAGTACAACATATGAAGTGTGTGCGACTACGACCAAAAAGTGTTGTTTTACAACGACAAAGATGTTATGACCATAAAATACACTAAAGGTGTTCTAATCAGTGCGATAACACATTAGGATGATCAAGAACACTTGAAACATATAGCATAATTTGAAATGACACTTGATGACCAAGGCAACACTAGATACTATGGTGAAGCAGGCTCCATAATTTGAATATAGTGAAATTTTTGGAGGGTGTTGTAGCTGTTGGCTTATATGGGCCTGACCCAGGTTCAGAAGAATTATTTAGCCAAACAAATCCCGCAGCTACCGGCCCTTTCGGCAATAGTCTGCGGCGTGCAAACTAAGGTCTCACCCGAGGTAGCAGGGGAGGGTGCTAGAACCAGGTTTTTGCACCCTTGGGATGTCTAGACGTGGTCTGGAGGTTTCGCGCACTGTTCCACAACGTCGAGCTACCCTGTTTCGCATAGATTTGAACCTAGAGTAATCTTTACTAGTTATTAGCGCGCTATTTACAGATCTAATCTATTTGATGAAGTATTTCTTAGAAGGGTATTTAAGCAAACATTTATCAGATTTATCCAGTTCGCGCACTTAGATTAAACACAGATTCACATGTATTCAAAATGTAAGAATATGCGCATAGACCAAATAATGATATCAACCATACAAGAAGCTAGATCCGCAATACTTTAGATTTAACATAGAATTACCAAAGCAACTTATCTTTATTTACTTTCTTCACCAATACATCTAGATCCGCCCTGCGCACTCAGCTTCAGAGGTCTGCGCACACAGCTGCGGACTCTTCTAGGCCTCTACGCACACAGCTGCAAAGCCTCTAGCCACCACCCCAACCTTCGACTCAGACTTACAGACGCTTTCAAAGAGCTTCCCTCAAAAACCCATTACAGTTCAGATCCAAAAACATACCCAAAAGAACTGCCTGCTCCCATAGAGCCACGCCCTATTTATACCTTCTTATGGTCCGCGGACCGACTTACTTCTATTATTCTATATTATTTATTGGGCGGACAACCCTTTGACTCGACTTTTTTACATTTCGCGCTTCGCATATTTTGGAGGTCTACAATATTTTTATCCTAACTTCTAGGCTATCAGACCCAAAACCGTTACGCGAGACCTCCACTACCCAATAGTCCCCGAACACAATAATCGTGACTCGTCCCGAGTCACTCATCGGTGTGGCGCGATGCACTGCCTTGGCTTTGCGGTTCACCTCCCTCTGAGTGACACTCGTTGTCCTACTGCTTCTTCATTGTCTCCTACAACACTTCATCCGGCTCCTGCTTCATTGTTTCTTCCAAGTCTGGCGACCGATAATGCTCATTCTATTATGCTCAGTTAACACTGAACACCCCCTCATAGGATTTTAACTCAAGCGGGGGAGCTGCATATGGGACCTCGTTGTATCACCGCAGCCAGTTCCAACCTTCGTATCTGTTCTTTGCACTGTCTGCTGTAGCTTGTGTTGCAATTTTGCAAGACCTTTGCTGCTGTCCGTGAAATCCCAATCCTCAAGGTACCTCAGAGATGATGTATGAACTACATTGCTACTAGTGGTCTCCAACATTCCATCCTTTCTCTGTTTTGTTGTAGCTCGTCGGCCTGCCCCCGAGCGGGGTGACGTCATCCGAACCAATTCTGCTTCGTGTCTCCCCTTTTCCGGTACATCCCCTACTGTTGATGTTGCACGCTACGGGACGCCCTCAGCTGTCAACACCATGGCCCTTAGAGAGTCCTGCCTACCCATCAGCCATATCACCACCCTCGGGCTTACTCCTTGTGCATAGATAATTAAAAGTTCCATATCAATACCCAGCATGTATTTTCCAGAAGTGTAGGTCGCCCGGTGGATGCCCCTAACTTCTAGGCTATCAGACCCAAAACTGTTACGCGGACCTCCACTACCCAACAGTAACAACAACATCATATTCCTAGAATTAAGAAATTCACTAAATGAGGCATCCCATTGTGGAAATGATTTTATTTGTACTCAATTTGTTGCAGTCCATTAAAAAAAGACCTTTAGTTACTTTTATTTGAATGGCTTGAGAAGAAAAATATTCTCATGGCTATTCATAATGATTTGATATCGAGATTAGATAGAAAAGACAAATATATAAGCCTGAGAATTCCTTGCCTTGAGGAGGGGGGTGGAATTACTGTTTCAAACTTCGTATATGTACATTTTATTTTTCAGGTCCAATGCAATCCTCATCAAGTTCGTGGTTCATCTTATGATTGATTATGCTAGTTTGCGAGCTGTAAGCTTCTCCAACTCCTTGCTAAGGAGGAAGGACCCTCCTCTTTAGTAGGGATTGTTGTGTCTATAAAGGTAGCATAGTTACTTTAGCTAATTTGACCGTGGGTTGTGATTTTGATTTATGCAATTTTGTTTTTATTGTTGTTACAAACTCCTTGCTAGAATTATGTGTTGTTATTACTAACTAGTTATGTTATATTGGAATTTCTTTTGAATATAGGATATTAATATTAAGCCATAACCACTGTAGAATCAACCACTGTCAATTGAGTGGTACTAATGTTGTTCATTATTGTTGAACAATGTCATGATTTACTCCTGTTACAGGATACTTATTGATTTCTATTGTAGACTGTTACGATTCATAGTGCATCTTAGGATATATTATAAATTAGTGATTGATAGTAATAATCACTATAGAATGAGGTTGAAAGTTTCTATCCTTTATTATTCCCATCCCTGTATCATTAATGTCATCTTAGTGGTAATATTTATTGAAGAGTGAGTGTGTTGTTACAAGATTTCATTCCTAAATTTGATTGATGATTGTGTGGATGTGGTTGGGCTATTTCATGCAAGTGAGAACTTGATTTTAATGATGCTATTTCCTTTATGCAAGAGTGATTGTAAATTAAATGAATGCTTTTCCATTTTCTGAGTGCGGTTTTCATTTTCAAACTAAGTTTAGAAATTTATTTCCTTCATGCAAGCGTGGCTTTTATAATGAACAATTCATTTATAGTATTAAGTTGATTACTATTCTTGCAAGTGTAGTAAATTGACAGTGACATTAGGCTTTCATTGAGGGTTGAGTTCTTTTTGAAGAAGCATAAGGTGTCTTAGGAAGTAGCCACTGTTACTTAATGAATGTTGTATGCATATACTGTGCATGATAGACTTGAAATAAACACACTTACCCTAGTTGACAATTTATGTTAGTGTGGATGAATTGTTAAGATAACAAAAATCCCCAACAACATCCATTTCCCTTTACAATAGTAACAATTGAGAGAAAGGAAATAACATACACCATCTGGGGCTCGTTCCTACATCGCAACAATGTTCCTGCACTGGATCGATGTTCCTATAATAAAACGATGTTCTTGCGCTGGAAATACGTATTATGCCTGCACTGAAGATTTATACCTTTATACAAGAGCTTTGGATTCCTGTACCAGAGCACTCTGTTCATGTACCAGGATATCGATTCCTGTATCGAAACAAAGGTTCTTGTACCAAGAAATCAACGTTCCTTTACTTGGTTTCCAAACCACTTGCAGAAAATGAAAAGGGTGTTAACTAAGAATAAATTGCAAGGTGAAACAGAGGTGAGAAAGTAAACACTCATAAGCAAAAGACCCTTTAACTAATCATGCATTCAAAAATGAAAGGTACTTCGAAAGTTAAAGAGAAAATCCTTGCCAATACAAGGAACTTCTTTCATGTGAAAAATAACTATCTGATTCAAATACCAGCAAACTTCTTCCTGAGATGACTGTTATTATATAAATTAGATCTTCACTTATTATAAATAAAATTTATAGGTTAAAGGTCCCTTTAATAAGTTCAATGTTAAACTGAGTTACTTCCACAAGGAAAACAAGTGCAAGTACAGATCCATATAATGAAAACAATATTTCATTAGAGCTCATAAAGATAGATTCATTCTAAACTAAAATTCATGCTGAGAATGCTTCGAAACTCACTCAGAAATAAAACACAATTTGCGAAAGAAAGCAAATGAATCTCGCAGGAAATAAAAAATCTTGCAGAAGTAAACTAATAAACCTCCACTTGCAAAAATGAAAATGCACCGGTGCAAGCAACCAAAACGCACTTGTTTTGAAGAAAGGAAATTAGACATGCGTCAAAGGAAAGCAGGGTTAACCCAAAAGGTGGGAAATAAACACACCCAAGCCTGCACATTTCGGATCCTAATCACACAACTTACATAGAAGTCAAAGCCTGTTAACTATGAAAGAACAAAATACGTTCTGCTCAAACCTTGCATAAAAATAAATTTAACACACCTTATGAAAAAGGGAGAATGAGCTGGGTTGGTTGGGCCCTAGCCAACTAGCTCGTTTCCCTGCTACGAGATCTGGACTTCAGGTACTCAAATAACACATTACAAATACATTAGAACAGGAAAATGCATAACTGGTGCAATCCTTTGTATTAAACTTCAAGAATTACAAATATACATTGTGGATTCCAAATCCAACCTAGAAAATATGGCGACACAAAAATATTACAATGTCTATCAAAAATTCCTTAATGTATCACTACCTAACTTCCACTAGAAACCCTATTAAATATACAGTCTCGGCTCAAGGCCGCAACATAAAGTAAAACAAGAGTTCAACTTAGGCCTCTTTGTCGTTAACAAAAGACTAAACAAGGGCTCTCGATTGAAACCGTGGTCTTCACCTCCCGCGTATTCCTTTATGCTTCGCGCCCAACAAAGATGATTGATCTTTTGACAAAGAATCTACATAGTTTGTTAAGCTATCTCGGTCGTAAGCGATGAACCAAGTTGAAGTTGATAGCTGCCTCGAAAGTGCAAGAATGACGGACGGTACAATAATCATTACTGCACCAACCCATCTTCCACATTGATTAATACTTTCGCCTTTTTGAATTACCTTAAGAAAGAGAACATATAATTTGAAAAGACAAATAAGATATTAAATCTATTTAATGAACAATTAAGTTTATATATAACCCTTAATAAGAAAACCATGAAAGAAGTGCAGGAAGGAGTACAAGTTTAAGAGAAGTGTAGGAACGAGTACAAGTTTAAGAGAAGTGAAAGAATAAATAGGCTTCCAAGGTTAAAATAGAGGCTTAGGTAGTGTGTTTAAGATAGGATGGAGGTTAAAAATAGGACAATTTTGTTGACAAACATCCTCCCATCCCCATCTTGTTGTGTGTCCTCATACAACCTTACCTTCTGCAAAAAAACGGCCTGGAGAACTCCCTTTAATCCTGTATCTGAATACTGATTCCTGTTTTCCTTGTCTTCGACTTCTTACTGCGACTCTTCTTAATACAAGAATGTTAATGAATACTGGCCTTCACAAGTGAGAAACTTTTTCAAGATATATAACAACTACTTCCACTTATCTATCATTGCATTTCACTGTAACCCAACCTTCCAGTCCACCTTTTGGTTCTTATCGACCACGAATCAACACCAAGCTCATTTCTTGAGTTTTCTCTTTTTGAACCACGGCTCCCCCATGGTCGCTAATCCTGTTGCTTGCAAAATACATTGCTGAGTTACTTTGAACTCCAAGGACCCCACCTTAGCTCTTCTTCCATCAAAGGTATGAATTAGATATACGCTACTGTATCAACATTCTTTAATGGTCACACTCTCATCATGGAAATTTCAGTCTTGAAAAAGATGCAATACGACAATGTACATGCAGAAATGATGATTGGTAGAGGGCGGCAGTCATGGAGAAGATTTGTTATATAAATAATACAAGGTGTCATATAGGATTAGGTCATCATTAATTATCGACAAGGCTCAAGGGTGAATGTTAGATTATGAGAAGATTTCGCACACACCCCCAATCAAGTCATGATTTCGCATAGGGTACATATGATACTTATATAGAGATAAGATTTCATAACTAAATGCCTTTGTACTTTAAAAAATTTCTTTCCTAATTAGCAATGATAAAACAAAGTCTAATCGAATGTAGGAAAAATTAATGCATGCTATAATTTAAAATAGTGCATCCATTTATGCCTGAACAAGATCCCTGTACTGAATGAAGTTAAACTTCCCCTATTCTTGGACCGAACTCTTGTTCCAAGCATGCATTCCTGTACCAGACATTCTTGTACTGCAATGCACGTTCTTTCACTCAGGAGTCTTTGGTTCCTGCACTAAGACACACATTCCTATACCGAGGACTACCTGTACTGGAAAGTGTTGTGGCATATATGAAGAAAGAGGTTTCTAATAAAAATACAATATATAGGTTGAATCTTGAAAAATTTGCAGAGTTTTTCAAAGGAGGTTTTATTCGTTAGTTCTTGGTATTATCATGTGCCTTCCGATCTGATCCATGAATTCTTATCAGATCCTGCAATACAATCCATGAAGGAAAGAAAGAAGTGGGAAAGGGGTAAATTTCAGAATGGGAAGGAGATCAATCAGGGAATTCAAGAGTGAGACCAATCCAAGAGGGATATACGGAAAAAGGGATAGGGAAAAAAATTTCAGGGAAAAGAGGGAAAAAAAACGAAATTGGATAGGGACAATCTCTTTTGAAGAAAGGGATGGTCAATCTCAATAGGAAAAAAGAAGAAGAATTATAGAGGGACATTTACAAAAAAGGAATAGAAGAAGGGCAGAGTTTCACCTAAAAATCTGCTTGAATAGTGCTGAACCAAAAATAACTGCAGCGGGAATTGAGTGTTGCTTGCATAATTTTTTTTGTGTCAGCTGTCCTGAACTTAGATAAGGGCTCGGTTCTTGCACTTAAAAACTTGCTTCTTCTCGATGACAATTAGCACATATAAAGATCAAGAAACATTCCCATTTTATAAAATTTGATCCTCCTGCCAGCATGCTGGTTTTCAGGTTGATCCTTCTGTGATCATGTCAGTAAACTGATTTTCACAACCACATGCAAAATATTTTTTTTCTTTTAATTTTTTGTCATTTCCTTTTTATTTTATTTCTAGAAAAGAAAGAATCAGATTTGCAATAGGTTGGCACAACCACCTACCATTTTTAGTTCATACTATTGTTGCACTTGCTGCATGAAATCTTCCTTTGTGAGAGGCTGAAAATATACTTTAAGTCTATGCCCATTCACAAGGAATACTAACTCTCACCCATCAATAGTTTTGATTTCTATAGCCCCATTTTCAAAAAATTTAACCACTTCATAAGGTCCCATCCAGTGTGTATGAAATTTCCCTTTAAAATGTTTAAATCTAGAGTCATAAAGAAGTACCCAATCACCTGGTTGGAACTGCTTATTTCTGATCAACTTATCATGCCACTTCCTGCGTTGTTGCTGCACTAACACATTCTGTTGAACAACATCTCTTCGAAATTCATCTAACTCATTTAATTGCAAAAGACGCTAGTGCTGTGCTTCTGAGAGATCTAATCCCAATTGAATTATAGTTCGGAAATTTCTTATCTGGAACTTGATCGGCAAAAGGACTTGTTTCCCATATACCAGCTCATATGGTGTATGCCCCGTGTTGTTCCTCCAAGTGGTCTAATAAGCCCATAAGGCTTCAGGTAACCAGATGGCCCAATCCTTTTTATGAAGGTTCACTGTTTTGGTAAGGATGGATTCGATCACATTGTTGGTAGATTCCACCTGGCCATTGGCTTGTGGGTGATACGGTGTGGTCTTGTATTGATCCATAACTTCCTACACCATATTAGAAACAAAATGCGGTCCATTGTTAGAAACAATCTCTCTAGGAACACCAAATCTAGTAAAAATTTCACTAAACAAAAATTCAACAATGACTTTTTCAGTAGCAAAAGAAACAACTTTAGCCTCTACCCATTTTGTAACAAAATCTATACAAACCAAGATATGCTTTTTATTCAAAGATGTTGGATTTATAGGTCCTAAAAAATCAATAGCCCATTTTTCAAAGGGCTCAATCATAATTTGAGGAAAGGCATTTCATTGGCTTGGACAAGTTGACCCATTCCCTGACAACTATCACATTGCTTGACATACTGTTTGGCATCCTTAAACAAGGAGGGCCAAAAATAGCCAGCTCGTAAAATTTTATATGTAGTTCTCTTATCAGTGAAATGGCCACCACAAGGTTCATCATGGGAAGATTTCAAAATGTCAAACACCTCTTCCTCTCTTACACATCTACGAATAATGAGATCTGGTCTGGTGTAAAAGAGGTCTCCTTGAATCTAGGAATATGCAACACTTTTATGTATGATATTTCACTTTTCACGAGCGGATAAGTGAGGTGGTGTTTTTCCAGTGACTAAATAATTGTCGATGTCAATAAACCATGGGGATTTTTTTGACACAACAAAAATATGTTCGTTAGGAAAATCATCATCAACATGAATTACTTCACTAGGATTATTTAATCTAAAAAGACAATCAACTACAACACTAGATTTTCCTAGTCTATCAACAACAGTAACATTAAATTCTTGTAACAAAAGTAACCACCTAGTCACTCTACCACTAGTCAATGGTTTATTCATTAAATATTTTATAGCAGAATGATCAGTATGCACAAAGACTTCATATCCTGTAATATAGTGTCTGAATTTATTTATAGCAAAAATCACAGCTAAAAACTCCTTCTCAGTTACTGTGTAATTTAGCTCGGCAAGTGACAAGTTTTTACTGATGAAGTAAATAACATAGGACTATTTGTTCTCTTCTTGTCCTAGAGCTGTGCCAATGGCAGTATCTGAGGCATTAGAGGAAATATGAAATGGTAGGGACCAGTTAGGCCCCCGCAAAACTGGTGCTTGTACTAATTTTTCCTTTAATGTCTCAAAAGACTGTTGGCAAGTTGTGGACCAAGAGAACTCACTATCTTTAGCTAATAATCGGAAAAGGGGGGTATCTATCCTAGAAAAGTTCTCAATGAATCTCTAGTAATAGCCCACATGTCCCACAAATCCTCTCACTCCCCTTTGTGTTTTGGGTGCAGGGAGACGCAAATTAACTTCTATTTTAGCGGGTCTACCTGGATAACTTTGTCAGAAATAAAATGACCAAGAACTATCCCTGCTTTAGACATTAATCTACATTTTTTATCACTCAAAGCAAGGTGAGCTTGGCAACGAAAAAGTAATTTTTCTAAGTTTTTGAGGGCTTCTTGGAATGAGTCACCAAACACTAAAAAATCATCCATGTAAATATCAACACACTCGAGATCAGTAAAAATAGCCAGCACTGCCCTTTGAAAGGTGGCTGGGGCATTACATAGCCCAAAGGGAAGCACTCGGTAGGCGAATGTCCCCCATGGGCATGTAAAGGTGGTTTTGTCTTGATCTTCAGGTGCGATTTGGATTTGGTTATATCTGCTAAAGCCATCTAGAAATAAAAAGTACTTTTTACTGGCAAGGGTATCTAGCACCTGATCGATAAAAGGAAGGGGAAAATAGTCCTTGAGAGGGGCTTTATTCAATTCTCTATAATTAATGAAAATGTGCTATGTCCCATCTTTTTTCGGAACCATCACCAATGGAGAGACCCATTGGCTATCATATATAAGATAGATGAAATTAGTGTCTAAGAGTTTTTGTAATTATTCTTTCACACTTCTCTTAGCGTAGGGTTCATGCACCTTTGGGGTTGTCAAACAGGTTAGGGCCCCTCCTGAATATAGATATGCTGAATACAGGTTTCAGGAGGTATGCATTTCATATCCTTGTAACTCCATGCAAAGGCATCAATGTGATCTCATAGCAAGCTAACAAGCTTCTCTTGTTGGGATGGATCCAGGTCTGAGCTAATTGTAAAGATTTACCTGGACTAATCTCAACAAGAGTGGTCTCGGGCTCAAGAGTACAGGAAGACGCTATTAGAGTTTGTGATGAGGAAGGCTGAGAAATATACATTTCTTGAAAATATAGACTAAATATTTGACGAAGAATGTCAAAATTTGGCATTGTATCTTGATTGTTCAAGAAGTCCCATAACTCATCTTCCTGGGTGGACCCGGTATGATGATGGATCAAATAGATCGAGTCTCCTCATCACTACTGTCGCAATCTAGCCATAAGATATCTTTGAGCTCATGAATGGATCTAACAGGTGGGTACAGGGTGACTTTCTTCCTATTGTCTCCATGGGAAATGTACATATCACCATAGTGGCATCCAATATAAGCATCAAC
The DNA here is from genome assembly GCA_031772625.1 of Pinus tabuliformis. Classification (NCBI taxonomy): domain Eukaryota; kingdom Viridiplantae; phylum Streptophyta; class Pinopsida; order Pinales; family Pinaceae; genus Pinus; species Pinus tabuliformis. Next base: position 1,610,279,465 of record CM062820.1, on the reverse strand, counting down.
TGTGGCAAGCCATGGTCATCCTAGAATCAAGGGATGTCTACCCACAAGATTTTTAGGCTGAAGCACAATAAAATCCTCGGGGTATTACCATGAATCAATAGAAACAATCACATCATCCAACACACCTTTTGGCTTGATTTTGGATATATCTGCAAGTTCAAGCACAATAGGGGTAGGACAAAGATGGACCAACCCAAGTTGATCCATGGTCTGCCTAGTCATCACATTAATGGATGCCCCCAGGTCTATTAATATATTGGGGACAAGGATATCACCTATTTGGACATAAACAACTGGGTTTCCAGGATCAATATATTTCTCCATTTCTGCACGTCCTGTCATCAACTCGGCTGCTCTGACAGAGTTCCCTAATGATTTTTGTACAAATGGGGATCTCTTTAATAATTTGTAGCAAATGGACCTTTATGTAAATATTCCTAAGCTCGGAAGCCAGACTAGACTTGGGAGTGGGGTCATTTTTCTCCATAACTAGCCTCTCTGGATATGGAGGTTGTTTTGAAGAATATGGCAACTTTGAATGTGTGGGAATGGATTGAACAATGACATCTTCTTTCAGACAATCAGGAGTTTCCTCCTCAGTTCTCTCCTCGATAATAAATGTGGATTGTTTTTGTTTTTCTGGTTGTACTACCCTTCCCGATCGCAATTGAAGCACATGGATCCCAACCGGCAAGGTTTGATAAATGGGAGAAGGGAGTGGTCCAATAGAATGAATCAATTGTACCACTTTATTATTAGGATTTAGTACCGGTTGAGCAGGTAGTTGGGTGGTCGAAAGGGTGGTGGTAAAGGTAATGTTGGCATTGGTTGACTTTGCTGAGGTAAGGAGGGTAAAGATGGTTGTGACATGGGATAAGGTGTATATGCAGTAGTATATGATTGCATAGGTGCAGGATGGGAATAGTGAGAATGATTTGACCCCCTCCATCCTTGTTGCCAAGGTTGAGGAGGTTGTCCATATTGAAAGTGATTCCCATGCTGCCAAGGTTGAGAGTGATTTGCATTATGATAGGAATATGGTGTTGCATTATAACCATAAAAATGTGGTGGAAGTTCAGGAACCATACCTGCACCTACCTGAGGCCAATTTCTTCGTGCTCCCATAGCATGTAATGGCTTAGGTTTGGATTTCTCTCCTTCAAATGCTGCTTTCAATCCCGGTATAGAAGGGCACTCCTAGGTGGCATGTTTTCCTACACAAATCACACATTTATTAGCACCTTTAACATCAGCAAGACATTCTCTTAAAATATGTTTTTTCCTACACTTTGGAAAATAAATAGACAATGACTCTTGTTGTTCTACCAATTTCTACTGAAATTTCAAAGAGTCTATTTGTTTGCTAACAATATTCATAATTTCAATTTTCATGTTGTCCATTTTATTTTTCAAACCAATAATCATAGCATATGTAGATCCAAGTTTATTAGTTCTACTTCGATTTCCTCTACCAAATCTAAATTGGTTCTGTGAGAGCTTCCTGCACAAGTCACAGATTTGATCAAAATCTTTTTGAGCAATATCCCCTTGTCCTAATAAATTCAAATTATGTTTAGAATCTTCAGTAAGCCCATGTAAGAACAAGTTTCTAATAGTACTTATGTAAAATTATGTTTTGGCCTTTGGAGGATGTATAGAAACCTCTCTAAATAATCCTCCAAGGTCTCATCATCACCTTGCACAATAGTGAAGATCTTGTCCTGCATTTCTCTAGTTTTACAATATTCCTGATATTTGGTCAAAAAGACTCTCTTCATTTGGTCC